>BSBM01000871.1:2780000-3980000 GCA_027924585.1 Larix kaempferi | reverse complement strand
GTCAAAACACATAGAGATCAAATATCACTATATTAGGGATATGGTGCAGAGAGGAGCAGTGAAGCTCCTGTATGTTGCGACGGACGAGCAGATTGTAGATGTGCTGACGAAACCACTAGCCAGAGTGAAGTTCGAGTACTTTAGAGAGAGGCTTGGTGTTCTTCAGATTGATGACACTTCGAGGAAGAAGTGATGGACACATTTGCAGAAGCCATTACAAGCATGTTGGAAGGAGGATCCTTCACATGGCTGTGGATGTAAGTGCTGGATGATGAGCATCAAGATGATGCTCCAGTTACTGCTCTGTATATGCATCAGGATGATGTTGGATATGATCAGTTGGATCATTTATATGTATATGTATGTATGCATCATGTTGGATGCTGGATATGATAAGTTGGATCATTTATATGTATATTTATATGCATCATGTTGGATGCTTGGACCATGTATATGTATATGTATCAGGTAGATACTGTGTATGATCAGGTAGATCATGTGTGTGGATATATATATCAGGTGAATTCATTACATAATCAGTCAGATTATGTGTGATGAGTTTCGAAGACACAGATGTACAGTGCCTTCCGACATGGTGGTAGATGTGTTCTCCCATGTGCGTTGATGTAAGTGCAGAGCCTTTCCGACATGGTGGTAGATGTGTTCTCCCATATGTGTTGATGTAAGTGCAGAGTCTTTCCGACATGGTGGTAGATGTGTTCTCCCATGTGCGTTGATGTAAGTGCAGAGCCTTTCCGACATGGTGGTAGATGTGTTCTCCCATATGCGTTGATGTAAGTGCAGAGACTTTTCGACATGGTGGCAGATGTGTTCTCCCATGGTCATTGATGTAAGTGCTATGAGCCTTTCATGGATGGTGGTAGGTTGGTCCTCCCATGCCGGTGAGTGTAAGTGCTGTGTGTGTGCATCTGGGTTGTGCTTCATGATACTCTGTGGTTGTGGACAGGTTGTGCAGTAGCATGTAAAGGTCCTGGGAGATCCGATAGGTTGAGCTATGTGGTCGTAATCAGTCCTGGGATGCTCTTTCGAGGTTTTGTTGACTCACATAATAAGTCCTGAGGATTCCACAGTATGTCCAATGATGATGAAGACCTGCAGTAGTGTGGACCTACATCCAGTATCAAAAAGGACTAGCTCTGTAGAAATTCTTATGACATGTAGATTTAGAGATTGTTTGAGATAGCAGCAGCAGTGATGATGACAATGATTCGAGGACGATGCATCGATGATGATGATCTAGAGAAGAAGACTTGTGCTAGCAGATCTGTGTTGACAAATACTTTCCTAGTTAACAGGGAGGGTTGATGTATATGTAACTTCAGAATGTATTTCATCCATGTATTTAATTTATATATTATTGTACTCCTATAGAGATGTGTCATTCCTCTATACGGAAGTGTCATCATGTGTATTGACAAGTGTCGCAAGTGTGTGAACTTTCTGATGGGTTATTAGACCACCATGTGTGGGGTCGGCCCTTATTTTATGTAATATATGGATGATGTACCTATATAGACAAGTCAGCCCCATAAGGTCACTGGGAAAACATACAAGTATAAATAGATATCGGGAGATCTCTATTTTGATCATTCAAAAACTCATTCTTCCTTCACTCAGAAAGTGGCGCACTAGTGAGGAGGAGGATCATCTACTACTAGGAGACTATCTCTGTGTATTTTGGTTGTACTTTGGTTAAGGCATTGCTCTCTCTATCTCTGAGGAAGTTGTGGGGTTTTTCACCTTAGGGTTTTCCCCACAGAAACTCTGTGTCTCTTGTCTCTCATGCTTTTGCTTCTTGTGATGATTGACATGCTTGATATGCATTGATATACTGTACATGTTATTGTCTCAGTAAAGATCCTAGAGTATTGTGAATTAATGCTCAAAATTTAACATGATACCTGACGATATCATGTTTATGGCATGTATAGGGGATCTGAGCATCGGGAATACTCCAATGAGGGAGGAATCCTTCATAAGACCAACGCCAACATCTTTGAAATGGTACTGGGACTGACCCAACAACAGGACGTTGTGAGCGGAGTTCGAATGAATTTTTAGAGTACAGAATTTTAACTGATCTATAGTGATAATTTTCCCTTGACGGGGAAATTGTACTAGTCAAAAGATGGAGGATGCAACGGTAGTCATGGCATAGAACCAATTCCGACCGAGTAGAAGGTTATAATCCAATGGTGCATCTACGACTTCAATGTGTATAGATAATGTCTTGCCCCCTATTTTGACGCCAATCGCAAGGTTGAGTTCGTATGGATGAAAATCATGTCCATCAAATGCTTTGAGAGTAGTGGGAGAAGGTGTAACTTTAGGTGAGCCTATGGCTCTCCAAGGACATGATCAACATGGAAGCACCTTCATCTAAGACAGTGCGATGGATGTTGTTTCCATGGATCTTCATTTGGATCTGGAAGGCTAACTGGTGAGAAAGCCTAGGTTTAAAATACTCCAAGTTAAACATAATCGTGTTAGAATTATCTGGGCCCACTGCCCCTAGTACTGAAAGTAAGGTCTTGCGCTGTGTGGGGCAGTGTTGGAGAACCTCAAGAGTCGACATCGCGCATGGTGCTTGAGCTAGGTCCTCAACAATATTGTAATTTTGGGCTGCTCGCGCGTTAGGATTAAATGTCACCTTTTGGATGGTGCCTTTGGGTGGGCGTAGCATTGTGTCTGTGACAGGTCTCTCAATGTGGAGATGACCATTGGGGGGAGGGATGATAGAAGGATCTTCAGAAGGGGACTTTCCATTGGCTGTCTCTGGTTTGTTTGAACTTGGAGGGGTATTGTATGTCCTTGCTCGAGTGGATATATGGATCTATTCATTAATCATCATCAAAACATTGTGGTTTGTGGACGTTTCTCCATGGGGTGGGTTGTTCGGATTGCCCCCTTGCGGGGGACCATGAGTAACCATCTGTTGCTGCTGATGGGGGAAATGATCGGTTAATACTATTAGGCGGGAGGATCCTTTAACAAATTTATTGACTTCGTCCTTGTAAGGACAGTCTCATGTGTAGTGATCTTCCTGGAAAATCACTAGCAGTAGCTTGCTTCCCACTCAGTTTGGTGGCAGGCCGAGCCTTAACTGAACCGACGATACCATTAATGGGGGGTTCAGTGGCAGGCTTGGTTGGATCAGTAGTGGTGCGGGAGGAATGAGGAATAAGCTCGTATAAATTTATAGATTGGGTATATACCAAATCCATATACTGAGAGTGAGAAATCACTTGTTCCTCCATGATAGGTCCGCCCATGGCAATATCGCTGGTGATGGAGGCATAAATGACTTCGTGAACCAATCAACGAGTAACTGGTCCGGAATGGGTGCCTTAATTAACCTGTGGCATCGACGCCACTCATGAATATGATCCGAGATATGTGTAGAAGTGGTTTGACATAATGAGGTTAATAGGTTTGTTCCAGTCTTGTACCTGATGGGGAGCTGGAAATGTGTTAGAAATTGCATGGCTAAGGTATTGAAATCATGAAAGTAGTGTTGTGGCAGCTCGATGTACCATTTTTTCTGCCATACTGGTAAGCGTACACTAGAAGAGTTGTAACTGAATGGAGTCATCCATCAATGATTTTGAAGAACACCAAAGATGGAAGGTCATTACGTGGTTCTTGGGGTCTTCCCCGAGTTTGGCATTGAACTTGGGAATGTCCGACGGTAGTTTGGTCAGGATGGGTGGCCAATGTGCTTCATACCAGATGGGATCGTTAATAATCCTGGACAAATCGGGAAAGTATAGCGTGGCCAAGAAAGGAAGTTGACGATTGGGCTGCGGGTATGAGTAATAATTGTATGGTGTAGGGATGCCCGTAGGACCCTGCACAACATAATGCTGTGTATTGTACCCCTACATGTTTCTTGCAAGATACTATTGGAAGTTCTAAGGATAGTAGACCATCTGGTTAATCAGTTGTGTGTTAGAAAGCATGGTATTTATCGTCTTATTCGGAATCACAGTAGTGGCCAGTTGTTGAATGTTCTACTGAGTAGGTATGACAGGCATAGTAACCTAGGGTTGTTGTGTCCCATGAATGTTTCTTGTTCCTTGTTGGGGTAGAGTTCCCTGGGATTGTTGTGTCCCAGGAATGTTTCCACCACCTTGATTGGGTGGAGGATTTCCCATACCAATGTTAGGGGATGCCTAAAAGAATGGCGTCCATGCAATGTTGGTTCCACCCTAATGAAGAGGGGGAGGTTGAAAAGGTGGGTTCCATGGAGTATTCGCGGCTGAAGGATAAAGAATGCCAGAGTTCAAGTTGGGGGGAATGAAAGGTTGAGTAGGTTGCTCCCCAGCTTGATTCTAGTTTCCAAAAAGAGAGTACCCCCCACTCTGTGGGATGTGGGGTCCCCAAGAAGGAACTATTCCTGATGAGGGATGTTGGAAATTGGTTTTGGTTGGAATGCCAACATGAGGTTGTCCACTTCCAAGTGAATTATATGTGCCAAACTAAGCAGATGATGCTAATGGAGGTGGATGTTGAATGGTACTGGTGGGGGTGTTAACAAGTGGTATTCCTCCATATGTTGTAGGTTGTGGGCCTTGCTAAGCCAATGGAAAGAATGGAGGTGTCTGTTGAGTAGCCACACTTTGGATGGAACCAAGGGGTTTCCCTCCAGTAGATGGAGTGGATGGTCTAGTTGGAGGAGGTTGGTTACTGGGATCAGTGTTCCCAAGAGATGGTTGTCCTCCAGCGGGTGGGTTTGATGGTCCTCCCAGAGGGGGTTGGTTATTGGGATCGATGGTTCCAGTAGATGGTTGTTCGCTTACAGAAATGGTATAGATGGTGGCCGAAGATGAACCTCCGGTCAGCATGGATGATCCAGCAGTATGACTGGATGTTCTTCCAATACTAGAAAGGTGGGGTAGTGTCGATTGGACAATAGCACCAAAGGTGCCAATTTGTGGGGGGGTTCTTTCGTATGTTTAAAATGGTGATGGTGAAAAGATGGGGTTACCCCTCATAAGGGGTGCATCCTCTGAAGTTAAGTCGAACATATTGTGTGACAAAAGATGGGGGGAGTATAACCGAGGGCTTCGGGCATCATGTCCATAGGGACTAGAAAATGGGAAGACCATCGAGGGCTTGGCCTGGAGGTGTATCCCATAAATTAGAGGCTGGGTTAAAAATGTGAGTTGTCCTGTTGGGGTCTGGAAGAAGTTCGGGTATAGTCTCTTCTGAGGGTCCGGATCCATCAGCATAGGAGTGATGAAACTATGTGCTAGATTGAATGAGGGGAGGTTGGTAACTAGGAGGACAGGTGGCAGGGGGTATTGGGAAGCTGATGAGAGCATTTGCTCTGTATCATGTCTAAATTGTTCTGATGCTAAGGGTGAATTAGATAAACTAACCATACTTGATTAGATAGATGCCATAATCTTGTGTCCTGAAGGGAGATCATGGAAGGACACGGTGAACAATACGTTGCTAGAAGAGCCTATTTCATAAGTGTGAATACCTGGTGGTGTAGTGGTAGCAGGTGGAGGTTCCACCTGTGTGGTAGGAAATTGAAACTTGAGTTGAAATGGTGCAAGAGGCAATTCAGTTTCTTCAATAATTTCAACTTATCCGCCCAGGACTTGAATCAAATCGGTTGTGTCGTCGTCAGATCCTTCAATAGTTTCAATGGACCCTTTAGGAACATCATAGAAAGTGTCGGTTGGCGGGGTACTACTAGCCTTCGGGAGGATGATGACCTCCAGTATAACATCACTTGAAGTACTAACTTCAACAGCTAATGTGGTATCCACTGTGGTAGAAACTTCTGGAATGATATTGGGTTGTGGGACAATAAGAATCTCAGGTATGTTACTGGTTTCAGGGACTGTAAGAGGTTCTGAGACAGTGCCGTGAGGTATAAGTGCCGAAGGAACTGAAGATGTAGTATGGATAGGTGGTGGAACATTCCCCAGGCCAGCTCCATGGTCGGTAGGGGTAGGAATACGTCATGCGGGTGGACCAAAAGTCCGCGGTGGTGGTGGTGGTGGTGGGTCAGGGTTTCGTCCATGTATCCTACGTGATCTCCGTTGATCAACCATAATGATGGGAATATGAGTTTCGGGGACAGTCTCATAGAAAAGAACTGAAAAACCCTAAAGCAGCCAAGTGTGCAAAAGGGGAGCTAGAAAAATCAAGGCTCGCAGGCCAAAAAAAGCAAGCTCAAAAAACTATACTGAGACCGATGTCACAGTAAGCGAGCTGAAACAAAGGTGTCCAAGATGCCAACAAGCAACACTGACAAAGAAAAATGACCCTATAAGAAGATGAAATAGCAATCAAAACCTCCTAACTAAGAGTTGGATACCTCAACAAGTTGTATCCTTCGCAAGGTGATGAAATCCAAGTCGAACACAACAAAATGAGAGACCAAATAGTGGAAGGATATCCCTCTATCGAAAGGGATCCTGGGTAAAGATCCCTAGAAGAAAAGTCACTAAGTTACCTCGTTCATGACATGTAGGAGAAGGATACTGGCACTTCTGCTTTATCACCTTTGTATCACCTATACCGTAGAGTACGAGGAAGACAATGGATTGATATGCCTTAGGCGCTAAGTGGAGTGCGGCATTCCACAAATTCCATCTAGAGCTGTTTGATGGACAATCCACTCGAGTGGACGTGAGCCAGATCTCCCTAGCTCAATGTGAGTATAGAACAAATAGAGTAGAACATAAACCACTTTCCTAGATCTAGTTAAGGATCAAGTAATCAGATTTATTACCTTAAGTTTGTAGCCCTTTTTCTTGGATGTTGTTCCATGCCTCGTGGTTGTCAGATCTTAGCTACAAGACCTTCCAAGACACATAGAACAAGACAAACAAGTAAAAAGCATCTAAACGATAATAGATCTAAGTAAACAGTTAAACAGGTAAACTACAAAATATCATCAATACAACAATATTGGTGGAAAGCGTTTATATTACTGTAAAAATAGGGAAAGTACATAGAAGAGAATGACTACAACCAGAGCTTAATGAAGTAACCCTTCTCCATCCAAGCCAATGCCATATCCTCCCAAGGAAGTGTGAGTCTCTCAATGGATGAGTAGATATCTCTCTAAGATAATTTCACCAGCATGTAGACACTATAGACTTCCTCCCCTTGGAATGGGAGTGAGCTTCACTTATATAGGACTAAGTTGATAGGGTATGGATAGGATAGGTTGAGATATGGTAGGAGAGATATAGGGGATCCTTCCAAGAGGTTAGGAACCGAGTGCTAGCTCTCCCAAAAGGTCAGGGATAGGGATCCATGTCAGCTAGCTTCGAGAATGGGCTCAAAGGAGCTATTTTTGTCCATTAATTGACATTGTCGCAGGATGCAAAAGGACAACCTGTGACGTCGCATGCTGCATTAAGGTAGCCTGTGATGACCTCTCAAAACCTAGTATAAATGGGTTTATATCTCTTCCAGGTCAACAACTTAGTCAAGGAAACTTTAGGGATGTATACACTGAATCTCATGATGGTAATATTTTAGGTGAAAAAGAATGCCCCCCAAAGCATGAAGCTGTTGAAAATTGGACAGGTGAAATGCTTTGAAAGAAGGAATGGCAATTGCTTGTCGGATGAAGGACGCTGCTACAATACAACTGACTCTGAGTACATAGTCTCATATGACGTACAACATGGTTTCCGACCAATACAATGCAGATCCATGGTAGTAATGACCGACTGAACACAATCATGGCTACTAGACACAAGCATAGATCCATGATGAGATGATAATATAGTCACGACCAATACAAATGTGGATCCGTGTGATATGACTCAATACAATCTCCATCGCAACCTGGGTAAAACATGACTCCCCAGGGTCTTCAAGATGAACCCGCAATGATACGAATCTATCCATGTGATTACAAATGTCCTGACGTCGAACATGGTAGAAACCACTTGATTACTGATCATTGATGTATATCGGTAACAAGCGCGAGGGAAATCATGATTGATGTCAATGATTCCCAAGGTATCACAGTACATATCATCAAATGTGAATAAATGAGTTGAAGTTGAACGCGAGATAAAATATTTCAATCAAGATTCAATGATGTAAACTCATGTTGAAAGAAAGGTAACCTGCCATTGAGGCATGTAGGGCCAAGTTACTTGGTTAGTTTCTAGATTCAATCCTCGGATAATGATTTGAAGTCGACAAGGATGAATCTGTCGAAGGAGGGCCATGATGAATCCCCCATCATCGACACGAAACATGACAAAGGATGTGTAGAGATGATCGGATGGTACATTAACATGAAATAATGACTATGAGTAGACCAACATGATGGGAGGTGTACTGATTGCAGATAATGAGTAGTGATAATATTCTTGAACATGGGCGTGGCATGCCTTGGCAGTATTGACTTGACGAGTTATGGTACCAACTCCTAATGCAACTGATGAGGGAAGCATTCTTTGAATGACTCAAAGGAGTGACAAGACTCAGGAAGTGGGTGAAACTCGAGGACAAACATATGATCCAAGCACAGTATGCAAATGCAGATGAGTTCCATGTTCAAGAATGACTAGGTACTGCCACAGATAAAGGGTGCAACATAAAATCTTTCATTTTTTCCCATCATGAGTGATGAGTGCCTCATGTGTTTTTTACGAGCTTGGTGAGGGTAACCAAATGCTCGATATATCTCATATCATAGATGAGTCCAATCCCAAATATTTTTTGAACCTAGGATAGGAGGGGTTCGTCCCATGATGGGCCCTTCAATGTTAGAGTTTATTGAGTCCATAGAAGGTAAACTCGGTTGTCATTTCATGTTTAGAGAGTCTAAAAAGAACTAAAGAAGACTCCAATGGTCCTTTTTCGTAAAGTTAGCCTCATCGCCCGAAAAAGGGTAAAACAATGCGGGAGAGGACTCTTCTAGTCATGATTGGCTAGAGTATTCCTTTTTCGTAAGTAGTGCCCCCTGGTCCGAAAAAGGGGTAAACTATCACCAGGGAGATGACCATTCAAATCCTTTTACAAGCATGAACGCATCAACTTTGCTTGGCGATCTTTTCCTATTTAGGGAATCTAAAAAGAGTTTAAAGAGAACTCCATGAACAACTTTGTCATGGTTGATAACCGAGTATGACAAAGGAAAAAGTAAACGCGGGATAGTTCCTTTTCCGTAAATAGTCTAGCGAGTCCGGATAAAGTGATAAACCTATACTCATTAAACACACCTTTTTACTCAAATTTTTAACAAGCACGACAATGGTATCAAAATCACTCAGAATCTTTTTCATGTTTAAACGAGAGCACAAAAAAGTAAAAACTAAGCTCAAACCACTTTTCATGTTTTAACCAGAGCACGAAAAAAAGTGAAAAGTAAGCTCAAATACTATCTTACTATTTTTAACGAGCTCAAAGATAGGTTGAAAGAATGCTCATGATGTCTACTTCATTTTTTAACAAGCTTGTAACAAAAAATGAACTATGCTTGAGGTAATTCCCATTGGTAGGTTTCTTCCCAACATGATGTTTAGAGGTTGGAAAGTTTGCCCCCAGCGTAAGAGACCAACGACTTACTTCTAGAATGATTTCTAGAGGTACTGTTTCATTTTTTAGAGAGATCGAAAACCAAAAAGGAAAGTATGCTCTAAAATGATCCCATTGGTCGATTCTTCCCCAACTTGGTATCCAGAGGTTCGGTACAGGCCCCCAGCATGATTGTTAGAAGTAAGTGACTTAGCTCCAACATGGTGTGGAGAGGCGATCAAGTTGACTTCAACGTAACTTCCAGAGGTTGAAGACATGCTCCCATGCTTCATTTCATTTGCCTAAGGCATAGGTGGGTGAAAATAAGTGTCATGTCCCAAATTTGGCATTGGGTCACAATGGCCTAAGCAAATTGGCCATATTCATTAGAGTTTGTCAAATTGATGCTAAAGGTCAAATAATTGCTAAGGAGGAAAATTACTAGTTTCCTAGGTTTGGGGTGGAAGCTTTGGGTTATCGAATAATGGGGATAATAAATGATGTTGGAACATTAGGATGGCATAAATATTTAATAAAGGAGATAAATAAATATATACAAGTGAAAATCAAAGTGGCATTTGATCACGAAGACACATGGAGGAAGTGGGACCCACACAAACTAGAATTTATGTGCCACATGGCATCCTCTTCTTGCAATTTCGAATCTATGGGAAGCCTAATGTTCTTGGGATGATTTATACGGTCAATACTACTTGGCATGAGTCAATGAGGTTGAAATATAGAGGAATATTAACTCCCATGGAAGAGGAAGAGGCAATTTGGAGCTAGTGAGACACTTGGGCTAGATTCCTTAGCACTATTACAACAATGATGAAGATGTTATGACACCTATGACACAAATCAGACCTAAAGGCTGAAATATGACATATATGACATGTTAGGGATAAAACTACACTCAAAGAGGGTTCTCAAGGGTGTTAGGGAAGCTAATATGCTTCCACATGTGATTTGGTGGAAGTGGGAGACTATGAATTGTTGTACAAGTGGCGTTCTTTGGAATCTCTTCCCAACTTGAGTTGGCATGAGTCTCTTGGAAGGAATTCGACCCATGGAGGACATTATAAATTTATAAATTTCAAGAACAAAAAATGAAACCAGCTTTTGATAATTTTTAGAATTTTCAATTGCATTTGTGAAGAGGGAGAGCTAGTGGATGACTAGTTTCTTTCCTTAGCCAATTTTGAGGGTGAAAGATTCCCATCCAAGTTGGTAATTGGAAAGGACATTCAGACATTTCATTTGGATATTAATGGAGTATTTATTTGTAGGTGTAACCTACAAGGAATCTCATGGTTTCTTCTATTGCAGCTCACTCCTTCAACCATTTCCAGTTTTGGTGGCATATTCTTGATCCTTGAGGGAGGGCGTTTTTGGTGAGATATTGTACTCTTTGGAGGAGATTATAATGAACCATTTATTTTTTAATATGAATTAAATACTCTTTTATTCATCTCCAGAAATTTTCAGGTTTAAATTCCAAGTAGAAATGTATAAATCTCATTTTTAATGAAAGAATAGTGCCATTTCCCCACTACCTTGTTGTGAACCAATGTAATGTTGATGGATTCGAATGGATATGTAAAATACTGATGGTTTATTGATGAATGAAATTTTTTTGATGTATTATACAAGTTTCATTTTCATTTTGCAAGCATTTGAAGTCATTTTACTTAGTTTATTTACATTTGGAGAAGATTTGGTGCCATTTCCCCAAGGGTCGAACTAGTGATTTTTTCTGTTGTTTGGGAGAGGTTTGGAATAGACTCAATAACTAATGAATGGTTCATTTGGGACATTAGTAACATAATTGAGACATAAAATACCTCTTTTCATAAATTTGAGTGATTTTGGAGGCATTTGGGAAGGCATTTTCAGTACTTACCCTAGGGGGATTTGAACCCCAAATTACTAGTAAAATTGCATACTTGGTCCAGAATCTTAAGAGAGTTTGCAGAGGTATTTTGGTGGCCATATCTCATCCATAAACATAATATTCAATTCATAATAGAATTCATACACATTACTTGAATATTTGAAGGCATTTGGAGTCAATTTGAGACCTAGAGACCACTACTAGTCAAACGGAAATTACTAGTAAAGTTCCCTACATTGGCCAGAATTGAAAGAGGATGTGTAGAAGTATTTTAAAGGTCCAAAAGAATCCCTGAAACACATATTTATGTTCTAACATAATCCATATACCTTCTCATAATATTTGAGAGCAATTGGAGCAATTTGGGGACCTAGAGCTCAAAACTAGTCAAAGGTCTAACTAGGGAAAAAAGTGAAAAATTGCCATTTTAATCAAATTTCTAACAAGGGACATTACAGTGGTATCAGAGTACGATGTTGGCACCTAATGTGGTCTGATAATCATGAGTACAAAAATTCAAGTACCACCATTATATATTGAAACCAAAAGTGCTTTTGTTGAAGAGGGAAAAAAAGTAGGAGAAGAAGAGCAAATTTTTTAGGAAACTATGACTAGGGATGAAAAGGGAACCTCATATGATGGTGAGGAGCATATAAAAATTATGAAAACAATCGTTGAAGATATGACCAAGAAACTTAAGGAAGGATTCGAATTATTGGCTATTGAACTTGCGAGAAAAATTATTGATTTTAAGAAAACCAAGGGGAAAAATGCATTAGTTTGCTTGAAGGAGAAAAAGGAGGAGACCCATGAACCACCTAGTTCTGAAATAGGTGAAGTAGAAGAAGAAATACATGAAGAGGATTGAAAGTCACTCCCAAGTGACTTTGAAAAATATGAAGAGACATCACATGAGCATGAAGAAGATTCTATTGAAAATATTGAAGATCATTTAGAGATCCAAACACTTGATGTGGTGGAAGAGGAACTTGAATTGTCTCTTGATGAAGTTTATGCAATTTTTAAAGAAGAGCAAGATTCATCTACATTGGAACCAATATATGACAAAGGTTTCGCACCTTTGAAGGAGCTGCATGATACTACCCATATGGATCCTTCCCATGATGAAACTTCCTCACTTTTTGATCATTTGGGTGAGTTAGTTCATTCTCCTACATCCTACAATTCCATGTTTTGCAGCATTACTCTAAATGAAGTATGGGTGAAAGGGTTTTTTTTTATGGTGCCACAAGAGGAGTATGGAACTCCTAGATTTACCTTTTATGATGGCATGGTTGGAGCACATTCTTATTCACATTTTCAGCAGAATCCTTTGTTACTTTATGATGATGCACATCTACATGGATGCATCTATGATATGCATTTGAGTCACTTGAAGACTCATGGTTTTTCTCGCTTAACACTTGGTTCATTTGATGTTGGAGGAACTTCATCCAAAACCAGGGTGAATAGATTTATGCTTGAAGAATAATTTTTTTGGAAGCCACATACTTTGTTATATCTTTATGATTCTCACATTAATGGATGTATGGGTGAGACTTCTTTGATTCCTTTGAAGTCTCCTTTTTTTTTCTACTCATTATTCGGTTCAGATTTTAGTGGAGATTCTTCATTCACTTATTGGATGAAAGAATACATGGCTGAATATTTTGATGCATATCACATCCTTTTGGAGTAGCACTATTGGACATGGGATCCTCACCTATGTCATTGGAGCAAATTTGATTGGACACTTGAAGATTGTATGCACCTAGAAAATGGTGGTCTACTTGCTTGGAGGTATAAGCACTTTCATGACTCTTTGATGAAGCATCTCCTTGATGTAAATTTTCATTATATGTACTTTGATGATACATATTTTGTACTCATGATGTTTTGAAGAATGCATACAAGAAAATGGGATCCAAGAATCCTCTTATTTGATGGTATGGGTTGGAGAGCACTCTTGATTGTTGGGGTACAATACAAGCAATGGGACCCTGGAATAATTTTTGTCTCATTGGTTTCATTTTTTTGGGAAACAAGCACTATGGGAGATGGATTTACCACTTAATAAATTAATTTTTATCAGACTAGTGCAACAGCAATCAAGGTGGTTCCTCTCTAAAATCTTCATGGAAACTCAAAGACTCAAGGTTGGGAAATTCAATGACAACTTCAAAGAATTATACAGAAAGCAGGTTCTTCAACACCCATGTTTGAAATTGCTTGAGGACAAGCAATATTGGGAAGGGAGGATTTGTCATGTCCCAAATTTGGCATTGGGTCACAATGGCCTAAGAAAATTGGCCATATTCATTAGAGTTTGTCAAATTGATGCTAAAGGTCAAATAATTGCCAAGGAGGAAAATGACTAGTTTCCTAGGTTTGCGGTGGAAGCTTTGGGATTTGGAATAATGGGGATAATAAATGATGTTGAAACATTAGGATGGCATAAATATTTAATAAAGGATATAAATAAAAATATACAAGTGAAAATCAAAGTGGCATTTGATCATGAAGACACATGGAGAAAGTATGACCCACACAAGCTAGAATTTATGTGCCACATGGCATCCTCTTCTTGCAATTTCGAATCTATGGAAAGCCTAATGTTCTTGGGATGAGTTATAATGTCAATAATACTTGGAATGAGTCAATTAGGTATAAATATAGAGCAAGAGTAACTCTCATGGAAGAGGAAGAGGCAATTTGGAGCTAGTGAGACACTTGGGTTAGATTTCCTAGCTCTATGACAACAATGATGAAGATGCTATGACACCTATGACACAAATCAGACCTGAAGGCTACAATATGGCATATATGACATGTCAGGGATAAAAGTAGACTCAAAGAGGGATCTCAAGGGTGTTAGGGCAGCTAATATGCTTCCACATGTGATTTGGTGGAAGTGGGAGACTAGGAATTGTTGTACAAGTGGCATTCTTTGGAATCTCTTCCCAACTTGAGTTGGCATGAGTCTCTTGGAAGGAATTCGACCCATGGAGGACATTATAAATTTATAAATTTCAAGAAAAAGAATTAAACCAGATTTTGATAATTTGTAGAATTTGCAATTGCATTTGTGAAGAGGGAGAGCTAGTGGATGACTAGATTCTTGCCTTAGCCAATTTAGAGGGTGAAAGATTCCCATCCAAGTTGGTAATTGGAAAGGCCATTCAGACATTTCATTTGGAACTTTACTGTAGTCTTTATTTGTAGGTGTAAGCTACAAGGAAGCTCATGGTTTCTTCTATTGCATTTCACTCCTTCAACCATTTACAATTTTGGTGGCATATTCTTGATCCTTGAGGGAGGGCATTTTTGGTGAGCTATTGTACTCTTTGAGGGAGCTTCTAATGCCCCATTTCTTTTTTAATATGAATTATATAATCTGTTATTCATTTCCAGAAATTTTCAAGTTGAAATTCCAAGTATAAATGTATAAATCTCATTTTTAATGAAAGAACAATGCCATTTCCCCACTACCTTGTTGTGAACCAATGTAATGTTGATGGATTCGAATGGATAAGTAAAATAATGATGGTTTATTTATGAATGAAATTTTATTGATGTATTATAAAATTTTCATGTTCAGTTCTCAAGCATTTGAAGTCATTTTACTCAGTTTATTTACATTTGGAGAAGATTTGGTGCCATTTCCCCAAGGGTCGAACTAGTGATTTTTGTTGTTGTTTGGGAGAGGTTTGGAATAGAATTAATAATTAATTAATGGTGAATTTGGGACATTAGTAAAATACTTGAGACATCCCCTACCTCTGTTCATAAATTTGAGTGGGTTTGGAGGCATTTGGGAAGCCATTTTCAGTACTTACCATAGGGGGATTTGAACCCCAAATTACTAGTAAAATTGCATACTTGGTCCAAAATATTAAGAGTTTGTAGAGGTATTTTGGTGGCAATATCTAATCCCTGAACATCATATTAAATTCCTAATATCATTCATACACCTTCCTTGAATATTTGAAGGCATTTGGAGTCAATTTGAGACCTAGAGACCAATACTAGTCAAAGGGAAATTACTATTAAAGTTCCCTACATTGGCAAGAATTGAAAGAGGATTTGTAGAATTATTTTAAAGGTCCAAAATAATCCTTGAAACACATATTTATGTTATAACATCATCCATATACCTTCTTAGAATATTTGGGAGCAATTGGAGCAATTTGGGGACCTAGAGCTCAAAACTAGTCAAAGGTCTAACTAGGGAAAAAAGTGAAAAATTGCCTTTTAATAAAATTCCTAACAAGGGAAATTACAAGAAGGTTCAGGTACTAAGTCTATGAGGAGACTCAACTCAAAGGGAAATGATATGTTTCATTTTTTAACGAGTTTGACAGAGGAATATAACTCTGCTCAAAAGACCTGTTTCATTTTTTAAAGAGCTTGACACAGAAAGGGAACTATGCTCATGAAGCTGGTCTCATTTTTATGCAAGCTTGAAACCAAAGGTAAAATATTCTTAGGGGGTCTATTCCATTTTTTAACGAGCTTGGAATCAAATACTAATCTATGCTCAAACTACTGGTTTCATTTTTTAACGAGCTTGAAGCCAAAGGTAAACTTCGCTCAAACTACTGGTTTAATTTTTTAACGAGCTTGAAGCCAAAGGTAAACCCTGCTTGCTACTAGAACCTATCCATAGGTTGGTAGTGTGCCCCCCAGTGTGATGTCTAGAGGCTGGAGATACGCCCCTCATTCTTAAGGGGAAGAAACCACTAATACGTGTGGAACGTTCAAGGAAGTTTGTTGAATGGCAGTCATGCGATGATTGGGTGTCACGAAGGAAAGCTGATCAATGGTCACAATACTCCCATCATAGGAAAAATACATCACTCGAAAGGGTGTGGACACTTGTAGCTAGGGTTTTCACCCTAGCTTATGCAAATGAGCACCTACTAAGGAGAAGGTCCTCCTTAGTAGCAATTCAATAAACAATAAATTAAAGCAGTAAAATAGTATGAAATTTAACCTAGCATGAGCATTAACAGAAATAAAACGATAGGACAAGATGATAAAGATTTTCTTTTTGTATTAAATTTACCTCAAGTGTTGAGGTTGGTGGAGCTCTTGTACTAGTCTAGGAGGGCTGCTTCCATGCTCCAATGGGTTCCTTCTCCTTCTCCAAGGTGTTTGAATAATGGGCCAAAGGGGCACTCAAATGGTAAGCTAGGGTTTCAAGAATGATTTTGGTAGAGTGAGGATAGGGAAGATTGTGGATGTGAAATGGGGAGCCTCCATCACCTATTTATAGGTTTTTAGTGGTGGAGTGTTGACCCATGGTTTTTGGCACCATATGGTTTAGATCAATTGTATAGGGTTTTTGCTTCCTTTTTCCCTCTTTTTCCTCTTTTTTTATATTTTTTATTCCCTTTTATTTGATTTTTGGGAATTTAGGGCCCTTTTAGAGGGTTTTTGCTATTTTTGGAGGAAATTTAAATTATTTTGGGGGAAAAAAGTAGGGTTTTGGCCTCTTGGAGGCTTTTTAATGGTTTTTTAGGGTTTTGGAGGCAAATATGGTAGGGAATATAGATAAATGAGTCATGTAATGAGGGAGATGAGATGGTGAGCACTTTTTGGGTGTTAACAACACTACAACTTTCATAGCATAGACATAATCACGTTCAAGGAGTAGATTGAAATCTAAAGGACCTTAGACAACCATGACATCAACATAAACAGTTTTACCTCTCAATGTGACAGGTAACTGTGGGAGAATCCCTAAAGGTCTGGTAGGCATTCTATTAAAAGCCAAAATCTGGACAGTAACCGGCACAAGCTGAGGAGACCCTATAGATTGCCAAGTAGTTGAGGATAAAATACTAACAGAAGCTCCCTTGTCAACTATAGTGCGAAAGATTTCCTTATCAGCAACACCTACAAATATCTGGAAAGGAACATCTGAGGGGAGACAAGATTCTGCTAGACTATTCCAATCAAAGGAAATAACCTCAGTACTTGGAGGGGGTCCCGTGGAAATGGACTCTTGACCCCCATGATCGGAACTGACTAGAAAAACATTAGTGGTTATCAATCCGCTCTCATCGGGGAGAGTAGGATGAGATGAAGACTATGTCAAGGTGACAGTTGCAGTCTGAATGCTCTCTGATAGAAGAGCGGGATAGAGTGGAGATGACAATGAATCGATCACTTCACTCTTGGAAGGAAGAGTGGGATCAATTACAGATGAAACTGAATTGATCACTTGGTCAAACAGCAGGGGGTCGAGGGACAACTTACTATCACTTGTTGGAAGCACCTGTTGAGGACTAGTAATATCTTCCAACCACCACGAAGCTTCATCCATGCTTGGAAAAGGGAAAGTATGGTGCATACCCTTGCATATCAAATAGGGATACGGGACTTTACCCTTCCGACCCTTCACCAATGGGTCACTGGTCGAGGGAGTGTCATCAACATGATGGTCATAGGTTGACGATACAAGCGGTTTTGGGTTTTTAGACAATACTTCCGATACATAGGAAAGACTAGGACAATCCTTGAGAAGGTGATCCCTTACAAAGATTTCAAGGGAACTTAGGATTACAAGGTGTTTGCATAGAATGAGTGCCATCATAGGAAGATGGTGAACGCTTGGTCTCTTTCTTATCATTCTTCTTCTTGACCTTCTTTTTATTCTTCTTCTTATCCACCTAATTACTAACACTATTGTTTTGATCAGGCAAGGAAGAAGAAATGGAAGAAGATGCATCCGAGGAAGAAGGGGAAGGATCATTTTGGGATGGACCCTCTGATGGTGGAGAGTTAACATTTGATACAGTGGGTACAGCCAAAATCACCGTGTTGAATAACCATACTGGTAATCCTATGGTTAATCCAGGAAGGTTTAAAGTGACAATAAAGGGAGGATCAATATCTCCAACTAGAGGAAAGGAAAAAGGTACCCCTTGAAAAGGGGCCTCTTGATTGGTGGTCCTAGAAGAGGTTTCCATATCTCAACTTGCTAATTCCTTCTAATTACCACGCACAAGAAATGCTACTCAAAACTAAAAGCAACAGACACACTTGTGAAAGGAGTGGATAAAGAGTTAGGAACCTCACAGGATTGTCAAAACATCACAAATCTCTATATACCACAGGGTCCAACAGTAAAATGCGACAAGGAGGATTGGGATCATACCCTTGCCTGAATACCCGACTACCTAGATAGTACGTGTGTAGTAATCTCCCCAAGTGTTGTTCTCGGTGTATTGCAATGTTAAGACGGCCAAATGGATAAATCTAATGGTTTCAGGATTCCTAATGGTGTCTCTCGATATACTTAAGGTACGTGGGAGCTCAAATCTGTAGTGGTGTTGTCTAATGCACAACCGTACGGAACGATACCTTCCTATATACCATCGATTACGTGAAACACCTTTCGATATGCGCCAAGTACAGGTAGTACTTGGTGGGTATGTGAAAAAGCTTCGATATACCGATAAGTACGTGGAATACTAAAATACCCCCGGGATACAGTGCTGGCAAGTAACAATAGCTGCTACTCTTAACGATGCCGAAACACGTCTATAACTTAACACACAAGTTGCTAAAAGTTTTTAACCTAAGATAGCGTTAATTTTATCTTATGCGGTTAAGTGGATGCATGATGTGAAGACTTGGAATTTAAACAAGATGCAAATATGATCTATATGAAAATGCAAGTCTTCCTTTCAATGAAGTCCTACTTAACAAGGAGAGAGAGATATGTTTTCTTCCCAAAGGCACAACCCAATGAAAATGCAATTTCAGTTCTTTCAAAATGATGGAAAGAAGTAAAAGATTCACCCAAAACTAACCCAAAGCAATAAAAGAGATCCTTTTATGAACATTGCATACAATAATTCCAAACCATTTCCTATTTTTTTACACTTGAAAAAGACACATCTAAGCTATGGAAAGAAATATTCCACAAACGTTTCCAATCAAATGCAAGACAAAGATAAGCACTTAACAATCTTATCTAACTCAAATGCACACAAATCTGAAACAAGCCTTTCTTCTTCTTATGATGGTAAGACCAAGAATATCAAATGATAAAAATAAAGTAAGAAGAAATATTTACGTTTTCCAAATTTGTGAATATAGCAAAAGAAGGACAAAATCAAGCTTCTCTTTGAACTAAAGTGGAGACAAGGAAACAATCTTTCCCAAAAATGATTGAAAAGCTCAACATGTAAGGGAAATAAGATGCATGACCCAAGAAAAAGAGGCTAAAAAAGGCATGGATATCCCACACTTTTCAAGACTTCAAAACAAGCCAATCACACCAAACCAAAACTTTAACTTAAAACCTTAATATGGGTCAAAACGACTGTAGGATACACGATTCATGGGGCCATTTCACTTAAAAATGTAAGCAAAACACTAGTTTTGACTCAAGGGGCCAAACATGGATCCAAAACCCAAAAGACCCAAAATCAACCGGATGCAAGCAAAACCAAAAGATGTATGTAAATGAGGTCTGGAAACCAATCCAATGCAATGACCAGATCAGGTAAGGAGAGGAGGGAATGCAAGGGTTAGTGGATGCAGGCGGGGGAGACCAAAGTGTCCACCACTACCAAATCTCAGACTTGTCCAATATGGGACCCAAAACCAATCCGAAAAGAACCAAACACTACTAACACACAAATCAAAAAATGGGGTCTCTAACTAGATCTTGCAGCAAAGAGGGAGTTTATACATCAAACGAAAAATCAAATTAAAAAATGGAGAAGGGATGCCTGTATGGTAATTTTGACAGATTGGCACAGTCTGTGTTTGTACACAGTGCGATGTCGCAGTTAACCAATGTAGGAAGTGTGACACCGTCGCAGTAGACCAATGAAAGGGTTGCTACGATAGGCCAACAGACAGAGAACAGAGATAAAAAATGACACAATGTCGCTCTGAGTCCATTGACCAGGTGCGACAGGCGAGATCCAAGTTAAAAAATGAACCAATTCTCCAAACAATGAGCAATGAAACGGTTTGAAAATGATGAGTACAAACTCAAAGGAGGACTACAGACTCTTGTTGATGCCCCAAAGATCGCGGCATCAAGCAGAAAGGGATTCTCCCCGGTAGACTATCCCAACTAGATTGTCCACTGTTTGGTATGGGGAATCTGTTTGGTTAGCGGTTCCGGCAACCGTTAGGTTTTTTGAAATTTGCTTCAAATACACCGGTTATGGCCCGATCCACCGTTCTTTTTTATTTTATGGTTTAAAATGATATGCAAGTGCCTAAGCTAAATTAATCTAAATGCAGAACTAAAAAAAAATCTGTATTTAAAACCGAAATAAACCTAAACTATCCCTGCAAGGAGCAAAATTATAAGTATGAGTAATGTGCTGGAAGAGTTATCTAAAGATCAACAGACAACCATTAAATCATAACGATATATCTACAGCAAGAAAGCAACAGATATTAGAAGATAGCTTCCAATTCACATATAACGCATTCCATTACTCATGTAGGAGAAAATTCAGTTGCACAAGAAACAGTAAGATCATTCAATACAGAGAAATAATTCAAGACAGCAAGGAAAGATTTCACTGTAGAATATGAGAGTCACAAGAATAATCCAGCATGCATCCAACATCTATTTCCATGCAAAAGACATCCTCTCCAGGCTCTTATTAGGTAAATTTCATTTTCTTGAAGCAAGTGCAAGATATCTCGTACAAGTTAAGAAAATTATTTTCCCTGCCAAAAGTCCTTTACACTATTCCCTAAACTTCTATTTATATCTTTACAAAATGCCTCTTGGGCTGCCACCTGGCTCTTTACACATGTCCTCTACAGACTTTTCCTCTTAACAAACAAATCGTGGCCCTTTTCTTAAAACAAAAAATTTCTCAAAAAGGAAAAGGACAGCTATCAGCGTGTTCACCCTTGGGAAGGCACTCCTGCTGGGAGAGAGGTGCCCGGACTGGCTGCTACTGCTGCTGCTGCTTTCTTTTCCTCCTCTGCTATGTAACTGAACCAAATACCAGTGTCTCTGATAACCACATTTGCTGGGGAAGGGAGCAAGATCTTCTGGGAAGTCACATGTTTACCAAGTTTTGCTTCAACACCCTGAATTTCTGCAACTATTGCTTGGTGGATTTCTTTAAGCAAATGATTGTAAATTGATGACAGCCCAATATAGTGATGGAGATCATCAGTGTCTAAGACATCAATCTTCTTTACATATTCTATTTGAATGCCTAGCTCTTCCTTCAAGTCTAATAAACGTTGCTCTTTGCTTGGGAACTCATCAAGGGACTGAGGAAAACTCATCTTGCACTTATCATGTACTTCATGGATTTTTTGATAAAGGCTGTTACTTTTATCCATTGTTCCTTGGATCTTAGCCATTAGCTTAAGGCCACAGTTCCTGCAGAATTCCATAAGGGCTATATCACCTTTAAAATCATCTACAGACTTGAATGGGAGATGCTTGGGGAAATCAACCTTCCCTTCTCTCCATTCCATCTAGCTCAGGATGTTTGCTTTAACCCAAGTATATTTTCCCTTAAGCCCATTGGCCTCTGCATTGACTTCTTTCAATCTAACCATAATGGCTTTGAGCCTGCACACTTTCTCAGTAATCAGCTCTTGTGTGGAGTGCATTTGTCTCAGAATGTCACAGGACAGCTCATGAAAGGGAGACATATCTATTGCTCTACTCTCTGCCTTCTCTAATTGCTCAACCATTGCTTGCTTATCTGCTTGCAGATGAGAAACTCTAGCTTCATAATCGTTCTTTTTTGCTTCTAAAACCATCATCTGGACTGCCAGGTGCTCCTTTTCTTCTTCTAAATGGCGATACTTATCTGACAATTCCTTGTGCTCAACAGACATGCGATTATATTTATTCACTACAAGATCCATGTAAGCCTGCTCATTAGCCATAGTATGTTGCAACATGTGAGCTCTCCTCTTTGTTGACTCAAATTCTCTAACCATATCGACCACATTGTCCTGTGTTGCTTTTGTTGCTGACACAGCGGCGGATTCCATGGCTATGGGAGCCTTGTTTGTATTTGGCATCACTGTGGTCTCCCGCCGGGTAACAATATCTTCTTGGAAGAGTCTCTTTATCCTCTCTTCTGATTTTAAGACTACTGCCTTCCTCTTCTTATCATACACAAAATCATCCCATCGGGACACAATATGATCTTCTGATGGAGTGTAAGGGACGATTGGGATATCTATTACATGTATTTCTGCTTCTATGGGTGGGGTCTGTACTACTTGAGACGTGTCTGTTCCCACATTTTGGGTGCCAGGAACACTTGCTTGAGATGTGTCTACCTCCACATTTTGGGTGCTGGGAAAACCTGCTTTAGATGTGTTTGCCTCCATATCTTGGGTGCCGGGAACACCTGCTTGAGATATGTCTGTTTCCATATCTTGGGTGCCGGGAACACCTACTTGAGATATGTCTGTTTCCATATCTTGGGTGCCGGAGCCACCTGCCTGGGCATCTTCATCTCTTAAGTTCTTCCTCCGCCTTTTGTTCCTCTTCAGTTTTATGCCTTCTTTCTTCTTCTTCAGCTTGCTACTGATTTTCACTTTCTTCCCTCTGCTCTCGATCTTCCGCTTCCTTCTGCAACCTTGCATCTTCAGCTTCTTTCTGCAGCGTTGCATCTTCAGCTTCTTGTTGCAGCCTTGCTTCCTCAGCTTCTTTCTGCAACCTTGAATCTTCTGCTTCTTGTTGTAGCCTTGCTTCCTCTTTCAATCTTTGTTCTTCGTGGGCTAGGGCATCAGCTGCTTCTCTCTCTTTCTGCAGACTGGATTTTCGGGCTGGGGTAGAGCTAGAGCTTGCTCCACCGCCTTGACGACAAATATGCAACTCAGTCATGTTGCTGATGCCCCTGAACACTTCTTCCTCAACATCATAGTAATGAGCATATTCAAAATGAGCATAAACTTCCTTGCAATGCTCGGCAACCTTGCTCCGCCTATCATTTCTATGGAAGATCATTTCACCGAAGTGGAAAGCTTTCATCTCTTGAACAAATTCCTCAGCTGATGCAACCCCTGAGAATTTGTAGGCTCCTATGCAGAAGGGAAAAGGAGGGAAAGAAGCCTTATGTTGCTTGTTAAGCACCCCTCCTATTCCATCAAGGAAAATTTGCCTGACTGTTTCTTTAAGGACTACATAATCAGTAGCGTATTTTGGCAAAATGTATGGCACTTTGGTACCTCCAAACATCCTGATGTAGGTGCCCTGCTCTGAGAAATAAAAATCGCCATAGTTTTCTAGGACCTCCATGGCATTTTCTGATAGACAATTGGGCTCTTCCTTGAACATATGCTCATATAGAGGCATGATGAATTCTTCGCAGATGAGCTTATAGCTTGCTCTGTAATTTTGAGCCCACATTATTTTATAAGCAGTGTAGACCGGGGTGTTGGCTTTATCCCATGTGCAACCTAGTCTGTGGAAAGAGAGTTTGGCCAAAATACATTCAATGAGATAGGAAGACATGTAAAATTTTGACTTTTTTAAGGCCAGACCTTCTCTTGCAGTGGCCATTGTGGATGCCAAACTGTCCGAAAGGATAGTAGCCCAGTCAAACATGGTTCCTTTGAATGCTATAAAGTGGATGATGGGGACCCACTGTATCCTATATACAGTGCCATCGGGCATGCCGAAAATTCTGCATAGCATCAGGGCGATTAACCTAAAAGGAGGTCTTAGGCTCTGAACATCATATTCATCATTACCTCTCTTCCTCAAGTGTTTTCCCGTGACCAATAATTTTTTGGCCATCTCAATATTATTCATCTTTCCCAACCATTCATCACTTAGAGCTTGTTGGGGACGTGAGAATTTGTAGGCTGCAGCAATATACACTGGATGGAATGAAGCGAAAGGCTCTCCCTTTCTATCATGCAACACTCTTGTCTTTGGGTTGGCATGTTCCAGTATCCACCCGATCACTTCAGAGCATGGGAACAATTCAGGGCGGGTAGAAGCCCTAGCTATGCTGGAAGTTCTGATGTTGAGGTAGATTTGTTCTTCTTCCAATAATACATCTGGGATATCCTGGTCCCTGATCATCCGGTAAACATCTCCCCAACGGACCTCGGGAGGAAAGCCGATGGTACACTTAGTGTCTTGAAAAATAGTTTCAGTCCTTAGTTGCACTTGCTCTGGTTCCATCACTTTAGTTCTCTTTCTACCACCTTTTGGCATCGTGGCTTATCCCTGCTAGCAACCAAATGTGAATCATTATAAAAATTTGCAACATGTTATGAGAGTGTAACATAGAGAAGGACAATTTTAACATGTTAATGAGAAATATAGACAAAATTATAAGCTGCATGCTGGGGAAGCAAAATAGATCATTTCAGAAAATGAAATATGGTCCTAAGACTTGATTATTCTACGGAGACAATGCCTAATCAAGAACTTTTGGAATGCTTTCAAAAAGGTAAGCATATGACATGGAAAAAACCTACTTCCCTCCTAGTCCTTAGAGAGAGGGTGCCCTTCATCATAGCACTTCTAATGGTCAATGGTGGGTTGGCCTGGAGTGGAAAAAATCCTATGAATAAACAATGAAATAAGGGACTGTTTTCCACATTCATTAACTGAGCCGAAAAGGTGAGTGGTTGAGTATCTCAACAGACCACGACTATCATTAATAACACTTGCGAAACGGTCTGTAGCCGGTACGAGGTTTGAATCAGGGTAGGAAAATGATTGGAATGAGGCTGGTAAAAAACTCGGATGGCTACGGCTTTCAGTTGGTAGGAATGAGAAACCTATGGGGCCACGGAAACCGTAAAAACAAAATGAACGACCTATGCTACCAATGTCTGTTGGCCATGTTATGAACAGGAAAACCAAAAAAGTAACTCAACGTGGAGATGAGACAAAGATGGCGGTTAAAAAGCCTACCTAGAGACGAGACAGTGGTTGAGTGAGTTGGACGCGGTGGTGGATGCGCTGAGCTGGAGCGAGCCAATGTGGTCTTCCTAACGACGTTCTTTGAACAACAAACCAACAATGGGATCAACGACATCCCACCACCCTTATATAAAGCTAGACACATGCGGCATTTAAACGGGTAGGTGGCCTTTTTAAATGGGGTTTTAATGTTTGTATGGTGTAGTCTTTTCAAGCCGTCTCGGCATTTAAGCACGACCGCCGGTCGCGGGGCGGACTTACAAGTTTCGTCCGCAGTTGCGGAACAATATGGTGAATTGCTTCAGCGTTTTAGGAGTGCTTTGTGAATCTTTTCGAAATACAATCTCTCAGAAGCTTATCGTGAACGCTTTTGCTGAGTTGTCCTGCAGTTTCGAAAAGACTCAGAATATCCTTCTGAAACTTACGAAATAACTTTGTTCAAGCTTATCGACAAATTACTACGGCAACATTTGACGAAAGCTTCTGCAATTTTGGGAGGAAATCTCAAGTTCTTCCACGATGTCGGGAGAGAAACTTGAGTTCTTCCCCAATTTCAGGAGAGAAACTTAAGTTCCTTCCGCAGTTTTGGAAGAGAAACGCTAAGTATTCCGTAGTTTCGGGAGAGTTCACCGAGTTCTTCCCAGTTTTGGGAGAGAAACTTGAGCTTCTTCTGCAGTTTCGGAAGAGAAACTTAAGTTCTTCCAAAAAAAACTAAGTGTTTTCGCTATTTCAGTGAGTAACTTGAAGTCTTTCCGCGGTGTCGGGAGAGAATCGTGAATTCTTCCGCAATTTCGAGAGAGACATGTAAATTGCTTCCGCAGTTTCGGGAGAGTTTTTGAAATTTCTTTCCGCAGTTTCAGGAGAGTTTTTTTTGAAATTTCTTTCCACAGTTTCAGGAGAGTTTTTTGAAATTTATTTCTGCAGTTTCAGGAGAGAATCGTAAATTGCTTCCCTAGTTTTGAGAGAGACATGTAAATTGCTTCCGCAGTTTCGGGAGAGTTTTTGAAATTTCTTTCCGCAGTTTCGGGAAAGAATCGTAAATTGCTTCCGTAGTTTCGAGAGAGACATGTAAATTGCTTCCGTAGTTTCGGGAGAGAGTCGTAAATTCCTTCCGCAGTTTCGAGAGAGACATGTAAATTGCTTCCGCAGTTTCGGGAGAGTTTTTTGAAATTTCCTTCCACAGTTTTGGGAGAGAACTGTAAATTTTAACTTAGAAGAAAAAACTTCAATTTTTTAAAGCAGATTCCCCAGTTGAAAACAAAAACTAAGTTAAAAGGAGAATTAACTTCTTTAGGCAGTCTTTCTAGAAAAAGTAAAAGGAGAGGCCCCAATATGTACAAAATTTTGGGGGGGATGTTGCTCCATCAACAACTCTTCAAAGTGAATATCTGATGGTGAAACCAGTTTAAGAGGGAAATGAAAAATAAAATGGCTTGTAACAAGAAATCAACTGAAAATGACATTCAAATTGATAGCTACAAAACAATGTTCTTCCCCAGTATGGTCTCTAGATTTGTTTGACGGACAATCCACTCGAGCGGACGTGAGCCTGGTCTCCCTAGCTCAATGTGAGTCTAGAACAAATAGAATAGAACATAAACCACTTTCCTAGATCTAGTTAAGGATCAAGTAATCAAATGTCTTACCTTAAGTTTGTAGCCCCTTTTCCTAGATGTTGTTCCATGCCTTGCGGTAGTCAGATCTCAACTGCAAGATATGCCAAGACACATAGAACAAGACAAACAAGTAAAAAACATCTAAATGATAACATATCGAAGTGAACAGTTAAGCAGGTAAACTACACAATATCATCAACACAACAATATTGGTGGAAAGCGTTTATATTACTGTAAAAATAGGGAAAGTACATAGAAGAGAACGACTACGACCAGAGCTTAACGAAGTAATCCTTCTCCATCCAAGCCAATGCCATATCCTCCCAAGGAAATGTGAGTCTCTCAATGGATGAGTAGAGATCTCTCTAAGATGATTTCACCAACATGTAGACACTATAGACTTCCTCCCCTTGGAATGGGAGTGAGATTCACTTATATAGGACTAAGTGGTTAGGGTATGGATGTAGACACTATAGACTTCCTCCCCTTGGAATGGGAGTGAGCTTCACTTATATAGGACTAAGTGGATAGGTTATGGATATGGTAGGTTGAGATATGGTAGGAGAGAGATAGGGGATCCTTCCAAGAGGTTAGGAACCAAGTGCCAACTCTCCCAAAAGGTCAGGGATAGGGATCCATGTTAGCTAGCTTCGAGAATGCGCTCAAAGGAGCTATTTTTGTCCATTAACTGACATCATCGCAGGCTGCAAAAGGACAACCTACGACATCACATGCTGCATTAAGGTATCCTGCGATGACCTCTCAAAACCTAGTATAAATGGGTTTATATCTCTTCCAGTTCAATAAATTAGTCAAGAAAACTTTAGGGGTGTATACACTGAATCTCATGATGGTAATATTTTAGGTGTAACAGGAACCAATCCTCGCGGCTTACCCCTGAAAAAATGGGAGGCCCTCTCCACAAACTGGTCGATGACCGTGTCAATAAATACTAGAGGATTTTAGCACCCTAGAGGACAACAACTATGTCTCAAGTGAAAATGACAAGGGGGAATTATTTGGATGCCTATCCCCAGTGTCCTACCTAACTAACAAATTCTTTTTCTCCTCAAGTGAGGTTATAGTGTGTTGAGTTAGGGAGTGTAAATTTTAATAGTTGTAATACTCAATCGGGTGATGGGAGTGCAACTTGTGGTGTTATGACAACTCAAACCATGCAAATGAAGATGAATCGAAATGAGCCTTTCTGTTCGATGAAAGCTAGCTAAAGTAAAGTGGGAGTTCTTCGATCACAATGCATGAAATTTTTCAAAAGAAATGAAAAAACCACTCCACAACAATTTGTTTTCCTTTTGAATAAGCCAAACTAATGGAACTACTTTCAAAATGCAACTGATCTGCAACTAATGGCACTTCAAAATGAGTAAAATTATGTGACAAGAAATAATAAGCGATTCACTTCCTAATATGAAAGATTATAAACTTGATCTTTTCAACAAAAGCAAGACAATGTTCCAAAAAATATTCCAATATTGATTTTGATAACGAGAATGGAAAGTTACTGCTGTAAGAACAATGTAGTCTTGAAAACAATATAATCAAGGAAAGGAAAATAGTAGCAAAACTTGATTATCATGAGAGGACCAAGCAACTGCAAAAAATAATAAGGAGGTGATAAAAAAATGGATGGTGCCACTAACTCAAGAAATCCAAGCTCGAAACAAATAAAATCAAACCACAAAAGACTTGCAACTGATTGAAATTTGATAAGGTATGTAGACAAGATGCAACAGATAGTGAGTAAGTAGGTGTGGTTATGATAGTGACTACAAACCCAAAGATGTCCAATGTGTCTACAAAACTTCAAAAGATGAAATGCAAGCAATGTACTGCAGCTGGGCAGGTTACAAAGGTTTGATAAATATCAGAGCAACAACCACAAGCAAAGAAATAAAAAATTGACCAAAAGTAACCAAGCAAACTAAGAAAAAATCCTTTTTTGCATAGATTTTTGCGTGGTTGTAATCATCCCAGCGCGATAATTAGGAATTATCACATTCTGGAAATAGCATAGGTTGCGACAAACTGGTAATTGTTGCTCTGTAAGCAGTGGTAGGGGCACGACAATGCTCAGAACGGGGATAAGGGCAGGAGTTTAAGAAAAGTTTTTGACTTTTCCAAGGTTTTCCAACCTAGAGGACTCATTGATCATGGGAAGAGGTCTGATGCAGAGGGGAGGGGAGTGAATGAAGGTCAAAGAGACCAACTTTCACAACTGGTTTGAAAGAAGAGAAAATTTACAATCAAAGATGAATGAGAGTAAAAGAACTCAAAACAAAAGGGGTTCAAACTAGCGGAGTTGCCAGTTTTTGTTGTAGAGATTTATTCCTACGAATAGAAAGAATCCCTCGTAGGATAAAGTAGGATGGACTGACTCTATACTAAGACAAAAATGAAACAAATGCAATCTTGAATCCTAGATTAAACAAGTATTTCAGAGTTATTGTATTGAAGAAAGTGAGGGAAGATAAATAACCTTTCACTCTTGATGTTTGTCCCACTCGTCGTTCATATCTCAAAGTCCTTGCGGTGAACCTATTAAGATCAAAAAATGCACAAGCATATACAATTCTCCAAGATCTCTAAATCACAAGTTAGAATCCAAATCTAGCTAGATACAAATCATGAAATTGAAACACAATCAACCCACATGAATTGGGAAACAAGACAAGTTAACTTTATTACAACTTGAAGATGCTTACAATGGTTGCTTGATGTGCAAGCCAACTTTCAGCTCCAAGTCCTTCCTCTAGCTATCTTTGCAAAAGTCTCAAGATCATAGGTTGGATGCCCCAAAAGTCCTTCCTTTGGATCATGGAAGGCTTCTCCTTTATAGTGTTTGGAAGGGTTAACCAAAAATAGAGTAAAATGGATCTAATGAGTGTTTAGTGGATCAGGCCTACTAAATAGAGAGAGGGGTTGGGATTGAATCAATGTTGGTAATCCCAAGAAAATCTCTCGAAAGGTGAGATCCAAGATCCATGGAAAAAAGGCTAAAATAGGATTGTCGCACCCATGGGTCTGAGCATAATGCGACATTTTCATGCCCCACGGTCTAAGCATAGCATGACAACCCTAATTGTTGCTACCCGACAGATGTGCAAAGCACGACAATGTATGCAGATTGGGTCATATTGGGTTACACGTGGTAGATAAGATGTTGTCTTTGGTATTCGGGCAATAGACTTTGCTCCCGGGTGTCCAGATGAGACCAAGGAGGCTACCAGTAATGTATACTGATCATTTAGGGAGAATTGTCGTTTATATTACCTGGTACAAGGATGCAACACTAGGGTTTAGTGTGTAACATTTACATATAATAGTACTGTGCATTATCCTTGCTCTGCAGAGTTTCTTCTTGGACTTTGTATACTCCTCCATGCATATGCTCTAAGTCTTGTTTTCTTTCCATCATGAGCTCATATGCTCTATAATTGGAATCATCATGTCCAACGGATTTACGGAATGTGCAATATAAATTCTTAGGTGTTCACACATACTTCTGAATTAAGTAGCAATCTTCTGGCCGATGTCCTCTAGTTCGACATATCTCACACCATGGCACTTGGTTCTGGTTTAGTGGATTTGGTACTCCACTGTTAAGGTATTCTTGAAACAAAGGACAATTCTCCCTGGTGTGTCCTTCTCCCTTGAATCCTGTACACCAGATTTCTTGTCTTTGTTCTTTCCCCTTCTTCATGTCCTGCAACTGTAACGTCAAGGTAGCTAGTTGGTTCTGGATATGAGACATTCCAGTGCTAGTCTCTCCTATAGGTGAAGCTTCTAATTTCATTGCAATCTCCAAGGCTTCTGCCTGCGAAGCCACCTTCTGCTACATCAATGACAGTCTGATATGGGGCAACATCACGGCTATGAACCACTCTTGGTGTTGTTGCGGTGCTATGAGAAAACTAACCTGGTCTAGCAAAGTTTTAAACTTCTGGTCAAATTCCCAGACTGTTTCATTAGGTTTTTGCTTAATTTCCTTCAATTCTATTATACAATGGGATTCTGACTTCGGTTTCTTGAACTTGCTCAATATTGTAGCCTTAATATCCACTAATGTTCTATTATATCCTTGAGGATACTTCATGAACCAGTTCAAGGCTCTATCTCTAAATGTAGTGACGAGCTGCGCTTGCTTCACAGCATCATCCTGAACTTGCTTGACACTCCACATCGAACTATGTTACGAATCCTTCTAGTATACCGTCGACACAAAAGTCGACTACTCGTGAGAGTGGACTATCTATTTCTTTAAGCCTCTCAATAAGCTTCGGGGTCCACTCGGTAGGTGCTTCTGGTTGGAAACCGTTCTTTCACTCTGCGAGTCTCGATATCCACTTGTGTAACTTGTTTCCAAAGGATGCCCAAAACATTTCATGAATAACCTTCCATAGGTATTTATTTAACCAATCTATGTCAGAAATATGTGGATGTCTATTCTCCTTTCTGGAAAAATCTCTTTCTTGTCTGGATGCAAATTTTCAGTGCCAATACTCATCACCAGTTCAAGCGCAACAACAGAACCATTTGTTGGTTGTTTATATTGTTCTTGACGTTTTCTACAAAGACCTAGGTTCTGCGTGGTTCGAGGAACCAACAAAACCCCTTTTCACCATCCCTTTCGGCAACAGCCTGTGAACAGACTGAGGTCTCACCCGAGGTGAAGTAATGGGGGGGATGTGGAATCAGATTTCCATAACCAGGTGATGAGTGTTTAAACAGATTGGTGAGCAATGCGATACCGGACTTGCGCCGCGGACTTCGGATTGCACGAAGTTCCACTTCTTCGCGACTAACACTTAGACTATCGCGCATCAAAGGACTACGTGATGCTGGATGTTTCTCAATGATAGGACAACTGAATGGTGGTATGCACTTCTTTCCAACACTTATGCAACTTGAAATAATTTTACCTAGTGTAAGTTATGCATTCAACCACACCTTAGATTGACCCTTGCAAACTTGTACACTATGACAATAATGACGTAACTGTGCACTTCCGGTGCTGTGCTAAGTGTTTATCCAACTAATTCATACATTCATCTGACAGCGAAATACTGGTGCATCCTGTTGATGTATATGTAACTTCGGAATGTATTTCATATATGTTGTATGTACTCCTATAGAGATGGTATTATTCCTCTATACGGAAGTGTCGTCATTTATATTGTAAGTGTCGTAACTTATACTTGATGGGTTATTAGACCACCTTGTTGGGGTCGGCCCTGTATAAGTCATGTGGGTCGAAGGGTTATTAGGCCACCCTATTGGGGGTCGGCCATGTGGGTCTAAGGGTTATTAGACCACCCTATTGGGGGTCGGCCCAGTCAGCATTATGTTATGTGGTTAAGTTCGAGCCTACATGAGTTAGGTAAAAAGGCAAGTCAAGTCAAGTATAAATAGAGTACGGGAGGCACTCTATTTACTAACTCACTTCTCACACATGCACTCAAGGAGGAGTGGCGCACTTATGGAGGAGGAGGATCTGCTGCTAGGTTATGGCTATCTCTCTTGTTTGGTTGTATCATTGCTCTATCTCTGAGGAAGTTATTGGGGTTTTTCACCTTTATGGTTTTCCCCAAGTAAATCTTTGTGTCTCTTGTGTGCTTGCATTATTGTCTCCATGATTGATATGCTGTAGATATGCTGTACATGTTGTTCTCTCAGTTAAGATCCTAGATCAGATTGAAGTAAATTCTGAAAATTTAACATGGTATCAGAGCTAGCCTGAAAGAAGGCATGATATGGCATGTATGACACTTGTTGCACTTACGATGCTAGGGCTTGATATAGCAAAAACCAATCATCGTATCACTTTCGCTATAAATCCGTTTTGGCGAATTTTTCGGATCTGAAATTGTTACAGGACGAAGCTAAAATCTTCAGGTACCTTGTGTCCAAAGGAAAACCTCTAATTCGTTGTACTTTGTGATTTATGATCTGTACAATATAGGGTTTCTGCCTCTTCCAGATCTGAGTCAAAATCAGGTGACCTTGGGAAATAGGTCATAACTTGGGCTAGGAAGCTCCAAATGAAATTTCGTGAAAAGTGACAGGTAGTACACAGGCCGAGATATCTCAGAAAACGTTTTTAGAGGCCGAAGGTCAAACAGTGACACGTGGCAGGCCGTACAAGTTCGCTCTCCTGTATTATCCCATAAACAGGTCACGTTGCGACACTTGGCATATCTCTCTCTCAGAGAATAAAATTGAGGTCAGACCTATCAGGATGGAAAGATAACATGCCGAGCTATCTCAAAAAACTTTTTCAGAGGCCGAAGGTCAAACAGTGACACGTGGCACGCCGTACAAGTTCGCTCTCCTGTATTTTCCCAAAACAGGTCACGTTGCGACATTTGGCATAACTCTCTCTCAGAACATCCAATTGAGGTCAGACCTATCAGGATGGAAAGCTAACAGGTCAGTCTGTCTCAGAAAACTTTTTCATACCCTGTGGATCAAAAATTTTGGAGTTACACCAGAAACAATCAGGTACATATTTCTGTCAAAACAGAATTATTTTTTGGTACCTTCATTCATGGCTTCCGGAATTTAGGGCTTTGAAGAAAGTTGGAATTTTTGTAATCGGAGACCACGGCTGGATGCTACTCATCAAAATAGAAATTTAGAGACCAAGATCAGAATTTTTGGCTGGGTAGAAGGCCGGGTTTGATCAGACCCTAGTTCGGGACTTTGATCAGAAAAATGGAAAATTAGGGCTTCTGTAAAAATGGGAATTTTTGAAATCTGTGACCACGGCTGGAATCTCCTCAGAAAAATAGAATCTTAGAGCTTTGGATCAAACATTTTGATTGGGAAGAAGAGTGGGCTTCATCAAACCCTAGTTCAGGGTCACGTCCAGTGAATCTGGAAGTTTCAAAGGAAAAATTGAGGAGTGAAACTTTGCAGTCTTCAAATTCTGAATATACCAGTTTGATCAGTTCATCAAGGCGCATATTCCTATCCTTTCGGAAGTTTGAAATTCAAAGTTTGAATTTTTAGGGTTTCTCTGACAAACCCATATCCAGCTCCAGGTCCAGTTCTTACAAATCAAGTGGATTGGGTTGATCCTAGAAGAAGATGGATTGGTCACTTGCATAAGTGAAGAAGTTCCTGTTTCAGATGGAGATGAGGCTAAGGCCTTACATAAGAAGATTACAAGTGATCTCGACAGGTATGACTCATCAAGGTATGTTTTGATATTTGTTCATGATTAAGTTTATGGTATGTTTGTCTTCATGTTATTACGATTAGTACAATCTTGATATTAGATTTGTTGTATCACCTTAACAAAATTATGAATGCACAATAGAAAATATTCATTGATTAGGGTGTTGACACTTACGATTGTACTAATGCATTATGGTGTTGTATGAGGTTTATGTTGTCTACTAACATGAAAGGTACACCAAGAAAGACAAATCATGTTCTGGTCCAAGAACATATGGTCATGATAACATGAGGACAAAGATTCATCCATTGTCATGGATCTCACAGAAGATCCATTTACGAGGTATGTATAACTTGGTTTTGTAATGGTTAACTTATGAGACATGCAAGTTACTAGCACAAGTCACTGAAGAGAACCAAAAGACATCATACGGGTATGTTAGACATAACTAGCTAGCATGCTAATCCAGGTATGTTTTTCCTATATCAAGCTAGAATCCTACCTTGTGTTAGGATCTTATACTGTTGTTGATAATGATTATTCATGAAATCATAGGTTTGAATAATCATGGTTGGATGTATATTATTGTTCTTACTATAATTGATGATATGACTAACCAGAAGAATCATGAAAGTATATGTTTGAATAATCACAGGTTTTATGCACATTATATCTCTTATCTTAATTGATGATTCAACTAACGCGAAGAGTCATGAGTTTGAGTAATTATAGGTTTAGACATGTTATGTTTCTTATGATTTGACTAACCATAAGAATCCTTCATAAACCTTGAATGCTAATGCTTATTATTTCTGTTTGAAATGATCATGACTATACATGCTTAAGATTATTGTGTTTTAATAGTATACTAATGAATGTATGATTTTATATGAGTTCACAAGGATAACACAATCATGATACTAATAAGCATTCATAGGGACCAAGGATGAATGTAAATTCAAGAATAGGTAATTCAGGAAGCAAAGATCAAGAGGGAGCACACTCCAGTTGCTCCTGCAAGAAAGCAAAGGAGCACACTCCAGTTGTTCCTGCAAGAAAGAAAAGGAGCACACTTCAGTAGTTTCTGCAAGGATGCAGATATTCAGAGGGAGTTGTCCATCTCTCTACATTCCACAACAGAAAGGTGTAGAAGAAGCTACTTCAGATTAGGACTCCAGCATCTCCTGCAAGGAAGCGAAGACTCAGAGGGAGTCCACCCAACGAACAAACAAAGATAAGTATTTTAATTATCATTTCTTGCATATTTGTTTAAGTAAAATTGTTCAATGATATATATGCTCATGTTCCTAGACTTAGGATATGTATTGTGCATATTAGAATAGTTGCATTGATGAACAGTATACTACTAATATACATGGGTAAGTGGCCTATGGCACTGTACAACATTCCATTGCTACTTATCTAGAATGAAACCTCTTTGCTGACATGTTGGGAGTTGTGCACACTCTTAACAATGTTCTGGTAGAGATTGGAAGGCATCTAGAAAGTTACGGGATATGGATAAATGTTGTATTGAAGCATTGGCTAAGATAATTGCATGACTGTATGGCATATTTCTTTATGTGTAAGAATTTCTTCTGAAAACTATGAGATGTTTTCTAATCATGCAATTTAACTTGTTGTGTAGGAAAGATCGTATACCATCTCCTACAAAAGAAGAACTACAACATTTGTTCAGCAACAAATTATCTATTGAAGACATTGAAGTTCCCAGGATACGGGAAGAATGCCATGATCTGTCGATCATGAAGAACGATGTTTGGGATGCGGTCCCAAGATGTGAAGGGAAGTTTGTTATGACTTCCAAATGGAACTATCAGATCAAGCATGTTGCAGATGGCAGCATTAAGAAATATAAAAGTGATGAAATAGAAGATACACAAGATGGATTTCAAGATAGCATGGTGTAGTCATATATGTGTGCAGAACTTGGTATGGTAGGATAGATAGCTTTCTATCCAGTTTGGGCTTTACCAAGAGTAAAGCGGATTCCAACCTTTACTACAAGGTTGAGGGAGGCAATCCAGTGATACTAATTTTGTATGCGGATAACCTGTTTGTTACAGATGAAGATAGATTAATTGCCGACACGCAGCGGAAGCTTGCTGTTGAGTTCGAGATGAAAGAACTTGGGGATGATGCACTATTTGTTTTTGGCATGGAGGTGTGGCAGAGTACAGATGGAATCTTCCTTGGACAAGGGAAGTATGCAGTAGAAATCCTGAAGAAGGTCAGGATGATGGATTGCAAGGCCATGACCACACCTATGGCATCGAATCTGAAGCTTCTATGTGATGCTTCATCTGAGCCAGTTGATGTCTCTATGTATCGTCAGATGATTGGGTCCTTGATGTACCTGATGAACACAAGACCAGACATTTGCTTTGCTGTGAACACATTGAGCCAGTTCCTGATGGATCCGAGGAGTGTTCACCTGGTTGCTGTAAAGCATGTTCTGAGGTACCTGAAGGGTACAGTGGATTATGGGCTCAAGTATGAAGCAAATCAAAAGTTTAACCTACAGGGTTATGTTGATTCAGATTGGGTTGGCAGTGCTGCAAATAGAAAGAGCACATCTGGGTGCTGCTTCAGTATGGGATCAGGTGTGATCTCTTGGTTTAGCAGGAAGCAGTCCTGCGTAGCACTGAGTACAACTGAGGTAGAGTATGTTGCAGCCTGCTCAGCTAGTTGTGAGGCAGTATGGCTATGGAAGCTACTGTCTGAGTTATTTGATCTCCCATTGGAAGCTACTGGTATCTTCTGTGATAACCAGAGTTGTGTGAAGCTGTCCGAGAACCCAATGTTTCATGATAGGTCGAAACACATAGAGATCAAATATCACTATATCAGGGATATGGTGCAGAGAGGAGCTGTAAAGCTCCTGTATGTTGCGACGGACGAGCAGATTGCAGATGTGCTGACGAAGCCACTAGCCAGAGTGAAGTTCGGGTACTTCAGAGAGAGGCTTGGCATTCTTCAGATTGAGGACACTTCGAGGAAGAAGTGATGGACACATTTGCTGAAGCCATTCCAAGCATGTAGGAAGGAGGATCCTTCACATGGCTGTGGATGTAAGCGCTGGATGATGAGCATCAGGATGATGTTCTGGTTTCTGCCTGGATATGATCAGTTGGATCATTTTTATGTATGTATGTACGCATCATGTTGGATGCTGAATATGATCAGTTGGATCATTTTTATGTATGTATGTACGCATCATGTTGGATGCTGGATATGATCAGTTGAATCATGTGTATGTATTTTGTATATGCATCTTGTTGGATGCTTGGACCTTGTATCTGTATATGTATCAAGTGGATACATTGTATGATCAGGAGGATCATGTATGGTGATATGTATCATGTATTTGTATTTGTATCAGGTGGATACATTGTATGATCAGGAGGATCATGTATGATGATATGTATCAGGTAGATACTTGGTATGCAGCAGGATGTTGCAAGTGATGATCAGGATGATCATGGATGACGAGCTTCAGGATGTTGCTCCAGATGATATGTAGCAGGATGTTGCAGTGATGATCAGGATGATCATGGATACATCAGGATGATGTATGGTGAGTATCAGGTTGATACTCTATGGTCGTGGATCAGGTTGTACAGATGAGCATGTAATAGCGCCCTGGGAGATTTGCAGATGGTCTTTCGAGGTTTTGCCTATGGCATGTAATATCGGTGCCCTGGGACATCTGGCAAATGCTCTTTCGAGGTTTTGCTCTGGGAGGACATGTAATAGCGCCCTGGGAGATCTGTAGATAGTCTTACAAGGTTTTGCCTATGGCATGTAATAGCGCCCTGGGATATCTGGCAGATGCTCTTGCGAGGTTTTGTCCTATGGCATGTAATAGCGCCCTGGGAGATCCGATAGGTTGGGCTGTGTGCCCGTAATCAGTCCTGGGATGCTCTTTGCGAGGTTTTGCCATGACCACATGTAATAACGCCCTGGGAGATCTGCAGATAGTCTTACGAGGTTTTGCCTATGGCATGTAATAGCGCCCTGGGATATCTGGCAGATGCTCTTACGAGGTTTTGTGGTGGACCACATGTAATAGCGCCCTGGGAGATTTCAGGTCGGAGTTGTGTACCCGTAACATCCTGAGATGCTCTTGCGAGGTTTTGTGGTGGGGTCACATGTAATAGCGCCCTGGGAGATCCTATAGGTAGAGCTGTGTGCTCGTAACAGCCTGGGATGCTCTTTCGAGGTTTTGTGACGCACGTAAAAGTCCTGAGGATTCCACAGTATGGCCAGTGATGACGAAGACCTGCAGGTGGTGGGCCTACATCCAAGTATGAAAGAGGACTGGCTCTGTAGAACTTCCTATGACGAGTAGAGACAGAGATTGGTTGAGATAGCAGAAGCAGTGACGATGATGATGACTCGATGATGATTATCTAGTGATGATGATCCAGAGAAGATGACTTGTGCTAGAAGAACTGTGCTGAGAAATACCTTCCTAGTTAAGAGGGAGTGTTGATGTATATGTAACTTCGGAATGTATTTCATATATGTTGTATGTACTCCTATAGAGATGGTATTATTCCTCTATACGGAAGTGTCGTCATTTATATTGTAAGTGTCGTAACTTATACTTGATGGGTTATTAGACCACCTTGTTGGGGTCGGCCCTGTATAAGTCATGTGGGTCGAAGGGTTATTAGACCACCCTATTGGGGGTCGGCCATGTGGGGTCTAAGGGTTATTAGACCACCCTATTGGGGGTCGGCCCAGTCAGCATTATGTTATGTGGTTAAGTTCGAGCCTACATGAGTTAGGTAAAAAGGCAAGTCAAGTCAAGTATAAATAGAGTGAGGGAGGCACTCTATTTACTAACTCACTTCTCACACATGCACTCAAGGAGGAGTGGCGCACTTATGGAGGAGGAGGATCTGCTGCTAGGTTATGGCTATCTCTCTTGTTTGGTTGTATCATTGCTCTATCTCTGAGGAAGTTATTGGGGTTTTTCACCTTTATGGTTTTCCCCAAGTAAATCTTTGTGTCTCTTGTGTGCTTGCATTATTGTCTCCATGATTGATATGCTGTAGATATGCTGTACATGTTGTTCTCTCAGTTAAGATCCTAGATCAGATTGAAGTAAATTCTGAAAATTTAACACATCCGACATTCATTCATACATGTGGTTACTTAACATATTATTCCCATCCTTATCCTTATGGTGAATACATATAAAATCATGAACACATGAACTCATAAGCAAATACACATAAGCAAATACACATAAACAGATGCATAATCAATCACATAACACAAAATTTAACGTGGTTCACCCCTAGGATGGGAGCTACTTCCATAGGAATTGTTTTTGTATTATCTTTGGGAAGGGTACAACAGTTCCAGTCTGTGCACTCAGTTGTAGACTCTCTTCTCTCTCAGTAGGTATCTGCGCACTCAGTTGTAGAGCCTTTACAATAACATTCAGCAATGCAAAACAAGTATTACTCAAGATTTAGCAATTCACCAGTAGAGATTATTCAACCCTTTCCCTTACAAAATGTGCCCTTTTATAGATCGTTCCCTTAGGTCATGTCTTTACAATCGAGTGGGACAAAACCCTAAGGCTACCCAAAAATGTCATGGTTACTTCGCTAACCAGGACTTCTAGGCTCTAATAGTGACTTCTCTATCGTGGCTATCCTTCTACGTGTGGTCACGTTGCTTTCATCCCCCCATCGAGCGCATGCTGACAGGTCGCTTTCACCCCATCGTACCTTCTCTCATGGCTTTGTGCATCCGATTCACATCGTGCTGTCTCTACTCGTGTGACTAGTCACTTTCCTTCCGCACCACTCCTTACTCGCTTGCTGGGAATCATGGAGTACTTCAAAAAAATAGGTCACTTTTGCAGATCAACCTTGCAGATCAACCTTCCCTTATAGTCTTTACCCAATATAGGTTCCCAGCTGACACTTCGCGATGCTACCACTTCGCAGAACTGGCGCTCAGCTGCGCGGTTCCTACCCTGTCGATACTACACTGTGCTCAACTTCACAGCTCCTCAAAACTGTCTTGCCAAAACTGCCTTCATCTGAGATGCGTTGTAACTTAGAAGCTCCAAAACTGTCTTGTACAAAAATTCCTTACTTAGGCTAGGCCCAACAATAAGTATCTTTGGACACCCAAACCTGGTGACCACATTATCGAAGAGAAATTATGTTGTTGTTGCAGCTACGCAATCTTTTACCGATGCAGCTTCATCCCAACACGTCAGATAATCAATCGCAGTAATTATATATCGTGACCCTGTTCTTTTTCCTGGTGGGGTGATAGGTCCTACAAAGTCAACCACCCATTTTTCAAAAGGTTGTAGCGTTAGCTGAGATACTAGCGGCATTTCATCCCTTCACGATGGTTTTCCTGTTCTTTGGCATACATCGCAGCTCTTGGCATAATTTGAAGCATCTCCATGCACCATTGACCACCATAGTCCATCTCTAAGTATCTTCCTAGCAGTGGCACACCCTACATAGTGTCCTCCTACAATCTCGTCATGATATTCTGCTAATATCCTTTCCTGTTCATGCAGAAGGACGTATCGGTGAAGGATTTCATCTAGTCCCATTTTGTAAATTTGACCTGCAATTAGCTGAAAGTCGACAACCCTCACAACTAGCTTCTTTTTCTGATTGGTATTCAATCCTTCTGTTGCACATCCCGTAGTCAATAACTTAATGATTTGATCGTAATGGTAATCGACCATTCCAATTCGAAATAATTGCACATCTAGTAAGTCCTCATTGATGCTTCTGGGTTCTTCTTCTGACTCAATTTGGGACAGGTGATCAGGCCCGACATTCAGTTGTCCTAGTTTCACAATGATCTAAAAGTCAAATTATTGAAATAACAACAACCAATGACATATTCCCCCCCCACAACACAGGATTGTTGACCAAATATTTCAATGCCGAGTGGTGAGTAAACATCTTGAAATGGCCTCAAAGTAAGTAGTGGCAGAATTTCTGTAGTGCATAGACCATTGCTAGCCCTTCCCTTTCTGTCGTCGTTAGTTTTTCTCCGTAGTGGACAACTTCCTACTTGCGAATGCGATTGGATTATCGATCACTCCTCTTGGTTGGGCCAATACCACCCCTAGTGTGACTAATGACGTGTCCACGTGAACATGGAATTCTTTTGTCCAATCGGGAAAAACTAATATTGGTGCTACGACCATATTTTATTTCAATATATCTAGGATCTTTTGGCACTCTTCATTCCACTCGAACTTCGCATCTTTTTTTAACAGTTTTTCCATTGGTGTTGTGATTGCTGCATACCCTCTAATAATTTTTTTATAATACCTAGTATGCCCTAATGTCACCCTTACTGCTTTAATGTCATCAGAGGTGGTAGGTCGACAATAATTGCAATCTTTGCTGGGTCAACCAACATCCGTTCGTTGCATACAATGTGTCCTAACAAAATCCCAAATGGAGCATAGAAGATGCACTTCTTCAAGTTTAACGAAATTTGATGCTGCCTACATCTCTCCATCATCAACCTTAGATTCGCAACATGGTCCTTCACCAGGTCATACATGGTCCAATCATACATATATACTGTGAGGAATTTATGAATGAAATATTTGAATGCAGCAACAACTAATCTTGAAAAGATCGCCAGAGCATTTTTGAGACTGAATGGCATTACTGTGTATTGAAAACAACCCCATTCTGTTACAAAGGTTGTCTTATGTCGATCCTCCTTCGCAATATTTATTTGATGATATCCTGAGAATCCATCTGTGAACGAATATATCTCTTGACCTCCAATTCCTTCTAGCACTTCATCCGTGAATGTTGTCGGGAATGTATCATGTAGATATGCGTCATCCAGTTTGCTTAGGTCGATGCAAATCCTGATTTCTCCAATCTTCTTATCTTAGAAAACCTTCAGAATGATCCATTCTGATTCTTCTACCGGATCTATGATGCCTGCATCCAACATTTTCTCTATTTCATATTTCACTCGCTCCTTGTACCTGGGATTCAATTAATAAGGTTGCTAGTTTACCGGCTTCGCATCAGGTTTCAGTGGAATCTTCATTTCACCTAGTTCCCTAGAAATTCCTTTCAGTTTCAAAAATTTCATCGGGAGCAGATCTTGAAACTCATTTAGTAGATCAGTGACTTTTGCGATTGTCACATCATCCCAATAATCTCCTATGCTTGCGAACTTGGGGTCTACCTCCGACCCAATATTAACCTTCTTGATGCGCAACGGCTGTTGAAATTTGTCGAAGGGAATATCTGGTGCTTTGACATCCCAGCTTCCTTCCGAATCTGGTATATAAACAACTTGTGTATCATCCTCATCATCCAGTCCTCCCGTCACATTGTAACACTCCAACAAAATTTTTGGTGTCACAGTCCATTGTAATCCCATTGGTTTTTCCATCGATACTACTTCAAGTACCTTCTCCTAAATCTCCACCAGTGCACTATGGATGAAGGGGTTTTCATCCAAGAAGTTGAAAGTCCGACTAAAGTTAATAGTTAGCTCTTCCCACATAGTCGTTATGTGTCGCAGTTCTGCTGCAACATACCAATTATGCGGTACATCATCCAATGTATCGATGAACGCATGGACCCATTCTTGTTGTAGTCTCACTCCCCATGCGCTTTGACATTCCTCCAAGTGATCCCTTGGGTCACTCTTTCCACTATATTTCCTTCTGCAATACCCTTAAGTTTCACCGAACCAGAGTTCCATTAGTTGTCGACATAGTGACCATCTTGTTATCATCAACTTGTGCTTTTCCCACCATCGCGATGGTGTAGGATTCAGTGCTTCCTCTAATGCCAACAATCTCTGTGGTTCTTATACTCATTCTTCAAATTCGGTGGTGAATTTATTTAGATTAGGAAATCCTTCGTATGTTGGTAGTTCGTAGAATTATGTCGCCACCCATCTCATTGACTAGGTGATGTGTGCACACCTTCTGAATGATACTTCATGTAGTCAATTATGCCAACTCTCAAGTGCTTCATCGGAATCTGACGATGCCGAGCTAATGCTTCGCAACCCCAATTCTCCGTCAGTGGTGGGATTAATGTAGTCCTCCGAGATGTTGTAAACATTTTCCCATCTTTCTGTGAATTCATCCCACATTGGATCGACATACCTCTTCCCTTCTGATGGATCTAGTGGGGTGACGACCCTCATGTCGTAGTTCTCAAATGACATTGTTCGTTTCCTAAAGTTGATCACAACTTGATTCTCCATTTCCTAGTTTATCCCTAACAACACTGGATAAGAGCTTGTGTTATAAACTATTTCTATCACATCGAAATATGCATAGGTCTTTAATCCCTCTATCTCGATTGGGATGTGACATAATCAATCGATGGGCGTGAGCTTGCTCTTGTTTGCTAGTCGAAGTTGTACAGGGGACCATGCAAGCTGTGGTTTCTCCATTGCCTCCCATGTCTATTTCGTCAAGATATTTACATTTGATCCCAAGTCTAGAATAATAGAGTCGACATCGAATGCACCAATCTGTGCATTCATACTCATTTCTCTTCCTGTCTTCTTCTTGTGCATTCGATTTACTGTTTGAATCTGTCATCCGTCCTCCTGTCAGTGTAGTAGGCTCACTATCTCTGCTAGCGCATCCTGATCTTTTGCCAATTCCAAACATCTTTCTAGGAAGGCCCTCAAGGTGTTAATTTTTTTTTGTGAGTTCATCGTATCGAATACCCACGGCATCTCATAGGTGGGTTATTTCTGGCAAATAGGTGGCTGCCTCATCCATCTCATTGTCTCTTGCACTTCTAAAAAGGTCTCCCTTTCTGCTTCCACATCAAATCAGACTTGTTTTCTTGTTGTCGACCAGACACTCGACTGTGCCCTGTCTTCCCCTGTTGCAACCCCTCCTCTGGTCACTAATAAGGACGTTCATGTTAGAAAAATAGATTTGCAAAGCAATGACAATAAACATAAATGCAAATATAATCACACAGACACATTACAAGAGAGACACCAATATATCATGGTTCACCCAAGATGGGCTACATCCACACTGAAATTGCCAATCCTTATTATTATACCATCCAAAAAATGAAGGGATACAACTGCAACACATTCACTGCACTTCCTCTTCAGTGTCTCACAGTCTCTCTTCACGATCTCAAAGATATTTACAATGCATAATACCTAATACATCAACCCTAGTTGTATTACAATGTCTTTCTTATAAAGGGGAATACCATGGGAAAATACCACGGGTTACCCAAAACCATGGGCCCATAAAACAACCCCATCAAGGGGAGTGCAACCACTCCCCCAGACCCCCTGGGGCACGTGCCGAGATCATAACCAAACCTGGGGTACAACACGACTGAAACAACATCATCTATGAGACTGGAAGACTAGGCTCCACAACCAACAATCTCCCACTTGGAGACTGATCACAGAAACTCCACCGCTACTGTACTTGATGGACTTGGACTTGGCAAATTTCTCATATTCTCCTTCACGCTAGAAGGCCAACAGAAACCGAGCAAGAAATGAGTTTCTCTCTGGTCACTACCTTTGTGAACATGTCTGCAGGATTTTGGCTAGTATGTATCTTTTCCAGCTTCAACAATTCATCTTCCAAAAAAGAGCGTATGAAATGGTACTAGAGCTATATATGTTTAGTCCTGGAAGGAATGTTGAGTTCTTTGCAAGATGAATGGCACTATACCCCCTAGGGCATGTGCCGGGATCATAACCAAACCTGGGGTACTGTTGCTTGGTTTTGCAACCAAGCTTATGCAATAGGAACCTATCAACAATGTGGTAGCAGTTTCAATATAGAAAGCAAAAACGATTATTAATTAAATCTAAATATAAACTAACATGTGCATATAACAAATAAATCTAAAAACGATTCATAGAAAGAACAAGAAATAAAAGAATGTTTTGTATTATCATACCTCAAATGGTGAGGATTTGTGGTGTTGAGTAGCTCCAAGGTTGAGATGCTCCATGCTCCAATGGTCTCTTCTCCAAGATTGCTACAATGGTCAAGAACTCGAGAGAGATTTTGACAGCATGAGGATAGGATGATGGATGGATGGAAAGTGAGGAGCCCTTACCACCTTTTTATAATTTTTGGTGCTGGAGAATACCATTATGGTTTTGAGAAAACCAATGGTATTGACTAACATGGTTTAGGTACCTTTTTCCCTCTTTTGTCATTTTTTGAATATTTTGAATATTTTTATTCCCTTTTAATATTTTTGGGAATTATGGACCCTTTTTGAGGGGTTTTTATGTTTTTTGAGGAAAAATATATCTTTTGAGGGGGAAAATGGTGTATTATGGTCTTTTGGTGACTTTTTGATGGCTTTAGAGGCTCAAATGGTGGAAAAGTGGACAAATGGGTCATGTGAATAAGGAAATGAGCTAGTGAGCATTTTTTGGGTGTTAACAGATTTCCCCCTAATGTGTGAGGGTAGGAGCTCATCGAATGGCCGATAGACATCATAGTTATTTTGTCTTTTTCCTGGGGTTTGGGGAAGAGAGGAGACCGGTTGGGGACTGGATCAACGGCCCTTGGAAGCTGCAAAAACAAAAAAAATTTACATGGCCTCAATATGAATGAGGAGTAATCTCTGATAATGGATGAGGTGAGCATACCCATGCTCGTATCAAGACATATACATAACAATTAGTCCCAAGAAGGGGGATCTAAATAATACATAAAAAATATGCTAGTACATCATAATGGTCCAAAGGGGACACTATTTTGGGATGTACTCATGATCATAACATGGCTGATCTCAATGACTGATACACTGGAATAAAGTGACAACCGTTTTGAACAAGGTCTCAGAAGGGTTGATGAACTGCTGAAACTAAAGGTGTCCAACATCTGTAGGGACTCAATGACTGTGAATCAACTCTGAGGAGTATATGTAACTGTATACTTGAGGGAGTATAAAACTGGGGTACATCTGAATACTATCGCCATGCGCAACCCGGATATCTATAGGAAAATGTAACTGGTTGTTTCCATAAGTAGACTCTCAAATGTGGAAGAGTCAGGTGGTATCTGGGGTCTTCAACAAATAACTGAAACGACCAATACCCTGTGCGAGTCTCAAAGGTGCGATCAAGGTGTTGAGGTCGAGCATGTGAGAAACAACCATTTGGAGAGGCATTGAGGACTCTTCTCGAAATGATTTGTAGGAACTCATCATAAATGGTGATGAGTCCAAGACAGAGGGACCTCTAGGTCTATCCTCTGGAATAAATTTGGTTGGCGTCGACAGAGGGAGACTAGAAACTAACAAGGCAATGATGTTTCCTTGATAGGAGCATGAGGTGTAGAACTGAAGTGTGGTAGTACTGATGGTAGGACTGACATACTGTGGGGGTGGGAAATAACTGAGGTCATAGGGTGGGTGGACTCAAACTTCCTTTGTTCAGAGCATGATGACATGGTTGACCTGGCAGCGTAGAAAACTGACTTTTTGGGGATCATAGCTCTGAGGACTGAAAGGTATGTATTGTAGATTCGAGTGATCAAGGGGGGGGACAAACTTCAGAATACTCTGAACAAAGGCAACCAAAATGGGGAAGCTGTCATATGAGTAGAAGTGATCTGTTGTGGTGCCGAGAAGCACCATTGGGTCCTTCTTCGTAGTTTTAATGAGCTCCAAGAAGGGATAAAAGTGTACTTTGAAATGGTACTATCCTGTGGATTTTGTGAGCCCAGGACTGTTCGTGCTCATGAGTGCTTTCATTTTTAAGGAGTCTGAAAGCGGTAAGTGGACTCCATTGGTGTTCTTTTTCGTAAGTTAGTCTCCAAGGCTCGAAAAGCATAAAATGATGCAAATGGAGAACTCTTCTAGCCGATGTGACTAGAGTATTCCTTTTTCGTAATTAGTCTACAAGGTCCGGAAAAGGGGTAAACTTATACCAGGTAGATGCCCTTTCAGATATGTTTAGCGAGCATGAAAGGAAGCAAGGTTGCTCAACGATCTTTTCATTGTTTTAGAAGTTAGAAAAGAGCTTAACAGAAACTCCCTAAGTGCATTTTTCGTAAAAGGAATTTCTCGGCCCGAAAAAGGGGTAAAACTATACCGAACAAAAAGGTATTGATGAGAGTGAGAAATGGTCTCGAGCATCATCATGAGTGCGGAAAACTAAATCCGGTGACATAAAGACTGTCCAAAATGGGAAACAACCAATGTGGCACGCAAACCGAGGTGATGAGTGGCATTTTGAAAAAATGCCTGAAAATAGGGGGTGAGAGCGAGAAATGATCTCAAGTATCATCACGAGTGTGGAAAAATGATTCTGGCGGTATAAGATTCATCAGAAATGGACAACGGTTGATGTGGCACACAAACCAAAGCAACAAGGGGCACGGGAAAAATGCCCAAAAAATATGGAAGTGAGAGCAAGAAATGATCTCAAGCATCATCACAGGTGCGAAAAACTGAATCCAACGATATAAGACTCGTAAAAAATGGACGAAGACCGATGTGGCACTCAAATCGAGGCGACGAGGGGCATGGGAAAAAATGCCCAAAAAATATGGAGGTGAGAGCGAGAAGTGATCTCAAGCATCATCGCGAGCGCAGAAAACTGAATCTGGTGATATAAGACTCGTAAAAAATGGACGACAGTCAATGTGGCACGCAAATGGAGGCAACAAGGGGCATGAAAAAAATGCCCGAAAAATCTGGTGGTGAGAGTGAGAAAATATCTCAAGCATCATCACAAGTTCAGAAAACTGAATCCAATGGAATAAAAATCACCAATAAACTGAAAATAGCCAATGTGGCATGCAATTCGAGGTGGCATGGCGCATGGAAAAAATGCCCGAAAGTGTTTTGTGAGAGTGATAAATGATCTCAAGCATCATCACGAGCACGGAAATATGAATCCGGTGGTGCAAATGGTGCGAAAAATGGAGGTCATAAGGACTCCGAAATGGTCAAAGGAAATAATTAGGTTAAAATATGGCTACAAATAAAGGTGATCCCACCCAGCCAAGGATGCAATGGTGGGGAGAAATGATGACCCGCGGGGGAAGAATACTAGTTGTATCAAATCAAATCAACTATACAAGTGATATGTGACCTCAAAAATGGTTGAGATCACGCATGTGAAAAAGTTAGCAGGGTTAATGACCTTCCCCCATGCTATGTGCATGGGGTTTATGATTGTGGATCACATATGTGTTGGTTTGAACAATGGGGTCATTGAAATACTGAGATATACGTGATGGGAAAGGTTCAAAATGATTGATTATGCCCACTATCCCAGGGTCGTGGTAATCTATTATGCCCCCTAACTCAGAGGTGTCAATGTGGTGTAGATATTGTCTCAAAGAGGGATCAATAGGGCATTGAGCAACTACTAGTAGGGGGGTATACCATGAGTCTGTGGGGCGTGGTGGCATACTGAAGTGATGATATGATGTTGGGGGATTCCCCTTGTGGGGTGGATGCCCCCAGTATCTCCGATGAGAATCACGATGATGATGAGTAGGAAAGGTTTTGGGCCTACCCCCATGTTGTGGACATGTGGTTTCCTCGTTGATTTGAAAGGGTTGAACATGTGTGTCAAAGGGATCAATAGAAGGGGCCGACCGGACAGAGGGGTTTCCAGTGGAAACCGTGTAAATGGTGTTAATTTCTTCTGAGGAGGAATATTTTGGGGGATATATTTCCTCAATAAGTGTTGGGGATATCTCTAGGTCAACATTATTCAACTCGTACAGTGCTTCTCTGTAATCTGGGAGATGGAGGTAGTGATGTGAATAATGGCTGTAGATTCTGCATATTGCACAAGGATGGTTTATGCACAATGATTTATCATGAGGTTGAGGGGGAAGTTCTAGTTTGATCACTGGAATTCCGGTGTCGTCATCCAACATATTCATGTGTTCTTGGAGTGCAGGTAATTGTGGACATTGATGAGTGGCATGGCCTATGTCGTCACACAACGAGCACTTAGGGGGAATGCGAATAGTTGGGGGTTTCTTGGTTACCTTGGGGGTTGCTGGGGGGGTGCGAATTATGGGTCCAGTGTTATAAGTTTGTGGGCCTCTACCCCCTGTGTTTCGTAACGGAGGTGGGGCATTTCTAAACGTTGATGTCGTAGTCACTATTGGGGGTGGTCTGTTTTGTAGATGAGTGACAGGAGGGGGTGGGTGGTTGGTAGTAGCGATAGGTTGTACTGGTTGTACAATAATAGTCGGAGTCAGCAGGGGGCTCGGAGAAGGTAAGTACCATACAGGTAACCCTAATGTTAAACCAGGAAGGTTAAGTGTAGCCATTACTGGCGAACTGACAACTCCGGAAAACAGGAACAAGAATGGGATAATATGAATTGGTGTTGTTTCAATATGAGTAGGCACTGTGGGTGTTTGTGGTAGTAACGAGGGCTGCTGTGTGGTGTGCGATAGGGTACACAAATTAGATGTTTTTGTTATTAGTAAAGGTGGTGGGATCGATGGAAATGTGGAAGTCATAGGTGACTTGGTGTAGATTCCAAGACCAATTGACGAGACAAATGATGTTGGTGCAGTTTGAATGGTTTGTTCAATCATTGGTAGCACATTTTGAGGGGCTGCGGGGGCGTTAGGATCATAATATGTGAGTTGATCAATCTTGATAACGCATCCTTCATGTGGGAACATCATGAAGCGGAACACAGATGAAGCGACGACTTTCATTTTGTACATATAGATACGTCCAAGAAGGAGGTTGTAGTCGAGCTGGGCATTGATCACTTCGATGTCGATGAGAACCAATTTGCCACCTAGTTCTATGAGTACATTCGCTAAGAGGCATTGTGGTTGATCTGAGCGCTCATCGTAAGCTCGTAACGCTGTGGTGGATGGTTGTAAAGTGGGGGAGCCACGTTTCTGCCACACAAGAGTGAACATGACGCAGGTTGAAGCTCCTTCATCGATGATGCATCAATGCACAACAAGGTTTCGAATGTTTACGGATATTTGGAAGGCCAAATTTGATGGCAATCTCGGTTCGGCTTGGTCTAAGTCAAAATCCATCATATGTGTATTGTTAGGGTCTACTCCTCCGATGGTGGATAGTAGTAGTTTTCGTTGTGCAAGGCATGTTTTCAATACCTCTAAAGCAGACATAGCAGCGGGGGATTGTGCTAAATCTTCCACGACGTTATAATTGGATGTTGCGCGAGCATTAGGATTGTTGTTAATCCTTTGCAAAGGGATGCGAGGGATTTTAGGTCCTCCGTCCAATAGCATATTTGGTATGCGTAGTGGTTGATCTGATGGAAGGGAGGTGGATGCGTCAGTGGGAGGAGTTTCTGGGAGTGGGTCGTACTGATTTCTACAAGTCTGGAGGTTGATGTCATTGGATGACATCATTAATAAATGGTGTGTGCCTGAATTTGTATGCTGATAATCAGTTGCGGCATAGGTGATTTGTTGCTGAGGTGCAGCAGATCCTTGTGGGGGATCCATTGGGCGAGCATTTATTGCTCCCTGGTTTGTCAATGGGTTTTGCAATATCATGGGTTGCGGTTGATTAAGTGGAGCTGGCTGCGCAGCGTGGCCCTAGTGTTAGGCATCGTCAGCCCAAAGCTTACGCGCTTTTTCTAAATGGGGGCAGTTGTGAGTGTAGTGGCCATAGACTCCACATATAGAACATGGATGGTTTGTTCTCAGGTTATTTTTTTTTGCTTGTTTGGAAGGATGATCAGGATTCTGGTTGGGGGGAGCAGCGTTGTTATTATTTGGAGGATTGGTTGGTGATGGACCTTGATTATGCTGCCGGTTGTTTCCGTGGTTTCGTCCTCTTCCACGGTTTTGTTGTCTGCCCTGGTTGTGCTGGTTGTTTTGGTGCTGGGGCTGATTGTGTTGTGTGTACACTTGCCCTTGAGTAGTGGGAGGCTTTTGGGGTGCCGCACGTGTGGGAGTAGGTTGCGGTGGATAGTAAGCTAGTGGGGCTGGGGGAGGTCCAGTTGCCTGTTGGGGTTGTTGGTAACCCTGAGCTATTGGAAGTGTTGGGTTAGCTGGTATAGCCTGCTGGGGTTAATACATTGGTTGGGCCGGTAAGTGAATTGTGTTCTAGGTGGCTGGTTGGTTATAGTATGTGGGTGGTACATAGGTCAATGGCACTTTCCCATAGCAATGTGGTGGACAAGAGGGTCCATGAGTGTGCTGAGTCTGATTCGTTGGAGCGTATGAAGTCGTAGCTCCAAAATTAGATGTAGCCCTAGAGAGGTCAGGGGCATTTATGGTGCTCACCATGCTAAAAGGTTTATTTTGTGTCGTGACTTGGCCGATAATACCATCAGCAGCATGTAATTCCCCCGGAGCATCACCGCGTGAAGAATCGCCTCGTGGGGCATTTGGTATGATGGTGTAGAGATAGCCTGACTGGGCATAAATGAGGTCGAACTGCTGAGCTTTTAAGATATCTTCTTCTTCTGACTAGGGTCATTCGAAAGCTACATCTTTGGCTATGAGGGGTAGGAGTGATTTGAGAAACCAATCCAAAAATATATGGTCATCCAGTTTAATCTTGCAGAGGCTATGGCGCTTGCGCCACTCATGGATATGGTCGGTGATATGGGTAGCCATGTTTTGTCTACAAGACAACAGTATTTCAACTTCTCCATCATAGCATACAGTTAGTTGGAAAAACTGAAGGAAAGTGGAGGCGAGGGACGTAAATGTATTGTGGGTCCCATGTGGTTGCTCAATGTACCACTTGGCTGCAGAGCCAGTGAATGTTCGTTGCAGCAGTCTAAGTCTAATGGAGTCATCCACTATGGAGTTAGAGGAACACCATAGGTGAAATGACATTATGTGGTTTTGGGGATCTTCCCCAGCTTTTCCTTCAAACTTCAGGATGTCTGAGGGAAGCTTGGTGGGCATAGGTGGCCATGTGGGGTTATGTCTAATAGGATCATTGGTTAACCTGGCTAGGTCTGTTAAGTTCAGACTGGCCATGTATGGTAGACTAGTAGATGGGTGAGGTGTAGTGACTGGGACATAACTGTTAATGGTGGCATTATGTAGTTGTCCAGTGGCTCCTAAGGGTATGCTAGGTATTGAAGGTATGTGTCCTCCAACCATTGTGGTGTGGGATGGGCCAGTGCTCCCAAGTGCAACATGGGTTGCAGAGGGGTTAGGAATAGTGCCAGGAATTCCTGGGATCTGGGTTGTGGTAATGAGAGGGGGTGTGATCCCTATGTTGGGCATACCCATAATAGGTGGTGGTCCTATGTTGGGCATACCTAAAGGGGGAATGGATCCTATATTAGGCATGCCTAAAGGGGTTGTTGTTACCATGGGTGGCACAGTAGTAGTAGGGTTAGTCGATGTATCTCCAATAGCATTGGTGAAAAGGGGGTTGTATTGTGATCCAGCCATGGGGTTGGTTGGTGATGTTTCAGTAGGGTGTTCGGATTCAGCCTCAGAATCAGATGTGAAGTGAGGCACTTCAGAATCAAATGACTGTTGTCTATGCTAATGACATGTCGAGTCAAGGGATAAGGCTCTACGTCTATGACATGTAGAGTCAAGTGTACCGAACTGAGGGGGTTCACCCTGAAAACGGTGGGATTGTCTTAAATTGTCAATGGTGAGAAATGTATAAAAATTCCAGTGGAAGGTGGTGATGTAAAAAAATCGAAACCCTAGTGAAACAATGAGTGCAAGAGGGGAGTGAAAAAATAATGGCTCTCAGGCCAACAACCAACCTCAAAAGCACTTATTATAATAGTTGTGCTATAATAAGTGGAGGGATCCAAAAAAGTGGTCAGAATACCAAAAGTCAAACAGTTCCTAGAAAAACGTTGCGCTCACTAGACCAAAGGTGGGTATTGTATCATGCAAACATCTAACTAGAAGTATTGTGAGACAACAAATGATATTCTCTGCAAGGTGATGAAATCCAAGTCAGACAATATAGAGTGTTGAATCAACGACTAGATATTCCCCTACCGGGAGGGACACCGGGTAGACAACCCTAAAGAATGGCAACTAGGATACCCCGTTCATGACACATTCAGTTGGGTGAATCTGTAGTTTGGTTCTATCGTCGCTGTACCCCCATACGGGTGTACGCCGAGAACTTCAAAAGGTATCCTTCGGTTACTGAATGGATTGCGGTATTCCACTCAGGCTTCTGAAACTAGTCTGGTTACTTCAACCCTCCTAAGGGAGAGGCCTTCCCGACAAATTGATTGATAACCATGTCAAAATTATAAGGCATTTTTGGGACCTTAAAAGACAACCACTATGTCTCAGATGTAAATGATTGAGGGGTGTTATTGGAACACCTATCCCCTCAATCCTACCTAACTACAAGATTCTTTTAAGTCCTCCCCAAGTGAGGTTAAAAAGTTTGTTGAGTTAAGGTAGATTTTAACGCTCAGTTGAAATAATGTGGCAGAGTGGGTGCAAGTGTGATTTTTTATCTGAAATTGATTTTCCTCACTTGGGCGATTGATTACAAATGAAAAAATAAGACGTTTCCAGTTTGCAAAAAATAAAGGCATTTTTGAAATGTAAATGCTTTAATAAAAACGATTCCAAAAAGTAATGGATTTTTTGAGATACTTTTTTAAAGGAAAGCAAAATACATATAAAATTCAAGAAATAAAAGGATTTCTTAAAAAATATTGCTTGGGCAAACTATTGAGCAGATTAAAAGTGAAACCTATGATCTAAAAGTAATGCTAAAAATATTTCTTTCACTTACTGAAAATTTTTAAAAAGACTTTTTAAAGGAGCATTTGTAAATAGAAAATAATTCACTATGACTATAATAATACAGAAAAAATAATGCTGGAAAATAGACTAAATGGGCAAAAAATATAACAAAATTTTTTCTAAAAAATTGGTTGAATTCAAAATAACAGCATCATGGGTTTTAGGGAAAAAGCCACGATGTGCAGTGTGGGTTTCGGCTGTGAAGTCGCGATGTGCAGCGGAGGTAATGGCCGCGAAGCCGCGATGCGCAGTGTGGAAAATGGCCACGAAGCCGTGATGTGCAGCATGGAAAATGGCCGCGAAGCCACGATGTGCAGTGCAGAAAAAGGTCACAAATCCGCGCGGAAAAGTGTCGCGAGGTCATGACAAGCCGTGCGACTGTCGGGCGAAAAGCCGCGAAGCGAAAGCTGAAAAACGAACCCAAAAATGGAAATTTCAGGCTGTTAATGGCTACAGAAAGGGCCAATATCTAGAGCAGCAATGGATCTGTTGTCTAGTATGGCAGATCTGTAAATTAAAATGATTTAAAACTAACAAAAACTAAGATCTAAAGCAAAAAACCAACATCTAAAAATTCGAAGCCAGCGGAGTCGCCAAAAACTATTGCTTGGTTTTGCAACCAAGCTTGTACAATGGGCACCTATCAACAATGTGATAGCAGTTTCAATATAGAAAGCAAAAACGATTATGAATTAAATCTAAATATAAACTAACATGTGCATATAACAAATAAATCTAAAAACGATTCATAGAAAGAACAAGAAATAAAAGAATGTTTTGTATTATCATACCTCAAATGGTGAGGACTTGTGGTGTTGAGCAGCTCCAAGGTTGAGATGTTCTAGGCTCCAATGGTCTCTTCTCCAAGATTGCTACAATGGTCAAGAACTCAAGAGAGATTTTGACAACATGAGGATAGGATGATGGATGGATGGAAAGTGAGGATCCCCTACCACCTTTTTATAGTTTTTGGTGGTGGGGAATACCATTATGGTTTTGAGAAAACCAATGGTATTGACCAACATGGTTTAGGTACCTTTTTCCCTCTTTTTTTCTTTTTTGAATATTTTGAATATTTTTATTCCCTTCTAATATTTTTGGGAGTTATGGACCCTTTTTGAGGGTTTTTTTATGTTTTTTGAGGAAAAATATATCTTTTGAGGGGGAAAATGGTGTATTATAACCTTTTGGTGACCTTTTGATGGCTTTAGAGGCTCAAATGGTGGAAAAGTGGACAAATAGGTCATGTGAATAAGGAAATGAGCCAGTGAGCACTTTTTGGCTGTTAACAGGTACAACACGACTGAAACAACATAATATATGAGACTAGAAGATTAGGCTCCACAACCAACAGTTCAAAGGTCGAATTCTTATCTCTACCGAAATCTTATGTAGGTTTGGAGGTGTATTTTGATTCTGATTTGGATTCGGTTGAGGTTGGGGTGGATTTTTAGTTTTCCATTTCATAATCAACTGGGGACATTCCTCAACACTATGGCCCACTGCACTGCAATAAGTACATTGCGGAACCGGGTTCAGACAATCCCTTTGATAATGTCTGACCTGAACACAATTATAGCATACGATTGGCCCTCGACCTTGTCCAAAGGCTCCTCCCCGACGAATGCCTCCACCTCGACCTCCGTCCTCTGAATCCTCCTCGCTACTGGCCATTTGGTTGTTAGTTATAATGCATAGTCTGATACTGCGTTTGGCCATACTACGTCGGTGGTTGGTTGTACAATGACTATGGTTGACTATGGTGGAGCTACGGCTGGTTATACTGTGGTAGTGGTTGATTGTAGTGCGGCTACTATTGACTATACTATTGTTTCTGTTGTACAAGGGGTTCCTCTTCTCCTTTCATTAAAAATGTATCTGCGGTCCTTTATTGGAGTAAGTCATATTCCCTACAATATTTTTATTCATGGCCGATCGATCGACAGAAGTTGCCGAAAAGATTGGTTGGCTTTGACACCATCTTCTGTAAATATACGCATTCTTTTGATCGATGCCCCCTTGTTTGAAAAATTATGCACCACGACATTCCTCCTTGACTAAGTGGATTTGGTGCGCTAGACTGTAAATATCGTGGAAGTACAGGCACTGGTCCTTATGGTGTCCTTCTGATTTACAACAACTGCATCATATTTCCTCACACACTTATTTTCCCTTCTTGATGTCTTGTAGCTGGATCATAAGGTTTTCTAGCTATGCTTGAATGTGGTTCATGCCTAACCCTGTTTCGCTAATTGGTGAAGTCTCCAACTTCATTGCGATTTCCAATGCTTCTTCCTGAGATTTTATTTTTTGCTGGATTAGCGGCATACGAATGTGTGGCACTAACCCTGCGATGAACCATTCCTTGTGTTGTATGTCGCTCATCCCAAAACTTAGTTTTTCCATCAAGGTTTTATATCTTTGGTCGAACTCCCACACTAATTCATTTGGAAATTGCTTGATCTCTTTCATTTTTGTGATATATTGTGACTCATATTTTGGCTTCCTGAACTCATCAATCAATCACACCCTGATCTGCAGCAGTGTTTATTCTAGACTCCTTGTAGGTGCCTGTATGAATTTTGTGAACCAATCTAGTGCACGACACCTAAAGGTCGTCGCTAGTTGTCCCTTATTGATATCGTCATCTTGGAAATACTTTACTATCCATACTGTTTCGCATAAAAACCAATACTACTCGGGATCCTTGGTCCCATTACCCTGGAAAATTGACATTTTCACGTTTTCACTTGCCATCCTTGGTTTCCTACTATTATTTATAGACCCACTACTCCTACCATTGTTCTGACACTTCAGACAACATTGTGAAGGACTTATTTCTCTTCCTCCGATATTGGGCATAGTACGTGGAGTTGTGGGTATGTTGTAGCTTTGGTTCTATCCTTCTTTGGCTTCAGGGGTATCATGGTCGCTTCCTTCATCACAGTAAGGTTGCTTAGTTCCTTGTGGTCCCATTTCACAGTCCTCTGCTCTAGTCACTCTAGGAGACTCTCTCTCAACCCCAATCCTCCTCTTCTTCTCTGGCCAAAACTTCACCCCACTTCGCGGGGTACCGCACTCTTCCATAGCTTCCCTTAGAGTTACATCATAGCTCATATCCATCTACCCCACATCATTTTACCATACCCACATCCACACGGTACCCATAGCCTCCACACACTGAGCTTTAATCGTTGGAATTCATCTTTAGTATACCCTTTTCTCAAATAATCATTTTAATCCACAGTTTCAGTGACAGTAGAAACCTTCCTCTGGGTCCCTTGAAAAAATTCCTTTCCGTGTCGCTATATTAATTGATTGCGTCGATGATGAATTAAGTGATGTATCCCTCCATAATACTATCTACCCAGACTTCGACGGCTCTAGATTCCTTGTTATCCACTTGCTTCAATTGTTGGATCAATTCAGGTATCTAATTTTTAGGTTCACTGCCTTGGAAATTATTCTTTTGGAACGTCAGTTGTGCCAACCACTCATGCAGTAGTATCGGGATAATTTACAATGTTGAGCTGGATACATTCCCCAATATAGAATTCTTTAACTTTGACTCAACACTCCTTGATTTATCTTTTTTGACATCGAAGGTCAGTTTAGACGTGCTTCTTTTTCCCAAAGTATCTACTTTATGTGGCATAGGGATTACTGGTGCCACAGTGGTCTGGACTATATCCAAATCCAATTTAGCTTGCTCACAACTATCTTATTTGGCAATTTTATCCAATAATTGGTGTGGCTCATGGGAGTAATCTGCTACTCTAGCATACTATCATTTCTGAGAGATGATCCCTTTAGGAGCATACCTCCATGTAAAACTCACAAGGAAGTTGAAGGATTCTAACATTTATTTGACCCCATTTTGAGCGGAACTACTTCTTACTTTAAAAGTCCCAGCTTCACTGGGAACATTGAAATCCCTAGGGCTATTTCCCTTCATGAAATGTACGTCATCATAGTTGAACCTTTGGCGGATGTATTCCACGGAAAAGAGCATGGGAGTCATGAATATTAGTAACTTATATGGATCTATATCTGCTCCATATATTCGAATGTTAGCATAGGTCTCGAAACAAAATGAATCCCCATCTGAGTCGTTATGATTCAACTAAAGAAAATTCTTGCACTCTAGAAAGATTCTGTGTCACGTCCCCATTTTGACCCTATTGCATTAAAATTGTAAATGATGTAAATATCGTTATTAAATCATGGTGAGGAGCTCAAGGCCAAGGCCCTGCCATTGTTATCATTTTATGTATCAGCAATTAAAATCGGTGCATATGGTTCTTGTGCTAGACAGACACAATGTAAATTAAGACATCATGTAAATATGAATTTTAATGAAATACCCACAACTAGCTATGCAATGCAACAAAGAGATGGGGGCATGATTTTTCAAGGAATAGGGAGGGAAATTATTCAAACCTATGAGCCAATGGTGTTAATCCATGTGTCAATGAGAAAACCCATAAACCCTCAACTACCCATTTTGGCTTATGTACCCAATCATTTAATTCTTCCAAGAGTTGGTTGAGGCAGTTAATGCCTTGGGAATGGAGAGGTATGGCAGCCAATTTCATGTATGGGCAAGCCATCAACCTGGAAAATCGTATTTTTGCTTCATGGGCAAGAAAAAATCTAGAAAATTGTGCCCAAAGCCATTCTGAACCCATGGCCTTTGCTCTCTCACGCAGTCTGAGCTAGCTAGGGCTTTTTCCATCCCATTTTTCACCATTTCCTGCATTTTTCCATGCCTGGGAGCTCGTTTTTATATTGCATAGTGGCTGGGAGGAAGGGAGCCATGATTTTTGGGGTTATGGAGGCCGTTTCTGTCCACGAAATGCCCATGAGCATTTTTTGAAAATGATTCTGCTCTCCTGGGGTTGACTTCCCATCTCTCCATTTTGTTTTGGTTGCCCACGTTTTTCTGAACCGGTAGAAACCCCATATTTGGGAATCTCACTGTAAAAACGTTTCTTCATGCCCAGCACTTATACTTTTGCTGTTATGTGCATCCCTGCTTTGGTTTGAACCTGTGAACAATAAATTTGGAGTGGTAGTGGACAGAATTGGCTTGATAAACCTAGTGGGGAAAATAGCCTGTCAAGAAGATCAAGAGGGTTGGCTACTCTTCTATGCACACCTTGGACACTCTAGATTGGAAGGTATGGCCTTAGGGACTGTGCATTAGTGAAGGGAATACTTCCTTGAGTGGAGTGTGTAGGCATTGTGAGTGCCAAGCTAGATAGATCTTGTAGGGGTATCCATGGCTCTATGCTTGAGCTCACTAGCTTAGCAATTCTTTCTTTCCATTTCCTAGCAGCCTGATAAATCCAATTGTAGATTGGCTTGGCTCAATTTGGTGTATGTTTGGCTATGTGTGAGTCTGTTGTTCCCTGGTTCGTTGTAGAAATCATGCCCAGCTCTGGGGTGGCAGTTGTATCAAGAGATTGATAAGCACAACTGGCCTATGGTTGGGTGGAATGTTGCAATTGCATAGCTGGTTGCTCGGGACTACTTTGTTGAAGATAAGTACTCTCATGTGTTTAAATTCTGCAATGTATTTATTCAATGAATGACATGAATGTCTTGAATGTATGATGGATGTGTAATAGAATTTAATTCTGTTGTGTTTTCAAATATTTTTGCATTGCATATGTCCATATTCATTTTATATGAATGTTTGTTTACTAAGCATGGGGCTAGATGTCCCAGATTTAGTGTCATGTCCTCTCCTATGCTGGTATGATGGGTGGGTATGTGACATAATGGTATTAGAGACATAGGCTACAGCATTGGGCCTCTATGGGCCAAGTATGATCACAGTTACAAGGGAAGATCCCCTTCTAAACACCACAGATTATCATGTTGGGCCTCAACAAGATAAGGTTAAACAGTTTGCAGAGGAAAAAGTCACCTCCTATTGAGCAATAATCGTCACAGAAAGAAAGGAAAAATTTTGAATTTTTCTAATTGTTTTTTCTGAGTTTTCTGCTAAGGCTGCGGCGGCGAAAGTTAAGCTAACTTTCTGCGTGCGTGGACGTGAAAGTTAGGCTAACTTTCTGCACGTGCGGCGGTGAAAGTTAGGCTAACTTTCTATGCACGCGACGGTGAAAGTTAGACTAATTTTCTGCGTGCGCGGTGGCGAAAATTGGGCTAAATTTCTACGACGCGGTTGGAGGGTTTAGTGCTAACTTTTGCGACTCTACCGACAATTTTAGCATTAATTTTTGTGACGCGCGATGAAGAAATTAAGGATATGTTTTGCGACACGCAGCGGCGGAATTAACGTTAAATTTTGTGATGCGACGACAAAGTTATGTTACATCTCTGCGGTGCACGGAGGCGAAAATTAGGCTAATTTTCTGTGCACGTGGCGGCAGAAATTGGGATAACTCTTGCAACTCTGTCAGCAAAGAAAATCCCAAAAGTGACACAACAGTCAGTGAAATAGCTGTTAAATTCTGCGTTGAAAGGGAAGAGAAAATTCCAAATTTTTCTAAGTGTTTCAAAGTTTTTCCGAAGTCTGTGTTGGCAAAGTTAAGGTTAACTTCTACGTGCACGGTGGCAGAATTAACGTTAACTTCTGCGTGCATGGTGGAAGAATTAATGTTAACTTCTTTGTGTGCGGCGACATAATTAACGTTAAATTCTGCATGCATGGCAACAGAATTAGCGTTAATATCTACGACATCTGCGACAAAGTTAAGGCTAAATTCTGCACGTGCGGTGGCAAAATTAGCGATAGGAGCCATGCCACCCGTGACAATTTTAAGGATAAAATCTATGAGGTGCGCGGCGGCGAAAATAACCTTAATGTCCGTGGCAATTTTAAGGATAAAATCTGCGACATGCGCTGTGCGTGGCGATAGCTTTTAGCTTAAAATGCCGTGACACTGGCAGCACTTTTTAAGCTAAATTTTGGCGACAATGGCGGCCATTTTAACCTTAATAATTGTGCCAGACGGGGAAGTCTATGATTGGACAAAGTTGTCAATATGGGATTTCCCCACATACATGCAAATAATTTATAGCATCATAATGCAACTAACAGTTATGTTTATAAACACATTTTGCAGAATTATAGTCACATCAAAGCAACATTCCAGATAAGTGCAGTTGGAAAGTTCTGATCTTGGTTGGGCCAAGAATATCAACATCATGGATGATGCACAGGATCCCTATGAGTCTGATACAGATGACATGGGGGAAAATATACATGTTGAGAATGTTGAAACAGAATCCAATGGGAGAAGAAATCGAGAGACTCCCCCAGATATTGCAGCCACCATGAGGAGCCTAAGGGTGGAGTTGCAAAGCTGTAGAGAAGATAATGAGAGGATGATTAAAGCTCAGGAAGAACAAAATCAGTTAAATGCAGCCATGTTGTAGAGTTTTCCAGACATCCAAAGGAAAATAAACTCTAGGCACTAGACATCAAATCCAGAAAAGAGTGGGAGTAGTTCAAGGAGAAATTCCCGCAAGAGGTCCAATATCTCAAGACGAGCTTCTAGAGATAGAACCTATACTCCAGAAATCTATTCTAGTGGATCATCTGACTCTGAAGGATCTATTGAGGGTTCAAGCTCTTCATCTTGCAAGAATAAGAGGAAAAGGAATTACAAGAACAATTCACATGGGGAATTTAAGAAGGAAAAACCTCCTACATTTGATGGAGAGGTAAAGTTTGGTCAAGAAGCTAAAGCTTGGCTTCTTGGGATGAGAAAATATTTCCAAGTCTAGGACTACTCTGGAAATATGAAGGCAAGGGTCACCATCTTCAACTTCAATGGAAGAGCATCTATATTGTGGGAACAAATCAGGCAAGTGAAGAAGATCAATGAAAGAAAGATTGGGTGGAAGCAGTTCAAGAAATACTTCAAGTAGAAGTACCTCTCTGATAGGTACTATGATGACAAGATCAAAGAGTTCCATGAGCTAAGATTGGGACAATTGACTATGGAAGAGTATGCAAACAAGTTCTTGGAACTGTTGAGGTATGTCAAGTATATTCGAGATGATAAGGTGAAAATTCAGTGCTTTCTAAGTGGGCTACCCCAGTCATATAAAGATAGGATTGAATTTGATGAGCCCCGAACTCTAGAAGAGGAAATAAGGAAGGCCAAGTATTGCTATGATCAAAACAAAACAAAACCTGATTTCCATAAGGCATGGAAGGACAAGAAAAATGAGAAGTTTGACCAAAGGAAGAAAGGTTTCAAACCTCCTCATACCAGAAATCAACAAAGGAAGCCACCACAAGTTGTGACTAAGCCAACTAGGATGATGGGAGACAAGCCAAGAGATCCAAAGGAGCCAAGAGAACCACTTCAATGTCGGGGTTGTGGAGGAGACCACATGCTCAGGAACTGTCCACATCGGAATGGGAATGCAAATCAAGTTCACAACATCCAAGGAGCTAAAACTGTGGGTCAAGTGGCGAGGATAATCCTTAGAATCTATGCAGCACTAGACGACTGCCAAGCAGATCATCAATCAATTGTTGTTGAAGTTGAAGGTAAGATTACTAAGTAATCTGTTTCTATTTTGATTGATCCTAGATCTACTCACAGTTATATCACTCCTAAAATTGTTGAGACTTGTGCTTTTAAGAAATCAAAGCATAGTAAATCATGGTTAGTTCAACTAGCCACTGGAACCAAGAGAAAGGTTAGTGAAATTGTAGAGAAATGTCCCTTAGAGATGGACGGGCTATTCACTTATGCAAATCTAAATGTTTTTCCACTGGGTTCCTATGATATTCTCATTGGAATGGATTGGTTAGAAGCGCACAAGGTTAAACTTGACTGCTACAATAAAACTTTTGAATGCATGAACGAAGAAGGAAACCCAAGGGTTGTAACAGGAATTCCAAAGGTGACTTCTGTTAGGCAGGTTTCAGCCATGCAGCTGAAGAAGTTTTGTAGAAAGGGTTGTCAATTGTATGCAACCCATGTTTTGGAGGAAACGAAAAATGAAACTCCTATGTTAGAGGACTATCATGTATTGCAGGAATTTAGGGATGTTTTTCCTGATGAGATTCCAGGACTTAATCCGAAGAGAGACATTGATTTTATAATTGAACTTGTGCCAGGAGCCGCACCAGTGTCTAAGACACCCTACAGGATGAATACACCAGAATTGCTAGAATTGAAAATGCAATTACAAGAGTTGTTGGAAAAGAAATATATCAGGCCAAGTGTGTCCCCGTGGGGAGCACCCGTTCTATTTGTGAAAAAGAAAGATGGAACACTCAAGTTATGTATTGACTACAGATAGTTGAACAAGGTCACTGTGAAGAACAAATACCCATTGCCTCGAATTGATGACCTTTTTTATCAAATGAGAGGAGCAAAGGTATTTTCAAAGATTGACTTGAGATCTGGTTACCATCTGGTAAGAATTAGAGAGGAAGATATTCATAAGATAGCCTTTAAAACAAGGTATGGACACTATGAGTTTGTAGTGGTACCATTTGGTCTCACAAATGCACCAGCTACATTCATGTGTCTCATGAATAGTGTTTTTAGAAAGTATATGGACAAGTTTGTTCTTGTATTTCTAGACGACATTCTTGTCTATTCTAAGAATGAAGAAGATCATGAAGAACATTTGAGAATGACATTGCAATTGCTAAGGGAACATAAGCTGTATGCAAAGTTAAGCAAATGTGGCTTTTATAAAGATAAAATTCATTATTTGGGTCACATTACACATTATCTCAGACAAAGGAAATTCGGTGGAACCTGAGAAGATTAAAGCCATTATGAATTGGCTAACTCCAAGGAATGTGACAGATGTGAGATATTTTATGGGCCTTGTTGGTTACTACAGGAGGTTTATTGAAGGATTCTCCAAAGTTGCAAACCCGATCACTTCTTTGCAAAAGAAGGGAATAAAGTTTGAATGGTCACCAAGATGTGAGGAAAGTTTCCAACGATTGAAGAATCTTCTTACGAGTGCACTAATTTTGAAAATTGCAGACCTAGAAAAAGACTTTGTGGTATGTACCGATGCATGCCATCAAGGACTTGGAGGAGTCCTTATGCAAGACAACCACGTGGTATGCTATGGGTCGAGGAAGTTGAAGGAGCACGAGAAAAACTATGCTACTCATGATTTAGAACTTGCAGCCATAGTACACACTTTAAAGATGTGGAGGCATTACTTAATGGGCAGGAAATTTGAGTTAAGAACAGACCATTGTGGTCTGAAATACTTGTTTGATCAGCCAACTTTGAATGCTAGGAAAGCTAGATGGCTGGAATTTTTGTGTGAATTTGATTTCGAGATCAAACACATAAAAGGGAAAGAAAATAAGGTAGCAGATGCACTCAGCAGGAAAGTACATGAAATGCATGTGGCAACGCTTAGTACTTGCCAACCAGATTTGAGACAACAGATTGTTAACCATATTGCTGAGGATGAAGTGTATATGCAGGTAAAGGGCAAATTGCAGTAACAAAACCTTGAAAAGAAGTATGAAGGCTATCATTTGGAAGAAGACGGACTTCTTACCTATAAGAATAGAGCCTATATTCCAAAGGTGGCAGATTTGAGGAGGATTTTTATGGATGAAATACATAAAGCTCCATACTCCAGTCACCCCGGCTATCAAAATACTATTGCTACAGCAAGAAAATATTATTTCTGGCTAGGGATGAAGAAGGATGTTGCCGAATACATTTCTAAGTGCATGGCATGTCAGCAGGTGAAGGTTGAACACCAACACCCAGTAGGTTTATTTCACCCAGTGCCAATTCCAGAATGGAAATGGGAAGTAATTTCCATGGATTTTATTACAGGATTTCCAATGACTGTGAGACAACATGATTCCATCATGGTTGTGGTGGACAAGTTAACAAAGGCATCACATTTTATACTGGTTAAGTCCACGCACAAAGCCGATGCCATTGCAAATATTTTCATAAAGGAGATTTTTAGATTACATGGATTGCCTAAGGCAATAATTTCTGATAGGGATACCAAGTTCACTTCCAATTTTTGGAAAGGTCTCTTTGCAGATTTGGGTACATAGTTGAGCTTTAGTACTGCATACCATCCTCAAACAAATGGGAAAATGGAAAGAGTAAATCAGGTGCTTGAAGACATGCTCCGTATGTATGTAATGGACAAACCATCCAAGTGGGAGGATTATCTACACCTAGTAGAGTTTGCATATAACAATGGGCAGCAAGAATCATTGGGAATGAGTCCATATGAGGTTCTATATGGCAGAAGGTGTAGGACACCAGTGATTTGGGACAATCCAGTGAACATAATTGTACTTGGGCTAGAATTGCTTAAGGAAATGGAGCAAGAGGTTGCAAAGATTAGGCGGAATTTAAAAGCATCGCAGGATAGACACAAAAGTTGTGCAGATAAGCATAGGGTGCATAGGGAATTCAGTGTTGGGGATCATGTGTATCTTAGAGTGAGGCCAAGGAAGGGTTCCTTAAAGCTTGGGAGTTGTGCCAAGCTATCACCTAGATATTCTGGGCCATTTGAAGTGCTTGAAAGAATAGGGCCAGTTGCATATAGACTCGCATTGTCTGCTAGCACTAGAGCTCATAATGTTTTTCATGTCTCTTTGCTTAAGAAATATGTACATGATCCTAACCATGTGATTAATTGGAATGTGATCCAGGTGGAACCCAAGGGAGAGTTCCAAACTTATCCATTGCGCATCCTAGACAAGAAGGTAACATTGCTTCGGAACTGAGCCATTGGATAGGTAAAGGTGCAATGGAAGCACTATGGTCCCGATGAGGCTACATGGGAGCTGGAGGATGCCATGAGAGTGGCATATCCATTTTTGTTCAATTTTGATGAGCACTAAGGATAGTGCTAATGTAAGGGGAGGGGAATGTCATGTCCCCATTTTGACCCTATTGCATTAAAATTGTAAATGATATAAATATTGTTATTAAATCATGGTGAGGAGCTCAAGGCCAAGGCCCCACCATTGATTTATCATTTTATGTATCAACAATTAAAATCAGTGCATATGGTTCTTGTGCTAGACAGGCACAATGTAAATTAAGACATCATGTAAATATGAATTTTAATGAAATACCCACAACTAGCTATGCAATGCAACAAAGAGATGGGGGCATGATTTTTCAAGGAATAGGGAGGAAGATTATTCAAACCCATGAGCCAATGGTGTTAATCCATGTGTCAATGAGAAAACCCATAAACCCTCAACTATCCATTTTGGCTTATGCACCCAATCATTTAATTCTTCCAAGACTTGGTTGAGGCAGTTAATGCCTTGGGAATGGAGAGATATGGCAGCCAATTTCGTGTATGGGAAAGCCATCAACTTGGAAAATCGTATTTTTTATTCATGGGAAAGAAAACACCCAATGCCATTCTGAACCTTTGCTCTCTCACGCAGTCTGAGCTAGCTGGGGATTTTTCCATCCCGTTTTTCACCATTTCCTTCATTTTTCCATGCCTGGGAGCTCATTTTTATATTGCACAATGGCTGGGAGGAAGGGAGACACGATTTTTGGGGTTATGGAGGTCGTTTCTGTCCATGAAATGTCCATGAGTGTTTTCTGAAAACGATTTTGCTCTCCTGGGGTTGACTTCCCATCTCTCCATTTCATTTTGGTTGCCCACATTTTTCTGAACTGGTAGAAACCCCATCTTTGGGAATCTCACTATAAAAACGTTTCTTCATGCCCAGCACTTATACTTTTGCTGTTATGTGCATCCCTGTTTTGGTTTGAACCTGTGAGCAAGAAATTTGGAGTGGTAGTGGACAGAATTGGATTGATAAACCTAGTGGGGAAAATAACCTCTCAAGAAGATCAAGAGGGCTAGCTACTCTTCTATGCACACATTAGACACTCTAGATTGGAAGGTATGGCCTGAGGGACTGTGCATTGGTGAAGGGAATACTTCCTTGAGTGGGGTGTGTAGGCATTGTGGGTGCCAAGCTAGATAGATCTTGTAGAGGTATCCATGGCTTTGTGCTTGAGCTTGCTAGCTTAACAATTCTTCCTTTCCATTTCCTACCAGCCTAATAAACCCAATTGTAGAATGGCTTGGCTCAATTTGGTGTATGTTTGGCTATGTGTGAGTTTGTTGTTCCTTGGTTCCTTGTAGAAATCATGCCCAGCTCAAGGGTGGCAGTTGTATCAAGAGATTGATAAGCACAACTGGCCTATGGTTTGGTGGAATGTTGCAGTTGCATAGCTGGTTGCTCGGAACTACTTTGCTAAAGATAAGTACTCTCATGTGTTTAAATTCTGCAATGTATTTATTCAATGAATGACATGAATGTCTTGAATGTATGATGGATGTGTAATAGAATTTAATTATGCTATGTTTTCAAATATTTATGCATTGCATATGTCCATTTTCATTTTATATGAATGTTTGTTTACTAAGTATGGGGCTAGATGTCCCAGATTTAGTGTCATGTCCTCTCCCATGCTGGTATGATGGGTGGGTATGTGACATTCTGCGAGGGGGAACATCGAACAAAAAGGAATAAACTTTAGTTACAATGGTATCCACAAACATAGAAAATCCTTCATGACTTAGAATAAGATTGATTGACTTACAGATTCTTCTCAGCTGAAAAATTCCTTATTATGATAGATAATCATGTAAAGTAAGAAATAATTGTATCTGAACAACTTTCTAGGAGAAAAATTCTTGAATTGTAAATGAATGAATTGAGAAAGGAAATATGCCATGTCCAACTTGACAGGTGATTCTAGCTATGAAAGATTGATCAGAAAGATAAAACCTAAAGTAACATCATCAATTACTAGGTCATGATCATACCCGAGGACCTGGAAGATCATATACAACACAGGTTAGAATTTCTCTGAGAATACCTCGAGACTAAACATTAACTGTGTATTGGGAAGGTATGCTCTTGTTGGAATTAAAATTCAGATGAATGATTCCCTGCTTTCTGATGATAATTCTTGAATATTTCCCATTAGGAATTCTTCATTGAACTTAAATATGATATTGTCATCCTTAGTTTCCGTTAACTCCATGATGAGTTCCCTTTTGTTTGGGAAGACAACTGATCCTATTTGCGAAATGAATTCCTTCTTCTTGAGCGCATATATTTTTGAACAACATTGAACTAGCTTCGGGAAGGGTCTGGCCTATGGTAAAACCATCTTGGCTAGTCTAGAGCCCCTTAAATTGAACAAATCATTTCCATTCTTGGACTGGTCTTCATCCTCTCTGGACAATTGATGCAGATTGGGGAATGAATATATGGGGTCGTGAATGTCAAAATGCTAATCTCAAAAGCTTTCTTCTTTGCTGAGTGTAGAGGATGCAGAGGGAGATGACTCAGGGTTAGCGATAGAATCCATGACGGCACTGGTGATATGGAGGAGGGGATGGATGATGCTTAGATTTGGCTGTGAAGAGGTTGGTGTGATGATGGATAACAAAGAAACTCGCAACAGAAAAAATAAGTGCTCGATGAATTAAAATAAAGGATATATAAAGAAATTTTTTGAAAAAGGTTGACATAAATGAGTTGTACACGTGGCAGCTCATGAATGGTCTTTTATGTGAGGGGCGTGGGGTATTTTACGGTGGGGATCGTTACTGCGGAGACAACGGCAGTAATATACATTGGATAAAATCTAGGTGGGTCCACCAAGGGGGAAGGGAGACATATTATAGGATCGATTTTAGCGATCGAAATAAGCGGTTTGGGAAGACCGCTTTTCGGGCCTTGAATGAACCTGAGACCTCCACATGGCCAAGGCGGTTTTTATTCAGCGTCATGCCTGGCTCATTAAAAGTGTAGTTATTGGATCCTGAACGCATGCCTATCATAGATCACTCCCCCTGCTTCCTTGAGATCTGTACCTAGCTTGTAAAGGATTTATTCCATGGGGCCCTCTTGATCTGACAAAAAAATGTGAAGAATCGACGTCTATCTCTTCTGCTAATGTCAACAAGAGCGATTTTAGGGCTTGATATAAGCGGTTTGGGAAGACCCCTTTTTGTGCCATGAATGAACTTGAGACCGCCACATGGCCAAGGAGGTTTTTATTCAGGGTCACTCTTAGCTCATTAAATATTGTGCAATTCAATCCCCTAAATAAAATATCCATTGTTGATCTATAATTTACTGTCAAGTCCTGGAGTCGGCTTGGTTCTTCAATCATCGACCATATGGATCTTTGGGCAATCAATATTTTAATCCCTACTCCTATGGAATTTCTCTTCGATCCTCAAAGCGATATAATAGGAGTCACCTGCGATTAGATGTGTTTTTTTTGTTGCCGGTTGTATGAAAATATTAGTACCAACACTTTGATTTACTAAAGTCTTCACTGAAGTTTAACAATTAGAGTTCTCTCTTAATTAATTCTTTTCTGTGGAATTTGAATTCTCTCATATCTTATCACATCTTATCTTTATCTCTTGTCTTGTCTGCATGGTCAATATGTGTCAACTTTAATTATCTATCATATCATATTATACTTAGAATATCTGTCAGATTCTATGATCATATTATATTACTCTCGGACCAAATGATCATATGCTAAAGTAATTCACTCTAGAGGTGGTTAGTCTCTAACGGAGACTTAATAGAAATCAGTGACCATGGTTAGTAATATATCACACAACATTAATGCTTAAAAATGCAAAGCATCTACATCTATAACTAGAGGTCCACCCCACATGTGCCTACTATAACTGGAGGTCCACATGATAATCTGACTTGACACATAAGTCCTTATCCTTGTCCAACAAGACTTTACAATATCGTCACTTTGATACATCAAAGAATTCACCTCAACACATGAGGAAAAACCTTTTACAAATGACGGCTTAGTCATTCTTAAGTCCAACTGATCCACTCGAGGCCAGGAAGCATGAGGGGGACAAAAGTTCGACAACACATACATGTAGACAATATGCAGGAATGCGAACTGATTTCTCTATTACCGGATGTAAAGATCATAAAAATTTGCTTGTATAATACAATAGTTTACATGCTTATATAGAGAGTGATGAGACTCATGGGTGGATTCTCATTACGTTTAGTTACAAGAGAAGTTAGAACGGTTTTGGAAGTTCAACCATTACAGTCGACTGGAAGACAGAGAGACATTTTGTCAAAGTTTGACTGTCACAAGTCGCAAGTCGAGGATACATGTCAACCTCACGAAAGTGTGAGGTCGCTGAACGTTTCAAAGTTGCAGAAGTTGTCGAAGTCAAAACTTGTCGAAGTTGTGTCAACATCGGAAACATGTCGCAGTAGATGTTAGCATTTGACAACAATGCCAACTACGATATGGATCAGACCTCCTTCCTTAAGAAACAATGGTCCCCATTGTTTGCTTGTGAAGGTGAGGAAACTTGTCGGTCAGTTCTAGCAGAGTACCACTTTCCTTGTGCTGGGATACTTCTGGCTTTAACAACCTGAAACAAGGGAATTGTGTTCGTCCTTGTATGGCGTACTCGTCGTCCCACAATGGTGTTGCAAGGAAGAGGCTCCTGAACATTTGGATGGATGTCGTTGGGTTCTACTGTTTGCAATTTGTTCAGTTCCAACAATTGTGCATGGTATGGTCGAACTAGATCTGCATTGAATACTGGATGTAGACCAAGTCATGAAGGAATGTCGACCTGGAAAGCATTTTTTCCAATCTGTTGAAGAATACTATATGGACCATACCGCAAAGGTTTCAACTTCTTGTATGGGCCAGTGAAGCGTTCCTTCTTAATATGTAACTAGACCTTATCCCCAATTTCAAATGAATGAGGGATAGGATGCTTGTCATGTCAGGCCTTAGCTTTCACATTTTCTCTATGCAACATCTCCTGTGCTTGTCGCTGGATGTTGCATATCTGATCTTGAAACTTGACTGCTTTGTCAACTTCTCACTGTTTGTGTTCTGTTGTCGTTCGACTGTGTCAAGGAGATGATTAAGTCGATAGGCTCTGAGGGTTGAAATCCATAACAAATATCAAATGGACTCTTTCCCATAGAGATGTACTGAGCACGATTGTAGCTGTGTTGTATGTATGGAATATTGTCATCCCATGTTCGTCAATGCTTGTGTTTGTACATGTGAAGCAGTTGTACTACCAAGTGATTCACAACTTCCATTTGTCCGTTTGTTTGAGGATGGAAAGCTGTCGACAATAAGATTCTTGTGTCTATCTGCTGTCAAAGAGTCTTCCAAAATATGCTGATGAATTTGGAATCTCTGTCGGAGATAATGATTGTTGGTAAACCATAGTGTTTCCAAACATGTTTGAAGAAGAGCTGTGCGGTCTGCTACGTTGTAGTCGTCTTCTTGCATGGAATGAGAATGGCCATCTTGGAAAATATGTCGAATACTACTAAGATCATGTCATGCTGATGTTTGGTAGTAGGATATCCCATCAATCAGTCCATAGAAATAGATTCCCATGGTCAACTAGGAATTGGAAAAGGTTTGTACAATCCCTGTCGTCGATTAGGCGGTTTAGCAATGGCACAATCCACGCATGATCGAATGTACTTCTTGACGTTGGTTTTAAGTGTAGTCCAAAATGAATACTTTTGGAGAATAGAAAGGGTCTTTGCTACTCCAAAATGTCCTGCAGTCTTGCTGTAGTGCACATCCCAAATGAGCTACTGTGGATGCTCACCGGCCAATACACAAAGCTATCCAATCTTTTATAGCAAGGTGTCTTTCAGGAAAAAGTCAACGGTCGATGACTTGTTAGTCTGAAGTTGTCAATAGAATGGTGAAAAGTTGATTTCTTCTTGATACAACTGAGGCCAAGTAGTGGTGTCATATCCCTGCATACTCATCACTATAAAAAGGATATTAATGGGTGGTTGACTTAGAAAATTGGTGGTGGCGTTAGATTTACCTTTCCAACACTTAATTACCAATTGGAATCGTTGCAGGTAATTAATCCACTTGAGTTATCGAGTTGTTTGTAGTTTAGACTAGGTTGGAGTGAACTGTAGAGGTTTATGGTTAGTGAGGGTGACCGTTTCCTTTCCAAGGATGTAATGCCTCCATTGCTTGAGAGCTTGCATAATGGTGTACAGTTCTTTTTCATATGTTGAATATCTTCTAACAGTGTCTTTAAAAGTTTCATAATGAAAAGTGACTGGGTGACTAGACTGAGTGATCATTGCACCCAAGGCATAGTCCAATGCATCCGTCTCAATCTCAAAGGGATGATTCAAATCAGGTAACACAAGTACTGGTGCAGTGTAGATCTTGTGTTTGATATGTTCAAAAGATGCTTGTTGTTTCGATGTCCATTTGAAGACAGTTTTCCCACTTCCTTTCGTCAATTGATTCAAGGGCTAGGCTATGTGACTGAAGCTGAGTATGAATCGTCAATAGAAATTCTCCAAACTAAGAAAAAATCTTAGTTCTTGAATGCTGTGAGGAATGGGCCAATATTTGAGAATTTGTACTTTTTCTGGGTCAACATGAATGCCTACATATTCAATTACAAACCCCAAATAGTTGATGATGTTCATCGCAAAGGAACATTTTTCTATGTTCAAGTTGGGTCGATGTTGCTGGAAAGTGTCGAGGACTTGTTGGAGCTATCTGACATGTTCTTCCCATGATCGACTGAAAATCAATATTTCGTCGAGATAGACAATGACCCATTTGTCGATGAAAGGTCGAAGAATGTTATCCATGTATCGCATGAAGGTCACAGGTGTATTGGTTAAGCCGAAAGGCATGACTAACCATTCAAACAATTTTTCCTTGGTATTGAAAGCAATTTTCCATACATTTGAGGGCTCTATTGGAATCTAATGATATCCCAACTTGAGGTCGAGCTTAGTAAAGAATGTAGCACCTTTCAGACAGTTGATGAGCTCGTCTATCCATGGTAGAGGGTATCGATTCTTCATCGATATTTTGTTGAGTGCCCTGTAGTCAATGCACATGAACCAAGTCCTGTATTTCTTTGGAATGAAGATGATTGGACTTCCACAAGGGGAGGAGCTAGGTTGAATATGGCCTTTGTCGATCAAATCTTGTATTTATCTTTGAATATACTCATTTTCAAGAATGGATCTTTTGTAAATAGATGTGTTAGGAAAAGAAGAACCGGGAGCAAGTTCAATAGAGTGTTTTACCTAGCAATGTTGAGGCATTCCGTCTGGAACTTGGAATAGGTTCTGGTACTCATCAAGAATATTGTCGATTTGCTGCTTCTGTCGAGAGCTGCATTGGTCAGTGACTCGACTGGTTTCTGCAGTATTCCTAGAATGTTGTGGCTTTATCATAATCAATGGGAATTTTCAAGCATGATTGATGAGCTTCTTTTTCTTTTTAGCAGATATCATTGCAACCATTGGTGTAGGTCGTCATTCTGGTAAGCTATATCGTTGATTGCAAATCCTGAAAATCACCTTCTGTGGTCATGACTGGTAACTTCAATGCCGATCCCATAGGTAAGGATTCCCAAATAGGGCGTTGGCTATGGAGAGAGGTTCCACGTCGCAAAGTACTTCATCTTCAAAAGGATTTATGAAGTAGGCGAGTTTTCATTGTCGAGTGATCCTTAGCTCTTATCCATCCTTCATCCAATCGATGTTGTAAGGCCGAGGATGGAGAGTGGCAAAATGACCTAGTTTCTTCACAAGATCTTTAGAAACAAAGTTCTTCTAGCTACCGTCATCCACAATCAGATGCAATGGACTATTTTGAACCCATATCTGTGTATGGAGTAGGTGCTCTCGTTCCTCCTCATCGACGATGGGCGAGGCTGATGGAGTTGTCGATGTCAAAAGAGTCATTGCTTTTGGGTCAGATTCTACCATAGTCTTGTCGAATGTGTCGAATGTCGACACTTTTTCCAAAAAGGTCTTTTGAGCTTTGCATTCAGACGTATCTTGCCAAGATGAGTGATGGTGATCACACCATTTCTCGATAGGTTTCTTGCTACATTCCTTTTTGTGAAAAGGATTTTTGTTGTGATCTGGATTTGGCGGAGTTGGCTGAGAAGATTTGGACTTGTCGAAGTCGGCTGGTGCCTTCTTGTCGAGTGGTTGTCCTGATGTCAGCTTTGTCACAAAGTGCACTTTCCCTTCTACTTGGTTTCTAGTTTGCTGGCATAGTGGAATGCATCCGCGATCATATTGACAATAAGAAACTCCATCTCTTGCTGAATGTACTGGGATAATCCGCTGACATACTTCATAAAAAGCAATTTTTCTTCTTCTTGAACGCCAAGTCTATCCATGAGTCGATAGAACTCATCGCTGTAACTCTGTACGAACTGGTCTTTCCATTTCCTTAGCTGCTGCCACTTCTTATACTGCTGCTCAAAGTACTTGGGTGGGTAAAACTACTTCTAGATGTATTCGACAAATTTATCCCATGTGTCGATGGGGTCTCCTCTTTTCTCCATCTTTGACGAAAGGTTTTCCCACCAGTAGTGCACATATGTTGACATATTTAAGGATGCAATGGTGATCTTGTTGGATTCCAAGAGTTGATTCACAGAGTAATAGGATTCCAATTGTTGTACCCAATTGTCGATGAATTTTGCGTCAATCTTTCCTTCTAGATTTGGTATGTCCAAATTCAATTGCACTTTGAAGGGGCTGATTTTGTTGGATTTAGTTCTCATTGGAATTGCTCCTGAAGTCAAAGAAAATCATGTGAGAATCTCATTAAATTGGGCGAACATCTCAGTTCGTTGTTGAGCTAGCGCTTTCTTTATGGGCTGATGTGTCTCATCGATCGCATGTCTTTCCCCTGTTTCTTCTGTCATCTATGGAGTTAGTGTTTGCTTGGATTGTTGAGTCTGTGAGCATGTTTGAACCGGCATAATTCAACTAACTTCGATGGAAGTGCATACATGATGGAGCCAAGGCCGCAGCTATGGTAAAAGCTGCGAATTTTGAGGAAAAAGCACAAGTATGGAAGAGAAAGTGCTAATTTTTGAATAAGTGCCAATTTTGGAACAGAAGAAGACGGTGCGCAGTACGGTGCCAGATGGATAATCTCAGCGCAGATTACGGACCGAAAATCGCGGAGCTCGTGCGCACGTCAGAAGAGAATGAAGGTAGCTGAGTGGAAAGCCCAGCTACCACAATCAATGAAGCAATGGAGTAGAGGGATCAGCTACCCTCATTAAGGCTAAGTACAGAAGTTATGGTTGCTCGGATCAAGGAGGAGCAACGGACCAAAGCATTGAAGGCGAAGGACAAGGCGCCCATACCCGTAAGCTGCGCCGGAATTCATGGAGCCTGCAGGAAGCGGTGACGTGACTACAAGCGGCGCCTACAGTACACCTAGCCATGTGCGTGGTTAGGGTTTTTGGGGATTACTGCTGGGAAAGGCCCACAGTTTTGTAAAGGTGCGACCGCCATGGCCACCTATATATATGTATAATTGTGAAGGGTAGATGTTAGTTGGTTAGTCAGTAGTCAGCTAGATAGTGAGCTAGTTGATTAGTGAGTCAGTTAGCTAAGCCTGAGAGTGAGCTAGCTAAGATAGTAGATAATAGATGTAAGAAGGATTGATCGAGTTGATCATCCTCTGTTACGATCTTGTTGATTGTTTTCTACCGTGTTGCTAGAAAACAGGAGTTAGAGCTGGTTAGCAGTGAAGCTAATCCTTGAGTTGCAGACAGTCGGGGTCGACGTCTGAACTATTGTAATCTCTGAAGAGGAAGAGACTAGATCGAGAGAAGGGCTCCCAGCTGTGTGCGTGGAGTTTCCTGGAAATATCTAAGGCTGCAGCTGTGTGCGCAGCATATTGTATAAATCTATCATTTTCTGGTTAATATAAGATACTCCCGTGGACGTGGATTTCCCCGTGGAGGTGGACTTATATTTCTCGTTGTTGTGATGTTGTGATTAAAGTGATTGCCTGTTTAATTTCTTAACAGCATATACAGGAATGTTGCATTATCCTTATGAGTGTGTTGAGTAATTTCTTGGAGCTTCCTTGAGGATTATAATCGTTAAGGGTCGAAGGAGTTGTTAAGACAACGTCGCCGCAGCGATAGGATAACGTGTTGCTGCGACGGGCACGCAAGTGAACGACGTATAGAATATCGGCGCAGAGGATAATTGGTCCTAGCGCAGGAGTGGAAGTACCGCGCAGCTAGGCTGCTGAGTAGGAGCTTGAGTGCTGCTGCGCTCATAAATCTGAAGAGGGGTCAGACATTCACCTTAGAGGAATCGTCGAGGAAGAGAGAGCAGTCTCCACGTCGCCTAGGTTAAGGAAACCTGATTCCTTAGCCCCCCCATAGCCACTTCGGGTGAGACCTCGAGCTGCCGTGCAGCTCGTTGCCGAGAGGGCCAGTGCGCCAAGGGGTTTTGTTGCTGCGCTTCATTAAAACCTGGGTCTGTCCAAAAAGCATCCAACAAATGGTTCCGTTGTCGCGTGACTGAGACTTGCTATTTTGCGACGTAGAAGATTGTTGCTGAAGCCAACAAATGGTTCCATTGCCGCGTGACTGAGACTTGCTATTTTGTGACGTAGAAGATTGTTGTTGAATCCAACAAATGGTTCCGTTGCCTTATGACTTGTTACGGTGAGACTTGTTATTTCAGCGACATGCGAGATTGAGGCGAAACCCAGAGAAAGAAGGAGCCAACAAATGGTTCCGTTGTCTTGAACCTTATTGCTGAAGCCAACAAATGGTTCTGTTGCCTTGAGACTTGCTCAATTAACAAATGTGTTACTGGAATCCTACAGCTACAGAAATTCAGGAGTGGTTCGATTTAAAGGTTAAAGAGTTCGCTGAACAAGAAAATAGAAGCTCTAGGCTCCAGCCAGAAGAATGGTTGCAGAAGTATATCTATACTGACCTTCACGAAATTTTCTTTGTCACATTTGCACTTGAGTTACATGCTTGGATAGCCAAGTTAGAAGATACTAGACCCACTATGCATATTGATCGACCAGTCGCTTGGACCCCTGAGCTAATCAGTATTTTGAAGCGGGTAGATACTTTTGTGTCCCGCGCAGTAGACTTTTGGTTGAATAGTCTGCTGGAAGGTTTCATCACTGAGTTTGCAGTGGATACAAGAAAGAGTTTCAGTGAAGATGAGAGGAGTTTCTTTCAAGCACCTAGAGGTAAGTTCTTAAATTCTTTGAACTTATGGATTAAAATGCTTCTGTATGAAAAAGCAAAACTATGTATAGCTTCAGATGAATAGCATAGACAAGTAATGTCCGTAGACTCTGATAGTGACCCTGAAGTTATTGGTTGCACTCGTAGTGGAAAACGGTATAAAGTAGGCCTTGACCAACATTCTTTTGAGTCGAGCCCAGAAGACAGTCAAGTTCCTAGAGCAAGCCACATAGAAAGACAAGGGAGCGTTCATATCCCTTACCACCCTTTTACACCGCAAAAGCCAGACAAAGCTCAGTATAATCCCACAGTAACACCTTCTAGTAGCCCACATGGTACTTCTAGTACCTATGTGCCACCTTTGTTCAATCAGCCCAGAAGAACTGCTACAGCACCTCCACCTCAACCTAGCGCAAGAAAGATGGGTGATGACATGAAACTACCAACTTTTAGAGGAACAGGGATAGAAGACCCTGAGCAACACTGGTTCCTATGTGAAGCCATTTGGATAATTAATCAAATTAATGATGATGCTGTTAAACTGGTTCAGTTAGCAACCACACTAAGAGAAAGAGCCTTAACTTGGTTCATGAAATACTCAGCAGCACAGAATAGAACGCTTGCTGATGTAAGAAATGCAATGATTAGAGAATTTAAAAAACCTAAATCAGAATCACAGTGTATAACAGAGCTCAAATACATCAAGCAATTACCTACAGAGTCAGTATGGGACTTTGACCAAAAGTTCAAAGCCCTGATAGATCAAGTAAGCTTTGAGTTTGCACCACAACAGCATAAGGAATGGTTCATTGCTGCGCTGCTTCCACACATTAGACTTCCTCTTATGCAACAGAATCTCACTACTCAGGAACAAGCTCTAGAGATGGCTATGAAACTAGAAGCTTCACCAATTGCTGGAACAAGCAACGATGTTGCGCAGTTGCAGAACCAATTAGCAAACTTAACCATGCAAGTGCATGATATTAAGAAAGGCAAGGATGTTAAGGAAGAGATATGGTGTACAAAATGTAAAGCACAAGGTCATTCAAAGGACCATTGTCCCATTTTCATGGAGTATATTGCAACTGGAGCACCTAACCCTTTACCACAGCCATAGGGGCCTTGGTGTGAAATCTGTAGAACTAGAGGTCATAGAACACAAGAATGTCACTTACTTCAGAAATATGTACAAACTCCAAAGAGTCTATATTGTAATTTCTGTAAATCAGTAGGCCATGATGAGAATAATTGCAGAGCATATGACCTTATGATGGAAAGGAAACACGATGTTTATAGGGTACAATCAGAAACACAAGGACCCGTAGCAGGTCCACAGTATGACCAAACTCGCGACGGCCGCATAGGAAATTATAAAGGCCGCAGACGTGCAACAAATTTTGGCCACGGAAGAGGCCAAATCACTTATTATAATTGTGGAGCGCAAGGTCATTTTGCAAGAGATTGCCAAAACCCTACAACCCTTTGCAGATATTGTAAATCTTATGATCATATCATTGAAGAATGCCCTCAATTGATGGCTAAGATACAAGCAAAGACGCCACAGGTCAACCAGAATATTCAATTGATTGGAGCAGAAAAAATGGAACTAGACCGTACAGTTAATATCGTGACGCGTAGTGGAACAACCACTGGTGCGCCAGAGTCGGGAACTGGAAAGCAAGCGACGCAATGGGTGCGTCGCGCTAATATTAAACCAGCCCCACTTAATATGCAGAAGCAAAAAGAAGCATTCAAGCAAGCCCAAGAGTATTTCTCAGATCCCAGAGCTTCAAGTTTTGTCGCAACTCCGCATCATGATATTAGATCGCAAGTGCTAAGACAAGACAACCTGGTACAAGAACAGGCCACTACATCCGGAAGGCCCGATGAAGAAGATGCACTAGGTACTGTCCATAATTTTCTAAGGAACTGCTTAAAGTTGTTGCGCAATGAAAAAGCAACTATGGAACTTCAACACCTATTGGATAAATGTCAACAATCTGCTTCAATGAACACGCCACAGCGTGCTATTCACCAGATTGGGAGTCACACTAGAACTGGAAAAGAGATGAGGCTCACAGCGCAGTTTGGAGCATTTGAGATGGACGAAGTCATTTTAGATTTGGGCTCAGAAGTTAATGTTCTCACCATGCAGACATGGGAACAGATGGGAAGTCCTCAACTTTCAAGATCCCCCATCCAGCTAAGACTCGCGAACCAGCAACGAGTCTCTCCATTGGGCAGATTACCTAATGTACCTATTGATATTGAGCGAGTAAGAAGTTCTGCAGACTTTGAAGTAATCAAAATCCTGGATGATAGTAGACCTTACCCAGCACTTTTAGGTATATACTGGGCATTTGATAATTTGGCTATCATTAATTTGAAGAAAAGACAGATGACCTTCGAGGACGACCAGATTAGGGTCATTGCACCGCTTGATCCTATTCAAGGACCAAGGTATATAGAACCCATTCGGGCAGAAGAAGAAGCGCGCCACATGGAAAGTTTGTATCAGATGACTGCTAGTCAGAGTGACTATGTCAATCCCACAGCAGATGGCCATATCAGCTGGCGATGCGATAGCTCGTGCACATCAGACTCAGATGCAGGATTGGAAAACTGGCAGAATCGCTTACATGAGGTTTCTACAAGACGTTGCGCCATGATGACTAAATCCATTTGATGGATTGGCACAGAATTGACTGACACTCCAATTTTTGATGGTTTAACTGAAGTAAGCGAATTCATACAGGCATATGAACAACAGCTTCCAGAACAGCAGCGCATACAGGCATTAGATGTATCACTGCGCGCTACACCCGCAAGATGGTGGGGTGCGCATAAAGAGAATATTCACACATGGCAAGACTGTCGCAGATTGATACTGCGCAGATTCCAGGACACTACAGCAGAAATGTCGCGCAAATATGAGGGACATAGTGACCCCAGGTCACACATTGAAGCGTGCATTCAGCAATGGTCAGATATTCCGGACGATGAGTGGGTTCACCTATTCATCCACACATTGGACACAATTCCAAGGAATTGGTACACTGAAACAGAATTGCGTAGAGGCACTCTTACTTGGCCTCTTATGATAGAAAGTTTTCAACTTACCTTCAACTTTGAGTCAGAGAATCCAAGTATTGATCAGGCTCTGAAGTGTATTAAAAAGAAGGTATTTGAACCATGTCTATTACCAGAATATTCCCAACCGGATTGGGCTGTTCAGATAGAACATGCCCTGGAATGCTATAACTTCACCGCTGGAGAAGAGGAGGATGATCCTCGCAACATCAATATCCCAGAATCAGAAGGGACGCGCAATGTTGAAGGTCCTCAGCTTGATATCCCTGCCATTACAGAACACATCAAGCTCAAAAAGGTTAACATTGGTACAGAAGCCGAACCCAAGTTTGCTTCTATCGGAGACCATTGGGATGATGAAACTGTTGGGCATATTTCAGATTTATTACGTGACTACCAGGATATCTTTCCTACCAAGTTCACAAAAATGAAAGGCATCCTAGGAGACTTAGGAGTGATGCGCATACCTCTGAAACCAGATGCCAAGCCAATAAAGCAGCGCCCATACAGGTTGAACCCGCGCTATAAAGAAAAAGTAAAAGAAGAAATTGACAAGATGCTCGCAGCAGGTATTATTGAGCCAGTAGAAGAAAGCGATTGGATTAGCCCTATGGTTGTACAAGAGAAGAAGACAAAAGGTGAAATAAGAATTTGCGTGGACTTGCGCAAACTCAATGATGCATCAGCGCATGATCCATTTCCTACGCCCTTTACAGATGAAGTGCTTGATAATGTTGGAGGACAAGAGGCTTACTCCTTCACTGATGGATTTTCGGGATACAATCAGATCAGAATACATCCAGACGACCGCCATAAGACTACTTTTGCGACTGAATGGGGATCATTCCAGTATACGGTAATGCCCTTTGGTCTTAAAAACGCTCCTGCTATCTTCTCTCGAGTCGTTGTTGCTGTTTTTAAAGAATTCATCCATAAGTTTTTAGAAGTCTATTTTGATGATTGGACTGTGTTTGGTTTACTAAAGAACCATATGGGGAACCTGCGAATGATGTTAGAAAAATGTAGACAGCATCAGATTTCCCTTAACTTGAAAAAATGTATCTTCTGTACTCCTTTTGGTATTTTGTTGGGTCATATTGTATGTAGACAAGGACTCCTGATGGATCCTGCGAAGGTTGCCATCATTGCTAATTTACCTGCGCCCAACTCAGTCAAGCAATTGCGCACTACATTGGGACATACTGGATACTACAGAAAATTTATCAAAGGTTATGCAAAGATCACAGCACCTATGGAAAGATTGCTGAAAAAGGATTCGAAATTCCAATGGACAGAAGAATGCTAACAGAGCTTGGACACACTTAAAGACAAGATGATCAGTGCGCCAATTCTAGTTTTCCCAGACTGGAATAAACCCTTTCATGTTCATGTCGATGCTTCTTCCATAGCATTAGGGGTCGTACTTACACAACCGGGAGAAGGAGGTATCGATCACCCCATTGCTTACTCTAGCCGGAAGCTGTCACAGCCGAGAAGAACTACACTACTACATAGAGAGAAGGACTAGCTATGGTGTACGCCCTACAGAAGTTCAGACACTACTTACTGGGCGCACAGTTTAAAATGTATACTGACCATTCTGCTTTGAAATACTTGGTCAATAAGCTAGTGTTAGGGGGAAGAATTTGCAGATGGCTACTGCTCTTTCAAGAATATGATTTTGAGGTTATTGTAAAGCCAGGTAGATTGAATGCAGGACCTGACCACTTATCTAGGATCGAGTCAGGAGAAGAACCTACAAGTTTGGAGGACAATCTGCCTGATGCACAGCTATTTTTTGTACAAGCAGCAGATGAATATTATTCTGATATCCTTGAGTTCCTCACTACCGGACAAGCGCCAGTTGAGTTTACAATCCAGCAGAAGAAACAACTTGTCGTCAAAGCCGCAGACTTCACTTTGATAGCAGGCCAGCTTTATAAGTTGGGCCCCGATGAAGTCTTGCGCAGATGTATTCTACCGCATGAAAATAACTCTATCATCGCCGAAGCGCACTCAGGCACCGCAGGAGGCCATTTCGCAGGAAAGCCGACTGCTCAGAAGATCTTAGCCGCAGGTATTTGGTGGCCGACATTGCATAAGGATACTAAGGAATTCTGCAGATGTTGCGATGTGTGCCAGCGAATAGGAAAACCTTCAAGAAGAGATGAGATGCCACTAAGACCTCAGATAACACTACGTGCTTTTGATAAATGGGCCATTGATTTTGTAGGTCCTATCAACCCACCAGGAAAGAGAACCGGCGCAAGATACATCATTACAGCAACTGAATACTTCACCAGATGGGCTGAGGCTAAGCCAGTGAAGAACTGCGACGCTGCCACGGCCGCGCAGTTCATTTTTGAGAATATTATCACTAGATTTGGATGTCCACTGATTCTAATGAGTGATCAGGGTACACATTTCCTCAATGAGACTATAGAATCCCTTACTGAAGAGTTCCAAATTAGTCACCATAAGAGTACACCCTACCACCCTCAAGCTAATGGTACGGTGGAGGCATCCAATAAAATTCTTGAGAATGCCCTGACGAAGATCTGTAATCAACAAAGAGATGATTGGGACCTTAGAGTCACAGCTGTATTATGGGCTTACAGAACCACCTGCAAGAAATTAACAAGCCACACACCTTTCAGTTTGGTGTATGGACAAGAAGCAGTTATGCCTATGGAATACATTATTCCCAGTCTCAGAATTGCGCAAATTACAGAAATGACAGATACGGATACCATGAGTGAAAGACTTTCACAATTACTTGCCTTAGAGGAAGACAGACTCTTAGCCGGATTCCATCAACAGGTACAGAAGGCAAGACAAAAAGCTTGGCATGACAGGCATATTAAGAATAAAGTATTTCAGGAACGAGACTTGGTACTCCTCTATGATAGTAAATTCACCAAGTTTCCAGGCAAGTTTCGTGTACACTGGTTAGGCCCTTTTCAGTTAATAAAAATAATAGAAGGAGGAGCAGTTCAGCTTGCGAAGCTGAATGGAGAATTACTGCCCACAAAGATCAACGGGAGTTGGCTTAAGCTTTACCCGCGACGGCCACTCCACCCTGTCGACTTAAATAGCTGATCAGAGATGCAGATGTCCAGTGTAGTTGAAAGAGGCATCGCATTATCAGTCTACACGGAAGTCGCGAGACCCTCAGTCTCTGGCTTCCCGCGCAGTTCTTTGAAACATCCGCGCATGTCTATAAAGTTTGGTTGGAGCGAACCTAATTGCGCTCTTGCGAAGTTTTCCGGATGGTCAAACCATCGCTCTTGCGAAGTTCCCTGTGTCAATTTGCCGCTTGAAGAGTTCTCGATGTGGACCCCTATAGGCACAGTTAGCTAAGTTGAAATGACCCACCGAAAATTTTGAATTATAGCAGTTATGTAGCCGCGTCCGAGAAATAAATGAAGGATAAGCCCGCCATTTAAGTGTAGCCGCTCTTACAGATTTGGCCTGATCTCCGTAAGATTTGCATTTAACCCATGTACCGAAAGCTTTAGCTTCTCTCGGAAGGCTGTCAGAGCCCGTCCATCACAATAAATGCACCGCAGAGGCGAGGGGGATAGAAGGGTTGTCAACTCATGCATAGCCGCCTATAGCTAGTAGCCCCACTTGCCCACATTTACTATCACCTTAGCTATAAATACCCCACACTTGTATAATTTCGGGTTACTTTTCTCGAGCTGCATAGTCTTGTTTGAGAATCTGAGCCATTGTTTTCAGAGCTGAGTTGTGCAGACTGCTTCCTTTGTTGTCAGTGTTCATATCCCATGCCAGTTCGTTGTTTCTGTCCAAGTTCTTGTTACCTATACCCGTTCACGACGGAGAACCTGTCGAATGAAGAAGTTGTTCATCAATTCCTGCGCCGAGGCCTAGATTTCGGTATGACTACCCCCGTGACGGCCTCGACTTATGTACACCCTGGTTATCATGATCCCAGACAATCTCTGGCCATAAGAGCGACTCAGCCATAGCCAGAAGAGCCCGTTCCAGAGCCGTTGGCCACTATGGTGAATTATATTCCGCCGCGTCCAGATGATGCACCAAAGGTGCATATTCCGAAGAATGCAAAGTATCCGCTTCCGTTACCCCCACTACCGACTGGCGTGCGAGTAGAAGGGCCCTTGCTCGGACACCTTCCACTAGTCAAGTTCTCTGATTTCAACCTGGGAGACTATAAAACATATCCTCAGTTCGTGCTAGACCGATATCTGACGGTAGTGCATAATCCCACTAGAAAGGTTGACGAATTCATCCCGAAGGGATTTGCAGCAAATCTTGAGCGACCTGGACTCCTGAACCTGTTAAAGCTACCGCATTTCGGGCGTAGCAATGAAGTGAACGCAGTTGTTAAGACACTAATATCCTGCGTTCATGGAGGTTACCTTTGGCTGGGGAGGCCAATCAATTTAAATGTCGATTTGATTCACCGTATTACCAGCCTATCTAAGGTTGGTAAGGATCCCAATATTCATTTTGTGGGAAAAGACAAGGATAGAAAATTGGCTGCACAGCTGGTGCAGAAATACAACCTTACAAGAGGAGGTCGGGCTTATGACCTCACTATAGTAGAAGACGAAGCACTTAGATTTACAGGAAGTATGCTCGCAGGCAGACTTCTCACAAAGTGCAGACCGAAGGAAGTTACTGGAGCTGTCGTGGAACTTGCCATCGCAGCTGCGGAGGGAGAACAATACAACTGGTCCCTCTTCCTCCTCAATTCTTTCTTGGAAGACTGCCGGAACGTCCAAGATAACCCCAGTCAGTTGTTCCATTTTTCTTGGCTTTTAATTTTATGTGCTCTCGTCGGGTGGAAGGAGCCCCCGAACACTCAGTTCCTCCCACGCCGCACAGGAGAACCTGTCGGAATCCGTTATGTTAACCTTTGGAAGTCTCCTAATCCCGCAAAGCGCAAGATGAACCGCGCTGTATTTTGTGAATACTACTATCTCCTCAGAGATACCATTCAGGAAATGCCAAGGCTGAGTGAGGAGACAGCGAAAATGTATGACGGAAAGTTGGCCTTTACTGCCGACTTACATCAACTTTACCTCCGTCCCTGTGGCATTCAAGAGGAATGGGCCGTAGGCCTTACAGGATGACCACCGAAGATGTCGAAGAAACTATCAAGTCTTGGTCGGACGAATGGAGGGAAGCCGCCGACATCGCATCCGCGATGCCACCCGCCGCTGCGCAAGAGAAGGATAAGGGCAAGGAAGCTCCTGAGCAAAGAAGTGATGAAGGCTCGATAGAGCCAGCCACCAAGAAACAAAAGGTGTCGCATCCCTCTGAGGCTATTCCCTCGGGGATCGACCAGTATTTGAAAGAGAAATTTCGCGAGCTGCGGAACACGCACGCTCACATCAGAAGTGCTCTAGACCTGCAGTTTATGGAATTAAAAGGTCTCGCAGGAAGGATTGCGCAGACCCATGCGCCAACATCTACTTCGCAGGCGCCACAAGTAATTCCAAGTACCGAGCGAGTTGAAGAACTCATAGAAAGGCATACTGTCGTGCATATTCCGCCTACGAGCATGACACTTCCAGATCCGCTAGCTGCACTACAGGTAAGCGCAGTTGGGCCCGTCGAAGTAAATTTGTCTTTAATTCCTATAGAGACTCTACAGCTAGTGCATGAGAAAGTTTCTCTCGAGTTGAGAGCTAGAGAGATCTCTACATTCCAGGAAAATCAACGACTGCAATCGCAGGAGATAGAGCTGAAGGCAAGCCATAAGAGTATCTCCGAGAAACTCGCACTTTATGAGGCGCAAGACATTGGCATAAGAAACGCAGTGGATGAGATTGCCCAGGAATTGCCGGCTTGCGAGATTCAACCAGACCTTCCTCTGGTTGAGAAAGTTCAAATTATTGGAGGAAGGGTGAAAACCCTGGAGCACGAAATAGTTGCTATGGCTGAGGGCCATAGAACCCAAATCGCCGAGCTGGAAGCTCGTGTTGCCGCGCAGTTTACAGATGATGCGCAGGAACAATTTGAAGCGCTGAGTAGAGCTTCCACACAAATGAAAGACAGAATACAGGAAGTCGAGAACCTGATGAGCCAAGCTATGGAAGCTTGGATGGAGCTTGAGAATCTCCCTTTTAAAGTTGGTCTTTTGGAACAGGTGCAAGCCGCAAAACAGTCCCTAACTGTTCTGATTGAAGAAGCTAAGGCCTTAACAGGCTTACCAAAAATGAAGAAAATGAGTGAAGTACGCAGAATGCAACAGCAACTGCACAAGCTTAGAATTGAAGATGAGAAGCTCACCAACAACATTCAGTCATTTATGGATGAGTATGCTGATATCGTTGGCCAAGTTGAGGCAAAAATCAAAGAAATTGCTGAATCTCAAGAGGTGATTGATGCCATACCTAAAGAAGAAGCCACTGCAGAAACGGTGCAGACAGTTGTGGAGTGTGTCGATGAATTGGACTCCGCTGTTGCGCAGTGGAAGAAAACATTTGCGGAGACCCAAGCAAAAGCAGATGCGCAAGTAAAGCAACCACACGCTAGTGCGAGTGGCTCGAGGGTGAGCCACAAGTAAGTGTTAGGGGCCTGTTGGAGCCAAGGCCGCAGCTATGGTAAAAGCTACGAATTTTGAGGAAAAAGCACAAGTATGGAAGAGAAAGTGCTAAGTTTTGAATAAGCGCCAATTTTGGAACAGAAGAAGACGATGCGCAGTACGGTGCCAGATGGATAATCTCAGCGCAGATTACGAACCGGAAATCGCGGAGCTCGCGCACACGTCAGAAGAGAATGAAGGTAGCTGAGTGGAAAGCCCAGCTACCACAATCAATGAAGCAATGGAGTAGAGGGCTCAGCTACCCTCATTAAGGCTAAGTACAGAAGTTATGGTTGCTCGGATCAAGGAGGAGCAACGGACCAAAGCATTGAAGGTGAAGGACAAGGCGCCCATACCCGTAAGCTGCGTCGGAATTCATGGAGCCTGCAGGAAGTGGCGACGTGACTACAAGCGGCGCCTACAGTACACCTAGCCATGTGCGTGGTTAGGGTTTTTGGGGATTACTGCTGGGAAAGGCCCACATTTTTGTAAAGGTGCGACCGCCATGGCCACCTATATATATGTATAATTGTGAAGGGTAGATGTTAGTTGGTTAGTCAGTAGTCAGCTAGATAGTGAGCTAGTTGATTAGTGAGTCAGTTAGCTAAGCCTGAGAGTGAGCTAGCTAAGATAGTAGATACTAGATGTAAGAAGGATTGATCGAGTTGATCATCCTCTGTTATGATCTTGTTGATTGTTTTCTACCATGTTGCTAGAAAACAGGAGTTAGAGCTGGTTAGCAGTGAAGCTAATCCTTGAGTTGCAGACAGTCGGGGTCGATGTCTGAACTATTGTAATCTCTGAAGAGGAAGAGACTAGATCGAGAGAAGGGCTCCCAGCTGTGTGCGTGGAGTTTCCTGGAAAGATCTAAGGCTGCAGCTGTGTGCACAACATATTGTATAAATCTATCATTTTCTGGTTAATATAAGATACTCCCGTGGACGTGGATTTCCCCGTGGAGGTGGACTTATATTTCTCGTTGTTGTGATGTTGTGATTAAAGTGATTGCCTGTTTAGTTTCTTAACAGCGTATACAAGAATGTTGCATTATCCTTATGAGTGTGTTGAGTAAGTTCTTGGAGCTTCCTTGAGGATTATAATCGTTAAGGGTCGAAGGAGTTGTTAAGAAAACGTCGCCGCAGCGATAGGAGAACGTGTTGCTGCGACGGGCGCGCAAGTGAACGACGTATAGAATATCGGCGCAGAGGATAATTGGTCCTAGCGTAGGAGTGGAAGTACCGCGCAGCTAGGCTGCTGAGCAGGAGCTTGAGCGCTGCCGCGCTCATAACTCTGAAGAGGGGTCAGACATTCACCTTAGAGGAATTGTCGAGGAAGAGAGAGCAGTCTCCACGTTTCCTAGGTTAAGGAAACCTAATTCCTTAGCCCCCCCATAGCCACTTCGGGTGAGACCTCGAGCTGCGGCGCAGCTCGTTGCCGAGAGGGCCAGTGCGCCAAGGGGTTTTGTTGCTGCGCTTCATTAAAACCCGGGTCTGTCCAAAAAGCAGCCAACAATACACAAAACTTAAGCACAAACAAAGTTGATGAGCTCTGATGAAGCTCTGAATATGCTTTGATACCAATGATCCACTCGGGGCTAGCAAGCATGAGGGGGACAACAGTTCGATTGAATGAGTTGGCTCTGTTATGATGGAAGCTTAAGAAATGAGAAGAAGAAAAGTAGGAATACACTACATAGATAAACACATACATAGAGACAATATGCAAGAATGTGAACTGATTTCTCTATTACTAGATGTAAATATCATAAACTTTGCTTGTATAATACAATAGTTTACATGATTATATAGAGAGTGTTGATACACTTGGTTTCCTTCTTGTTACGTTTAGTTACAAGAGAAGTTAGAATGGTTTCGGAAGTTCAACCATTACAATCGACTAGAAGATAGAGAGACAGTTTGTCGAATTTCGACAATCGCAAGTCATAAGTCGAGGTTGCATGTCGACGTCATGAAACTGTGAGGTCACTGAACTTTTCTAAGTTGTGGAAGTTGTCGAAGTCATGTTGAAGTCGAAACTTGTGGAAGTTTTCTCGACGTCAATGACTTGTCACAGTAGATGTTAGCATTCGACAACAATTCCAATTACGATATGGATCATCAACTCAAGAATCTACTCCAAGTTCTTGAGTCCAACTTAGGATCCCTACCTCAACACATGAGGCCCAATCCTAGCTGCAAAAGATTGGCTTCGAGAATGACTTGTGATGCTGTACTTTTAATAGAAAATCCATCAGTGAATGAATAGGATTTTTGACCCCCTATGTTCTCTAACACTTCATTAGTGAAATGTGTAGAAAATGGTTCATGTATACATTCTGCATTGAGGTTGCACAGATCCACGCAGATGCATATTTCTCCTGTATTCTTTTTCCAAACCACCATTAGACTGATCCACTAAGATTCCTCCACTGAGAAGATAATCCCAACATCCAACATATGATCTAGCTCTTTTCACACTTTCTATATTTACTTGGGGTTCAGTCTATATGGCCTTTTCTTAACTGATTTGGATCCTTCTTTCAACTAAATCTTCATTTCTTCAAGTTCTCCTACAATCCATTTCATATTAGAGAAGCTACAGAGAAAACTATCTCGGTGTTCCTTCAACAAGTCCACTATATGGGTGACTATATCTTGATCCGAATAATATCCTATTATGGCAATCTTAGGCTCCTCCTCACTTCCTATATTATCTTTCCTTGTATCAAGGGATTTCAAAACTCAAGCGATGTGCTAGAATATGGCTCATCCTACATAGTGCATTCTCCCGCAGTTTCCTTAATCTGTATACTGCATGGGTCCTCTTCTTCATCTAGTTCTTTAATTTCCACTTTCCAACAATATATAGGTTTGTTCAGCCTCACCAAGACCTAATGATAGGAGTATACGATCCTTTGCATCAAATCCTGATGTGGTCTTTCTCCAAAGATGACCTGCTTAATTCTATGGATAACTTTGGCCATGTTCAGGTCTCTGGTACTTGTTGTTAGGGAAAGTATCCTATATCATGGGAGAGACTACCAACGTACTGATGTAGAAAGACAAACATATAATGTTTTGCAAACAAACATACAATTTTTTGCAAATACAATTACTAAGCAAAGAGATTAGGGTTAGAAGGATGTGTACCTTATTCAGAAGGTTGATCCAATCCTTTCTCATCCTTCCTCTTCAATCATAACAACATGCAACACAACTTCAAACCTTCCTCAAACCATTTTGAATACAAATAAAAGGATTGATATTTATAATAACATAAAACATCAAATTGTAATCAGATTTGAAACATACATGAACAAATCATATTTGGGAAAGGAAGAATATCTAATCTTTATTAATGCATAAAGCAAGTACATAAATTATACCTGTCTGCAACAAGCGCTGTGGTAACCAGACCCTGAGTTACTGCTCCACTCTCTTGAGTAAGAATTCCTCCATCATTACATTACCAAAGTTGGCTCCCCTTTTGCAAGGACCTCCCCTTGTATTTATGGAAAGGGTAGGAGGATAAGTTTGAAGGGTGGTTGGCATAGGTAGTTTAGGAAGTTTGAATAAATCCCAAAACTAATCCATAGTTAGTGTTTTTATATATATATTTTTATATTTCTTAAGATACCCATGACAATGACATAGGAAAACCGACGAGTGACTCGTGACTATCCTAAATTGCAGCTAGCGGGTGCAACTTTTCAAAAGATACCCGTGGGTTGTAAGTGTAGACACCCACAATTAACCCACGTGTTGGAAAGCATAAGAGTCGCGGTTATGCTCTAAAATATGCAGGAAAAAATATGTTTTCAGGAAAGGACTGCAAGGCTCATCTCTAAGTCATCTAAGGTCAAGCAATCTCTTCCATCCATAGTGTCCTTTTGTGTGATCGACAGGGAAATGTGATCACGGACGGGAAAAAATATGTTTTGAGGAAAGGATTGCAAGGCTCATCTCTAAGTCATCTAAGGTCAAGATAGCTCTTCCATCCATAGTGTCCTTTTGTGTGATTGACAAGACAATGTGATCACGGATGGAGAAGTGCTAATTTGACCAATAGAAGATTCTCCCTAATGTATGAGGTCAGAGGGAAATGATGGTCGAAATGCATTACAATCCATGAAGAGGAGGAGCGAGGAAACCACAGGATGAGATCACAAACAATAACTGAAACAAAAACAAGGTCAGCCATTAATTCAAATCTTGATATCAAGAGATGTTTAGAATGGTAGAACATGATCTCTAATACATAACATAGAGATGTATATAGCATGGCCACTGGAATACAAGTGTGGATCCATGTCAAAATAGGAGATCATAGCCATAACAACAAACTGGATCTATGTCTCACCAAGAGAAAAAAAATGGGTGTGGCTCAGTCTTGCGCAGCTTGGGCAATAACAAAATATGATGATGTTATTATAGGCCCAAGGTATTCATCCAAACTGTCTCAAGGTACAAGTCCTAACCATGAGAATAAAGGAGTTGAGGTCAAACATGGACGACACCGTTTGATTATCGACCATTTATGTGGACCGTTAACAAACACGAGGGCACCCACCAATAATGAAAATGGGGCCCAAGGTACCTAGTACATTGTATCATGTGTGAATAAGGGGTCTTGAAGTCAAACACTTGAAGAATCCATCGAGTAGGTGACATTGATGTATTCCCACTACTCAATAGCGATGGAAATTGCCACTGATGACTGTAATCCCCAAGGTAATACCGAAAACTCTAAACTTCATTCCCAGAGCAAGATGAGTCGAAGGCGATGGGAAGAAATCCGTTGGAAGGGAGGCCTTAAGGCATCCTCCATCATCCAACACAAGATACAATCAAAAGGTTGATCTGATATGAAGTAGGACTGAGTAGATGATGAAACATACTGATACCAAGGAATGGCCGACACATGAGGTCAAGACAATTGCATAATGGCCGACACAGATTGTATCCTTGAACAGTGATCATGACACAAGAGTGAATTAGACAGCTTTGAAGAAAAAGGGACCATGATATAAATCTGCAATGTAGGATACATTAACAGATTCTCCATATGACCGGAAGAGTAACCAACCAAAGGAGTAAAAACTCTGATATCAAGTTTATCTTAAGGCCAAAAATAGAACCCAACTTGTTTGATAGACTCAAAAAGGTGCTTTGTTCAAGGACATAGTTGACTTGCTACCATTACATTGAAAGATAAATAACATTCTTCCCTTCCCTTTTCTCTTTTTGTTATAGAATGTCTTTTCTTAATTTTAACGAGCATGAAAAGGTGGAAAAGAAAGCTAGATAATATCCTTCTTGTTAGTTTTAATGAGTCCAAGAAAGAAAACTCAACAGTCCTTCATTTTTGAAACAAGATCGAAGAGGGGATAGAAGAATGCTTGGTATAAGTCCAACCATGTGTAGTTTAACGAGTCCATGGTAGGGAAAATCAGAACTTTCTTCATGTTTTAACGAGTTTGAAGAAGAGATAGACTAGTACTCGATAGTTTACGGATCCATGGATTTAAATATCGAGCCTGGATCTGTTTGTGCTCACCAGTGTTTTCATATTTAAGGAGTCTGAAAAACTTAAACAAGAACTCCATACACCTACTTGTGGATTTTAATATAGAGCTCGAGTTGGTATATGCTCGCCAGTGTTTTCATATTTAAAGAGTCTGAAAAACTTAAACAAAAACTCTATATACCTTCTCGTGGATTTCACATCGAGTCCGAGTTAGTAGATGCTCGCTGTTGTTTACATATTTTGAGAGTTTGAAAATCCTAAATAAGCCTCCAAAGGGGTCCTTTTTCGTAAAGTTAGTCTCCTCACCCGAAAAAGGGTAAAATAATGCGAGAGATAACTCTTCTAGCCAAATATGATTAGAGTATACCTTTTTCATAAATAATCCACAAAGATCCGGAAAAGGGGTAAACTTATATCAAAGTGGATGTCTGCTCAAGTCTTTTAACGAGTCTGAACAAGACAAGTATGCTCGGCAATATTGTTAAATTTAAAGAGTCTAACAAGAGCATGAACAAACTCTATCAGACCATGGAAACTTAATCTTAGATAAAAATAATGTACAAGGTATAATTTTCTTGATCTGTCAAATGATGGACGGACTATATCTAGAAACAACATCAATGGATAGCATAAAATGTCAGTTCAAAGTGCACAAAGGGGTTTAAAAATGACATAAAGTGACAGAAAATATTAAAGTGTTAAGCTAAACTAACATGTCAAAAAGAAAAAAAACCTATGTATAACTACCTTATGCAACTGATGGTGAGAGAACGCCTTTTAAAGCTTGACCTAATCAAAATAACTCAAAAATGGTCATTTATAATTAAATAAAGTTAAAAAAGGAATTTGAAAACTATGTAAATTGGGTAATGATTAAAAAAGAAATTGTATATATAGAGCCAAATAAAAGCATACCTCACCAAAACATTTTACCATTGGAGCCAAGGGTGAAAAATACCTCTTACTTCAACCATTGATTTTGAGCAATTCAGGAAACGAATCCGAACACCACCACTTGCAGGTAAATAATCTCAACCTTCTTAAGCATTTTAATTCATTGTTTTAAAATTTTAGTGATTTTTTGAAGTTCTTAGCTGAGTTTAAAAATTAGGGCCTCATACCCACGAATCTGCCTGAGTGAAACTCGCGGGCACGAGAAATGTGCACGGGTTCACTTCAGGTAGAGTCACGGGTACTCGCCTCTGTGTAAGAGATGAACCCACGGGTGGTATTATTTAAAAATCAAAACCTTTCAAACTAATCAAATGAATGAAAATCTATGATGCAGGATGGTTTTGACCTGGAGGGAGAGGGGGCATGAGGCCATGGACATGTTGGGCATGGGATATCCACTCACTTTAAATGTATTACGAAGGTGTGGACTTCTCAAGTTATTTAGTACAACCAATATGCGTGCGGAAATGCACCTACTCCAAATGCTTGTAAATTCTTGGGATGTTGATCATAGAATGTTCAATATCCAAGGTGAGATGTTGGAAATCACCACTGAGGACATCTAGTTGAACACTGGTTTGTCTCGACAGGGTGAGGTAGTCAACCTCAAAGGCACATTTAGAGGAGTCTCTGCTCTATCTATCCAAGACTATATCAACACATATTGTGTGGCTGGCACTACGAAAAGTGGGAGCCAAGTACCGATTGGACAGATTGCTAGCTTCCCATTAAAGGTAATCATGAGTACCCTAAACAGGATCGGAGGAAGTGCAGCTCAACACTTGGCCTCGAGGAATTATAAGCAAATAGGTGTTGAATGACCACAGAATGTCATCTTTGACTAGTGCTCAGGGCTACTAGTCAACATGAAGCAACCGTTGACGTAATGCAAGACAAGGAGAAAAAAGAACTTCAGATATGGAAGTATATTATGCTTTTTCTTCTTCTTCAAGAGTCCCCGCTCTGAGTCCGGGGATGACTCTACCAGTGTTGAACCCCCGCGAGTCACGGATGACTCGGTGGGGTGTTATATTTTTGCGTCAGGGTGGAGGTGAAACGATCCTATCATACTCCGATGACAACTATCTAGGGTGGTGGAGCCGTCAAGTACCGACGCTCGAGCAGTTTCCATATGTAGGGATGGATTTCCGAGGAGATCCAGAGCTCATGTTGCCTCTGGGGGCATCCTGGGGCGAGATAGGTACCACAATGTTTTTGTTTTTGAAAAATCATAAAATTTTATGTCTTATATATATATATTATTTTTATGATGAGTAAGATGTAACATCCCTCCAATTTGACCCCTATTGTTATTATTTTTGTAAAAGTAATTATGAATTGTGTAAATGGCCCTGGTGAGGAGCTCAAGGCCAAGGCCCCACCAGTGGACCTCGAGCTAATGTTATGTTTACAAGTCTTAGTTTAAACCTAGAATATTAAGAATGGTAATGCGACTAAACGATAAGTAACAATACCCACCCATAAGAAAAAATAAGATGGTTAGGAAGCCATGAGATTCATGTTTTAAGCCGTAAAACATTGAGGGTGAAGAACTAGTGATGTTTTAATTTCTTAAAGAATTCACCTAAGTAGAATCTACCATAAAATTTAAAAATGATTAGTTGGATATTATATATATATGTTTGTGTATGTATGTACCTTGTATACATATATGTGAAGGGTTAAATAAATAGTTGAGATAACTATTAAAAAATATGTTATTTATATGTGAGAGTAAACTAATAGTTGTGATGACTATTAGATAAATATTAAATATATATTTATATATGTCTTGATTATAAATAAATGAATAGAAAGGTATTATTTATAATATATATAAATAATTATAGACAAATTATATGTATTTATATAATGGTGGGTATTTTGTATATATATTTATATCTTGTGAAAGATCAATATCAATAATTAGTATGATAACTATTAAATAACTATGATATATAATTAAATATATACATATATGTCTTGTCTATAAATATACTTATATATGTGCTTTATATATATAAGTAAGTTTAACCAATAATTGAGATAACTAATAGATATTAGGTACATTTATATGTATACGTGTCATCGCAGTGGTTTAGTTCACCCAAAGGCGCAATCGCCAGTGGTATATCTCTGAGATCCGCTTTCTTTGTCTATGTGCATTGGTTGTTGATATGTTTTCTCCTGGCTGCTTAGTCTAGCTCGCAATCTCTGCGAGGAAACACAAGTAGTAATGGCCAGTAGGAATTGATATTTACTATTAGCTAGCTGGTAAAACGATACGGCGACTGTCACCTTAGTAACCTTGTATATATTTTGATATACATATATTTTCTTTCCTTTTAAAATGCGTTGTTCTCACTGTGGAATTTCCGTAGAAGTAGTTACCTCAGCCTTACCACTGATAAAAGTCGAGGGCGGGAGTTCTTTGGGTGTAGGCTTGATCTCCATAACTGCGCTGCCTATGCACGCTTTTACCCTACCTTTGTCTCATTGTGTATTCATTTATTTAGCCGCAATATGTAATATGAATCTAGATCTCTGCTAGATTTCTTATTGTCATTTTTTTTACGTACTATTGAATAACGTGCATATTGCTGCCATAGTGAAACCAATAGGTGGTTAAAGAGGATAGTGTGAATAATTTTATCCTTATTACATTTCTGCTAAACAATATTGGTTTCCACTATTATAAGAAAATGATGCCTAAATTTGTCCAATCGATGCTTAAAAGACTTGTTTCGGATGTAAGCTGCAATAGAAGTCTAGAATGGAAATTATTCTTACTAAATTGAAATGTGAGTAAGTTTAAAGTATACACTTGTGTATTCAAGTGTAAAGAAAATTTATAGGTATATATATAGGACATTGGTTAGAAGAAAAACTGGTAAGTCTTGCATCTCACTCCTTTTTGTAAAAGGGATTTGATTATTGTTGAAAACCTTATTTACCTTATCTAAAAAGTGAATGTCTTTATGGTCTTTAAAGATTAGGTTATTATAATAGGTATGGCTTGCAAAGGGTCTTTTAATAGTAGAATGAATGTGAATGATAGATTTGTGTAAATGGTGTTGTAAAGAGTATTTTTGAATTAAGTTATTATTATTGAAAGTATAGACTTATGTTTTGACAATAATTCATGATGTAGACTATAAACAGTGTTGTGTACACAAGATTATTCAAGTCATTTTATAAGAAAAGTCTTGAGGTTAGAGTTGAATGCCTTTAAGCATTCTCTATGAGAGAAGTTGTGAGGAAGTGGAAAAGTTATGACAATAACTTGTCACAAGATGTAACCTCTTTGAGGAAATATATTAATACCAGTATAGATCCAAATCCTAGGCTCTATCAAGTGTCGAGAGGGATCAAATCTCCTGAGGTGAAAACCTCTCCTTGAGTGCAATACCTGAGCCACCTAATTCTAAGCTCTAAAGTCTCTAGTTTAAATCTCATATTTACTTTTTACTTTGTATTATTGTTTTTTGTTTATGGCCGACATAATATTTATTACTTTTTACTTTGTATTATTATTTTTTGTTTACTTTGTATTATTTTGTTACTGGACAAACACTCTAAAGTCTCATATTTACTTTTTAGTTTGTATTAGAAGTAAAAAGTAAAGTCTCTAATTTAAGTCTCATATTTACTTTTTACTTTGTATTATTCTTTTTTGTTTATGGCCGACATAATATTTATTACTTTTTACTTTGTATTATTATTTTTTTGTTTACTTTGTATTATTTTGTTACTCGACAAACACTCAACTCACAAGATCTCCCCCATACCGGACTGTAGAGCACCTCTCAGCGCAATGAATAACAACACCTTTTGTGGATGTATTCCAAGGAGTGGGTGAACCACGTTAAAAAATGGTCTTTTCCTATGTTGTACCTCTTTGATGTATTCTCTTGATATTGTGTTATCCAGTTTGGGTTGTTTTGATTATGTGTTGCAAATTTGACATAGCTTGTTGTTCACATCATTGGCCAAGTGTTGTATTACTTGATTTTAAATGTTTGCCATAAGATGTTCTTGTATATGTGTCTCTTGACTAATTATCCCAAGCTATCACTAAGGGGTAATATTTTTCAAAGTTAATTTGATACAACTTATGTTAGACAAGGTATTGGACTCCTACTCTTACCTTGTGAAAACTTACTATATATGCAAGGTGGAAAGGAGTAATCGTTAATTGACAGTGTGATCAATTGGTTGGTGATGTTTGAAAACTTTGTATAATTAACTATGTTACTTTTATTAGCTTAAAAGATTTATTTCATACTCCACATTTTTTATGGATAATTTAACCAACATTATGTTTAATAGAAATTAGAGTACCTCATTGTAGAAATTTTAAAAATTTATCAAATTTAGTAACTTTAAATTTTTGGGTACGTAACATAAGAGTATTGAAAAAATGTAATGTATGCAGATGTGGGGCCAACGAGACCTGTTGGACATCCGAGGACATATGTATGACCAACCGTTCCAGGTGGTGCGGATGACATGTTGAGAACTATTGATGGAAAGATGAGTCAGTTAATTCATGATATCCACACCTACATGATAGAGCACATGCCGCTCGAGATGCAGGAGCATGTTGTAGGGATTCCCCCATCCCAGATCAGGTTACTTAGGAAAGTAGCCAGGCTAGTCATATGTTACAGGGAGACTGTAGCAGGGCTAGCTGAGGCTCCTCCCTCTCCATAAGGAGAGTGATGCATATTATTATTTTTGAGGCTGTTTACATCCTTTTTGTATATTTTGACAGTGGATGACTCAAACTCATATGTATTTTTTGGACCATATATATATATATATATATATTGTTAAGTTTAAACTAATTTGACTAGCAAGATCACTGAAAGAAACATAATCACAAGATAGACAAATATTTTACCCTGTGAAACCCTCATGGGGTAGAAAACCCAGCAAAGCTTTCCTCAATAGGATGATCAACCAAAATACAAGATGTGCTCCAAGACTAGAGCTCCTTCTCTACTTCCTATGCAGACCTCTCTCTCACAAGTGCGCTACTTTCTAAGCTATGCAAGTATGAGATAAGTGAGGAGCATCCTCCTTTACTTATACTAGATTTATGACTGAGTTTTTCCCTAATGGGGCCGACCTCTCCCAATGGAGTCTAATAACCCCTAATTAAATAACTCAGGGCCAACCCCCACATGGTGGATCTAATAAAAATGGTTACCACAATCCATCGGAGGAATAAACATCTCCGGATACATAATAGAATTACCTCGAAGGGATGAAACATCTCCGGAATAATAAAGTACAAATATAATATTCTTAGAAGTTACAATATTCAACATATATATATAGTACAATAACGATTATATACATGCGTGCTTATGTGTTTTAAATGTTATTGTGTGTGATACAAATTCCAATCAAGGACATGATTTTCAAATGAATAAGCTAATGCATTTAAATTCCTTGAAATATGTTGATATGTAATGAAATCAAAATGTCTTTCAAGCAATCTGACTTGCACAAACTGACGTAACAAAGAAGGATCTCAAACCCTATACTCACTTGACAACTGAAGTACTACTGACTGCGAATCAAGTCGTACCTCCAAATGTGAAATTTTGTGATGAATAGCATATTAGAGTAACTCGATAACCGCACTATACTCAGCTACATTGTTCGTCGTAGGGCCCAAACAAGCACCTCTCAAAGAAATAAACTAGAAAGAGGATGAGTAAATAACCCAAGCTGCTAAAGCCAAATGATGAGTGTGGCGACTAGCGCCATCAGCGAATCCTATGAAGAAATCGGTTGTCATCTAAAAACAAAATCCAAAAGACACATAAGGCAATAAATACAAAAAAAAAAACTCTACAGAAATGTACAACTATAGTACAAGAAAAAGCATGTATGCCTAAGCGTAATACATTTTCAGGTAGAGCCCATTTCTGGGCTTAGGAAACTTATAACCATCATAATATATTATCTCATAAGCTCCCTTCTTAAATACTTTAGAAACAATGTAAGGTTCAAGCCACATAGATTTAAACTTGCCTTCCCCCAAGGGATCCTTGTCTTGATCGTAGAGAAAAACAAGGTCTCCTTCTGAGAAAACCCTTGGTTTTACAGACTTATCATACTAATGCTTGACTCGGCTCTTATGAGCTTCGTTTGCAGTAAGTGCTTCTTGGCATTGTTCATCTAAATGCTCTACATGAAGCAAACGCTCTTCTAAAGTAGAAGTTTTAGGAAGCAGCTGGATAGCCAACTTCAAAGACGAAATCTCGCATGAAAACCGGTATAACTGCCTCCAACTTGTGAATGAGCTGAAAAGGTGAAAAAACCGTAGCACTATTAACATTGGAACAATATGCCCAAAGAGTCTGATACAACATGATGTGCCAGTTTGATCTACTGGCATTAACAGTGCGTTGCAGAATAGTCTTCAAAGTATTATTGACCACTTCGACTTGCCCATTCTCCCGCAGATAGAAAGAGGACGAGTGGTCTTGTCGAAAACCTAGCATGGTGTATAAATCGGTCATCATGTAGTTCTAGAAATGTCTACCGCGGTCAGTGACAATATACTTAGGTATACCAAACCTAGCAATGATCTGATTGAACATGAAGTAAGCTACAGTTTATCCATCTACCTTCAAAGTAGGAATTTCCTCGGCCCACTTCATAAAGTAGTCGACATCAACGATGATATGGTGATGTCCTCCAGTCAAAACTCGATTACAAGTCATGAAGTCAATCCCCCAATTGGTGAAGGGACCTACTGTGATAACAGGGTGAACAGGAGCTGGGTGTGCTTGCTTTTTCTTGGTGAAAAACTGACATGGCTGACAGTCTTTCATGACTTCCAAGCAATCTTTAAAGATGGTGGGCCAAAAATACATAGCACACTGTATTTTCTGGGTTGTTTCCAACCTAGAAAGATGACCCCCACATGCTCCACTATGGGAATCATTCAATACTGATTCAGCTTCCTCCAAAGTCAAACAACATATTAATATGGAATCTACACCACGTTTATAGAGCATGTTAAAAATAATGAGGTAGTTCTTGGCATGAGCTCTAAGATTTTGTTGTTCGTCTCTGGAGAAAGTCGGTGAACACCTCAAAGTCTGGAGATATATTAAAATGTCTCCATACCATGGGTCATAGGCCGCAATGAGAAAAATGTGTTCATCAAGTAATGAGGAATCTTCTTCATTACTAATTACATTACTAAGAAACTCAGATATAAGCTCGACGAACACCAAATATTTCTCTGACTTAGCACATTTAAATGTTAGGTCAAACTCTTGAAAAATGGAAATCCACTTATTAAACTTCCCTCCGATGATACATCGGGTTAATACATATTGAAAAGGATTGACATCCGCTATGAATGTGGTGGTCTGCAACAAAATGTAATGACGTAATATTTGAACAACATAGACAACAACTAATGCCAATTTCTCGATGTGAGAATATTTAAGTTCCAGAATTACCAATGCGCAAGAGAGATAATAAATGACATGCTCTTGGAGCTTGTCATCCTCCTGAACTAGAAATATATCGATTGTGGAAACAGATACCACTAGATATAGAAGGAAGTCCTTAGTATAATCTAGCGGGGTCAATAAAGGGGTTGATAATAATGCTTTTTTCAAAGCATCAAACGAAGTTTGTGTAGCCTCATCCCATAAAAAATGGGTGTCTTGCTTGATAAATCGCATTAATCCTTTCGTGATCTTGGCATAATTCATGATAAATCATCATAGAAAATTAGACATGCCCCGCGGGATTTGAGGTTGTCTAATGGTGTGAGGAGGAGGAAATTTGACAATAGCCTCTACTTTCAAGGGGTTGACCATAATGCTAGAACTGGACACAATGAAACCTAGTAGACGTCCATACTTGATGCCGAATACACACTTATTAGGATTTAACCAGATCTTGTGATATCTGCATCATTCAAATACGAGTTGTAAATGATCGAGATGATATCGTCTCTTACGATATCGCACAGGAAGATCATCCAGATACGGTTCGACTACTTGTTTGATGTCATGGAAAGCAAAGTTCATGGCTCGCTGGAAAGTGGCTCCAACATTCTTCAATCCAAATGACATTTTCCTATAGGCAAAGGTACCCCAGGGACAAATAAAAGTCATCTTGTGTTGGTCTTCGGGTTTAATTTGTATTTGATTGTATCTCGAAAAACCATCCATGAAAGAGAAAATTTCATGGCCAGCACATGCATCAATGATCTGATCTATGAATGGTGTGGGATAATTATCCTTTCGACAAGATTTATTAAGGTCCCTAAAGTCCGTACATACATGTATGGTCCCTTGCTTTTTGTTGAATGGAACTATGTTGGAAACCCATTCCGTCATGTCGATGGGATAAGTGAAGTCTTCCTTAAGGATATTTTTGACTTTAGCCTTGATGGCCATGACTTTCCTAGGGTTGATCGGATGAAGGTTCTATCGTACTGGTTTCATGTTAGGATAAGTCATGATAACGTGCTCAACTATAGCAAGGTCGATGCCTGGCAACTCCTCGTGAGACTAGGAAAAAACGTCATGAAATTCCTTAAATAAATTGGTGTACAAAGTGATCTCCTGTGGAGAACAATTTGCTCCAATAAAGATGTTTTCCACAACATTAGGTTTGGTTGAAATACCTACAGGGAGTCTTGAGAAAACTTTGGCACAAATCAGAGCAGGATTGATTAATGAGTTTAGGAAACCAAAATCAGAGTCACAATATATCACATAACTGAAAGAAATAAAGCAATTTCCTAATGAATCAGTATGGGAAATCGATCAAAGATATAAAACTTTGATGGCGAAAGTTAGTTTTGGAATGAGTGACTTTGCAACACAAAGAATGGTTCATTGCGGTGTTAGTACCACACATTCGTATTGCACTAATGTAGCAGAAAATTGCATCCCAGGCAGAGTAACTGGAAATTGTGATGAAGCTTGAGGCTTCACCAGTTGGAGAAAAAAGGATAGGTATGAACCAGATCCAAGCGTAGCTAGAAAATTTGGCGATCCAACTACAAGATATCAAGAAGGGGAAAGAATTTACCAAGGAAATATGGTGCAGTCAATGCAAATATGAAGGGCACCATAAGGATCAATTTTTGGAATTCCGTGAATACTTACAGTCTGGTGCACCAAATCCGCTCAGTCAGGGAGGAATTCCATGGTGTTGAATTTTTTAAACAAGGGGACATAGATCAGAAGAATACGTATACTTACAAAAAATTGTGTCAAATCCGGCTAACCTTTTCTGTAATTTTTGTCGATCAGTCAACCATGAAGAGGAGGATTGTAGAGCGTACGACTTACTCCAAGAAAGAACCACGGATATGTTTTTTATGAAGGGATAGGAGCAATCCTATGTACAACAACAACAATAGTATAGCCAATGGAAGCCGCACTACAATCAAACACCACCACAATATAACTAGACGCATCCTCACTATAGCCAACTGCAGCCGTTGTACAACCAACCAACGTCGCAGTACATCCAACCGTAGTATCAGCTGCCACAATATAACCAACAACCGTACAGTCAGCTGCGAGGAGGTTTCAAAGGAGGATTCCGTGGAGGTATAGGTGGATGTGGTGGTCATGGAGGAACTTTTGGACGAGTTTGAGGGCCAGTTACATGCTATAATTGTGGTCAGATTGGACATTATCAAAGGTATTGTCCGAACCCAACTCCGCAGTGTACCTATTGTAGTGCAGCGGACCACAGTATTGAGGAGTGTCCCTAGTTGATTGCGAAATGTCAAACTAAGAATCCACCACAACCACAATCGAATCCAAACATGAATCAAAATCAAAATCCACCTCCAAACATACAGACTAACTAAGAATAGAGAAGAAGTCAACTTGTGAACGTCGCAGTAGTGACCAGGGGTGGACTGCGATAGGAGAAGATAGGCCACTGCCTAGTATTCGACCTATAGCAAGGAAACAAGTTCGATTCGATGTGGAAGTAGAAAAGGAGACCTTTTTGGAAGCACGAGATACGATAAGGAATAAGTTGCCACCTACTAGCCAGAAAGAACCCGTTTATGAGATGCCACAAATATTTGATGTGACAAATTCAGAGAAGCCACTAGGGAGGATCAACAATCTGAGGATTTTCCTAGAAAGTTTTCTGACACTGGAAAATAATCAGGATGCACTAGCAGTGTTAGAAAAACAGGATCACAGAGCAATGACAATAAACAAGATAAAAATATAATCACACAGACACATTACAGGAGAGACACCAATATATCATGGTTTACCCAAGATGGGCTACGTCCACACTGAAATTTCCAGTCCTTATTATTATACCATCCAACAAATGAAGGGATACAACCTGCAACACATCCACTGCACTTCCTCTTCACTGTCTCGCAGTCTCTCTTTCATGGTCTCAGAGATCTTTACAATGCATAATACCTAATACATCAACCCTAGCTGTATTACAATGTCTTTCTTATAAAGGGGAAATACAATGGGAAAATACCATGGGTTACCCAAAACCATGGGCCCATAATCTGTTGGCGAAAAACCAACCCATAACAAACTACCCTGGACCCCCTGTTGCACATGCTGGGATCATAACCGAACCTAGGGTACAAACACGGCTGAATCATCATCTATGATACTGGAAGATCAGACTCCATAACCAACAAGCAGAGATAGCCATCCTATTATATCGACAAGTGGATGGACGATATGATCAGACAGTGAATCGATTGCACATAAATAAGACAGGAAGAGAAATGAGGATGACTTCGCAGATTGGTGCATTCGATGTCGATTCTATCATTATGGACTTGGGATCAGATGTAAATATCTTGACTAAACAGACATGGGAGACAATGGGGAAATCGCAACTGGCATGGTCCCCTATACAACTTCAACTAGAAAATCAGAGCAAGGTCACACCCATTGGCCGATTATGTCATCTCCCAGTCGAAATACAAGGATTGAACATGTACGTAGACTTTGATGTTATAGAAATAGTTGATAACACAAGCCCCTATCTCGTGTTGCTAGGAATAGACTGGGAAATGGAGAATCAAGATGTGATCAAATTTAAGAAAATGACAATGTCTTTTGAAAATTGTGACATGAGGGTAGTCACCCCACTTGATCCATCAAAAGGACAATGGTATGTTGAGCCAATGTGGGATGAATTTACAAAAGGATGGGACAATGTCTACAACATATCAGAGGATTACATCAATCCCACCGCTGATGGGGAATTAGGATGGCAAAGTGTTAGTTCGGCATCGTCATTCTCCGATGAAGTGCTTGAGAATTGGCAGAATCGATTACACGAAGTATCATTTGGAAGGTGTACACTAATCACCCAGTATTTGAGATGGGTAGCAATGGCAGTATGCAAACTACCAACATACGAAGGAATTCCTAGTATGACTTTATTCATCACCGAATTTGAAGAAAAAGTATCAGAACTACAGAGACTGCTGGCATTGGAAGAAGCACTGAAGGCTAAACTAGCACATTGGTGGGCAACGCACAAATCATTGATAACAAGCCAGTCACTATGTCAACAACTAATGGAAGTCAGATTTGGGAAACTGAAGGGTACTATGGGATAAAATAAAATGGAAGGATTGATCTGAGGGATCAACTAGAAGAGTGTCAAAGCGCATGGGAAATGAGACCAAAACAGGAATGGGTCCATGCTTTCATCCATACATTGGATGAGGTATCGCCGAGCTAGTATATCGCAGTAGAACTACGACACGGAGAAACTACATGGGAAGAGTTAACCATTAGTTTTAGCTAGAATTTCAGCTTCTTGGATGAGAACCCCTTCATCCATAGTGCACTACAGTAAATTCATGAGAAGGTACCTGAAGTAGTTTCGACGAAAAAAACAATGGGATTACAATGGGCTGCGACACCATAAATGTTGATGGAATGCTACAATGTGATGGAAGGAACTGGAGAAGAGGATGATACATGAGCTATTTATGTTCCAGAGTCAGAGGGAAGACAGGATGTCAAAGCACCAGAAATGTCATTCGACAAATTCCAATAGCCGCTAAGAATCAAGAAGGTTAATATTGGGTTGGAGGAAAATCCCAAGTTCGCAAGTATTGGAGATTACTGGGACGATTAAAAAATTGGAAAATTTACTAATTTACTATATGAATTTCAAGACTTATTCCCAACAAAATTTTCAGAAATGAGGCATTTTTAGGGACCTGGGTGAAATAACAATTCCACTGAAACCTGATGTGAATCCAGTAAAGCATCGACCCTATAGACTGAATCCAAGGTATAAGGAGCGAGTGAAAGCTGAGATAGAGTGAATGTTGGATGCAGGAATCATAGAACCTGTGGAAGAATCAAAATGGATCATCCCGATGGTTGTCCAAGATAAGAAGACTGGCGAAATAAGGATTTCTGTCCATCTAAGGAAACTGAACAATGCATGTCTTCACGATCTATTCCCTGCACCATTCATTGATGAAGTACTAGAAGGTGTCGGAGGTCAGGAGATATATTCATTTATGGACGAATTCTCAGGATACCACCAAATAAATATTGCGAAGGAGGATCAACATAAGACAACTTTCGTAACGGAATGGGTTGCTTTCAATACATAGTAGTTCCATTTGGTCTTAAAAACGCTCCGACGATCTTTTCAAGGGTAGTTGTCACTACATTCAAAGACTTCATTCATAACTTTATCATAGTAGATATGGACGATTGGAATGTATATGGACTAGTTAAGGACCATGTTTCGAATCTAGGGTTGATGTTAGAAAGGTGTCGACAACATCAAATTTCACTGAACTTTACGAAGTGCATCTTATGCGCTCCATTTGGAATTCTGTTAGGACATATTGTATGCAAGGAAGGAATGTTGGTTGATCCAGTGAAGATTGCAATCATCGTCGACTTACCACCACCAACAATAGTGAAGCAACTAGGGGCAGCGTTGGGACGTATTGGGTATTATAGGAAGTTTATCATGGGATATGTAGCGATCACAACACCGATGGAAAAGATACTAAAAAGGGATGCAAAGTTCGAATGGAATGATGAGTGCCAGAAGAGCATGGGGGGTTCACTAGTGAGGCAATATCATATCACATCCATTCAGTTTGGGGGTTTGAATACTCATAAAAACATAAAAATATATTACCCCGTATTAAGGGGTTAAGGGGGGTTTTTAAATTTTACATAGTAATATAAACATTGGGGGTTATTTTATTTTGGTGGGCTGAGGAATAACCTCCAACTCGTGGGATGGATTCATACCTCCAAATCATGGGCTCAATTCATACCCACTTAAAACTTAAGGACCCTCCATTTTTATTTGATATTGCTTATGATCCTAAGTTTTGCATAAATCTAATAATATTGTACCAATGATAATATCGATGGAAGTCTCTTCAGATTACTGGCCTTGATCCATACTCATTTAATAGCTTATTTAGGATTGGTTTCAATTGATACGTTATACTGTTTTTCATCTTTAAATTAAGAGATGTAGCTAATTGGGAGTTTCAGAGTTCAACAATTGTATTTTATTTTTTGTAGGCATTTGAGTGAAAGATCTAACTCTTCAGTTTTTAGGTTGGGTTTTAGGTGGGTATTGAGATTCAATCAAACCTTGCTCCATGACAACCAAGAAAAGTGAGATCAATCTTTCTTGGCTCACTCGAACCAAGAAAAGTTAGATCAATCTTTCTTGACCAATTATTTCTTTCAACTTTTTGTATTCTTCTTTAAAATTTTCACATTGCCAGTTAGGAATAGTTGTTAGATTGAGTTATATTTGGAACATTCATAATTGTGATTTCAATTCTTATAATATGCAAGGAATCTTTCTTAATATTGTATTGGAACTACTAACATGAACATAGGTGAAAATATAAATCCTTATTTACATACCCTATGTGTTATCGTTACCATGAAATGGTATCATACAAGTTTCTCCATATGTGTATCTTTATAACTATTGCATGCTTGAAACCTAACAATGGATATTTTTCCCTCTCTTGTAAAAAAAAAAACTAGATATAACCCAAGAAAAGGTAACTAAACGTTGTTAATTTCCTTGATGGCAAGAATAAATGTAGAGGAAGTGGAGGAAATTAATTGCATCTTGTGAATGATCCAAATCCAAGATATGCACATGATCATATGGTGTTATTGGAAAGTAAGAGGAATTTTGTTATGTTCATTTGGGTTCAAACATCAATGACGTTTGTTTTGATAGGTAGGTAGGGGATTCCATCCACGAAAGGGTTTCAATTTTGAATTTTTATAGAGTTAATTTATTAAGAATATAGAAAACATGGGCTCTTTATGTCTATACTTATATTTACATCATATAAAATTTGTAGATTGGCAAACTATGGTGTGAAACATTTGCAATTCTGCTATTTTCTAAGCATTGCACTAACTATTGGACTATCAACCTTTTAAATTCTTATTTATGTTGGTCTCCTGAGTGGGTTTCGTTTTACACATTTTCCTTCCCAATACTATTTCGTTGGGTCTTCCACTATCCAATGCTACAAATTGATCATTCACCCCTGCAATCCTGGTTGGATCATTATTAGCATTATACTATTATTTTATTTAGCATCATGTTTGCTTATACTAAGATGTGTTAGGGATCATATTTGTTACAACTTGATAATATGATATAAAGGGGGTATTAAAAAGAGGTTGATAAAAATGGATACATACAATATATGGTGAAACTAGGGGTTTTCTTAATTGGAAAGGCATATTGGGAGGGGGGTTCAACAATAAAATTTTGGGAGGAATTTTTCAATATTTAGTAAAATTAGGGATACTCTTTAATATCATGCGAACGATCGTGCTATGTAACAAATTCAATAAGTGAACCCCCTGTGCAGAAGAGCCTTGACATACTGAAATCAAATATGGTCGCAGGGACAATATTAGTCTTCCCCGATTGGAAAAAATAATTCCATGTTCATGTGGACGCATCATCAATAGAAATGGGAGTTATATTGGCCTAGCCAAGAGAAGGATCGATTGATCATCCAATTTCATTTGCAAGCAGGAAGTTGTCCACAACGGAGAAGAATTATATGACGATAGAAATAGAAGGCCTAGCAATGGTCTATGTGCTGCAAAAATTTCGGCACTACCTACTTGGAGGACATTTCAAAATGTTTACTGATCACTCCGCATTAAAATACTTAGTCAATAAGTATGTGTTGGGGGGGGAAGATCTGTCGCTGGTTGCTTCTATTCCAGAAGTTTGAATTTGAATTCATTGTGAAACCATGGTAATTGAATGCAGGACCTAATCACCTTTCTCTGATTGAGTCAGGTGAAGAACCAAGAAGCATTGATGAAGGCTTGTCGAATGTGCAACTATTTAGAATTGGAATGGTTGATGATCATTATGAGCAAATAATTTAGTTCTTGGCTATAGGATGTGCACCAAAATAATTCAATACCAATCAAAATAAGTAGTTAATTGTTAGGGCTGTTGACTTTCAACTAATCACAGGAAAGCTCTATAAAATGGGGTCGGATGAAGTCCTTCATCAATGCGTCCTTCCGCATGAACAAGAAAGAGTATTAGAGGAAGCGCATGATGGGATCGCAAGTGGACACTATGGAGGGAGTGCCACTGCTAGGAAAATACTTAGGGCTATATTATGGTGGCCAACAGTGCATGGTGATGCCGCAAATTACACAAAGAGCTGCGATGTGTGTCAAAGAAAAGGGAAACCATCACGAAGGGATGAAATGAAACTAGTACCTCAACTGGCATTAAAATCCTTCGACAAATGGGGAGTTGAATTCGTGGGAACCATCAAACCTCCAGGAAAAAGAATAGGGTCGTGATACATAATTATTGTGACTAATTATTTGACGCGATGGGATGAAGCTACACCAATAAAGGATTGCATGGTTGCGACAACAACAAGATTTCTCTTTGATAATGTGGTCACCAGGTTCGGATACCCAAAGATACTAATGAGTGATCAAGGCACTCACTTTGTCAATCAAACTATTAGAACCATGACAGAAGAATTTTAAATTCAGCATTGAAGGAGTACCCCATATCATCCGTAGGTGAATTTTGCAATGGAGGAACTGAACAAGGTATTGGAGCATGCGCTCACAAAGGTGTGTAACAAAAACCGTGACGACTGGTATTTGAATATTCCATCGATACTGTAGGAATACAGAACAACTTGTAAATGGTTGACAAGCCATAATCCATTCAAGTTAGTCTATGGAAAAGAAGCGGTGATGCGGATGGAGTATATTGTCCCGAGTCTGTGCATCGCAGCAGCAATAGGAATCAGTGATGACGGAGCCATTGAAGAATGGTTGGCACATCTGGTACAACTTGATGAGGATAGGTTTATTGTAGGATTCCATCAACAGGTAGAAAAGGATCGACAGAAGGCTTATCACAATCGACAAGTTAAGGAGAATCACTTCCAGCATGGAGATATGGTCTTGTTGTATGATAGTAAGTTTGTGAAGCACCCAGGTAAGCTACAGATGCATTGGTTGGGTCCCTACATTATAAATTTTATTACTAATGGAGGTGCAGTCCAATTACAAATTCTAGATGGGACATTTTTGAAAAATTTAGTGAATGGAAGCTGGCTGAAGCCTTATCGCGATAGCCAAGCTCATAGTGACTAAAAAAATAATTTGATTGAAGGTTGAGAATCTCTCGACAACATTGGGTCTATCGATGGAACAATAGCAAAGTATGTTAGGATATTCCTATACTCCATCCTAGTCCCACCAGTATTTTGATCATTTACATTTTCAATCATGCATGCACTTTTAGGGTTTGCATGCATTCTAGGGTTTTCATGCATCCCAGTCATCAATCCAACACCTAACCCTCAGTTAGCCAGCCCCCAGGAGCTTCTCACTATTCATATTTAGCCCTCCAATTGCTTAATGCACCCTTCTTCCTTGATTTTAGGGAGCAACTCACCCTTCTTCACCTACCAGTCCAGTTGTCTTCAGTTTACACTCAGTTACACTAAGTTACACTGAGTTACACCTACTAGAGTTAGTTTGACTGATGGTTGACAATTACTTGAGCATTGATGACTCCACTGATGATGACGAAGACTTCCAATTGTGCTCCGATGATACTATTTGTGCTCCGATGACACTCCAGTGATCCTTTGATCACTCCATGAAGGCTAATTCGAATGGCCACCTTAGGCATTTGAATTCCTCATGCATTGTATTATTTATATGTCCATTTGTGATTAATAATCTAGTGTGTGTGAAGTATTATTGCTTCTATCTGAGTTCTACTGTACCATATTATTCTGTTGCTCATTATACTGTATTGTTCACTCTTCTTCTATTTTCCTTCTTAATCATAATTACTCTTGTGAGGTATACATCATCTTTTAGATCTGCTGTGAGGATTTTCAGATGGTATCAAAGCATGTTGAGAGTATTGTTTATCTTCATTCCAGAGATTTTTTTGCAGGTTATTACCAAGATTTCGAGTGCAGCAGTTGCATCAGTTTCTGCATTCTTGCAGCAGTAGCAGTTGCAGTTATTCTATATTGTTTTTGCAGGTCTTTTACAGCTTCAATGAATTCAAAAGAAATCACTCCTCTTTCTCCTTTCTCTCCTCCCAGCTATGATGATTGGAAACCAAAAATGATAGCATACTTGAAGAGCCATGATCTCTTTGACTGTTATTTTGAAAGAGAGTTCGAATCTTCTGAAGAGAAGATTGATTGGTTAAATAAAGTTGATGAAGCCTTTGGATCAATGTTGGATGCTATGTCTGATTGGATGTTATATGAACTCCCTGATTTTTCATCACCAAAAGAGATATAAGCTCACTTGGATGAAATATTTGGCAAAGAGAATGAAGGACTTGGTCCCAACCCATTCGAAAGAAAACAAAGTGATGCATTCGCTCCTCTTGATGGTCTCTCAGATCATGAACTAGTATCATCTCACATTGAAGTTGTTCTGTTAGGAACCTATGTCAACCCTTCTCTTTACTATGTTAGTATATTGTTGTTGGACGCATATGCTTTGTAAGTCGTCCCGTAGTATTTGTTGATTCGTAGTTTATATTAGCCCATAGTATTGACCCATAGTATTGGACGCATATGCTTTGTAAGTCGTCCTGTAGTATTATATGTCCCATGGTTTTGACTCATAGTATTGGGCATAGACTTAGTATATAAGTGTGTGTTGAGGTCATTGAAGGCACCGTGAAGTTAATTGTATTGAGCTTGCTCAAAGGAGGTTGCCCCCTCGAAGTGGCCCGTGATCAATATAAAAGTGATTATGTTCTGTTGTTTCTGATATCTTGTGTATTTGCATTAATTAATTATTGCAGGTTCATCACATGTTCACAAAGAACTTGCAGATTCTACACTCATGCTCAAACTTTCTTCTCTTTCTATGCCAGCTCACACTCTATATATTGTAGAAGGTCCTAAATCCTCTCTTGCACCAGAGTCTGTTGGTTTGCATCATGATCACATGATTATTTCGGAGGTCAAAACAGCAATTGAAGGTAATGCATTCGCTCCTCTCCAGCTATCTCCTCTTTTATACTACTATATGATCATAAATTCATGCTTTCAGAAGGTTATTGAAGATTATGGCCATTGCCATTCGCTTGGGATAAATTCTCATGCAATTACTGGTTTTGATGTCACCTCTCATGGTTCAAAGGAGATCTCAAGAAACCATGATTCAAGTCTTGTATCTAAATTGGGTTCTAAGCAATTACTGCTTGGGATAATTTCTCATGCATATGATAGTTTTGATCTCACCCCTACTGGTTCAAAGGAGATCTCAAGAAACTGTTTTTTATGTCTTAAATTTGATTTTGACTTCAAGCAAACATGTAATAGTTATTTTTGGCATAATCTCACCCATGGTGGTTCGAAGGAGAAGACAAAAGACTATATGCACTTTCACAGATTTGATCCTACCTCAGCTGATTCGAATCACAGGTTCAAGGATCATTCTCATACTGTTGGATTTGTTCTCATCACATTCGATCTGAAGAGCAAGTACAAGCACATGCTTTTTGAGCATGATCCACTTCTTCCCAAGAAGAAGATACCTCCAGACATACGACTAAGCATCACACCTGCTTGAGTTTGGAGCATTTATTTTTGTGTGTGCCTTACAGTCTGTTTTTTGAGGAGGGGGTATGTTTCCCATGAAATTTTCCCGCTTCCTTGGTTTATTGATTGTTATTATTCATTGTATTGGGTGACCTTTGGTCTTAGTTACCAGGTCCCAGGATGGATTAAGGGGGGGTGTTAGGATATTCCTATACTCAATCCTAGTCCCACCAATATTTTGATCATTTACATTTTCAGTCATGCATGCACTTTTAGGGTTTGCATGCATCCCAGTCATCAATCCAGCACCTAGCCCTCAGTTAGCCAACCCCCAGGAGCTTCTCACTATTCAGTTCTAGCCCTCTAGTTGCTTAATGTGCCCTTCTTCCTTGATTTTAGGGAGCAACTCACCCTTCTTCACCTACCAGTCCAGTTGTCTTTAGTTTACACTCAGTTACACTCAGTTACACTCAGTTACACTCAGTTACAATAAGTTACAGTCAGTTACACTCAGTTACACTTAGTTACACTCAGTTACACTTACCAGAGTTATTTTGACTGATGGTTGACAGTTACTTGAGCATTGATGACTCCTCTGATGATGATGAAGACTTCTAGTTGTGCTTCGATGACACTCCACTGATCCTTTGATCACTCCATGAAGGCTAATTCGAATTGCCACCTTACGCATTCGAATTCCTCATGCATTGTATTATTTATATGTCCATTTGTGATTAATAACCTAGTGTGTGTGAAGTATTATTGCTTCTATTCGAGTTCTACTGTACCATATTATTCTGTTGATCATTATACTGTATTGTTCACTCTTCTTTTATTTTCTTGCTTAATCATAATTACTCTTGTGAGGTATACATCATCTCTTAGATCTGTTGTGAGGATTTTCACAAAGTAAGGAGTAAGCGATGAGGCTTGAAGCTTGTCGACGTTTGGCACGAATGATTCAAATTAGACAATAATTACACCAATTAAGCCTTGGAGGACGACGACGGAGGTGGATGATGACACAATTGATGAAAATATTTGGTAAATATGCAAAGGATTCGACGAACAATTTGGAAATCATTGTCCAGGAATGACAATATGGACGGGGAACAGGAAAGTTAAGTTATAAATACACAAACAAAAGGATAGCTAAAATCATTAAGCCTTATGCACATTATGGGTTAGACTCATTGATCCTAATGCGTGGTTCTGAAGAAGTTGCAGAGCGAAGAGTGAGATTAGAGGGTTGCAATGGTGCATTTCATTTCCAGCCTGAGCACAAAAGGTGTGCTAAGGGTGAGGACAACAAGTTTTCATGGAAAACCAGTGGTTGCATCAGTGCGGATGATGAGGAACAAGAGAAGTATGAGCCGATCGATGGATATCGACCGAAGGACGAAGTGGGTTGCTTGCAGCTTGGCACGAGTTGAAGTTGATGGAGAACTCGTTGGTTTTTCGACCACCGCAAGACCAAATCAAGGGATACTCTGACTCCAGTGAAGGATGATCAAATTTGTGAAACCAATGTGTCAAAACCAAAGTTGTTGAATTTCACAGGCCTCGTTCACCATGGGTGCTAAAAATATTGTTTCACAAGATGAGGGAGAGTATGAAGCAATAACAACCAAGGAAGCGGTCAACCAAGTTACGCCAAATTATGATGAATTCAAGATGTAGGTAGATACACCAACAGTTTCTAGTTGAAGTGGCTTGAGGGTGAGCCACAATTTTTTTGTTGGGGGTCTATTGGTATGGGTTCGGAGCGCACAAGTGCGGAACCTGAAAAGGAGAAACGGTCAAAGACAAGAAAAAAATGATCGGTCGCAAAGCTGAGATATGCGGAAGTAATTGGTTAAGTTAGTTAGCGATGGGTCATTAGGACCATTTGTAACGGCCAAGTGATCCTATAAATAGAAGTAAGTTTGTAATCCTTTTGAATCAATCAATCTTGTGGGAATTTAGAGAGAAGAATACTTTTTGCGATTGAAATCCTAAGGGCACTTTCTTTGGCACTAAGTTGAGAATTATGAGAGGATACCTTCGCATCTATCTGTTTTTTTGTCTTTTGGATCAATCTATGGATTTATTTATCTTGTTTTGGTCTATTAGATAATGGTTGTTCGATATTGGGAATGATTAATATGCATCTCTTTTCATTTGTCGCAATATCCGATGTTTTCCTGATGTCGCAGTAGATGTCTTCACAACTATGTTATGTACCACAGACTCCTTAAAAATGCTTTGCTAATTTGTCTAATTCGTTAATTATGGGATGAAAATGCAGTTAGTGGTTAATAGGGTAATAATATGATGTGAATGAAAATATTTGTCTTATGTTGCGAATGAGAGTGAAATAACGCATGTCTTCTCACAAATACAGAAAATTGGTTCCTACAGCCCCCCTTACACATCTCGGGTGAGAATTCACTCATGATGCTGGGAAGGGTAAAACCTTTCTGGGCCGGTGCTTAAGGGTTTCTGTTTGATATTTGTTGACAACATTGCAAAGTGAAACCCTGTTGACAAAACTGTTTCAAGACCACAGCTGGCCAGGAAACACAACAATCTACAGCTGCCACCCAAACTTTTGAAGTACTTACGGTTCAAACTGTGGAGCCAAAGGGAAAAAAGAAGAAACAAAAGAATAATACCAATGCTAATTTTGGGACAGGATATGTACATAAGGTGAATAATCCTACAGGAGGCAATCATGAAAACCATAAAAAAAATACCCTTGCAAAATTTTCCAAGGGAATCATCCTACTCACCTTTTTCCTCATATGGATGATATTCATCGAATGTTGGGACAATGAGGAGGGAAAATACCACCTACCGTCCTAACTCAATCTTTCCCCTGACAACAACAGATGGTTGTTGTGGCGCCAGTACCTCCACAAGGAGGAAACAAGGAAAACCCCCCACAAGGGAGCAATCCACCCAATGCTAATATCTTCACAATTGGTGAGCATGAAATAAACATTCAAACAAGGGCTCATTCTTATGACATACCTTAGAAATATGCTGAAACATTTGTATCTTAGCCTAGTGGTTTTCTAACCATTGAGAATCCAACCATAGATATAGTACCTCGACCTCCAAAAGGGGTTTTCCGTAGAACAACATACAATCCTAATGCTCGAGCTGCTCAAAACTACAATGTGGTTGAAGACATAGCTCAAGTTCCTTGTGCAATGTACACCTTGGAAGTATTGCAAAGTTGTCGTGCTCAACGAAAGGCACTATTTTCTACTATTGGTGCTATGGATCCATATGAAAGCAATTTGATAACTTTTGACTTAGAATAGCCCACATGTAGGATTGCATCACAAATCACATTTTAGATCAAAGTGACTTCACATGGTAAGAACATTTTTTGAACCATTGTGGATGAAGGAGCCTCAACTTGTGTCATGTTACTAGCATGTTGGAAAGCTTTGGGATCACCCACTCTAGTACCATCCCATACAATACTCAAAGCATTTGATGGTCATTTGTTCCTACCTTATGGAATTATCATGGCTTGCACAGTTGAACTGGGAGGTAAAACAGTTCAAGTAGATGTTGAGGTAGTGGATGCACCCATAGATTACAATTTCCTATTGGGATGTAGTTGGATACATAATATGACGGTTGTAGTGTCTTCAGTATTCCGAGTTATTCAGTTCCCCCACCAAGAGAATATTATCATGATTGATCAACTAGATTACTGCACACCTGAAACTGGTCTCCACTCGAATGTACCTTTTGTAAGGGATTCAAAAATGATGATTCACGATATTCGGGTATAATGCTCAAATTTTCATCCCTCATTGGAACTTTCACAATTCCACCATTGGTATGGACCCCTATCAGTGCTCCCATTTTCATTATTACATCTAAAGTATACTTTCCATTAAAAAAAATTTCTAAGTCCATACCAGAAGTTGGCTCCACCTCATCAGAGGGAGCCTCCAAAAAGGACATCTTAGTTGAAAAGAGTGATGGAAATATACCAAATTCTATACAACATAATGAAACATAGAGTAGTGTTCCACTTTCTGTCGTAGAAATTTCTTATCAAGCTATTCAAATGGCTTCAGCAGACTCAGATCAAAATCCTTCCAAGATGGAGGAATATGATCCTTATACTTCACCTATATGGACCATGAACTGTATTGGAGAAAAATCACTATGGCTTGGGAATACCACAACAGACAGATGACTACCAGAAATCTACTCAATTCTCAAAGCAATGCTATTATAAATGACAATGTTAAGATAATGGAGAAATGTAACCAACCTCGATCCAAACGTTTGATGTAAATCCCCGTTGGAGCTTTCAATCCACGCACTTGTAATCTGCAAATTAGTCTTGACAGCCAATATCCAACAGGCACAAATAATATATAATTGACATTAACATTATCAATAACAATGGTCCATAATATCATAAGAAAATGTAACCCAATGTATAATAAACAACATTCACACCATGAATGGAGGAGAATATGAGCATTTCTATTGATGAACAAGAAGAAGTACAAAGTGATACGACCTCTTGCCGACAACCAATCTGAACCAAGATCTAGATCAATCCACTTGTGCCTCCACCACTTCAATCCTCCATGAATGGCAAACTCAAACTAGAAAGGATTTTGGAAGGTGAACATAAATGGTCCACAACTACAAGGATCAATGAGTGCAAACTCAAGATAGGGAAAAAATATACTAGAGTTCTCTTGCTATTCTCTTCTTCCTCCCGTCCATAAGCCATATGTGCTCAATATATAGTCCTCTCAAAGGTAGGTGAAAGGACACATCGAGACGTTACTTGGACAGATGGAGAGCCAAAGGTCACTCAATGACCGCTTTTTGGGAGTAAAAAGTAATTAATAGTGGTTTTTACCATTTTACTTGATACCCGTGCGCTATAGTGATGCAACTTGTGGGTACGCATGCTATAATGATGCAACATGCGGGTAGGAACAAAAATAGGGAAAAATAGTATCTCTGAAGGATATAAATGGATCTAAGTCACTAAAATGGATCCTACGGGCCAAATAATGTTGATGCTCACAAGGTGGAAGATTACGATGTAACAGATGCCCCCTAATGTGTGAGGTCAGAGACTGATGCTACAATGGCCGAAATACATTATAAAACTCATAAGTGGAGTGATGGAGACACAAGTGGAAAGAGAAGCTCACTCGTCATAATACAATAGTATCTCTGAATACATGTCGGTATAGTACAACAATCTGATACAATGGCCATGAATAGGTAGTATATAATGGATACATGTCATAAGTGATCATAGCCATGATCCCTCTACAGTAAGATATGGTCTTCTGCTGAAAAGAAGAAAACTGGTGCAAACTGGAGGTACAAATTGCTGAAATCTGAGAGGTGATATCTCAGATGTAAGGTCAAAGTCATATGTAGCATATTGAATGCCATAATCGCCTGGGGTCTTCTACACAAGTCTTCGATGGTGCAAGTATCATCAGGTGAATAAAGGAGTTGAGGTCGAACCTGATGAGACATCGTCTGATTACCGGTCAATGATGTATATCGTTAACAGATGCGAGATGACCCACCAATAATAAAAATGGGCATCAAGGCACAGAGCACAATCATCGGAGTGTGAATAAATGGGTTGAAGTCGAACACTAGGATGAATCCACCGATAAAGCGACATTGATGTATTCCCAAAACTGTCGATGGCGAGAGAACCTGCCACTAATGACTGCAAGCCTCAAGGTACTCAAATGAACTCTAAGCCTCAAGTCCCGGAATACATGAGTTGAAGTCGATGGAACAAGATTCGCTGGAAGGAGGGCATTAAGGCATCCCCCATCAACTAGCATGAGGTACCAGCAATGCTGAAAGATTTGGAAGATCTCAGGTGAAACGGACTAACTCAATAAGGATGGCCGACATGCAATAGTCAAGAGATCTGAGGAGTGGCCGACACTGGTTCAGGACTTCCTTTGAACAAGAGCATGAGCAGATGGATAGACTCAGGAAACATAGACTTGACATAAACTATGCAATGCAAGAGGCATTACAGAGGGCTTCATAATGACTGGAAGCTTAACCAATCGGTGGAGAAAACTGAGAAACGAGTACAGCTCCTAAGGCCCAACTATAGTCCTGACTCATAATGTACGGAGTGGAATGAATGCTCTGTTCAAAGGTGACACAACAATTGCCAACAAGAAATAGTGACCATAATCCCGTCTGGCTTTTTGGAATATTTGATTTTTTTGGTCTTTTTCATATTTGGGAAAAGCTTGAAAAAGAATAAAATTGCTTATAATACAACAAGTGAGGGAACGAGTGTCAAATAGCTAGCAAACTAGTCCCAAGCAGTGGAACATACCTATGCTCAATGCAAGGAAATGCGTGTAGGATGTGGACACTCGGGGGTATGTTCCCTTAGGGTCAAAAGGTCATCAAATTGTGAAGGGAAAATATAAGGTCTGCAGGGCTCGATAGGGGAAAAGTGCTCAGGCACCAGGCTAACAATTGAGTAAGCGGGAGCCAGCACAAGGCTCAAGCGGCAAGCAGGATGATGCAATGCAATCACAACATGATATAACTGAGGGGAGTCCTTAAGGGAAATGGCCATCATAAGACAAAGTAGAGTATGAGTCTTTATTGCAATGTCATGGCGTAACTACAAAGGACTCCCAATCCTAAATACAAACAACGACATGGGCACCAAAATGCATAAGGGGTTCTAACTAGGGTACCCATGTTTGAAAAAGCCCTACCACCACATAATGACACTTCTAAAGCAGAGTGAAGGTTCTGTGTCAGTTACGAAGCGGGGTCGCACCTAGAGTTTATGAAAATGGTCAACAGGTCAAATGCATAATGCATGCGAAAATGGCATCTAACCTATATGTCAGGTGTGAAACATACCTACCGTAGGTGTGAAATGGTTCAGAACAAGTCTCGCCAAGGAAATCTGATTAAAAAACACTACTCCATGACACGATATTAGTTCAGAACGACTCAAAATGGCAAAAACTATAGAAAAGTGGGTCCAGGAAACTATAAATAGTAATAAGATTTTCCAAATTACAATTCATTTGCACTATTCACAAATTTGGATTTTAGTGGTAAGTTTTCACCTGAAACTTCAGTTGCCGATCATGGGAGCTACAAGCGACCGTTCAGCGAACCGTCCGGAGCAGGTTGGTGGTTACTTCCATACCTTTCATTTTAATGTTTTTATTTCAATTTTTGTCGGTGTATTTTTTAGTTTGGCCAAGCCCTAGATGGCTTCGGAATTACCCGCGGGCTATAACTATGCGGGTCTTGGGTAGGACACCAAACATGCAGTCAAAACATAGACTACCCGCAGGTACCCGCCACTGTATACAAATTAGCCCACGGGTACGACCGCAAAGAAATTTTAAATCATGAAATTGACCAAAACTTACTTGTTTTTCATTCCAGGATGGTTCTAGAGTGGAGGGAGAGAGAGCATGACCAGGTTGATGAGGCCGTGCGCAATAATTTGCAAGCGCAACAAGCATTGCAAGCATGTGGTTTGTACAAGTTCTAGAGTATAGGGGGTTTAAGGGCCCAAAACCTATTACTCTGTCTCCTGATAGACTACTGGGATGTGGATGCACAAAACTTCATCCTCAATGGGCAAACACTGACACTCGAAGTAGAGGATATCTATTTCATTACCGGTTTGTCCCCTAGAGGGGAGGTGGCTAGTCTTCGGTCGCGGAATGTAAGTGGTGGGATCACTGTTTAGGACTACATAGCACGGTATTGTCCCGCAAACACACGAGCAGTGGGAAGTCAAGTGCCCGTCAACGCCATAGTGGATATGAGTACAAAGATCATTGTGGCTACCTTGGTGTGGATCACTGGATCCAAAGCAATGCACCAGGCATCTAGGCCGGTGATGTTCTATGCATCACAATGCATGCAACCTACTATATTCAACTGGTGTACTACTCTGCTGGTGTCTATGAAGACACAATTGACGGAATGCAAAGATGGGAAGGCCAAAAAATTTGGGTATGGTAGCATTCTATGCAGCTTCTTTTTTGAGAGGGTTCCGGGGCTTAGTCCGAGGGTGGATGTCCCTCCACATAGTCTCCGTGATCCAGCCCTGACCTGGTGGGCTGAGATCTTGACACAACAGGGTGGTGGCTGTCTGGCGTCACCATATATTGAGTAGTTCTTCCACTGCTGGAACCGGCAGGTGATCACTATAGAGGACTATCCCTATGTAGGGATAGACTTCAGACAAGATCGTGACATGCTGTTGCCACTAGGCGCAGCGTTTGGAGACATCGGTGATTACTCTTTTTTGTTTTATGGTTATTAAATTTTTATGGATTTTTTTATTATAGTTGAAATGCAAAAAATCTTTTTGGTGGTAGTGTCATGTGCTAATGGGTGACTGTTTGCTCATAGATAAAGGCCCAGTGAGACCCGAGGGATTCCTGAGACATGGTCGTCGGGGTAGAGATGATGTGGTAGCAGATGCTGCAGCAGGGCGCACACTTCAGACGTTGCAGTGCAACTTATCACGGATGGTTTCCCGAGTACCACAGATAGAGGTAGCCCGACTACCCAAGGCCATGCAGCGCCAAGTAGTGGGTGTTCCTGGTTAATGGGTGCAGCTACTGCAGTGGGTGGCCAATGGAGTACAGTATTTCTATGAGACACATCCCGTCGAGGTGGTAGCTAGGCCTCCCCAGAGGGAATAGATATCCCAGGCTCTCATTTTTGTATCGATATGTATATTTTTGAGGGCTACGGGTTCCAATTTTGTATGACAATACCATTTTTGGACATATTTATATATATATACAACTTTGGTTCTTGGTTATGTGTGTATGTGCAAATTTATGAATGTCTTTGTATTTATGTGCTTCATGATGAATGTGACAAATGCCAATCTAATACATACTTAGCATATGCATCAGATATATAATTAAGACTTCTTGGAATATGAATATATGTAATTGAAACAAAATGTCTCTCCAAGAGTCGTACCTCAAGGAATATCTATAGTAATGTAGGGTCTTGTACACGGTAGTACCCATTCAGCTGAGACACAACTAGTTATGAATCCAAGCGGACTTCTAAAGACTGGATGTCATGTGAAATAGCATCCCTAAGTAGCTCAATAATGGCACTATACTCAGCCACATTATTAGATGTAGGACCGAGACAAGCACCTCCTAAGGACACAACTAGGTGGTTAGGTGAGAAGATAACCCAAGCAGTAGAAGCAAGTTGCTGCGTATGTTGGCTAGCACCATCCGCAAAACCTAAGAATGTAGGAGATCCCGTTGACATCTGTCAATCAAACAGAGGCTAATCAGTAGACCCGATACCAAAAGGCAAGCTAAACTATGTACAGAAAAACTATACAATAATGTACAAAAGTATCAGCCTGAACCAAAGTTTCAAGTGTAATACCGCTTGAGGTAGAGCCCATTTCTACACTCCTTCAAGACAACTCCCTTATAGTCTTCTAACTCATAAGATCCTTTTTCGAGGACACGCCTCACAATGTAAGGACCGTGCCACATGGGATTAAACTTTCCTACCCCCAAGGGCTCTTTAGCTTGGTCAAGAGTACCAAGTCACCTTCAACATATTGTCGGGGATGGACAGACCTATCATATTGAACCTTGACATGATGCTTGTTAACATCAATAGCCACATCGACATCTCGACGGTGCTTGTCAAGTTGCTCGAGGTGTACTAAATGTTGCTCAATCTCTGTCATATTAGGGAGGAGCTCTATGACTATCTTGAGTGAAGGGATTTCACATTCAATCGGTAGAAGTGACTCCACACCATGAACTAATTGGAATGGTGAGAACCTGGTGGCAGTCTTAACTGTGGTTCGATATGCCCACAAAGCAGGATATAACATGATATGCCAATTAGTCTTGCTTTGTTGGATGGTACGTTGGAGAATGGTCTTCAAAGACTTATTTATGGCTTCAAACTGACCATTCGCTTGAGGATAGTAGGAAGACAAGTGTTCCTGACGAAACCCAAGCTTGAGAGACAAATCCTCCATCATCTTGTTTTGAAAGTGACTACCATGGTCAGTGACAATCTCTTTCGGGATACCGAACCGAGTGATAATCTCGTTGAACACGAAATGGGCTATAGTAGCACCATCGACTTTAATGGTAGGCATGGCCTCAGCCCACTTGGAAAAATAATCCATGGCCACGATAATTAAGTGATGCCCCCCAGCCGAAGCTAGTTTGCAATCCATGAAATCTACCCCCCACTTAGTGAAGGGACCAACAGTGACGACTGGATGGAGGGGCACTGGATGTGAGTGTATGTTCGGAGAAAACACCTGGCAAGGGTGACATCTCTTCACAGCGTTAATACAATCTTTAAAGATAGTAGGACAAAAATAACCAGCTCGCATGATAAGCTGGGCTGTAGCAAGCCCAGATAAGTGATCGCGCACGCCCCCGCATGGCAATCATTAAGTACCCGTTCCGCTTCTTCGTGAGTCAAGCAACGATGGAGAATGGAATCCTTTCCTCAGCAATAGAAAGTGTCACCGACGATAGTATAATCTTTAGCATGATGTTTCACACGTCGTCGCTCATCTCATGAATAATGCGGAGGAAACTTCAAAGTTTGGAGATATACAATGACATCCCCATACCAAGGGTCTTCGATCGAGATAAGAAATAAGTGTTCATCCACAAAGGAATCTTCATGAATGACATCCTCATGAAGCAATGGAAGGTCCGACATAAGCTCAGCGAACACCAATGATTTAACCGATTTTGCTGAAGCAAAATCAAGATCAAATTCCTGAAGGATCACAATCCATTTATTATACTTACCCCCGATAAGGCGTCGTGATAGCACGAACTGAAATGGATTGATTTGAGCTACAACTATGGTTGTTTGAAGCAAAATATAATGTCGTAACCGCTGAACTATGTGGACAGTCGCAAGTTCCAGCTTTTCTACGTGAGTGTACCTTAGTTCAGCATCTACTAAATTTCGACTGAGATAATGGATAACATGCTCGACGAGCGCATCATCTACCTGAACCAAGACCATGCCAATAGTCTCTTGAGACGCGGCCACATAAAGAATAAAATCTCGTGTAAATTCCGGTGGACTAAGCATAGGGGCCGATACCAAAGCTTTCTTAAAGGCATCGAAAGACTGCTGGGCTTGCTCATCCCAGATAAAAGGTGTGTCTTTCTTCAATAAGCGCGCAAAACCTTTGGTAATACTAGCATAGTTAGCTATAAACCGACGTAGAAAAGTAGCTCTCCCTTGGAAGCTTTGAAGATATAACAAATTACGTGGAGGAGGCAACTGAAGTATTGCCTCAACTTTGAGAGGATCGACTCTAATACCCTCCCTCGAAACTATGAATCCTAGAAGGCGACTAGTCCTAACGACGAAGATGCATTTGTTTGGATTCAATCGAATTTTGTAGTGGATACATCATTCGAGAATTATACGGAGGTGCTTGGGGTGGTCCACTCTCTTGCGAAATTGGCCAACAAGATCATCCAAGAAAACTTCCATAATCATCTTAAGATCGTGAAAGGCATAAGTCATGGCTCGCTGAAAAGTAGCTCCGGCATTTTTAAGGCCGAAGAGAATTTTTCGATATGCAAATGTTCCCCATGGACAAATAAATGTCGTCTTATGTTGGTCCATAGGGTTGATTTGAATATGATTATAACCGGAGAAGCCGTCCATGAATGAAAAAATCTCACTCCATGCACAAGCATCCAATATTTGATCAATGAATGGCATGGGGAAGTTGTCTTTCGGACATGCACGGTTCAAATCTCTAAAATCAGTGCATACATGGATCGTTCCTTGCTTCTTATCCATAGGAACGGGGTTTGACACCCATTCGGTAAGGGGAATGGGGTAGATGAAACCAGCTTTGAGCAGTTTCTCCATCTCTGCCTTAATAGCAGCTACCTTCCTAGGGTTCACAACACATAAGCGTTGTCGAACTAGTTTAGCATTAGGGTACATTCTAATCTCGTGTTCAACAATGAGGGGGTCTATTCCTGGCATCTCCTTGTATGACTAGGCGAAATTTTCCCGGAGTTCTGTAAACAAGTTAGTGTAAATAGCAATCTCCTCAGGAGTGCAATCGACACCGACATAAACATTCTCCACCTTTCTGGGAGTGCGAGAGATGTTGATTGAAATGGTTGGGTAAATATTGGCCATATTCCCCTCTGCAAAAACATCATGCGACTGCAAAAGAGCCACAGGGTGACCAACCATCTCTGCTAGAGTCATCCTAAACTCCTCTTGCTCAATGATCTCGAGGTTGGGAAGGAAGTAAGAGCGATGGTGCATATCTTCCCAAGGCCTCTCACTACCACACATGGCCTCAAGGATAGCTTCATCAGATGGTAAAGTATCATCAAGGCAATCGTGGGAACAAGATGAGTTGGCTGCCCAAACTGGCAACGTAACAGGATCTTCCTCAACTGTCTGGGAAGAAGAGAGATTCGGATATGCAGTGGTGTGTTGGATATGATCGTAAGCGAGCTCCTCTATAGATAAAGGAATAGACATCCTGACATGTGCAATGTCTCCAGACGTGGAATTCGTGGATGGTAAAGTCCACGGATCATCTAAATAGGAGGTCCAGAATAACATATTATTCGAAGGAGGAGACGCATTGTCGGTAATGGTTCCAATAAAATTCACAGGTTCAGAATGATTAAAAGTTCCCATCAATGAAGGGTACATTCCAACACCTATGTTCCCAGTTGCCGACTGAGAATTAGAAACTTGTGGGATTACAGATCCCGTGGATGTTGTAGAAGGAGTGCCAACATAATCCAGTTGATCGATCGTCACAATCTTGCCTTCATGGGGAAAGCAGATAACTCTAAATACAGTACATGTGACAGCCTTCATAGCGTACATCCAGTTCCGACCCAGTAAAAGGTTGTAGTCGATGGGCGCATCAACCACTTTGACTTCAATAGGCACAGACTTACCTCCTAAGGAGACAACAAGGGAAGGGATAATTCCATGCGGCGTAAAAGATCTACCGTCGAATGCAGTGAGTGTAGTTCTAGACGCGAGTAGAGGAGGAGAGCCAAGAGCTTTCCAACAAGCTAACGACATTACTGATGTGGAGGCACTTTCATCAACCATAGTATGTTTGACGAAGCTCTTAAGGAAAACCACCTGGATTTGAAAGGCGACGTGGTAAGGTAAGCAAGGCTGGACATCAGTAGTATCGAACTTGATAACACTGGGATTTCCCCCATCCTAAACTCCTAACGCACTCAAAAGGGCATGCTTCTAAGAAGGACAAGCTTGCAAAACTTCAAGAGTTGACATGGCACACAGAGTTTGGCCCAAATCTTCTATGATGGAGTAGTTCTGGGTGGCTCAAGCATTAGGATTATGTGTGGAGCGCTTGAGAACACATTTCGGTATCCGCGGCATAATGGAAGGCTTCTTGATATGCAAGGAATTTTCAGGAGGAGGGGGAGGCTCACTCCTCAAGTTGGGTTGTGGTGCACCATAACCGTGCTGATGAGTAGCAACACAAACCTCCGACTGAACCATATTCTCACATCCATAACCACTAGTATTAGAAGAATACGTTTTCGTTTCATTAGTATCATAACCAGTGGTGGGAGCATGCGAAGCCATGTTTTGATGATGAGGTAGGGGATCCTTCAAAACAGATGGGCTCTGTGCCAAATGCTTCGATGCTTCTTCAATTCGAGGACATAAGTGAGTAAGATGATCTTCCCCACAAAGTTTGCAAGGGAATTTCACCTTACGCTTAGGTTTATGATCCTCACTAGCATTACCGCCTTCCCGAGGAGGGTTGGAATTCTCTTTACGAGGAGTATTACGATTGCTATTGTTATTACTTCCATTGTTTCCACCCCTACAATTATTTCTCGCCTTTTTCTTACCACCAGGTTGCTGGTTACCCAATGGTTTCGTTGATTGCACATTGTGTACATCAGACGACGGAGTGGAAGTGGACATGGTGTGAACCTATCCGGGAGCAGACTAGTTGAGTGTGTAATGTCCCCAGCTTGACCCTATTGCATTAATATTGTAAATGATGTAAATATTTTTATTTAGTCATGGTGAGGAGCTCAAGGCCAAGGCCCCGCCACTGATTTGTCATTTTATGTATCAGCAATTAAAATAGATGCATATGGTTCTTGTGCTAGCGGAGCACAATGTAAAATCGGACACCATGTAAATATGCAATTTTAATGAAAAAACCCACAATCAACTACGCAATGCAACAAAGAGACAGGGGCATGATCTTTACAAGGAATAAGGGAGGGAAAAATAGCCAAACCCTTGAGCCATGGTGTTAAGCCATTTCATTGAGGAAACCCATGAACTCTCAACTACCCATTTGGTCTCATGCACCCAATCATTTAATTCTCCCAATAAATTGGTTAAGGCAGTAAATGCCTTGGAAATGATGAAGTATGGGCAAGCCATTTTCGTGTATGGGCAAGCCATCAACCTAGAAATTCGTGTTTTTGCTTGTTGGGCAAGAAAACACCCACGAAATGGTGCCCAAAGCCATTGGGAATGGGCAGTCTTCACTCACTCACGCAGTTGGAGTTAGCTGGGCCTTTCCCTGCACGTTTTTCATCCAAATCCGGCATTTCTCCATGCCTGGGAGTTCGTTTTTGCATATGCAGTAGCCTGGGAAAGGAGAGCCACGATTTGGGGACTGTATGGAGGTCGTTTTTGCCCCCGAATGTCCAAGGACGTTTTTCTAAAAATGGATTGGATTCCCAGGGTTGTTTCCCATCTTCCCATTTCGTTTTTGTGTATTCCCACGTTTTTCTGAGTGAGTTGAAACCCCATCTCATGCATCCCCCTGTGGAAATCATTTTCCTCATGCTCAGTAATTGTGGTTTTGTTGTTCAGTGCATCCCGTTTTAGATTTGAACCTGTGAGCAGGAGCTTCAAGAGTGGAAGAGGACAGATTTGGCTTGATGAGCCCAATGGTGTACCCATAGCTCCATGGTTGAGCCACTAGCCTAGTAACTCACCTCTTCCCACCTCTTAGCAGCCTGAGAAACCCAACTGCTAGTTGGCTTGGCTGATTCTGGCATATCTTTGGCTATGTGAGAGCCTGTTTCCCCTTTTCCTTGTGGAGATCGTGCCCAGCTCGGGGGTGGCAGTGGTGCTGAGAGATTAAGGAGCACACTGGCCTACGGTTGGGTGGAACGTTGCAGAAGCATAGCTGGTTGCTTGGGATTACTTGGTTTAAAGATAAGTATTTTCATTTGCTATTTCTGTAATGTCTACACTTAAATGGCTATCATGAAAACGTTGGATGTGTGTTAATTCTGCACATGACTTACTTCCGCTGTGTTTTTAAAAGATTTAGGCATCTTCATATCTCCATTTAGTATGTGATTGCTCATGAAATGATTTTATGGGGCTGGATGCCCGGCTTGGGATCACGATCCTCTCCATTGCACTAGTATTATGGGAGGGGACGTGTCAGAGTGACAAATTTTGCATTTGATTAGCTACCAAGTCTACAGGGTGAGTGCATGCGGACCCCACGATGCCATTGACATGTGGTCCAGGAACTGAAGTGGGCTCATGTCTTGTTCTTGGTGCATCAGGAATAATGTCATACAAAATGCCAGACTGAGAATAAAGTAGATCTAACTGCTAGACTTTCAAGATAGCTTGTTCCTCAGTCACAATGCCGGACATCGAAACATCCTTAGCAATGTATGGGAGTAAAGACTTAAGGAACCATTCCAATAGGAACTCTGGAGGAATGTTGGCTTTCACTAATCTCTTCCATTGACGCCACTCTTGAACGTGGTCAGAAATATGTGTGGCCTTATTCTGACGGAAGGTGGACAACAACTCAGTACCAGTATCATAACGAACCGGCAACTGGAAATGGTCTAAGAAAACCAAATCAATCTCATTGAATCCCCTATAGGTGTTTCCAGGAAACTCCACATACCACTTCGCAGCTGCCGCCATGAGGGTGCATTGAAATAGTCATAATCTAATGGAATCATGATTCAAAGAGTTGGAGGAGCACCAAAGGTGAAACGTTGTGACATGATCTCCTGGGTCCTCACCACCTTTCCCCTCAAAATTTGGAATGTATGAAGGAATCTTGGTAGGGACCGGGCGCCAAGTAGGGTTGTGACACACCGGATCATTCATGAGCTTCGAAAGATCTGGCAGATTGAAGCGTGCAAGGAATGAGAGATGAGGCTGGAAAGCTTGATTATAAGCCCCCATAAAAGGTTGGTTAAACAGAACTGTGTTATAAGATGGACCAAAAGCTTGACCATGAGGGTTAAACTACTGATAATGAGGACCTAACAATCCATAAGCTTTGCCATGGCCATAGGATTGATAACCTCCTCTTGGCTGACTCATTTGAGAGTAAGCAGGTATATGCGTGTTTTGGGCACCATATTGGGGTGTTGGGTGATACTGGTGGCCAGCACCAACTGTGTTGTAGTAAGGGTTGCCACCATGAGTATGGGGCATATATGTACTATTCATAGCGGGAATCGTGTTGTAATGACCGTAATGGTACGGTATGTTTCCACCCCCAGCATTAGGATTACCTTGAGTAGTCGTGTGGTGACCAAAAGCATGAGAAGTATTCCCAGCCCCAACATTGGTGTGATTAGTAGCAGGGTTGGTGGTGTGATGTCCATGTGGATAGTAAATATTCCCACCCCCTACATTAGCATTACTAGTGGTGGTAGTGGATGCAAAAGTATGCGGTATATGTCCACCCCCGTGGTTGGGAGGAACGGTATCATTCGTAAAAGTAGTCCTGGGTTGACAAGTAGCAACACGTGTATTGGGTGGTGGATGTTGAGTCGTGTTCCGAATAGCATTCCAATTAGGTTGGGTAATCCTAGGAGGTGGTCATATTCCAACATTAGCATTGTTAGGAATCTTACCAATCCCCATACTATGTGTGCGGGTGGACAATGTAGTGCCCCCAGCGAGGGTAGTGCCCCAAGTGGGTATAGTATGGCTAACACTTTGACTAGTGCTAGCTTGACTACCAACCATAGTGGAAGGTTCAATGGTACTATGACTAGGCATACCAAAAGAGAGTGCAGTGGGGTTGATCGTAGTGTCATTATGTGATTCAGGCATCCCATATCTATAACTGCGTGGAAACGAAGGAACGAAAGGCTCGTCCTGTTCTTCATCCTCGGGTAAGTCAGGCATTCTGTAAAGATAATTATCTGGATTCAAAGGATCAAACGGATCTCGATCAAGTGGATTAGGCCAAATAGAACTAGGTTGAGTCTCAGGTGGATCACCTCCCCACTCCTCATGAGGAGTATGGGGATCGGAAGTATGGTCAACTCTACCCAAAGGAGTCGAAGGTTTTTCCTTAGTATCAGGATGTGCAGCCATGATGTCTTGGACGTAAGTCTCGTATGAATCCGAAGACTCAGAGGGAGCCCTCCAGCATCCTCTAGCAACACAGCGTGAAAACTCGAGTGGCTTTAAACCAGCCAAACGACCGGACCAATGGAGAGTAGGGCTCCGCGCCACGATATCTCCGGAGAGAATATGTAACCAAAATGTCCCCTAAAGGCCAACTATCGATCAAAAACAGTAAATCAAAAGCACACACCTAGAGAAACTATAGCCAAGAGCAGGAAAAAAGAGTGGCTAAATGAGCTCCTGACACTAAAGCTGGTATGTCTCACCTAGGAGAGGCTTGAGACTCCCAAACTATATCCGGAGGTAACATAATAAGTTATAGAGACACCCAGGCTTCACTGCGTCGATAGGGTCAAGTCCACTACACGAACACAACTGTGTTGTCCAATCCCTATCTGAATCAGGACACAAACAACATAACCATTGCAAGTACCCTATGTGGTACCTAGGTAAGGAAACTATGTTCACCACAATATAACCAATGCTGAGGGGGATAGTCGCAGGTGGGACCCGTCGTATGGGTAGGGTAGCTAAGCCCGAAGCACAAGATGACGAACCTCCGGTACCCCCAGATACGAACAAATCCTGGTTATATCTCCCACCTTCAGCCGGTATCAGAGGGATATCTCCTCAACTAACCTCCCATGACCTCGTGCTTAACTTTGGATTGAGTAGAGCTTCCTAAGAACACCGATCTATACCGTGGATTCCTCCACTCCCTGGTGAGACACCTAATGTTTCATCTAGTAGTCTTGGATTGTTAACTCACAATGATCTATTCCAAGAATCTAAACCTATGCTAGTTGGTGTACCCTATAAATAAAATCAGTCTAATCAATTTTAAGATTAAGCGTTAGTTTTAGTGGCTGTGATTACTCAAGGGATATGATCGTGAAACTAGTGATGCGTAGACTCAATAGTATGCAAAATCGTCCAATCCTAGACTCATCTATCCAATAAAACAATGTCACTAATATGCAAAATCAACCAACAATTCCAAAATAAATATGCAAACTTTTATCTTTTTGATGCACAAGCAGAACCTAAATGAAGGCAACAAGCACTCAATGCAAGATGCAGTACATGAAAGTAAAATATTTTTGTATTTTCACTTATAAACAAGAAGGAAAATGCAAAAAACTAAATGTATATTTTTGTATTTTTTCAATATAAATGGAATGAAAAAATGCAAGCAAAATCCTACTATTCAGTCACTGAAGTGCCGAGAAGATCACTAAGACAACCTAGTAGATCCTAAAGAGAAAGACTTAGCTAAAGGAAAGAGATCAAAAGGAAAAAAACAAGAGGCTAAATCCAAAGTTGGGTAAAAAACCAAGAAGGCTCAACCAAGGGAAACGAAGAGATCTTGTCACATCCAAGGCATGAAACAGTCAAGAAAGAGGCCAACGAAGACTCCAGAACCAACAAAGCCAACCCAGCAACAACCAATAGCCATAAACCAACAAAAACCAGAGTTACACACTATTGTCAAAGGAATACCTGCGGGTACCCGTGAGCAGTAGTGTAAACAGAGGCGGGTATACGTGAGCTGAACTAAGCTAGCCCGCGGGTGAGGAAAGGAAAATGGGAAAATAAAGAGTCCAAGGGCTCAGAAAAAGCAAGTTTTCTACAGTGTATCTTAACGACCAATCAGTGACACAGAGCTTCGATAAACAACAACTCTAATTATGGACTAATGCTCAAAAATTCCCAAACATGGATGTTTTCCCCAGCGGATTCGCCATTTCTGTATTGGAGAAAACTCACTATGGCTTGGGAATACCACAACAGACAGATGACTACCAGAAATCTACTCAATTCTCATAGCAATGCTATTATAAATGACAATGTTAAGATAATGGAGAAATGTAACCAACCTTGATCCAAACGTTTGATGTAGATCCCCGTTGGAGCTTTCAATCCATGCACTTGTAATCTGCAAATTAGTCTTGACAGCCAATATCCAACAAGTACAAATAATATATAATTGACATTAACATTATCAATAACAATGGTCCATAGTATCATAAGCAAATGTAACCCAATGTATAATAAACAACATTCACACCATGAATGGACGAGAATATGAGCATTCTTATTAATGAACAAGAAGAAGTACAAAGTGATATGACCTCTTGCCAGCAACCAATCTGAACCAAGATCTAGATCAATCCACTTGTGCCTCCACCACTTCAATCCTCTATGAATGGAAAAATCAAACTAGAAAGGAGTTTGGAAGGTGAACATAAATGGTCCACAACTACAAGGATCAATGAGTGCAGACTCAAGATAGGGCAAAAATCCACTAGAGTTCTCTTGCTATTCTCTTCTTCCTCCTGTCCATAAGCCATATGTGCTCAATATATAGTCCTCTCAAAGGTAGGTGAAAGGACACATCGAGACGTTACTTGGGAAGATGGAGAGCCAAAGGTCACCCAATGACCGCTTTTTGGGAGTAAAAAGTAATTAATAGTGGTTTTTACCATTTTACTTTATACGCGTGGGCAATAGTGATGCAACTTGCAAGTACGCATGCTATAATGATGAAACATGCGGGTAGGAACAAAAATAGGGAAAAATAGTATCTCTGAAGGATATAAGTGGATCTGAGTCACTGAAATGGATCCTACAGGCCAAATAATGCTGATGCTCACAGGGTGGAAGATTACGATGTAACATGAACTATCATAGTACTCATGACATCTTGGATCATACTTTTTCTTCAGATGAAACCATCCTTGAGGTCATGAATATATCTGAACGACCTTGGGAGGATATGCACAACAGATCCTCATTTATTCCAAAGATCGATTCATTAGAAGTCAAACCCAAATTTTTTTACTTCGATGATGACATGGAAAAATACCATTGCCCCTTCCAAACACACAATGTGAGTTCGAAGGGAAATTTGCCAAACATCTTGAAAACCATCCCAATCGATATATCCATTAATCCTAGCATCGTTGAAAACATTAATATAGGTGCAGATTGCTCTCCAAAAGAAATCATACATTACACTGCTCTATTCAAAGAGTTTCACGATGTGTTGGTGTAGTCTTATGAATAAATTCTCGGCATCGACCCCAGCATTGTCGAACATGAGATAAAAACCTATGACAATGTTAAACCAGTGCGACAGAAGCTATGTTTGGTCAACCCTAAGAAATCGACTTCCATCAAAGCAGAGGTTGAGAAACTATTGAAAGATGGATTTATCTATCCCGTTCCTTTAACTGAATGGGTATCCAACCTCGTTCCGGTTAATAAAAACAAGGAACTATCCGGGTCTGTACTGAATTTATAGATCTAAATTTGGCTTGTCCCAAAGAAAACTATCCCACACACTTCATTGATAAGATTATAGGTGAATGTGCTAGGAATGAAATCTTTTCATTTATGGACGGATTCTCTGGTTACAACCAAATCCAGATAAAAGAGGAGGACTAGTATAAAACAAATTTCATATGCCCTTGGGGGACTTTTGCATATCAGAAAATGCCATTCGGACTTAAAAACGTCGGGGCTACTTTTCAAGCTCAATGCTCATTTGATGCAATAAACAAATATTTGGTCTTTGCCCCAGTACGTAGTCCACTGAACTATAATACATAGTTTTTTCTATATTTGGAAGCATCTAGTTCCACCATAGGCCCATGGTATTGGCAGAAGAAGATGAATCATCACACGAGCATATTATTTACTATCTTTGAAAGGGCCTTGCAGGTCCTGAATTGAGATATTCCCAAGTTGAGAAGCTGGCCTTGGCAGCAGTTCATGCTGTCCAAAGACTTAGACATTATATACTTCCAACAAAACGACCATAGTGGCTGAAATGAACCCCATGAAACACATTTTGTCCCGCCATATCATTGGTGGAAAATATTCAAAATGGATAGTAATTTTGCAAGAATTCGATCTCGAGTTCAAAAATGATAAAGCCAAAAAATCGTTAGCATTTGCTGAACTAATGTCTGAGTTACCCTCTGAGAAAGAGGATACTGTATCTATTGAATCTTAGGCAAATGAACATGTATTCCTTAGATCCTCGGTATGGAACATTTATCACATATCTCCAAACCCAAAGGATTGATCCTTAGTTTTCTAGCATTGAATGTCATCGCATTCAGCACCAAGCACGAAGATACCTCATCATAGGGGATACTTTGTACCATCGAGGAGTAGACATGATATTAAGACGTTGTTTAGTACATGAGGAAGTTGAACAAGTTCTGAATGATTTCCATGTTGGGACATGTGGTGGTCATCTTTCTGGGTTGGAAAATTCAAAGATTGCATCAATGCGGTTAAAAAGTGTCACCCTTTCCAAATCTACACAAGCAAAATGAGCGTACATCTTGCTCCATTACATCTTGTAGTAACCGTGGGTCCATTTATTTTATGACAATCAACCCACCTTTAGTTGATGGCCACCACTACATCATCGCAGCAGTGGAATACTTCACCAAGTAGGCTGAGGCGATACCTACATTCAACTGCATGGGTCATTTTAGGAATTCCTTTATGGATGAACTTACCAACAAGTTAGTATTGCGGTAGGACTTTTCCTCGCCATATTACCCTCAAGCTAACGGGCAAGTCGAAGCCATCAACAAGGTTTTGAAAACTATGTTGCAGAGGATGATTGATAAGAACAAAACTAACTGGCAATTAATGTTGTTTACCGCTCTTTCGGTGTACCGTACCACTACTAAAACTGCAACCAAATTCACTCCTTTCCAATTCGTTTATGGAGAGGAAGTTGTGTTCTTGATTGAGAGCGAAATACCATCATTAAAAATAGTGGTTGAACTCCTACCTAACACTTCCGCAGAAGAAGAAAGGCTTCTCCATCTTCATTCTCTTGATGAAAGTAGAAGGGAAGCTTCTCTAAATGTGGAAGCACACAAGAAAAGGGTTGAACACAATATAACAAGTCTACCCATCCCCAAGTCTTTTCTGAAGGCGATCTATTTTTAGTTTATGACCAAAACCAAGACAAAATAGGAGAAGGGAAATTTGTACCAAAATGGTTTGGCCCACTTGTAGTCAAAGCTGTGTTAAAAAAAGGATCTTATGAATTGATCAATTATGATGTGGAACCTATGTCGGAGATCATAAATGGTCTCTATCTGAAGAAATACTTCGCGTAGGAACTAATGCCTTGCATCACTTTCTATATTATGTTGTATTCTTTCTATAAAATTTTGTACATTAGTTATTTCGGGCACACACTTATCTTGCTTGGAATTGTCACTTTAGCAGATGGCACAAGAAACCTTCACATATTTTGGATATGCGAATGGTGCCAGCCGTAGTTCTTGGAAAATCGCTTCCACCGCATGGGTGATTTTCACACCTAATGATGAGTTTTTTAGTTCAGGAGGAATTTTTCTCAGATCTGCAACCAACAATGTTGCAGAATATAGAGCAGTCATTGAGCTTCTTGTCGAGGCTATCACCCTTGGCATCCGACGGATAATAGTCAAACTGGAATCAAAATTAGTTGTATCTCATTTAAATGGTCAGTATCAGGTTCGAAATCCTACACTGTTTAGAAATTTTCTACGAGTACATCTTTTAGAATGTCAATTGGAGTTCACTGAATATATTCACATTCCTAGAAGTATGAATAGTTTGGTTGATTCCTTAGCCAACTACGTACTTGATTGGCATATAAGTCATTAACATCATATCGAAAAAATCAAGCATTTTACATTATTCATGGAAATTTAATTGGACATATCATTTAAGGACATAAGTAAAAACCAAAATAAACTAGCTTACATCATAAACCAAAAAGTGTGTAAATTTGCACACACCAAAAACAATAGTGTGAATACTTTTCTCTTTTTGTTTCTTTTTCTTCAAATATAAAACCCAAAAAATTTCATAGAAACAATGAAAATATTTGAAAACTTCAAAAACATGTGAAACTGTTTCAAAATTTCCTAGTCCGGCATGAAAACTCACCCACAACTAGTAGATCACTGAAAAAAGGTTCACAACTTCCCAAAAATGCATGTTGAAAGGAGATGCTTCCTCTCATCCATAGACTACACCTACAAGGAATATGGTCAAAACGAGTATTTTACTTATCTTTTATTCATACATGTATAACCGTATCCTTTTGAATGATATGATGATGTCTAATTCTTCAAATTTTGGCTATATTTTTAGATATTAAATACACATTTGAACTAGTGTATGACTAAATAGTTGGGTAATGACATGGTTTTGATTACAGGACTTGGAGACTTTGACAGTTCAAACTATTTGATTCAGGTAGTTGGAGATATACCATGATTCATGTGTTAGGATATTCCTATACTCCATCCTAGTCCTTCTAACATTTCTGACATTTTCAGTCCTGCATGCAAAATTAGGGTTTTGCATGCAATTAGGGTTTTGCATGCAATTAGGGTTTGCATGCAATTAGGGTTTGCAACACCAGCACCTAGCCCTTGCCAAACTAGCCCCAGGAGCTTCTCTCGGATCAGTCTTAGCTCTCCTAGAGCTTAGTGCGCCCTCTTTTCAGTTATTGCATGATAAGGGCGCCCTTCTTCACCTACCAGTCCAGTTTAGTTCAGTTATCTTCAGTTCTTCCTTGATTTAAGGATTAACTGACTCCTAACTGACCTTATCACTCTTTTGGACCTCCAGTGTGACTAGATAGACTGTTTTGACTCCAGTTAGCTCCATGAGCGCCCCCCACTGAGTCTCCTTCACTATATCAGTGCTTCCATGTGCCAGTTACACCAACCACACTCAGTTAGACTCAGTTTGACTCCCGGTTGATCACTACTTGTGCATTGATGACTTCACCGATGATGAGATAGACTCCTAGTTTGGCACTGATGACTCTCCACTGATTATGGATCTGTGCATGAAGGATAATTCGAATTACACCTAGTGAATTCGAATCCTCATACTCAGCATTGTATATTTACCCGGTTACTATTCTGATTAATGTAAGGTGTGTAATTATTCTGCCTCTATTGGATCTATGTTCTATTGCTTCTCTCTTCTCCCTAAATTCTTTCATAGTGAGGTTTACATCATCTCTTTGGATCTTATGTGGGCAATTTCACATCATGATGATTTATGATTTTGGCATTTTTCACACGAATCTATATGAAGTAAACCTCATTGACCCATTCCTACTTGGCCATCATACCAAATTGGATAAGCTCAATTAAATGGTATTATTTCACCATCCGTCGACACATAATCCTACTTCAGATAGCCTACCCATGCAGGAACATCTGTAATAGTGTGCACAACTATCTCATCCCTTATTTGAAATATGGATCTTTACCTTTTCCTGACCCGTGCCATTGAAAAATAGGCATACGCCCATGAAACACTCGTTCCCTCCAATGTACTATAGAATTCTTTATTCTTTTTCAAGCTGATAAAATGAAAAGGGCATAAAAATAAAAATAGAAAAATCCAAAAAAGGTAGAGAATTGAATCATTTCATATTATATTATTGAAGCAAATTGAAACAATCAGTCCTTGTAACCCTTGATCACGACACATAATTTGGTATCCGTTGTCAGTCCACAATCTACATTTTCCTTAAGAAAATGTACCAGTATTTTGAACAGATCTACACCGATGGGTTATCCTTCCCGTCAACTATGGAGCTTTCATTAATGCCTCTGGACTTGGTGGATTTCATTAAGGTCAGTTCGTCAAAGTCCTATGTTTCAAAGTGTCCATTCTGCATCGTGTTATGTGTTCAAGGGAAGTTCAAATAGAGTCGACCATTCCTCAAATATTCCTAACCAATAGTGTCGACCTTCCTTGTGTCAGTATATAGTGTTGGATCTCGCATTCCTACCAAATTATATCATACTATTGATCTTTGTTTCGTACCGGTTTATGTGGGATGCATTAATTCCCTCCTTCCGATGGATCTATTTCTATAGACACCAAATCATCATCTAGGAAATGGATCTAGAAGCCCAGGAGTACCTTGGATATTGCAGTCATTAGTGGCAAGTTTCCTCGCAAATGACAGTGGGTATACATCAATGACCCCTAATTATTTGATTCTACAAGTGTTCAATTTCAGAACATATATTCACACTTGCTAGTTTGTACTCAGTACCTTAGAGTCCATCATCATTATCGGTGGGTCTCTTCGCATCTGTTAATGGTATACATCAATGACCGATAATTAGATGGTGTTTTATTATGCTCGACATCAGTTCATTTATTCGCATGATATAAACTTGTACTATTGTCGGTTTGTATTGAAGACCTTGGGAAAAACTTTTGTATCACTCATAGATGCACTGCCCGAGCTGCGCAAGATTATACTACCATGTCAGAAGTTCAATGAAGACCTTGTTCTCACACTCGTCAAAGTGAATGTTTACAATTATGAAAAAATTACTTTGGACATGGATCCACTGTGTATTGTTCATGGCCATGATTGTTTACTGCTGAGCATGGGTATGCTCGCCTCAAGAAGATATTATATATTTGAGAAATTGCTATGTTTGACTTGCATATGTTATCCTAAATCTTGTGCATGTGAGTTTATCCTTTCCTCATCCTTGCTTTGATCAATAAAGAGTATCAGTATGAAGAGTATAGGTTTAAAAATAATGTATTTCATCCCTTAGATATGTTTCGGTATAAAAATAATTTGCTTGTTAACAGATATTTGGGAGGATTGGCCAAAGAGGTATTCCAAAGATGGATCTAAGCTCAAATGATGGCTCAAGATCTCAGGGAATAAATTGGAAGCATAAGGATAGGATGAGTGTGGATGAATAGTGAGGAGCCTCTATCACCTTTTTATAGCATTTTGGTGATGGAGAATACAACTATGGTTTAAGGAAACCAATGGTATTGGTAAAAATGGTTTAGGTTTTCTTTTTCTCTTTTTCCCTCTTTTTTCCTTTTTTGAATATATTTTTGAATTTTATTTCCTTTTAATTGATCTTTGGGAATTTTGGACCCCTTTTGAGGGTTTTTTGTATTTTTTGAGGAAAATTAAATCTTTTGAGGAGAAAAAGATGGATTTTGGTGTTTTTGGTGACTTTTTGAAGGTTTTAGAGGCTAAAATGGTAGGAAACGTGGACAAATGGATCATGTGAATAGGGAGATGAGCTAGTGAGCATTTTTTGGGTGTCAACAGATTGACCCCTGATGTGTGAGGGCAGGATCTCATCGTATGGCCGATAGACATCATAGTTCTTTTGTCTTTTTCCTGGGGTTTGGAGGAGAGAAGAGACCAATTAGAGACTGGAGCAAGGGTCCCATGCAAACTACAAAAAATGAAAATACATGGCCTCAAAATGAATGAGGAATAATCTCTGATAATGGACGAGGCGGGCATACCCATGCTCATATCAAGACATACAAATAACAATGAGGCCCAAAAAAGGGGACCTGAACAATACATATAAACTTGCTGTGTACATCATAATGGTCCAGAGGGGACAAAATGCTGGGACATACTCATGGTCATACCATGACTGATATGAAGAACTGATACACTGGAAAAGAGTAATAATCGTTCTGAATGAGGTGTCAGAAGGGTTGATGAATTGCTGGATATGACAACTGTAGGGACTCAATAACTGTGAGTCAACTTCTGAAGAGTATATGGAACTGTATACTCGAGGGAGTATAAAACTGGGGTACTTCCGAATACTGTTTCCAAGCGCAGCGCGGATATCCATAGGAACATGTAAGTGGTTGTTCCGAAAGTAGACTCACCAATGTACTACTGGAGTCCGGTGACATCCGGTGTCTTCGATGAATAACTAAAAGGACTGATACCCTGTACGAATCTCAACGATGAGATCAAGGTGTTGACGTCGAGCATGTGAGAAAAAATCATTTGGAGAGGCACTAAGGAATCCTTTCAAAATGATCTGTAGGCACTCACCACTAATGGTGATGAGTCCAAAGCACAGGGACCTCTGGGTCTATCCTCTAGAATAGATTGGTTGTCATCGACAAAGGAAGACTTGCAACTATCAAGGAAATGATGTTTCCTTAATGGGAGTGCGAGGTGTACAACCAAAGTGTGATAGTATTGATAGTGGGACCGGCATTCTGTGGGGATGGGGAATAACTGGGGTCATAGAGTGGGGGGACTCAAACTTCCTTTATTCAGAGCATGATGAAATGGATGACCTGGCAGCGTATCAAAACTAACTTTATGGGGATCATAGCCTAAGGGATCAGGGATATGTGCCACAATGGGAGAGGTTGAGTAGGGAAAACTGATGTATGGTATCGGGAAACTCTCAAGGTGGCATATCGCAGAATACTCTGAACAAAGGCGACCAAATTGGGGAAGCTGCCATAATAGTGTGATTATATATGCTTTGTTGTGGCACCGAGAGGCACCATTGATGCCTTCTTCATGGTTTAAGGAGCTCAAAGAAGGGATAAAAGTGTGCTAAAAAATGGTACTGTCTTCTGGATTTGTACGAGCCCAGGACAGTTCATGCTTGTGGTTGATTTCAGTTTTAGAGAGTCTAAAAGCGATAAGTAGACTCCAAGGGGGTTGTTTTTCATGTGTTAGTCTCCAAGGCCCAAAAAAGCATAAAAGGATGCAATGAAGAACTCTTCTAGCCAATGTGACTAGAGTATTCATTTTTCGTAATTAGTCTACAAGGTCCGGAAAAGGGGTAAACTTAGACCAGGTATACGCCCTTTCAAATACATTTAACAAGCATGAAAGGAAGCAAGATTTCTCTGCAATATTTTCATTGTTTTAGGAGTCAGAAAAGATCTTAACAGAAACTCCCTAAGTGCCTTTTTTGTAAAGGAATTGATCAGCCCGAAAAAGGGGTAAAAGCATACCAAACAAAAGTAATGGTGAGGCAAGGAGGAAGTGTTCAATCAAGGGACAAGTATGGGGATGAAGCACAGTCATAGGTGGGGAACACTGATGGGGCCTCCTTGCAGGTTGATGAATGATAGCAAAACAACACCATAATTGCAGTATGGATGGAGTGAAGGGCTCATGTATAAGTTGTGATGCATAAATTTTGTAAAATTTGACAGCTGCCGTTGTGGCACGCAAATCGAGGGGGTAAGGTGTGAGGAAAAAATGTCAAAAAAGGTTTATGATCAGAGCGAGAAATTATCTCAAGCATCATCACCAGTGCGGAAAACATAATCCAGTGATATAAAATTAGTCAAAAACATACAACGACTGATGTGGCACATAAACCGAGGCAACAACAGGCATGTGAAAAGATGCCCAAAAAATTTGGTGGTGAGAGTGAGAAATGATCTTAGGCATCATGACGAGCGCTAAAAATTGAATCCGGCGATATAAAATTCATAAAAAATGCACAACAGCCGATGTGGCACACAAACCGAGGCAATGAGGGGCATGTGAAAAAATGCCCGAAAACGAGACTGGTGAAATCGGGAAACTAACTAGACCACCGTGAATTTCTCACTGTGTTAAATCCAATGGTATCAATGGTTTGGAAAATGGACATAGTATGGCTCCGGAATGGCTGACTAAAAAATGGGTCAAATCCCTATAAATAGCAAGTGGACCCATAGTGGCATGTTTCATTTGTACTATTGAGTTTGACGGGAGATTTGAGTTGGTCAGAGCAAATTCGTCTTTTGTGCGAGAACTGACCGTCAGATTTTTATTTCGTTAGTTCCAGGTAAGCCTATTGGCCTTAAGATTTGACTTTATTTACTTTTAGGGGGGAATGGAGGCCTCGGGTGCGGTGCATTGGTCATGTTTGGTGACCAATGAGGGAAATCGTGAGTTATGAGGCTTTTTGCACGATATGGATCGTGGCTTTGGTCTGCACAAGCGCGATGTGAATCGTGACTATAGTCTTCATAGTTGCGATGTGCATCGCAACTATGGTCTCCACAACCATGATGTGCATCACGACTATGGTCTCCACAGCCGCGATGTGGATTGCGACTGTGGGCTTCAGAGTTGCGATGTGGATCGCGTCTGTGGGATTAACAGCCGCAATCTGGATCGCGGCTGTGGCTTCTATAGTCGCGATCTCAGATCGCGACTGTGGGCCCCACAGCCGCGATCTGGATCGTTGTTGGGGGAATTTTTCGGCATGTTTCTATTTGAAATTTTCTTGTTTACTTGGCAGGATGCTCAGGCTGTCGAGGGCATCATGGAGGGAGAGAGAGATTCTGGATGCTCTGATGCAGATCATCCATGGGAACCATCATGCACAGGCTTCTTTGGCTTTGGGAGGACTACTAAAGTTCGCCCAGATTCCCCTTATGCGTTCAGCAAATTTGTTGCTGAACAAGTTGATTGATTTCTAGGACCAGATATTCAGGCCTTTATGGTTCAAGGTGAGAGATTGGATCTCACCTTGACTGATGTTTATTTTCTGACTTGACTGCCCCATTTAGGTGAGATAGGGGACACTTAGCCAAGGATACCGGGGGGTGTTGAGATAGAGGATCTACTAGAGAGATTTTGCTGTCAGGGGTCTCGTGTACATGCTAGTGCTTTGCTAGTTTGTGATTTGCGGGATCCGGTGATGCGGGTGGTCGCGACTTGTGTACTACGGGTACTTGGAGCACTAGCGCCCCACCGCTTGTTAAGGGGGAAGATGTTGATGGTTCCTCAGGTTATGACTGGGACATACTATGCATGGGGGCAGATGTTCCTTTCCTGTGTTTAGCATGAGCTGAGCAAGGTGAGGCTGTAGGGGGCAGAGTTTAGTTATGCTTCATTTCTGTGTTGCTTCTTTTTTGAGAGGGTGCCTACATTGCGGCCTCGTGTGTCAGTTCGAGATGGTTTTATCAGTGAGCCGTAGATGGTGTGATGGGGAGAGATGATGTGTCGGAGTGGTGGCGGGGTAGCTGGACAGTTTTCTACTGCAGAGATTTATGAGCAGTGGGAGCTGTTGATGTATATGTAACTTTGGAATGTATTTCACTTATATATTTATTGTATTCCTATAGAGATGTATTATTCCTCTATACGAAAGTGTCGTCATTTGTATTGACAAGTGTCACAAGTATGTTAACTTTACGATGGGTTATTAGACCACTTTGCAAGGGTTCGTCCTGATATAATTTAATATGAAGTTATTGTACCTAGCTAGACCAGTCGGCCCCATAAGGTTATTCGGCAAACAGGACAAGTATAAATAGAGATCGGGAGATCTCTATTTGGATCACTTCAAGCCTCACATTTCCTTCACTTGGAAAGTGGCGCACATGTGAGGAGGAGAATCAGCTGCTAAGAGGAGTCTATCTCTTGTAATTTGGTTGAGATATTGCTCTAGCTATCTCTGAGGAAGTTGTGGGGTTTTTCACCTTAGGGTTTTCCCCACAAAAACTTTGTGTCTATTGTCTCTCATGCTTTTTTCTCTTGTGATGATTGACATGCTTGTTATGATTGATATGCATTGATATACTGTAAATGTTATTCTCTCAGTAAATATCCTAGATTATTGTGAATTAATGCTCAAAATTTAACATGGTGTCAGAGTTAACCTGAGAAGAAGACATTGTGCAGTGACGGAAACCAGGGTTTCTTGCTTATTGGGTTTCTCTCCACATATTTTGGAAAAGCAGTATAGTAGATTGACTCTACTCATCAAGGAGAATCTATCTGTCCAATCAGAATTCAATTCTAAGCATTTTCAGATTTGGCCCTAAAAATTAAGGTTTCCACAAAAATAGGAATTTCTGAAATCTGAAGACATAGCTAGAAGCTCCTTGGAAAAATCAAAGTTTAGAACTTTGGATCGAGATTTTTGGCTGGGTAAATCTCTGAGAAACCCAAACCCTAATTTAGGGTCCTCCCTAGTGAACCCAAGAAGACAAAAAGGCATTTCTGAAGGGTGAAGCTTTGCATATCTCAAATTCTGAATACACCAAGCTGATTAGATCATCAAGGCGCATCTTTCTATCCTTTCAGAAAGTTGAAATTCACTTTTTGAATTTTTAGGGTTTTTCCGACAAACCCTAATCCAAGATGAGATCTAGTTTTCAGCAAATCAAGTGGTAAGACCTAAATCTCTTCTATTTCTATTTGAAGTACTCTTTAAGATGTCTCACCACACCAAGCTTGAGGATAAGCTTGAAGGGGCTGATAACTTCCGAGCCTGGAAGTATAGGATTGGGTTAATCCTGGAAGAAAATGAATTGGACTCCTACATCAGCTCTGAGATCCCTATCCCAGAGGATGAAGAGGCTAAGGTATTGCATAAGAAGAACTTGGAAGGAGATGTTTGACTCCCTGACCAAGTTATTTGAAGGGAGGAACATAAATCGGAAGATGACTCTGTGGAATCAATTGAAAAGGGTCAAGATGTTGAATGGAGAGACCATTCAATCTTACTTCTCCAAGGTCTCTCAGATCATGGAACAACTCGAAGCTGTGGATGAGGTAGTGGACAATGGTGAAGTTGTGATGACCACTCTAAATGGCCTACCTAGGTCATGGGACTCCTTTATTCAAGAAATCTGTGCAAGAAATAAATTGATCTCTTTCAGTAGACTATGGGAGGAATGCTCTCAAGAAGAAGCTACGCTTGTGGCACAAGAAGAAAAGATGGGGAATGAAGATCAAGCTCTCACAGCTCACACCAAGGGAAGCAAGGTTAAGAGGGAGAAGTCTCATAACAAGAAACATTCTCACCCTTATCACAAGAAGAAAGATCTATCTCATGTTCAATGTTTCGAATGTAATGAGAAGGGACACTTTCCTTCAGAATGTACCAAGAACAAAAGGGACAACAACAAAAAACAACAACTTCAACAAGAAGAAGAAGGGCAGCAAAAGAAGGTATCATGCTCATGCTACTGAAGATGATGACCCTCCAAAGAAGAAGGCTAGAGAAGAAAGTGATGATGATGATTCATCAAGCGAAGAAGAGTATGTTCTAATCTCTGCTCTCACAGGTACTATTTCTCATGGTTGTAATGATTGGATTATTGACAGTGGGGCTTCCAAACACATGACCGGGTTTAAAGAATCTTTTGTAAATCTATATGAACATGAATCACCCCATAAAGTGAAACTTAGGGATGACTATCAATAACCCATCAAAGGAAGTGGTGAAGCCTCCTACAACCTAGATTCTGGAAAGTCTTTGAAGATGAAAGAAGTGCTTTATGTGCTTGGGCTCAAGAAAAAACTTCTCTCCATATCTGCATTGGATGCAAAACGTATGAGGGTTGCATTTGTGGATGGCCAAGTCCTAATGTGGCCAAAGGGAAAGACCATAGATGATGCAGTGGTGATTGGAGAGCAAGAGGGAGGTTTGTATAAATTGAAGGGAAAACCTGAACATGCCATGGTCCATGATTCCATGGAGCCGAGTGAACTTTGGCATAGAAGACTTGCACATATGCGCTACAAAGCATTAGCAATTGCAAGTAAAGCTGTAGAAGGTATTCCTGAAATCAAGACCAAGCATGAAGGTGTTTGCAAAGGATGTGCAAAAGGAAAGAACATAAAGAAGGCATTTCCAAGCAATGAAAGCAAGGCTAAAAGTATCTTGGAAATCATCCACTTTGATGTATGTGGTATGATGTCATCCAGTTCTCTGAGTGGGTATGTTTACTATGTCTCTTTCATTGATGACTTCTCCAGGAAGACTTCGGTTTACTTCTTGAAGAACAAAGATGAAGTATTTGATAAGTTCAAGGAATTCAAAACCTTGATGGAGAACCAAACGGATAAGAGAATCAAGACTTTCAGATCCGACAATGGTGGAGAATTCACCTCAGGTGACTTCAAGAAGCTATGCAGTGATTCAGGGATTAAGAGGGAGTTGACTGCTCCTTACAATCCACAACAGAATGGAGTTGCAGAAAGAAAGAATAGAACAATCATGGAAGCAGCAAGGGAAATGCTGCATGACCAGGATCTACCTATGCATTTATAGGCAGAAGCAGCTAGGACAACTGTATATGTGTAGAACAGAACACCCCACAAGATATTTGACAACAAGACACCAGAAGAGGTCTTCTCTGGTAAGAAACCTGAAGTCATCCATCTCAGAATATTTGGTTGTCCAGTATATACTCATGTGCCAAAGGAAAAGAGGACTCCTTCAGGAAAGAAAGGTATCTTTGTGGGTTACAGTGAAAGCTCGAAGGATTACAGAATATACTTTCCAGGGTTCAAGAAAATTGATGTCAGCAGGGATGTAACATTTGATGAAAATTCAGCATTCATCAAATCAAGGAAGACACCTATTGAAGTTTATGAAGAACCTAAGGAAACTAGATTTCAAGACACTACAATGACTGAAGCTATTTCAGATGTTGATCGTGAAATTGAAGATCCGCATCAACCTGTAGATCCGCCTTGTGAGGATAACTCTCACAAGAGAAAACCTGCATGGGCTAGAGAGCTCATTCAAGATGCAGAAAGATATGGCATTCCAGAAGAAGAACATAGAGCAAAGAAGAGAACTAGATCACATACCAGCTATGTTGCTTTACTTTGTGATATCATGAACAAATAACCTTCCAGTTATGAAGGAGCAGCGGAAAAGAAAGAATGGAAGGATGCCATGGTCAAAGAATACCAATCGATAGTGAAGAATGATGTTTGGGATGTTGTCCCAAGACCTGAAGGGAAGTCTGTTGTAACTTCCAAGTGGATCTACAAGATCAAGCATGCTGTAGATGGCTGCATAGAGAAATACAAGGCAAGATTTGTAGCTTGTGGCTTCTCTCAGAAAGAGGGAATAGATTATGAAGAAACTTTTGCTCTTGTAGCCAGGTACACTTCCATCAGATCAGTACTTTCCCTGGCTGCAGCGATGAAATGGAAGATACACCAGATGGATGTCAAGACTGCTTTCTTGAATGGTGTAGTTGAAGAGGAAGTGTATGTAGAGCAACCACTCGGTTTTGAAACACATGACAGGGAGTCATATGTGTGCAGATTGAAGAAAGCCTTGTATGGCTTAAAACAACCTCCTAGAACTTGGTATGGTAGGATGGACAGTTTTCTATCTAGTTTGGGCTTTACTAAGAGTAAAGCGGATTCCAACCTTTACTACAAGGTTGAGGAAGGAAATCCTGTGATTCACTCCTGTATGTGGATGACCTATTTGTAACAAGAGATGATAGACTGATTGCTGATACAAAGAGGAAGCTTGCTGCTGAGTTCGATATGAAGGAATTGGGGATGATGCACTATTTTCTAGGTATGGAGGTGTGGCAGAGTGCAGATAGGATCTTCCTTGGACAAGGGAAGTATACAGTAGATATCCTGAAGAGGTTAGGGATGATGGATTGCAAGGACATGGCCACACCTATGGCATTGAACTTGAAGCTTCTATGTGATGCTTCATCTGAGTTGGTTGATGTCTCTATGTATCGTCAAATGATTGGGTCCTTGATGTACCTGAAGAAAACAAGACCCGATATTTGCTTTGCGGTGAACACATTGAGCCAGTTCCTGACGGATTCGAGGAGTGTTCACCTAGTTCCTGTAAAGCATATTTTGAGGTACCTGAAGGGTACAGTTGATTATTGGCTCAAGTATGAAGCGAATCAAAAGTTTAACCTGCAAGGTTATGTTGATTCAGATTGGGCAGGCAGTGTTGTAGATAGGAAGAGAACATCTGGGTGTTGCTTTAGTATGGGATCAGGTGTGATTTCTTGGTTTAGAAGTAAGAAGTCCTGCGTAGCACTGAGTACAGTCGAGGTAGAGTATGTTGCAGCCTGTTTGGCTAGTTGTGAGGCAGTATGGATTCAGAAGCTACTGTTAGAGTTATTTGATCTCTCGCTAGAGACTACTGGTATCTTTTGTGACAACCAGAGTTGTGTGAAGCTGTCTGAGAACCCGGTGTTCCACGACAGGTCGAAACACATTGATATAAAATATCACTATATCATGGATATGGTGCAGAGAGGAGTAGTGAAGCTCCTGTATATTGCGACGGATGAGCAGATTGAAGATGTGCTGATGAAGCCACTAGCCAGAGTGAAGTTCGAATACTTTAGAGAGAGGCTTGGTGTTCTTCAGATCGACGACACTTCGAGGAAGAAGTGATGGACACATTTTCTGAAGCCATTCTAGGCATGGTGGAAGGAGGATCCTTCACATGGCTATGGATGTAAGTGTTGGATGATGAGCATTAGGATGATGTTTTAGTTTCTGCTCTATATGATCAGTTAGATCATTTATATGTATGTATGTACGCATCATGTTGGATGTTGGATATGATCAGGTAGATCATGTATTTGTATATGTATCAGGTGGATACTTGTATGATTAGGTAGATCATGTACTTATGTATGTATATCAGATGGATGCATTTGTATGATCAGGTAGATCATGTATGATGATATGTATCAGGTAGATACTTTGTATGCATTAGATGGATATACTGTTTGATCAGGATGATCACAGATGACGAGCTTCAGGATGTTGCTCCAGATGATACGCATCAGGTTGATGGTATGATGATGATCAGGTTGATCATGTGATGATGTACATCATTATGATGTATGTTGAGTATCTGTTTGATACTCTATGGCCATGGACAGGTTGTGCAGGTAGCATAGAAAAGACCCTTTAAAAATCGGACAGGTAGAGCGGTGTGCTCGTAACATCCTGGGTTACTCTATCGAGATCTAGACAGGTAGAGTTGTGTGCTCGTAACATCCTGGGATTATCTAAGTAGGTTTTTCTACAGGTAGCATAGAAAAGACCCTTTAAAATCTGGACAGGTAGAGCAGTGTGCTCATAACATCCCGGGATGCTCTATCAAGATCCAGATAGGTAGAGCAGTGTGGTCGTAACATCCTGTGATTCTCTTAGTAGGTTTCACTATAGTTTCACATAGAAAAGATCCTTTAAAATACGAATAGGTAGAGCAGTGTGCTCATAACATCCTAGGATGATCTATCAAGATCCAAACAGGTAGAGCGGTGTGCTCGTAACATCCTGGGATGCTCTGAGTAGGTTTTGCGAAAGTTCACATAGAAAATATCCTTTAAAATCCGGACAGGTAGAGCGGTGTGCTCGTAACAGCCTGGGATGCTCTATCGAGATCCATACAAGTAGAGCGGTTTGCTCATAACATCCTGGGATGCTCTGAGTAGGTTTTGTGAAGGTCAACATGTAAAAGAACCTATAGTCTGCGCTAGGTTTTGTTGATGCACGCAATCAGTCCTGGGATCCACAGTGTGGCCATTGATGATGAAGACCTGCAGGTGGTGGGCCTACATCTAGCATGAAAAAGGGCTGGCTCTGTAGAACTTCCTATGACGAGTAGATTTAGAGATTGATTGAGATAGCAGCAGCATTGATGATGATGATGATTCGAGGACAATGCATCGATGACAATGATCCAGAGAAGAAGACTTGTGCTAGATGATCTGTGTCGAGAAATAACTTCCTAATTAAGAGGGAGTGTTGATGTATATGTAACTTTGGAATGTATTTCACTTATATATTTATTGTATTCCTATAGAGATGTATTATTCCTCTATACAAAAGTGTCATCATTTGTATTGAAAAGTGTTGCAAGTATGTTAACTTGCCGATGGGTTATTAGACCAACTTGTAAGGGGTTGGCCCGATATAATGTATATGAAGTTATTGTACCTAGCTAGACAAGTCGGCCCCATAAGGTTATTGGGAAAACAAGACAAGTATAAATAGAGATCGAGATATCTCTATTTGGATCACTTCAGAACTCACACTTCCTTCACTCGGAAAGTGGCGCACATGTGAGGAGGAGGATCAGCTGCTAAGAGGAGTCTATCTCTTGTACTTTGGTTGTACTTTTGTTGAGTTATTGCTCTATCTATCTCTAAGGAAGTTGTGGGGTTTTTCACCTTAGGGTTTTCCCCACGGAAACTCTATGTCTATTGTCTCTCATGCTTTTGCTTCTTGTGATGATTGACATGCTTGTTATGATTGATATGCATTGATATACTGTACATGTTATTCTCTCAATAAAGATCCTAGAGTATTGTGAATTAATGCTCAAAATTCAACAGGAGCAGATGCCGATTTTGTTCGATGATTATCTGTACCGGGGTATGGATTTTTGGGGCGATATTGAGATGCTGTGAGCTCCAGGTCAGGCCTGGGGGCCAGATGGTATGTATTTGTTTTTTTTTTCTCTTTTAGCATATCATGTTTGTATGTTTTGCTATGATGATAGCTAGAGGTGTTTTTATGATGTTTGACATTTCCGAGTGTTTGTTATTGCAGATGTGGGTTCATGGCCTCCACCGGAGCATCAGGGCCGTAGGGGTCGTGTGGTTGTAGTAGCACCTCCACCGGTGGTGACACCCCCACCTCCTGTGTGAGGACTTGTACATCGTTGGGGTGATGATGAGGCGGTAGAGGGAATACGTGAGACCATCAATCATCTATTGGATGGTGTGGCAGATGATGGATGGAGGGATTTGGATCGGGAGGTGTTAGACCTTTGTTTTGATGCTCCATGTGAGTGGAGATCGATTTTGAGGTAGATAGTTGTGTTGGCAGTAGAGAGGAGGGCTAGGGACCAGTATGATCTAGAGGAGGGGGAGCCAGAGGAGGCGGCTAGTCGTGATGATGAGGATTAGGCTATCTTTTACTTGCCCCCAAATGTTGATGAGCATATGGAGACGTTTTTGTGGATATGTATTATGTACGGCTGATGTACATTTTGTATATTCGGGTGCTGAGGGCACTCTTGACATTATGACTATATGCTGATATATATATTTATGCACATGCATGCATTTTTTATTATACAGTCGTGTATACACGAGGATGCACATTTGTCATTGTTTTTATGTTTTGTTGCACGTGGATGCAATTGTTTATGTTTTGTATGCCCGTGGAGGCGCATTCTATGCATGTGGATGCAATATTATGTTTCTATATGCCCGTGGAGGCGCATTCTAGGCACGTGGATGCAATATTATGATGGGTTATTTTGTCTGTTTTTATGGTTTTTTGATGCCTATGTGATGTTATCTTGATGCATGTTTGATGTCCTATATGGTTTGGTTGACATGCCAATCTAGAATGTTGTTAGTCATTTGGTCTGCTACACTGTTGAGATTTCTTGGGACATGAGTGAATGAAATGGATTCAAACTGTCTAATCATTTGTTTAGTGTGCAGGTATTTTCTAAAGAGACAAGGATCACGTACCTGGTAACAATTGTTGAGTTGGGAAACAAGAAGCTGGGAGTCGAGGAAGACGTGAAGGTGACTTATTCCCATCTAGAGGGCAGCGTTTAGGAGACCGATCACAACATCGTACTCAGCCTAGTTATTGGTAGAAGCACCTATACACACTCCGTCAAGGTGAATCAACTCATGTGAGGGGGAATAGAGTACCCAAGATACGGAGGAGAGATTTGGAGACCAGGAACTTGTACCGTCAGCGAAGCCAACATAGTAAAGTGGAACAAGATCCATCTGTGGTCATACAGAAAAAACAAAGTGTGAAGTTTTTGAAAGTTTTGGTAGTGAAAAAAGAATTAAAACTGTACAATATGGGTTGTGGTGCCCAAATGATTTTATGGGTAAAAGCGTTTGAGGTACAACCTGTTACGAGGGTTGCGTAGGGGGTTTCCTTCTGAGTCAGTCAGAGTGTATGCCCCATGTCTGAGGCAAGTATGTATGATGTATGGGCCTTGCCACATGGATTCAAATTTTCCTTTGCCCATTTTTCCATGGGCTTGATTGTAAACGAGTACAACGTCTCCTTCACTAAATGCTTATGGTTGAACATGTTTATCGTAACTGAATTTGGATTGGTTCTTTGTGGCTTCAACGGTTTGGAGGGTTGAGCGGCGATCTTCATCGACTTTCTCCAAAAGAGGTAAGCATTGTTCAATTGGTGAAGTATCCGGGAGGAGTTCGATAGCGATATGCAATGTCAGGATCTGACACTCAATGGGGAGGACAGATTACATGCCATGAACCAAATGGAAAGGGGTGAAACCGATGACGGTTTTAGTGGATGTGCAGTAATCCCATAGTGTGGGGAAAAGCATGTGATGCCAATTGGACTTATGTCAGTCGACAGTGCGCTGGAGGATTGTCTTCAAAATCTTGTTAATAGCTCCATATTGGCCGTTCCCTTCGGGGTAGTAGGGGGAGGCGTATCGGTGTTTGAATTTAAGGAGGGTTGACAATTCTCGCCAAACAGAGTCCTCGAAGTGAGAACCATGCTCTGAGATGAGTTGCTTAGGTACTCCAAAATGAGTAATAACATGGTTGAAGAAGAAGCAAGCTACAGTGTTGGCTTGGAAGTTGAAAGTAGGCATGGATTCTGCCCATTTGGTAAAGTAATTGACGACCACAACGATGTATTTATGGCCACCAGTTGATGCAGGATTACACTCCATGAAGTCGATGGCCCATTTGAAAAAGGGACCAATGGTGACTACTAGATGGAGGGGGGCGGGGGAGTCCTTTCCTTGGGGGAAAAGAGCTGGCAATTTTGGAAATTTTTGACTGCTGTGATGCAATCAGTAAATAGTGAGGGCCAAAAATACCCTGCGTGGATCACCTTTTGGGCAGTGGCCCCTCCATAGAAATGGCCACCGCAGGCACCGCTATGACAGTCATTAAGGACTTGTTTTGCTTCTTCTCGAGAAAGGAAACTTCGTATGATTGTGTCAACACCGCGTGATAGAGGACATCACCTAAGAGGAGATAACGAGAAGCATGGTGGCAGATGCGATGACGTCCATCATGGTCGACATCAGGTCGAAACTTTTGTGTATGGAGGTAAACCAAAATGTCGTCGTACCAAGGGTTGTCTGACGAGATGATAAACAAATGGTCGTCAGTTAGATCTGTATTGACTAATGGTGATGTAGATGAGGATGGTAGGTCTGTAATGAGTTGAGCAAGTGCTAAGGCTTTGGTTCTCTTGGGGGTTGTGAAAGCTAGGTCATACTCTTGTAAGATAATAACCCATTTAGAAATGTGGCCTTGTAGAAGGCGGCGGTTCAGTAGATAAACCATGGGGTTGGAGTTGGTGACAAATTTAGTGTGGCTCATGAGGATGTAATGCCAAAACTTTTGTACTGAAAAGACGATGGCAAGGGCCAGTTTCTCTTCATATGGGTACTGTAGCGGTGGGACAGATAAGGTTTGGCTCACGTAATAAACAACATGCTCTTGATGAGCAGGGTCTTCTTGAACGAGAACTCTGAAGACAGCATAATCGGATGCCAAAACGTAAAGAATGAAATCCTTAGAGAAATCCAGAGGGGAGATCAAGAGGGAATTGGTGAGAGCTTTCTTCAAGTCATTGAAGGCTCCTTGAACTTGATCATCCCACACAAAAGGGATGTGGGTACAAAGCAAACGAAGGAAACCATGGAACATTGTGGCATAATCAGGGACAAGATGACGAAGGAAATTTGCTTTTCCCTGAAGGCTTTGTAATTGTCGAAGCGTACGAGGTGATGGGAGGTATAAGATGGCTTGGACCTTTAATGGATCGACTACGATACCTTTCTGTGATATGATGCAACCTAACAACCGGCCTACTAGAACGCAAAATACACACTTAAGGGGGTTCAAGCGGATTTGGTATTTTCGACAACGTATGAAGACTTGCTGGAGGTCATTAAGGTGATCGGATCGTTTTCTCGATCAAGCCATGAGGTCATCAAGGTAGACAAGGATAATGTTGACCAATTCATGGAAACAATATGTCATGGCCCACTGAAAAGTGGCTCTAGCGCTTTTAAGACCAAAGGGCATAAAACGGTAAGCAAAATTGCCCAATGGGGTGGTGAAGGCAGTTTTGTACTGATCTTCTTTGCGAATGTGAATTTGGTTATACCCGGAGAAACCATCCATGAAAGATAGTATCTCATGCCCCACACATGCATCGATAAGTTGGTCAATAAATGGTGTTGGAAAGTTATCTTTGGGGCAAGTGAGGTTTAGGTCGCTGAAGTCAGTACAGACACAGATAGTGCCTTACTTCTTGTTAGCTGGTACTGGGTTAGAAACCCAGGTGGTGTAGGCTATGGGGTAAATGAACCCTGTTGTGTGAAGCTTCTCAATTTTTGCTTTTACGGCAGGAAGCTTAGATGGATGGATGGGTCATTGTTTTTGGCGGACAGGTGGTACATTGGGCCAAGTGTCAATATGGTGTTCTACAATAGCGGGATCAAGACCCAGCTTCTCAGTGTAGGACCATGCAAATACGTCGTGGAACTCTTGAAAGAGTTCCTTGTAAGCTTGTACCTCATCCTCTGTACATGATGCGCCCAGGGAAATGAGTTTGGGTATTTTGGGCTTGGTACAGATGTCAACTTTAATAACGGGTGAAATGTTGGCCATATTGCCTTCCTCAAAGGCATCAAGGGCTTGGATGGGATCCTTCAACTAGTCAACCTTGGTGGGAAGGAAATATTTGGATTCAATGAAGAATTGATTTTCCATGGAAGAGGTAGATGCTTCAAGGATGAAGTATGATCGATGGTGCATATCATCCCAGGGGTATTCTGGTGCAGTAAGTGATTCAAGTATTTCCTCGTCATTGCGGAAGCATTGTGTTGTCAAATCGGTTGACTGAGGTGCACTAGTGGATGAGATCATATAATTGGTATTAATATCTTCCCAGGAGGAAGCTTTTGGGGGATATATTTCCTCAATGAGAGGAGGGGATATCTCTAGGTCGACATTATTCAATTTGTATAGAGCTACTCTATAATTTGGGAGATTAGGGTAGTGTTGTGAGTAATGGCCGTAAATGGCACATATCACATAAGGGTGATTGGTACGCAGCGATTTATCACGAGGTTGAGGGGGTAGTTCAAATTTGACAAGTGGGATGCTAGCATCGTCATCCGACATTTGCATGGGGTAATGGAGTGCTGGTAATTGTGAACATTGATGGGTAGCATGGCCTATATCGTCGCACAAAGAGCACTTGGGGGGAGCACAATATGTTGGGGGATTCTTCGGCAGCTTTGGAGTCAATGGGGCGGTGCAGGTTGTGAGTCTAGTGGTGTAGGTTTGTGGGCCTCTTCCCCTAGTGTAGCGGAAATAAGGGGGAGTATTACTAGATGTTGATGCAATGGCCACTGTTGGAGGCGGTCAGTTTTGGATGTTTGCTACATCGGGGGGTGGGCGGTTAGAGGTATTGATGGGTTGCACCGGTTGTAAAATGACATTCGGTATCGGGGGAGGGGTTGGGGCAGGAAGGTACCACATAGGTAGTCCTAATGTTAACTCTGGAAGGTTGAGTGTAGCCATTACTGGGGTGCTGACTACTCCTGAAGGAGGAAATAGAAATGGGATAGTGTGGATGGTTTTAGCTCCTACATGACTGGGTACTGAGGGTGGTTGTGGTAGGAAAGGGGGTTGTTGGTTAGGTGCCTGTGAGAGGGTGCAAAAATTAGATATTTCGGTTATCCGTAAAGGGCGTGGAATGGATTGGAAGGTGGAAGTCATGGGAGTATCTAAGTATATCCTGGGTCCAACTGTGGAGATGAACGATGTGGGTGCACTCTGAACGGGTTGTTCAATCATGGGTAAAACATTTTCAGGTGCGGCGGGGGCATTAGGATCATAGTACGTTAATTGATCAATTTTGACTACACGTCCCTCATGGGGAAACATCATGAGGCGGAAGACAGATGAAGCGACAGATTTCATAGCATACATGTAACTTTGTCCTAGTAAGAGGTTGTAATCAAGCTGGGCATTGATGACCTCTATGTCTATGAGAACCGTTTTACCACCTAATTGGACGGGTACGTTAGCCAAAATGCCTTGCGGTTGAGTTGAATGACCATCATAAGATCGTAACGCAGTGGTGGATGGTTGTAATGTGGTAGATCCGAGCTTCTGCCAGACAAATGTTTACATCATGCTGTTAGATTTTCTGAATTTACTTCAATATGATCTAGGATCTTAACTGAGAGAACAACATGTACAGCATATCTACAGAATATCAATCATGGAGACAATAATGCAAGCACACAAGAGACACAAAGATTTACTTGGGGAAAACCATAAAGGTGAAAAACCCCAATAACTTCCTCAGAGATAGTTAGAGCAATTATACAACCAACCAAGAGATATAGCCATAACCTAGCAGCAGATCCTCCTCCTCCATAAGTGTGCCACTCCTCCTTGAGTGCATGTGTGAGAAGTGAGTGAGCAAATAGAGTGCCTCCCGCACTCTATTTATACTTGACTTGACTTGCCTTTTTACCTAACTCATGTAGGCTCGAACTTAACCACATAATATAATGCTGACTGGGCCGACCCCCAATAGGGTGGTCTAATAACCCTTAGACCCACATGACTTATACAGGGCCGACCCCAAATAAGGTGGTCTAATAACCCATCAAGTATAAGTTACGACACTTACAATATAAATGACGACACTTCCTTATAGAGGAATAATACCATCTCTATAGGAATACAATATACATATATGTGAAATACATTCCAAAGTTACATATACATCAACACGCCCTCTTAACTAGGAAGGTATTTCTCAGCACAGTTCTTCTAGCACAAGTCATCTTTTCTGGATCATCGTCACTAGATAATCGTCATCGAGTCATCATCATCATCACTGCTACTGCTATCTCAATCAATCTCTGAATCTACTCGTCATAGGAAGTTCTACAGAGCCAGTCCTTTTTCATACTGGATGTAGGCCCACCACCTGTAGGTCTTCGTCATCACTGGCCATACTGTGGAATCCTCAGGACTTATTACGTGTGTCACAAAACCTCGAAAGAGCATCCCAGGATATTACGGGTACACAACTCCAACCTGCAGGATCTCCCAGGGCGCTATTACATGTGACCCCACCACAAAACCTCGAAAGAGCATCTCAGGATGTTACGGGTACACAACTCCGACCTAAAATCTCCCAGGGCACAAATTACATGTGGTCCACCACAAAACCTAACAAGAGCATCTCAGGATGTTACGGGTACACAAATCTGACCTGAAATCTCCCAGGGCACAAATTACATGTGGTCATGGCAAAACCTCGCAAGAGCATCTTAGGATGTTACGGGTACACAACTCCGACCTGAAATCTCCCAGGGCCCAAATTACATGCCATAGGACAAAACCTCGCAAGAGCATCTCAGGATGTTACGGGTACACAACTCCGACCTGAGATCTCCCAGGGCACAAATTACATGTCCTCCCAGAGCAATGTCTTGAAAGAGCATCCCAGGCTGTTACGGGTACACAACTCCGACCTATAGGATCTCCCAGACATGCTCATCTGCACAACCTGATCCACGGCCACAGAGTATCAACCTGATACTCACCATACATCATCCTGATGTACTCATGATCGTCCTGATCATCATCACTGCAATGTCCTGCTGCATGTCATCTGGAGCAACATCCTGAAGCTCATCATCCATGATCATCCTGATCATCACTGCAACATCCTGCTGCATGATCCACCTGACCATCAATGCATCCACCTGATGCATACCAAGTATCTACCTGATACATATCATCATACATGATCCACCTGATCATCAATGCATCCACCTGATGCATACCAAGTATCTACCTGATACATGATACATATCACCATACATGATCCACCTGATCATACAATGTATCCACCTGATACATATACAGATACATGGTCCAAGCATCCAACATGATGCATATACAAAATACATACACATGATCCAACTGATCATATCCAGCATCCAACATGATGCATCCATACATAAATGATCCACCTGATCATATCCAACATCCAACATGATGCATACATACATAAATGATCCAACTGATCATATCCAGCATCCAACATGATGCGTACATACATACATACATAAAAATGATCCAACTGATCATATCCAGCATCCAACATGATGCGTACATACATACATAAAAATGATCCAGTTGATCATATCCAGCAGAAACCAGAACATCATCCTGATGTTCATCATCCAGCGCTTACATCCACAGCCATGTGAAGGATCCTCCTTCCAACATGCTTGGAATGGCTTCAGCAAATGTGTCCATCACTTCTTCCTCGAAGTGTCCTCGATCTGAAGAACGCCAAGCCTCTCTCTGAAGTACTCGAACTTCATCCTGGCTAGTGGCTTCGTCAGCACATCTGCAATCTGCTCGTCCGTCGCAACATATAGGAGCTTCACAGCTCCTCTCTGCACCATATCCCTGATATAGTGATATTTGATCTCTATGTGTTTCGACCTGTCATGAAACACTGGGTTCTTGGACAGCTTCACACAACTCTGGTTATCACAGAAGATACCAGTAGCCTCCAATGGGAGATCAAATAACTCAGACAGTAGCTTCCGTAGCCATACTGCCTCGCAACTAGCTGAACAGGCTGCAACATACTCTGCGTCAGCTGTACTCAGTGCTACGCAGGACTACTTCCTGCTAAACCAAGAGATCACACCTGATCCCATACTGAAGCAACACCCAGATGTGCTCTTCCTGTCTGCAGCACTGCCAGCCCAGTCTGAATCAACATAACCCTGCAGGTTAAACTTTTGATTCGCCTCATACCTGAGCCCATAATCCACTGTATCCTTCAGGTACCTCAGAATATGCTTTACAGCAACCAAGTGAACACTTCCTCGGATCTGTCAGGAACTGGCTCAATGTGTTCACAGCAAAGAAAATGTTTGGTCTCGTGTTCGTCAGGTACATAAAGGACCCAATCATCTGACGATACATAGAGACAGCAACCAGCTCAGATGAAGCATCACATAGAAGCTTCAGATTCAATGCCATAGGTGTGGCCATAGCCTTGCAGTCCATCATCCCGAACCTCTTCAGGATCTCTATTGCATACTTCCCTTGTCCAAGGAAGATTCCATCTGCACTCTGCCACACCTCCATGCCAAAAACAAATAGTGCATCATCCCCAAGTTCTTCATCTCGAACTCGGTAGTAAGCTTCCGCTGCGTGTCAGCAATCAATCTATTTTCACCTGTAACAAACAGGTTATCTGCATACAAAAGTAGTATCACTAGATTTCCTTCCTTAACCTTGTAGTAAGGGTTGGAATCCGCTTTACTCTTGGTAAATCCCAAACTGGATAGAAAGCTGCCTATCCTACCATACCAAGTTCTGCACACATAAATGACTACACCATGCTATCTTGAAATCCATCTGGTGCATCTTCTATTTCATCTCAATGCTGCCATCTGCAACATGCTTGATCTGATAGTTCCATTTGGAAGTCATAACAAACTTCCCTTCACGTCTTGGGACTGCAACCCAAACATTATTCTTCATGATCGACAGATCATTCCATTTCTTCATCCCAGATCCTGGGAACTTCAATATCTTCAATAGATATCTTTATTGCTGAACAAATGTTGTAGTTCTTCTTTTGTAGGAGATGGCATACGATCTTTCCTACACAACAAGTTAAATTGCATGATTAGAAAACATCTCATAGTTTTCAGAACAAATTCTTACACATAAAGAAATATGTCATACAGTCATGCAATTATCTTAGCCAATGCTTCAATACAACATTTATCCATATCCCATAACTTTCTAGATGCCTTCCAATCTCTACCAGAACATTGTTAAGAGTGTGCACAACTCCCAACATGTCAGCAAAGAGGTTTCATTCTAGATAAGTAGCAATGGAATGTTGTACAGTGCCATAGGCCACTTACCCATGTATATTAGTAGTATACTGTTCATCAATGCACCTATTCTAATATGCATAATACACAACCTAATTCTAGGAACATCAGTATATACATTATTGAACAGTATTATTTAAACAAACAAATATGCAAGAAATGATGATTAAAATACTTATCTTTCTTTGTTCGTTGGGTGGACTCCCTCTGAGTCTTTGCTTCCTTGCAGGAGCTGTTGGAGTCCTAATCTGAAGGAGCTTCTTCTACACCTTTCTATTGTGGGATGTAGAGAGATGGTCAACTCCCTCTGAATATCTGCATCCTTGCATAAACCACTGGAGTGTACTCCTTTTCTTTCTTGCAGGAACAACTGGAGTGTGCTCCTTTGCTTTCTTGCAGGAGCAACTGGAGTGTGCTCCCTCTTGATCTTTGTTTCCTGAATTACCTGTTCTTGAACTCATATTCATCCTTGGTCCCTATGCATGCTTATTAGTATCATGATTGAGTTATCCTTGTGATCTCATATAAAATCATACATTCATTAGTATACTATTAAAACACAATAATCTCAAGCATGTATAGTCATGATCATTTCAAACAGAAAATAATAAGCATTAGCATTCAAGGTTTATGTAGAATTCTTAAGGTTAGTCAAATCATAAGAAACATAACATGTCTAAACCTATAATTACTCAAACCTATGACTCTTCGCGTTAGTTGAATCATCAATTAAGATAAGAGATATAATGTGCATAAAACCTGTGATTATTCAAACCTATACTTTCATGATTCTTCTGGTTAGTCATATCATCAATTATAGTAAGAACAATAAAATACATCCAACCATGATTATTCAAACCTATGACTTCATGAATAATCATTATCAACAACAGTATAAGATCCTAACACAAGGTAGGATTCTAGCTTGATATAGGAAAAGCATACCGGGATTAGCATGCTAGTTAGTTATGTCTAAGATACTCACATGATGTCTTCTTGTTCTTCTTCAATGACTTGTGCTAGTAGCCTGTATATCTCATAGGTTAACTATTACAAAACCAAGTTATACATACCTCGTAAATGGATCTTCTATGAGATCCATGACAATGGATGAATCTTTGTCCTCATGTTATCATGATCATATGTTCTTGGACCAGAACATGATTTGTCTTTCTTGGTGTACCTTTCATGTTAGTAGACAACATAAACCTCATACAACACCATAATGCATTAGTACAATCATAAGTGCCAACACCCTAACCAATGAATATCTTCTATCATGCATTCATAATTTTGTTAAGGTGATACGACAAATCTAAAATCAAAATTGTACTAACCGTAATAACATGAAGACAAACATACCATAAACTTAATCATGGACAAATATCGAAACATACCTCGATGAGTCATACCTGTCGAGATCGCTTGTAATCTTCTTATATAAGGCCTTAGCCTCATCTCCCTCTGAAACAGGAACTTCTTCACTCATGCAGATGATCAATCCATCTTCTTCTAGGATTAACCCAATCCACTTGATTTGCAAGAACTGGACCTGGAGCTGGATATGGGTTTGTCAGAGAAACCCCAAAAATTCAAACTTTGAATTTCAAACTTTCGAAAGGATAGAAATATGCGCCTTGATGAGCTGATCAAACTGGTATATTCAGAATTTGAAAACTGTAAAGTTTCACTCCTCAATTTTTCCTTTGAAACTTCCAGATTCACTGGACGTGACCCTGAACTGGGGTTTGATGAAGCCCACTCTTTTTCCCCATCAAAATGTTTGATCCAAAGCTCTAAGATTATAATTTTCTGAGGAGCTTCTAGCCGTGGTCACAGATTTCAAAAATTCCCATTTTTACAGAAGCCCTAATTTCCCACTTTTCTGATCAAAGTCCCGAACTAGGGTCTAATCAAGCCCGGCCTTCTTCCCAACCAAAAATTCTGATCTTGGTCTCTAAATTTCTATTTTGATGAGTAGCATCCAGCCGTGGTCTCCGATTACACAAATTCCAACTTTCTCCAAAGCCCTAAATTCCGGAAGCCATGAATGAAGGTACCAAAAAATAATTCTGTTTTGACAGAAATATGTACCTGATTGTTTCTGGTGTAACTCCGAAATTTTTGATCCACAGGGTCTGAAAAAGTTTTCTGAGATAGCCTGACCTGTTATCTTTCCATCCTGACAGGTCTGACCTCAATTGGATTCTCTGAGAGAGAGTTATGCCAAATGTCGCAACGTGACCTGTTTTGGGATAAAATAGGAGAGCGAACTTGTACGGCGTGCCACGTGTCACTGTTTTAACTTCGGCCTCTGAAAATTTTTTCTAAGATATCTCGGCCTGTTACCTTTCCATCCTGACAGGTCTGACCTCAATTGGACTCTCTGAGAGAGAGTTATGCCAAATGTCGCAACGTGACCTATTTATGGGATAATACATGAGAGTGAACTTGTACGGCGTGCCATGTGTCACTGGTTGAACTTCGGCCTCTGAACAAGTTTTCTGAGATAGTACAAACTTTGTACTACCTATAAATTTTTACGAAATTTCATTTGGAGCTTCCTATCCCAAGATATGACCTTTTTCCCAAGGTCACCTGATTTTGACTCAGATCTGGAAGAGGCAGAAACCCTATATTGTACAGATCATAAATCACAAAGTACAACGAATTAGAGGTTTTCCTTTGGACACAAGATACCTGGAGATCTTATCTTCGGCCTGCAACAATTTCAGATCCGAAAACTTCTCCAAAACGGATTTATAGCGAAGGTGCTACGATGACTGGTTTTTTCTATATCAAGCCCTAGCATCGTAAGTGCAACAAGTGTCATACATGCCATATCATGCCTTCTTTCAGGCTAGCTCTGATACCATGTTAGATTTTCTGAATTTACTTCAATATGATCTAGGATCTTAACTGAGAGAACAACATGTACAGCATATCTACAGCATATCAATCATGGAGACAATAATGCAAGCACACAAGAGACACAAAGATTTACTTGGGGAAAACCATAAAGGTGAAAAACCCCAATATCTTCCTCAGAGATAGTTAGAGCAATGATACAACCAACCAAGAGAGATAGCCATAACCTAGAAGCAGATCCTCCTCCTCCATAAGTGCGCCACTCCTCCTTGAGTGCATGTGTGAGAAGTGAGTGAGCAAATAGAGTGCCTCCCGCACTCTATTTATACTTGACTTGACTTGCCTTTTTACCTAACTCATGTAGGCTCGAACTTAACCACATAATATAATGCTGACTGGGCCGACCCCCAATAGGGTGGTCTAATAACCCTTAGACCCACATGACTTATACAGGGCCGACCCCAAATAAGGTGGTCTAATAACCCATCAAGTATAAGTTACGACACTTACAATATAAATGACGACACTTCCTTATAGAGGAATAATACCATCTCTATAGGAATACAATATACATATATGTGAAATACATTCCAAAGTTACATATACATCAACACATGCAGGTGGAGGCACCTTCATCGATGAATGACAAGGTTTCAAATGGACACAGAAACTTGAAATGCTAATGTCGAAGGCATACCTGGTTCGACTTGGTCCAAATCGAATGCCATCATTCGTGAATCGTTAGGGTCTATTGCACCAATGGCGGATAAAAATATTTTCCTCTGTGCAGGACAGTTTTTTAGGACTTCCAGGACAGACATAACAATGAGGGACTAGGCTAAGTCTTCCACAATATTATAATTTGAAGTTGCACGAGCATTAGGATTATTGTTTATCTGTCGTAGGGGGAAGCGAGGGGCTTTAGGGCCCCCTTCCATCGGCATATTAGGTATGCGTAATGGCTGATTAGTTGGAAGGGTGTTTGTAGCTAGATCAGTAGGTGTGGTTTTAGGGGCATAGCCGTATTGGTTTTAGCATGTTTGGAGGTTGATATCATTTGATGACATCATTAGTAGATGGTGAGTACCTAAATTCATATGCTAGTAATCAGTTGAAGCATAGATGATTTGGTATTATGGTGTCGCGGGTCCTTGTGGGGGTTCCATTGGACGGGTTTTTACTAGTCCTTGGTTGGGTAAAGGATTCTGCAATATCATGGGTTGTTGTTGAGGAGGTGGTGCTGGTAATGATATCATTTGATGACGTCATTAGTAGATGGTGGTGTTGGAAGGGTGTTTGTAGCTGGATCAGTAGGCGTGGTTTTAGGGGCAGAGCCGTATTGGTTTCGGCGTGTTTGGAGGTTGATATCATTTGATGACATCATTAGTAGATGGTGAGTACCTAAATTTGTATGCTAGTAATCAATTGAAGCATAGATGATTTGCTATTGTGGTGTCGTGGGTCCTTGTGGGGGTTCCATTGGATGGGTTTTTACTAGTCCTTGGTTGGGTTCAGAGGTGGTCTAGGTGCTTGTTGTGCTTGTTGGTAACCTTGAGTTATTGGAAGTGTTGGGGCAGCAGGTGCTGCTTGCGGGGGATAATAAGCTGATTAGGCTTGTGAGTGAACAGGAGCATGAGTGGCCTGTTGGTTATAATATGTGGGAGGTGCATAAGATGAAGGTGCGTTCCTGTAACACTGTGGTGGATAGGAGGTTCTATGAGTGTGGTTGGTGTGTGCCATGGGATCATATGAAGTGGTAGCGCCGGAATGAGATGTAGCCCTTGAAAGGTTTGGGGCGTTATTGGTACTCATAATGGTAAAGGGTTTGTTTTGTGACACAACTTGGCCAATGATGCCATCGGCGGCATGGGATTCCCTCGACGCATCATTCTGAGATGGATCATCATGTGGGGCATCAGGGAAGATGGTGTATAAATAACCAGACTGGGCGTAGATTAAATCAAACTCCTCTGCTTTTAGAATGGCTTATTCTTCCGACTGGGGTCATTCGGAAGCCACATCTTTGGCTATGGCTATAGCTGGAAGGAGAGATTTTAGGAACCAATCCAAGAAAATACGATCATATAGCTTGATCTTGCATAGGCTACAGTGTTTACACCACTCATGGATGTGATCTATGATATGGGTAGCCGTGTTCTGTCTACAAGACAAGAGGATTTCCACTCCCGCATCATAGTGGATAGGTAGTTGAAAGAACTGTAGGAAAGTTGAGGCAAGGCATGTAAACGTAGGGTGTGTCCCGTGGGGCTGCTCGATATACCATTTGGCTGCCGAGCCAATGAATGTTCTTTGCAACAGACGTAGGCGAATAGAGTCATCTACTATGGAGTTGGAGGAACACCATAGATGAAAAGACATAATGTGATTTTGTGGGTCTTCACCACCTTCCCTTCAAACTTAGGGATGTCAGATGGGAGTTTAATGGGCATGTGAGGCCAAGTAGGATCATGTCTAATGGGATCGTTTGTTAATCTTGCCAGGTCTGGTAGGTTCTAGCAATAAATGGAAAACTGGCAGAGGAGTGCGACATGGTCAGTGGGGCATAAGTGCTATTGGTAGCATTATTGATTAGGCCACTACCTCCAAAGGGAATATTAGCCGTGAGGGGAATATGACCTCCAAATTGAGGTGTGGAGTTGGTATGGGAGGGTCCTGTGCCTCCAAGTGTAACATGGGTTACAAATGGGTTGGTATTAGGTATAGTAACTATTGGGTTTGGTATAGTAGCAGGGATGGTGATTGTAGGTTCCATCGAGGGCATGCCTAGGGATGTCATGTGGAGGGAATACTCATTGTAGGAGTGGGTCCCATAGAGGGCATACCCAAAGTAGGAGTGAGTCCCATAGAGGGAATACCCAAAGTAGGAGTGGGTCCCATAGAGGGCATACCCAAAGTAGGAGTGGGTCCCATAGAGGGCATACCTAAGGTAGTTGTGGTAGTTGTTTCTATTGTGGTAGCTGGGGTGGTGGAAGATGTTCCACCAGCAGTACCTGTAAAGAAAGGTTTGGAAGTCATGCCATCCATGGGGCCAGTTGGTGCTATGTATGTAGGGTATTCGGATTCTTCCTCAGAGTCAGATGTGAAATGAGGGGCGTCAAAATCGGATGACGGGGCTCTATGTCGATGATGTGTGGAGTCAAGTGACAATGCTCTATGTCTATGATGAGTGGTTTCAAGTGAACCGTACTGTAGGGGTTCACCCTGGAAGCACCGAGAACGTCTTGGGGACTCAATGGTAACAGTCGGCTAGTAAAACAAATGGGTAGTGGTGAGTGAAAAGCTCAAAAACCCTAGTGCAAACGTGTATGCAGGAGGGGAGCACAAGAACAATGGCACTTAGGCCAACAACCAAAATCAAAACACTTACGGTAACAGCTATGCTACAATTAGTGGAGTAATAAAAAAATATGGTCAAAATACCAACAAGCAAACGACTCCTAAAAATAAAAATGGTGGACTCATTAAACCAAGGGGAGGTAAGAGAGCATGCAAGCACCTAACTAAGAAAGGTATTATGGTTCCAACAAGACGTATCCTCTGCAAGGTGATGAAATCCAAGTCAGACAATACGAAACGTAGACCCAAAGGCTAATAATATCCCCCTACCGGGAGGGACACCGGGTAGACAATCCTAGAAGAAAGGCCACTAAGACACCCGTTCATGACACATCCAGAAAGGTGAATCTGTAGCTCCTGTTTTATTGCCGTTGTACTCCCATATGGGTAGTACACCGAGAAAAATGAGTAGGTATCCTTCGGTGACTGAATGGATTGTGGTAGTCCACTCAAGCCTCTGGAACCAGTCTTTCTACTTCGACCCTCCTAAGGGAGAGGCCTTTCCGACAAGTTGGTGTATAACCATGCCAATAAGTACTAAGGGATTTTGGTACCCTAATTGTCAACCACTATGTCTCAAATGAAAGTGAGTGAGGGGTGTTATTTGGATATGTATCCCCTCAATCTTACCTAACTACAATGTTATTTTGATGTTCCCCAAGTGGAGTTAGAATGTTGGTTGAGTTAAATAGATTTTAAGGCTCACTTTGATTAATGGTGACAGAGTGTGTGTAAGTGTGGTTATGTACCAAAATAAAATGCCTCGCTTGGGTGAATATCTATCAACTTAAAATTTTGATTTTCAACTTGCAAAATATGAAAATTTTTAACTGAAAAATGCTTAACAAGTTTTTCTTTCAATAAACTGAATTTTTTTCAAAATGATGTAGTAAAGAAAATAACAGAAAAAGAAAGAGAATCTCTAAGGCTGCAAGTCAAACAGTGGGCTATGAAAGTGCAGGCAAGATGGCTCGAAAATATGGGCCGAAATGGGTGACAAAAACTCAGACGGCAAATCGCAGGGTTCTGGATGAAATCACGGTTGTCTGTGGCAAAAATTGCGATCTGGATCACAGTGATCTAGGGAAAACTTGCGATCTATGTCGTGGCGGGGGGGATGTAAGCCGTGATATGGAATCGCAGCTATGGGTCTAAAACCCACGATCTGGATCACGGATAACAGGGAAAACCCGCGATTTCGGGTGAAAAAAATAGGTTTTTAAAATCATGGCTTTCGGCTAAAAACCCCTGATGTGGATCGTGGCTGTGGGTGCATAAACCTGCGATTTTTGGGATTGAAAAAGTCACTGAAAACAAAATCCAAAAATTAAAATTTTGGACTGTGTGGGCTACAGATACGACTAATGGCTAGGGAAGCAAGCTATGGGCTTAGTCGTAGGCCAGATCTACAACAATAAAGCTAAATAATAGCAAAAATAAGAAGAAATCTAGATCTAAACAAAGATTCAAAGATTCGAAGTAAAGAGGAGTCGCCAAAAACTGTTGCTTGGGTTTTCACCCAAGTATGTGCAAATGTGCACCTACTAACTTCGTAGTAGCAGTCTCGATTAAAGCAATAAAAACTAATGTAAAAATAAATATTAATCTAAGATGTGCAAGAAAAGTAAATCTACAGTAAACAGTAAAAACTAGAATGATCCATGTAAAACAAATTTTTATTTGTGAAAAAATCGCTTTACAAATAACATATTACCTCAAAGGGTGAGGATGGTTGAGCTTGAGCAGCTACAATGGTGAGGTGCTCCAATGATCTTTCTCTTCTCCAAATGCAAGTGGAGGATTGGCCAAAAAGGGATTCCAAAGATGGATCTAAGCTCAAATGATGGCTCAAGATCTCAAGGAAGAAATTGGCAGCATAAGGATAGGATGAGTGTTGATGAATAGTGAGGAGCCTCTATCACCTTTTTATAGCTTTTCGGTGATGGAGAATACAACTATGGTTTAAGAAAACCAATGGTATTGGTAAAAATGGTTTATGTTTTCTTTTCCTCTTTTTCCCTCTTTTTTCCTTTTTTGAATATATTTTTGAATTTTACTCCCTTTTAATAAATTTTTGGGAATTTTGGACCCCTTTTGAGGGTGTTTTGTATTTTTTGAGGAAAATTAAATATTTTGAGGATATAAAGATGGATTTCGGTCTTTTTGGTTACCTTTTGAAGGTTTTAGAGGCTAAAATGGTAGGAAAAGTGGACAAATGGGTCATGTGAATAGGGAGATGAGCTAGTGAGCATTTTTTGGGTGTCAACACTAAAGTTGTAACAAAAGCCTAAAATACTATGGAAAGTGGGTTTTTGAACAAAAATAATCAAAAAATAAGATAAGGGATAATCCCACATTGAAAAGAGAAACTTGAGAGCCCATTTCCCAATGCTATAAAACAAAGGCATTTGGGGCATGGTAGGGGGAGGAAAAAGGAATATCAAAGGCATGCTGGAGATATTTGGAGGATTGGAAAGCTTGGATTCTTCATCAAATGCAAGGGTGGATAAAGGATATCTGATGGAAAAGGAGAAGGGATGCACATCAAGCTAGATCGCAAGTATGTATCTTCTTCTTTAGCATAATATGAAACATTCAATTCCCTTCTAATTCATGATTTTAAATATGTTAGGGGATGATAAATGATTGTGGATTTCTGACATTGAAGATTCACCTACTTCATAGTAATATAGATGTTTTAAAGTAGATCTAACACTACCTTAAAATATATTATCACCAGTGAAAATTTTGAATGGGATGATGAGGAAGTATTCCATGTTTATGGATGATTAACAAAAAATGAGGATGATGATTCTTTGTGTGACATTGTGTGCAAAGAGAACAGAAGGTAGAATCCATCATAGTTTAGTGTCATAGATGGCAGAGTGTGCTATGGGGGGGAACTTCTGGGAGTTAATCCCTCTGAGTACATCATAGAATACCAAATATTGAGGAAGGAGATCCAGGAGGTCTTTTCTTTTCGAGACTTATGTACTTTCAAATTTGAAAGGTTGTTTTCAAATGAGGATCCTTATGGAATCACATATCAAAGAATAATAAGTCATATTGTCAACAGTGTGTGCAAAGAAGTGGAGCATATGTTGCAGCAGAGTGAAGCATCACCATGCTCTACACCCAACAAGCCAATGACTAAAGGAGCATCTAGAGATTCTTTTGATTCATAAAGAGGGAGGCCCTCTATCAAAATGCATCCATCAAATGATCATGATGGACCTAGCATTGTGGAATTTTCCAAAGAGAAAGAAGAACCATGTACAACACAAGACCAAGCAAAGGGTGTTGAAGTTGTCAACAATGTGGAAAGAGATTCCACTTCGGTATATTCGAGCTTCTTTGTTGGTGATTTCAAGATCATTACATAGGATATTAGTTCCATTGATAGTGGTGAGACATATTTTGGATCAGATCCAAAAGAACAACATAAATCATATTCACAGTCACCACTTGAGCTTCATAATGAAGCAGAAGACAAGAACACATCAGTTGGATGTCAACCAAAATATTTGGTGGAAGGACAAGCCACCATAACTACATCACATGAAGAGAAATATATAGTGCAAAGGTAAGGTCACCATTCATATTTTTGTATTCCCCTGTGTCATAAGGAAGTTTTGGCTACACCAAAGGAGAGGATTGACATGGTTGAATCCTCTAGTGATGAGGCTATAAATTTTGGTCTTAAGGAGGAATGCATTGAGAGGGTTGAAATTTTGGATGAGAGTCCTCATGATTATCATATGGTGGAGGAGCTCACATGTCGAAACACTCACTATTGTGTGAGGGAACCATGGAGTGACTTAGTTAGCCTTCTATTAGTCATAGAAGAAAGGATCTTGCAAGTGTTGTCTAGAACTAGTGGTGCGCATAAGCTTCTTAAAGATCTTGTTGGAAGAGTTCAAAGGGAGGAAAAAAAAGTGGATTTGTGGGAAGATTCTCTAGCTCTGAAATTTGCATCATCAGGAGAGGACTAGAAGAAATGAAAGATGATTACTTACAATTGTTCATGGATAGAGACATGGCTCTCAAATTTGTTGCAGACAAAGAAACAATGGAAGGGGAGCCACATCATGTGGATGTTGAGATTTCACATTCTTTTCCTAGAGCCATTAGTGATCTGATGTGTGTGGCAGATTGCACACATAATGTAATGGTGGAGACTCTTGCGGAAGGTGATCATGAGGAGTATGCATAACTACAAATGTTTGAGGAACAAATTGTCTTGGAAGATGTTGGCCAAGCATTTGTTCTCTGTGAAGGGGATCATGAGCTGTCTCTATGTGAAGAAGGCTCTAATATGATGAATATGGATGATTACATCCCATTTGGACCAGCAAGCAAATAATCTTATTCATCCTCGAATTGGATGGATAGATACATCACCGAGATGGAGACCCAAGGTTGTGCAATACTAGCTCACATTGGTGAGGGTTATTTTTGCATTAAGGATAGATCTACTGCTGCATTTGAGATTGTTATGTTATGTTAGAAGAAGCCGAGACATCTTTGGATTCAATATAATGTATTCCTTACATCTTCATTCATACCTTGGGAAATAAAATACATATTGGATGAGGTGTCATCTCAAGGCATGAATTCCATTTTGAAGCAAGGAGATAGTGAATGGAATGTTACAAATTTCAACACCACTCCAAGCACAAGCATGGACCTCTCACATCATCCTGAAGACCTTGAGAAGTCCCAACAAGAGAATCAGACGGTTCTTGAATACCTTCCACTAGGAAGACCACTTGATGGAGTGAAGCACAATGTCATGTTAAATATGGGTGTACCACCCAACATGATACCATCTTCCAAGCATCCCATTGCTTTGGAAAGTAGAATATTGCAGCCCTGTGAAAGGTATCATATCATCTTTGAAATAGACACCATCACTATCATGCATGCAATGGTTAAGTATAGACCCCACTCATTGTGGAGTGAATGGGTGGTTAAGTTAAATCACATCAGTCGGATGCATTTCATGATACCAATGAATCTTAAGGATTGGAAACTTAGATTGGTAAGTGAAGTCCAAGTTTATAAATCTGATCATGAATGCAAGAATATAGTAGTGGAGGTTCTTCTTGATGCAAGAAAAGACTTGTTTGTTTTGTAAGGTCATAGTAGCAGAATATTAGAGAGGAAGATTTGCATATGAGCTGTTGAATGGTGGGGTTCAAGAAGAACAGATTGACATCATGGAGGATGGAATTTTTTGGGTGCCAAAATCAGATTTGGAGGAGGCACATGAGGTTACTACAGGAGGTTTATTGAAGGATTCTCCCAAGTTGCAAACCCAATCACTTCTTTTCAAAATAAGGGGATAAAATTTGAGTGGACACCAAAATGTGAAGAAAGCTTCCAGATGTTGAAGATGCTTCTCACAAATGCTCCAATTCTAAAAATTGCAGACCCGGAAAAATATTTTGTGGTGTGTGCAGATGCATGTAAATAGGGACTTGGAGGATTTATTATGCAATATAACCATGTGGTATGCTATGAGTCAAGGAAGTTGAAAGATCACGAGAATAACTATGCTACCCATGATCTAGAACTTGCAACCATAGCGCACGGTTTGAAAATGTGGAGGAATTATTTAATGGGCAGAAAATTTGAGCTAAGGATAAACCACTATGGTGTGAAATATTTATTTGAGCAATCAAAATTAATTGCTAGGCAAGCTAGATGGATGGAATTTTTATGTGAATTTTATTTTGAGATAAAAAACATAAAAGGTAAATAAAATAAGGTGGCTGATGCACTTAGCATAAAAGTGCATGAAATGCATGTGGTAGCCATTAGTACCTTCCAATCAAATTTAAGGGAGTAGATTGTTAACTGTGCTGCTGAAGATGAACTGTATGTGCACATAAAGGACAAATTACAGTAGCAGAATTTGGAAAAGAGGTATGAAGGTTACAATTTGGAAGGTGACATACTTCTTATTTATAAAAACAGAATTTATATTCCTAATGTGGCATATTTGAGAAGAGTTGTTATGGATGAAATCCATAAAATGCCATGTTCTGGCTAGCCAAGATACTAGAAAATAGTGGCTACAGTGCAAAAGCAATATTTTTGGCTGGGAATGAAAAAGGATATTTTTAGTATAGTTATAAGTGTATAAAGTGTCAACAAGTGAAGGTTGAACATCAACACCCAGCAAGTTTATTGCGGCATTTGCCAATTCCAGAATGGAAATGGGAAGTGATTTCCATGGATTTTGTTACAGGAATGCTAATGATGGTGAGGAAGCATGATTCCATCATGTTTGTGGTGGATAAATTATCAAAGGAAACTCATTTTATACTGGTTAAATCAACATATAAAACTAATGCCATTGAAAATATTTTTATGAAGGAAATTTTTAGGATACATGGATTGCCTAAGACAATAATTTTAGACAGGGATACCAAGTTCACCTCTAACTTTTGAAAAAGTATTTTGCAGACTTGGGTACACATCTAAACGTTAGTACAATCTACCATCCAAAAACAGATGGGAAAACACAAAGAGTAAATCAGGTGCTTGAAGACATGCTATGCATGTATGTGATGGACAAACCATCCAAGTGGGAAGATTATATACACTTGGTAGAGTTTTCATATAAAAATGGACAACAAGCATCGTTGGGCATGAGTCCATTTAAATATTTGTATGGAAAGAAGTGTAGAACACCAGTTACTTGGGATAATCCAGTGAGCAGAATTGTACTTGGTCTAGAATTGCTTAAGGAAATGGAACAAGAGGTTGCAAAGATTAGGACACATTTAAAGGCAGCCCAAGATAAACAGAAAATCTATGCATATAAGAATAGAGTGCATAGAGATTTTCATGTTAGGCATCATGTTTACCTCAAAGTGAGGCCAGGGAAGAGTTCCTTAAAGCTTGGAAGTTGTGCCAAGATATCACCAAGATATTGTGGATCATTTGAAGTGCTTGAGAGAATAGGGTCAGTTGCATATAGAATTACATTTCCTGGTAACACTAGAGATCATAATTTTTTTCATGTTTATTTGCTTAAGAAATATGTACATGATCCTAACCATGTGATTGATTGGAATGTGATATAGGTGGAACCAAAGGGAGAGTTCCAATACAAGCCACTATGCATCATAGATAGGAAGGTGACATTGCTCTGGTACTGAGTGATAGGATAGGTAAAGGTGCAATGGAATCACTTATGTCCCAATGAGGCTACGTGGGATTTGGACGATGCCATGAAATATGCATATCCATTTTTTTTTTGATTTTGAGAAAGCACAGAGGATGGTGTTATTCCAAGGGGGACGAGATTGTAATACCCCTAGTTTTGACTTGGAATTTATTTAACCAAAATTATGTAAATGATGTAAATATACTAGTATGGATTCCTAGTGTGGAGCTTAAGTCCAAGGCTCAACTAGGCATGTATGATGTATATATTTTTATTTGGACTGTGTGGTTGGATTGTCATGTTGATTTAGGATATATGTAAATATTATGTGCATAATTAATAAAATGGTCCAAGAATGGTTGTGTAAAGAGAACCAAAGGAGCTATGATTCCACTAGAGGGGAAGAGGAAAGGGGGTCTATGGGAGATTAAATCTTTGCTTCCAAGTGTCAACCTTAAAAATCACCCAAAATTCTATCATGTGATTTGAATAAGCCAATTATCTCCTTTTTTACCATGATTTTCCAATCATTGAATGCATGTGTGAGGTTGGTGGGAAAAGTCACCTCATGCAGTTATTGAAGCATGGGACTGACTGCACTTTTGTGATAGTTATGTCATGACAGAAGTTAGTCTGTAGTTGCCACGAGTCTTTTATTCTACTGTCAGAAGCTATGTCAGTTGTAATTTCACATGTTTCTCATATCCCTTGGAGTCAACCCTCATTCTCTCATTCTTTCATGCAGATATACACTAGGAAGATCTCTCCATTACTATGCATGAACATACCATACTATTTCTAACCCAAAAATTTGAATTTGGAGATAGTGGTGCAGATTTGGAAGGGGAAAATGATGGTTGTAGGTGAGTATAGAGGTTGGCTAATCTAAGAACCCTTACACATTGAATTATGTTTCTCGTAGGTGCATGACAAGCCACGAATTGAATCCATAGGTGGTTCTATATCAACACATATTAGTTTGGACTTATCCTATGCACACACTAGAAGAACTAGGCAAGATGGATCTCCCAAGAGAACTATTGATCAGTGAAGGGGATGTCTGATCCAAGAAGGGTGTTGTGTGGGGAAGGTATTGGTTAAGCCAAGGTTGGTGTGGTTGAGTGAGACTACTACAGATATTTGTAGGAGAATTTGGATAAGCACATAGAACAAAAATGATTGTGAGCTAAGAGATAGAATCATATAGGTGTTTCTTCTCCCTGGTGTCCTCATAACCTGGCTTGGGGGTGGCCTCTTAGCAGAAAGAGTATATTCTAGACAGAGTACCTATGGTTGGGTGTAAAATAAATCTTACACAACCAGTTGCTTGGATCTGCATTGGATAAAGATAAGTATTCTTATGCATTTGAATATAATTTTATTTTATTTGATTCCTATAATGTTTATGCTTGTATTTGCATGTTTTATGTGTGTGGATAGAGTTTAATTCCGTTTTTCTGTTTATTTATGTTTATGCACACATTTATATGTTGAAATTCACATGATGGATTTGGGGAGAAATTTGAGATCCCAAAACTAGTTAATGTCCCCTCATGATGGTCAGATTGGGTGAAGGGGAAGTTACAGGATACCCAATACCATGAGCCTGTGAACCATTGGTGGGGGGCCACTGGCCCCCGCACCCCCTTGTTGGGACGAGTGTACTGTCCACCTACACAACATATAAAAATGGAGAAAAAAACTAGTTGAACAAAAAGATCTTTGAATTAGGAAGATAATCAAGCTCCACAACCAATAATATCTCACTTGGAGACTAATCACAACAACTCCATTGCTACTACATCTTCTAGAGTATGCTCCAAACCTTGGACCTGAAAAATTTCTCATTTTCACCTTCATGCTTGAAGGGAAACTGAAACTGAGCAAGAGCTTAGTTTCTCTCTGGTTACTACCTTTGTCAACATGTCTGTAGGATTCTAGCTATTATGTATCTTTTCCAACTTCAATAGTTCATCGTCCATAACATATTGTATGAAATGGTACTTGAGTTTCATATGTTTAGTATTAGAATGGAAGGTTGAGTTCTTCGCAATATGAGTGGCACTCTTTTTGTCACTATACAACCTGCTATTATCCTGCTTCTTACCCAATTCCTCCATGAACCTCTGTATCCAAATCATCTATTTACTAGCCTCTGTAGCAACAACATACTCTTCTTCCATTGTTTAAAGTGTAACAACCTTTTGTAGTTTCGAAATCCAACTTACTGTTGTTCCATCTACAGTAAATACATACCCTATGGTTTTTCTCCTACTATCTTTATCACCTACCATATCTACATCAACATATCCCTATAGAACAGTGTCTGAACCTCCAAAACGTAATGCACGAGTAGTAATACCTCTCAAATACCTAAGAATCCACTTTACTACCTTCCAATGTTCTTTACCTAGATTTTTCATACACCTGCTCACAACTCCCATTGCATGTGCAATATCTGGTATTGTGCACACCATCACATACATCAGACTACCAATTGTTGATGAATTAGGAACCTTGGACATGTATTCTATTTCCTTCCATGTCTTGGGACACATCTCCGTACTTAGTTTGAAATGGCTAGTCAAAGGTGTACTAACTGTTTTTCATCCTGCATCCTAAACCTCCAACACCTTTTCTATGTACTCACCCTAAGAGAATGTCAATTTGCGATTTTTCATGTCCCTTATTATTCTCATACCAAGGATTTGCTTTGTAGTACCCAAATCCTTCATCACAAATGAATTAGATAAATTCCTTTTGAGCACATTTATATCCTACACGTTAGACCCTGCAACAAGCATGTCATCCGCATACAATAACAATATAATATATCTTCTAGTATCTAGCCTCTTGAAATAAACATAGTGATCATAATGACATCTACTATAACCTTGTTATGTCATAAACTTGTCAAATTTCAAATACCATTTCCTTAGAGCTTGCTTCATGCCATACAAGATATTCTTAAAATTACATACTAAATTATCCTTCCATTTGACCTCATACCCCTTTGTATGCTACATATAAATCTCTTCCTCCAAATCCCCATGGAGAAAGGTTGTTTTTACATCTAACTAATCAAAATGCAAATCTTCTACCACCACTGGACTTAAAATAGTTCTAATCGAAGTCATTTTAAAAACAAGAGAAATTAATTCATCAAAATATATACCTTTGTTTTGTGAAAACCCCTTTACAACAAGTCTAGCATTGTACTGCTTCTTACCTCCATCTTCTCCCTTCAACCTATAAACCCATTTATTCCATAATGCTCTTTTACTTGCAGGAAACTGAAGCAAACTCCACGTCTGGTTTCTTACCAAGGAGTCCATCTCCTCATTCATGCCTTGCTCCCACTTCTTTCTAATTTCCACCTGCATTACTTCTTCATAACATTTTGGTTCACCAAAATCAATCATTAATAAATAATATAGTGAAGGCGAGTATTGCTCAGGGGGTCTACTTAACCTGGTATATGTTCTAACACTTGCAGGAGTTTGAGGTACCTTCTATTGTTCTTCATTTTCTGGTACCTTTGGAGTTTCATTTTCTTTGATTTCATCAATCATTGTGTATTTTGTGTTTTCCTTTTCATGTTTCTTTCCTTGCAACTGATCTTTGTACATGAAATTTTTCATTGAATACTACATCTCTACTCCTAATGATTTTGTGATTTTCATAATGTTAGGATATTTTAATACTCCATCCTTTTCCTACCTAGCTAGAATTATTTCATTTTCCTAGTAGTTGATGATGTCATTTCCCCCCTAGTGGTGTGCAAATGTCATCCAGGATCCATATACCACCTTCTGAGCCCTACATGAATCATTTTAGGACCACTTTAGTTAGTTCCCTAGTTTATAGGAACCTACTCAGTGTTCTAGTCAATTCAACCTGAGTTAGATGACTCTTGTGGGGGGTTAGAGCTCCGAATTCCATTGATTATGGCCTCATGATTCCTTTTCTGACTATTTTTCATGGAAAACTCACTAATTCACCCTCCTTGGTCAATTAACTGATTGTGTCTTCAGTTAACTGAGTTTAAGATTAGTTTGGTTGAGTTTGAGTCTTCCGGAGCACTCTAGTGGTGACAATTCCTATGCTAGACCAACTGCGGTTCGAATTATCCTATGTGATTCGAATTATATCCATTGTAACATCAATGTTGATTATACTGATTATTGGATCATGTGACATTATTTTTCTTCTATCTTAGTTCTCATGCATGATTAATTGTCTGCTCAATTTTACTGAAGTTTTCACTCTAATTCATCTTTTATGCTCATTCTTTCCCTATTAGGTATACTCAACAATTAGGTATGCTGCAATATTTTCTGCACTTGCACAACCATCTGTCCTATCTGTAGCCATACTTCCCTACAACCTTTTTTCTGCAGTACTATTTCTGTTCCATATACAGAATATTTTTTAAATTTTAGCATTTTAATTGAAAAGAGAAAATTTTGCATTTCAACGTTTAATTTCTGCATTGTTATTGTTAGTTAAAAAGTTTCCCACCCCGTGGCACTTTTACTTGGGTTCATCATCTCACATGCACACACTCTGTCACCTAATTCAAGTGAGCCTTAAAATACTACTTAACACAACCAACATTCTAACCCCACTTGGGGAACACATAAGAATTTTTGTATTTAGGTAGGATCGGGGGGATAGGCATCCAAATAACACCCCTTGGTTGCTTACACTTGAGACATAGCTGTTGTCCATGAGGGAACCAAAATACCCTAGTATTTTTTGACACGGTTTAAAACCAATTTATCAGGAAGGCCTCTCCCTTAGGAGGGTTGAAGTCGCCAGACTGGTTCCGGAAGCCTAAGTGGAATACCGCAATCCATTCAGTAACCGAAGGATACCTTTTGCAGTTCTCGGTGTATCACCCATATGGGGATATAGAGGCGATAGAACCAAACTGCAGATTCACCCAACCGAACGTGTCATGAATGAGGTATCTTAGTTGCTTTTCTTCTAGGATTGACTACCCGGTGTCCCTCCCGGTAGGGGGATATCTTTAGCCACTTAGCTCTACTATCCATATTGTCTGACTTGGATTTCATCACCTTGTAGAGGATATGTCTAGTTGAGTCAGAATACTATTTAGCTAGGTGTTTGCATGCTCCCTTACCTCCTTTTGGTCTAGCGAGTCCACTATTTTTATTTTTTAGGAAACCTGCTGCTTGTTGGTATTCTGACCATTTCTGTTGATACTCCACTTATTGTAGCACAGCTGTTACAGTAAGTGTTTTGAGTTGGTTGTTGGCCTGAGTGCCATATTTTTTACGCTTTCCTTCTGCACACTCGATTGCATTAGGGTTTTTGAGCTATTTTTCACTCAACACAACCCCCAGATACTTGACACCATATGTCACCATTGAGTCCCCGAGACATTCTCGGCGCCTCCAGGGCGAGCCCCCATAACACGGTTCACTCGACATCACCTGTCATAGACATAGGTCTTCATCTCTTGATCCCACTCATCATAGATCTCGAGCTTTGTCACTTGACTCCACTCGTCAACGTCATAGAACTCCGTCACCTGATCTAGATGGCCCTTATTTTACCTCTTATTCTGAGGCAGAGTCTGAGAACCCCACTTACACTGCACCAACCAACCCCATGGCTGGCGTGACTTCCACCCGTTTCTTTGTAGGGACCATTGGTGGAGCATCCACCACCACACCTGCTTTGGGTATGCCCTCAATGGGGCCCACATCTACCATTCCGATCACTGTACCCATTCCAGTAGCTGGCATACCTATCCCCACCCCATCAGTGACTCACACTACCCTTGGCGGTGCAGGACCATCCCATACCACTTTTGTTCCTCCACTTGGGGGAAACATCCCAAACCCAGCCCCTCCACTTGGGGGCATTGGCCCCAACATGGTCACAACCGCTAGTATGTCACATCCTTCTACTAGTTTTCCATTCATGGCTAGTCTCAACCTTCCTGACCTAGCTAGAATGACTAACGATCCCATCAGACATGACCTTGCGTGGCCTCACATGCCCACCAAGCTCCCCTTCGACATCCCTAAGTTTGAGGGAAAGGCAGGTGAGGACCCCCAGAACCATATTATGTCCTTCCATCTATGGTGTTCCTCCAAATCCATAGTGGATGACTCTGTCTGCCTCCGTTTATTACAGCGCACCCTCACTGGCTCTGCAGCTAAGTGGTACATCAAGCAGCCCCATGGGACCCATTCCACCTTTGCTTCCATTACCTCAACTTTCCTGCAATTCTTTTAGTTACTTGTCTGCTATGACGCGGGAGTTGAGATCCTACTGTCTTGCAGACAGAACACGGCTACTCACATCATTGACCACATTCATGAGTGGCGTCAACGCCGCAGCCTTTGCAAAATCAAGTTAGATGACCGTATCTTCTTAGATTGGTTTCTAAAATACCTCCTTCCTGTCATTGCCATGGATGTGGCATCCAAACGAACCTAGTCCGAAGAAGAGGCCATTCTCAAAGCCTAGCAATTTGACCTTATTTATGCCCATTCAGGTTATCTATATTCCATCATACCTGATGCCCCTCGCAGTGATTCCTCCCAACATGATGCACTGGGGGCATCCCATGCCGTAGATGGCATCATTAGCCATATTGCCTCGCATCCTCAACCCTTTTCCATAGCATGTCCTATCCATGGCCCCAACCTTTCGTAGGCTACATCTCAATCCGGAGCAACCAATTTGTATGCTCCCATGGCACATCACCACCATTCCCATGGACCCTCATGTCCACCTCAGTGCTTTGGTCATGCATCCCCCGCTTACGTCCCCCCGGTCACACCTCATCCATATTACCACCCACAAGCTGCACCAGCTCCTATGTCCTCTTAAGCCCAACCTACTTATTACCCGCCACAGGCAGCCCCTGTGACAAACCCACAACCCATTCCACAGACGTATCAGCAACCCCCACAAGGTTTAGCACCTGCGCAGCCTCCACCTATTTATTATCCACCGTAGCCTGCTCCCACACCTGCATAACCCTAGAACCCACCTGCTACCCAAGGGCAAGTGTATGCCCAACATAATCCACAGCAGAACCAAAATAACCAGTGCTAACAGGGCCAGCAAAACTGCGGCAAAGGCCGTAACTATGGGAACAACCCCCCTCCAGACCAAGGCGGTCAACCTTGTAACGCCCATATTTTTGATTCGGCATATTTATTAGTTAGATACACCATACTTTATTTCTTATATATTCTGTTGAACTCAGCTCGACTGAGTAAACTATATTGGACCTCATTATATGATGTTACTCTGTTTTATGATTTCACCATGATTATGATGTTACTATGTTATGCGATTATGATGTCATGATTATCATATGATTTCCTTATTTTACGATTGCAGTATATGTTTATATGTTTTCATTAATGAAATGTGAAATATATGATTCGGTACGTGGATACCATCTTCTTATATGAATTATTGAAATGTTATATGTCATACGCATCTATGATGAGCTAAAAGGTTACATGAAATAAAATGATAACATGGATCAATTGGCGATCAATGGAAAATGCTTTCTATAAATTGTATTTTGCAAAATACTAACCTACAGGACTCAAGGGCTATGGGATAGCCAGTTACTTGATCTGATATATATTGGAAAGGAAAAACATGTTCATACAGCAAACCTTAGCAGCCAAAATGAGGATATGATAACACAAACTAATAATCCCGATAGCAGCAAGTATGAGTTGATAAGGGCGTAGGCCCAGTATGTTGAGAGGGATGGATGTGTTTCCCACCCTATGTTTCCATGAGACCCGAGGTCATGGGAGGGCCGTGCTGAGACATGCTCCCCATGTTGTTGTGATGACGATGGTCGGATGCCTGCTAGGGGAGGATAGGTCCGTTGTTCAGCCGACGCTATCGCTCTCAAGTTCTATGTGGTCAGATCGGTGAATCCGACATCCACTGTTGTACTAGCAGAGGGAGGATAGGGAGGATGCTGGACGTAGGTTATGATGGGAGGATGTGTTAGTTAGTACTGTTGGGGGTTTAGTATTCCTTGATTCCGAGTTAGTGGAAGTAGGCACCCTTCCTGTACTTGATTGATTAAACTAATGTAAACATAAAGACAATGATGTTAAATCGTAAAGGGTTAACTGTTAAATAACCGAGGATGTTAAAGTAATTATACTATATATTATGCTTGCTCTTCTGCATGGGGGTAGATACTATTATTAGTTAGCAAGTATGCATAGGCGGAATGGGGTTTGTTTATAGTACATATCCGACATGTGCATACACTGGCCATGCATGCACACCTTGTACGTGTACAATATTACTGGTGTATAACATACTTGTCATGCTTGAATAGTAGTATAAATGTCATAGATAACTCAGTTAAGGATACATCAATCAACTTAGGTAATGAATGGTTAGGTTGTCAATGTGTAAATAAGTGAATTAGTAATTATATGAAAACATTGTAATAATAAACTAAGACAAGTGTCGTCAGTTAACATTGTCATAGGAGAACTGTTGTGAATAGGGTAATGATAGTGTCTAATTAATTAGTAAAATTGTTTAAGCCCTCACAAGTGCTTTGTTTATAAGAACAAGGATGCTATGTTGATGATAGGGTACTCATGTGATAAACAAATAATTAAGAATACTATGATTAATTCACCTTTTATTATTGTTAAATGGTGATTTAATTATTATTATTAATTAATAAATGGTGATCTAATTATTATTATTACTTAATTAATAATATTCCAGCAACATTTATATCCCTATCGTAACAATTGCAATATAAGTAAGATTTAAAATATTGTTTTATAAATTAATATTGTGTGATTATTTCCATTTCAAAAGTTAGCCATAATAGGATAATCATTTTTGGAATGAACGTGATGTGATGGAAAATGGTTATTTAATTATTCAATGTTAATCCTGGAATTTAAACCTCAAGATAAGTGGTCTCGACGGATAAGGTGGACCATTAAGACACATCATGTCCAAGTTGAAAAGGGTCAACTAATTATATAATATTTTATTAAATACCTTAATAACAATAAATACAAGGTTTAGCGAATAGACTTGTAATTAATGAAGCTTGTCCCGAATGGATAACCTTTGGGTGATAATTCCCACCGTAATAAATACTTACGACCGTCAATCCAAAACCAAGTAAAATTTCCATGAGGGTAATTAATTATACATTTTTATATAAAGAAACGTGTATGAATGAACTGGGAAGAGGAGTAAATATTGAGGGGATCGAGAGGGGGAGTTTGGGGCGGTGGAGTAAGCCCCAGGTCTTCTCGAGGATGGACATGTATATAGAGGGGGAGAAGGTTGAAGGTTGAGGAGGTTTTTTGTTTGGGAGAAGAAAGAAGTGGGGAGAACAGAAAGGTTTTTGAGAACAGAAGGAACACTGCTCTCGGGATTATCAGATTGTGGGCTCGGGGGCTTGGAAATCCTTTGATTTCCAAGGGCCAGCAAGATAATAGCTGGTCGGTAGGGTGGACACTTCAGTTTGGCTGTCTAAGGGGTTATACAACCTGCTACAACCTACGGTTAGCATTAGCATCAGGTAATTTCCTTGTTATTTACGTTATTTGATTATTATGCTAAATCTTACAGTAAACATGCATAACTTACTATTTACTGATTTACTAAGTTGTGAAACATATTCTTATGCTGGAACATGATTGTTGAAAAGAAAAAAAAATGATATGTTTGTTTATTTTAAATTACGAATGTAAGGTTGATGAAAACATGACAGTACACTAAATATCATTTAGGCACATAGTATTGTTAGAAATTTACTTCCATACACTTGATAAAGTTTAATATGTAGAAAAATTTACTCTGAAATTTTACTTAGTGCTCTGCTGTAAAAAAACCAGAGCACTACATATGGTATCAGAGCCTTTGTTCAGACTCTTGAACCTACGGGCCTATTCATGCTTCACCTAGAAAATTTACTTGATAATTTACCTACTTGACCTCCAGCCATAGTCATCTTTCAAGGTACCTGCACAACGATAACAACAATTACATTAAAAATATATATATATTTATATTTTCATTCTTTATATAGTTAATCTACCACTAAACAAATGCAAATTAATTAGGGCTTCCAGCAATTTATCCCCTTCCGTTCTATTTCCTACTACTGTTGCCAAAATCTTGGCGAGTGATGGGAATCCATGAACAAAAATAAGAGAAGAAAATTAAATTGAAATTACAAACAAAAGAGCTTATATAGAAATTAATAGTTGTTGCCGACAAAATATTGAGCTATTTTGAGCAAATTCGCTCAATTTAAAAAGAATCAGAGGGTTATATTGAAAAACAAATGCAAATTTGTTGGAGGAAATGAGGAAATCATTGTCATTTATTTCTGACACTAAATAAAATTATGGGATTTTAAATGAAGTCTCGGTCATCAACACCTCGCAGAAGCTACTAGCATCTTTATCTAAGATTGTAATTTGAAGGATCTTTATCTATGAAATAAAAATCTTGAGTTTCTTGGTCATCTTGTTGAGATCTCTTGATCTTTATGCTTCTGTTAGTATAAATATCTGTTCTTTCCTTTTATAGTTTAGCTGCAAATATCTTTCTTTTACTTCTTGGCCTTTCGACCTTAAATATAGTCTGCTAGTTTATTACCTTTATGCAACCTCGAGACGGTGTAAAAAAAAATAAAAAGAAAAAGAAAAAAAAAAAAAATATATATATATATATATATATATATATAATAAATAAATAAATTATTATAATAAAATTGCAATCATCCAAATTTAAAGACTCAAAAAAAAAATTTAGGGTTGGCAAAATGGTAGTCGGCCACTTAGCAGACGAAATGCACTAATATCTCTATTTTAAACCAGGATATAATATTGAAACCCCGATTTTTGTTTCTACAGCGTTACTCTTTGGAAACGCAGGTAAAATTCTTAATGGTTTCTTAAGGAGAAAGAACGTCGAGAGATCTGCGATCTCATTTACACATTCATAAATAAATCAAAGAAAATAAAATATAATTTAGTATCTATGTTTTTCAGATACAAAATCTAACAGGGTTTGAAGGGAGTATTGACCAAAATGACGCGGACTTCAGTATGTCAGGGTTGCGTATGCCGAATCCACAAGGGGGAGAAACTCTATCAATGAATTAATGTTATCAAATAAAAAGGTTTAGCAGCGATGCAGAGATCACGGTGTATCATAAGAGATATAAATAAATAGATCTGGGTAAAGAAGATAGCGTTATAAAAGAAATTTGTCAACTCGGATCAATTCTGGGTTGCTATAATTTCCAGACAGCACAAATATTATACTAGTATATAAGCCAAACTTCGTTCCAGCCTGTAGATATGGAATTCATAAATCCTTTAACAAGCCAATGCAGAGAATGCATATAAAGAAAAGATGGAGACCAATTCTTGCGAGAAATACCGCCGACCTTATTACGATAAGAAGAGACATACAGCAGTGTTTAATGATCGCATGGAGTTGAGTTCATCGGATAGCCCATTTTCCAATTATCCCAGGAAGGGTATATACATATATATTACAATCAATATATATAAAAGGGAGTAATGACAGACTAAAACAACGAAAGGATTTTGGCATGGGTAACTTTCATCACAAGAAATCTGTCAATTAAATATAACTAGGGATCTCTTTTAAATTTCTTACCTCCTAAGGAAGCAAGCAGAATTCCACCCTTCTCCCAGCATTTGGATCGTAGCTCAATGTCGACGCGATGTAGAATCCCCTTCCATTTTCGGGTAGCCTATACATTAACAAAACCTTGAAGACAGAAACACAACTACCGATTGAAACCAGAGACTCACAAAGAGACAGTTAATTTACGATCATGTTCCAGAACAGGTATATAGTTACTGTTTTAAGCACATGGCCATCCTCCATATTTTACGGTTTTAAGCACATGGCCATCCGCCCAGCCCTAGCTAGCAAATACAAGGAGCGCGCCTTGTAAAAGGAGGCCTAACCCATGCGCTCGGCACCGAGAGTGTTTCCAGACAGCCGTCTGCCATGTCAAATGGAGACTACCGTGAACCACCACACTATAAGCGCTAAGCTTACTACTTTCCAGCGAACCAGCGGCTGAGCCCAAACGGCCCACGCACATCTGTCAAGCATCAAGCTCACACAATACCACAAGACCAGCCGAGTCGAAGATGGGCCACGCATGCACAAAAAAAAAGGAGAGAGAAAAAATGAAGAGACACCCTAAAACCGCCTTCTTCTTGCTCAATTCTGAGGGCCGGAACACAATCGCGTTGTATAAGAACAAGAAGGCAATTCTTCAACTGTGCAGGCAGCTGCATACTTTCCCAGCAATGTCGCCGAAATAGGCTTGTAATGAGTTTACGGCCGAGCTTCTGAGGGTGCCGAGCAACCATTTTTAGCCTGCTCGAGCTCAATGTTTTCTGAAAATCACGCTGGTATTTTCCCGCTGGGCCAGCCTCGAGAGTGCTTCTACCATAGAAGATGGTAGTTGCAGAGCTAAAACTCCAGGAGAGAGGGTGAAAATGGCCGTGTCTTGGGGATTGACCCTATTTAGGGTTTCCCCCACTTTCCGAGGGCGGTGGGTTGCTTGGAGAGACCGCGTGTCCTTCATGCATGCTCGCTCTTTGCATGGCGGTGAAAGGCCGCGTGGTAAAAATCTACGGTTTATAAATCTACGTATATATTTGTATATAGTTGTAAACGCATGTATATATGTTCGTGAAATATATATAGGAGGATATAATATATGTTGTATTAAAATTAAAATTTATTTTTATATATTTTGAGAGAATGTATGTTTTATAAAATTTAAAATTATTTATATTTTGTTAGATTATATGTATTATAAAAATTAATTAATTAATTAATTAATTTAATTTTGTTATAACATACGTTGTTAAAATATATGCTTTATAGGAATTTTAATTTTTAGTATTAAACTTAACTATGATTGGTTGAGGTTTAAACAATTAATGTTAATTAGGTTGTTTAGATTAAAGGGTAACATTTAAAGTTAACTAAAATAGAGATATTACAAAATTTTGCCGAGATTTCAACTCCTAGTCGAAGGGATGAAAGAGACCCGAAATCTCAAAAACAAGACACCATTAAGGCCAGCACGACGAGCTGAACACCATGACAAGATTGTTTAAATAAAAACGACTATAGATTTTACTGCGTTGATATTGACAATTTGTTATCTCATGATGCAAGTTATTGAATACCTACATTTTAGTTCCGCGTATATTTGATTGAACAACTAAGGATATGATTTTATTTTAATAACTCAGGAACTATCATGGTGACAACACGCAGAGGTCGAGGTCGGGGTCAAGGTCGACCACCGTCACCACCACCTCCGCCACCGCCAACACCGCCACAACCAACCTCAACACCAGAAATGCAGATCATAATGAGGTCATTGGAGGCTATTATGACCACGATGAACAGGCAGTCGGAAAGGGCCGCCGAGGTGGAAACCACTCAAGTGAGTCGAGAGAACTCTGAAAGGGCACATGGCCCAAGACTGGAACCGCTTCAGGACATATCGAGGGAGTTACAAAAGATAAAAGTTCCAGAGTTTTCAGGAGGACGACCCGGTAAGCATGCCGAAGCATGGCTGGAAGGCATGAAGAGATGCTTCGCATTGAATGAGTACACATCTAGTTCCAAGGCTAGGATGGCCGTCTTTCAGCTTAAAGGTGATGCTTTGAATTGGTGGTCAGACCTCGAGAAGCAGTTGCACCTTACTCCTCTTACAACTTCTTGGGAACTGTTCGAGGAGAGGTTCCACATGAAGTATTTGCCAAATTATTACAAGGAAGAACAGGCAGGTGCATTCCATGCCTTAGTACAGGGAGACAAGACGGTGGAGGAGTATGAATCTCGATTTATGGAACTGGTAAAATATGTTCCTTACCTTGATGCAGATGATTGTCAGGCAGAGCGTTTTATGTATGGACTTAACTACAAGATTAGAGCTGCTGTGCGGATGTGGAAGCCAACTTCAGTTGCCATGGCAGTTGAGTATGCTCGTTATGCAGTTGATATGTCAGATGGAAAAGGGGGCAGTAAGTTGACAGGAACCAATCAGTATGTTTCAGGGAAGGCGTCACGTCCTTACTTTAGGGGAGGACAATCTAGACCTCCTCCTTATGGTAACCGGTTCACACCGAGGGGTAATACTTCAGTTAACTCAATCTCGCAGGCATCGTCCGCAACCCACCAAAGCCAGGGACATACACAGGGAAGTTCCTATAGAGGAGCAAGGGGTTTTAGAGGAACCAGGGGAAGGAACTCATCTCAGAGGATTCCTTCGAGCAACATGCAATCCCCTCCCAATCTCTCTTGTTGGGGATGCGGAGGTCCTCATTTCCAGCGAGACTGTCCCAAGGGTTAGTCAAGCAGCAGGCACAGGGAAGGAAAAGCACCCATGGATAGTTCGGGTAACAGTCATCGGATTCATGCAGCGGTTCATAACCACCAAGCAGAACATCAGTCTACCGTAGTAGAATCCACTGGTAAAGTAAACAATGTCAAACTTAAAATTTTGTTTGATCCAGGAGCAACTGATAGTTTTATTTCACCATTTGCATTAGATAAATGTGGGTTGGCAGCCTACGAGCACGATGATTTCAAACTGGTTGAAATGGCTTCAGGAGCTAAGCAAACAGTAGGTCTTAAAGTGAGAAGTTGTGAGGTTGACTTAGGAGTTTGCACCACTAAGTTGGATGCTTATGTCACCAATTTGGGGACTTATGACCTCATTATTGGCATGGATTGGTTAGAAGGCCATAGAGCTTTCTTAGACTGTTATGCGAAGAAGGTGCTGTGCCTAGATGACGAGGGAAGGACGATTCAAATCCAAGGCTTGAAGAGGAAGGTATCCCTCCGTTTCATCTCTATGGTGAAAGCTAAGCGGTGCCTAAGACAAGGATGCCAGTTGTTCGTAGTGGAGGCCATAAGCAATAGTAAAGGACCTTTCTTGAATTCTTACCCAGTACTTTCTGAGTTCAAGGATGTCTTTCCGAAGGAATTTCCAGGACTACCTCCAGAAAGAGAGCTTGATTTCACAATCGAACTAAAACCTGGTGCAGAACCTATCTCAAAAAATCCGTATAGAATGACAACTCCAGAGCTCCGTGAGTTACAGATCCATTTAAAAGAGTTGCTAGATTTGGGACTGATTAGACCTAGTATCTCACCGTGGGGAGCACCAGTGATCTTTGTTAAGAAGAAGGATGGATCCCTGCGACTGTGCATAGATTACAAAGATTTGAACAAGGCCACCGTGAAGAACAGGTATCCCATACCAAGAATTGATGACCTCTTTGATCAAATGAAAGGTGCGTCAGTCTTCTCAAAGATTGATTTACGATCAGGGTATCACCAGTTGAGGATCAAGGAAGGCGACATTCCTAAGACTGCCTTTCGAACTCGATTTGGGCATTACGAGTTTGTAGTGGTACCATTTGGTTTGACCAATGCTCCAGCTGTATTCATGAGCCTCATGAATGGTGTCTTCCGAAAATACTTGGACCACTTTGTTCAGGTCTTCTTAGATGATATTCTTATCTATTCTAAAAATGAGAAGGAGCATGAGGAACACTTGCAGTTAGTCTTGACATGCCTGAGGGAACATAAACTTTATGGTAAATTGTCAAAGTGTTCCTTCTTCCAAAAAGAGATTCACTACTTGGGGCACATCATCTCAGGTGAAGGGATCTCTGTAGACCCAGAAAAGGTAAAGGCCATTGAAGATTGGCCAATTCCAAGGAATGCTCATGAGGTGCGCAGCTTCATGGGGTTAGCGGGCTATTACCGGAGGTTTGTGGAAGGATTTTCTAAAATTGCAAAACCTATTACCACCTTGCACCGCAAGGGAATCCGGTATGAATGGACCGATGAATGCGATGCCGCTTTTACAGAGTTAAAAAGATTGTTGACAAGTGCACCGATCTTGCGGGTACCAGACATGGATAAAGATTTCATGGTATGCACCGATGCCTCAAAGCAAGGATTAGGAGCGGTGTTGATGCAGGAAGGTGGGGTAATAGCTTATGCATCTCGAAAGTTGAAACCTCATGAGGAGCAGTATGCCACGCATGATCTAGAATTGGCAGCAGTAATGTTGGCACTAAAATTATGGAGGCACTACCTAGTTGGTAGAAGCTTCACCCTTAAAACAGACCATCAGAGCTTGCAGTACATCTTTACCCAAAGGGATTTGAATGCTAGGCAAAGGAGATGGAGTGAGTTCATGAGTGAATATGACTTTGGTATCTCTTACATCAAAGGAAAGGAGAATGTGGTGGCAGACGCTCTAAGCCGAAGGCCGAGACTTTTCTCCTTAATTCCCTTGAAGGTTGACTTGAAGGAAAGAGTACTAGGACAACTATTGGGCGATAGTTGGTATCTAAAAGTAACCTCAGCTATTCAGAATGGAAAGGAACAGGAATTGAAGTATGATGGGTACCATCTTGAAGAAGATGGATTGTTGCGGTATCAGGGAAGGATGTATGTTCCTAAGGAAGGTGATATCAGGAAAACAATCCTTAGAGAGGCCCATAGATCACATTATTGTGCGCACCCAGGGGTGAAGAAGATGTATGCTGACATGAAGCAACTCTTCTTTTGGCCAGGTATGAAGATGGATGTAGTAGATTTTGTTTCGAAGTGCCTTGAGTGTCAACAAGTTAAGGCAGATCATCATCACCCAGCCGGTCTCCTACAACCACATGATGTTCCTATGACTAAATGGGAAGTCATTTCCATGGACTTCGTTGTAGGACTACCACTCACATCTCTGAGACATAATGCTATTTTGGTAGTAGTTGACAAACTGACCAAAAGTGCTCACTTCATTCCAGTCAGAGACACCTATGATGTGACAGATGTGGCAAGGGTATTCATAAATGAGATTGTACGTCTTCATGGAGTTCCTAAAAAGATAATCTCTGACAGAGACCCTAAGTTCACCTCCAGATTTTGGACAAGCATGCAGTCAGCATTGGGGACACAATTGAACTTAAGCTCAGCTTATCACCCCGAGACAGATGGACAGACAGAGAGGGTGAATCAAGTGATGGAGGACATGCTTAGGATGTATGTTATGGATCAACAGACGCAGTGGGAGAAATATCTTCCTTTAGTGGAGTTTGCATACAACAATAGTCATCACAGCTCCATCGGTATTCCGCCATATCAGGCATTGTATGGGAGGCCGTGCAGGACACCACTCAGTTGGGACAGGTTAGAGGATCGAGTTTTGATTGGGCCTGAATTGATTCAGGAAATGGAGGAGCAAGTGTTACAGATTAGGCAGCGGCTGAAGGAAGCATAGGATAGGCAAAAGAGTTACGCTGATGCACACAGATCAGATAGAACTTATGGAGTAGGGGATCGTGTATTTATTCGCATCAGACCAAATAAAAGTACCATTCGGTTTGGGAAGGGTACCAAGTTGTCACCTCGCTTTATAGGTCCATTTGAGATTCTTGAGAAAATCGGACCAGTTGCTTATCGTCTCGCGCTGCCACCCCACTTGCATAAAACTCATAATGTATTTCATGTTTCTGTATTACGACATTACATAGCTGATGAGACTCACAAAATTCATTGGAAGGGATTGCAGGTCTCGGACGAGGGAACCTTCAGGGTCGAACCATTACGTATACTTGATCGTAGGGTTCGACAGCTCCGTAGTCGCCATGTGGACCAAGTTAAGGTCCAATGGGACAAGTATAGCCCAGGGTCTGCTACCTGGGAGGATGCAGAGACCATGCGTCGATATTTTCCCTCACTATTTTGACCATAACTTCGGGACGAAGTTTCCCGAAGGGTGGGTGTATGTAACGCCCATATTTTTGATTCGGCATATTTATTAGTTAGATACACCATACTTTATTTCTTATATATTCTGTTGAACTCAGCTCGACTGAGTAAACTATATTGGACCTCATTATATGATGTTACTCTGTTTTATGATTTCACCATGATTATGATGTTACTATGTTATGCGATTATGATGTCATGATTATCATATGATTTCCTTATTTTACGATTGCAGTATATGTTTATATGTTTTCATTAATGAAATGTGAAATATATGATTCGGTACGTGGATACCATCTTCTTATATGAATTATTGAAATGTTATATGTCATACGCATCTATGATGAGCTAAAAGGTTACATGAAATAAAATGATAACATGGATCAATTGGCGATCAATGGAAAATGCTTTCTATAAATTGTATTTTGCAAAATACTAACCTATAGGACTCAAGGGCTATGGGATAGCTAGTTACTTGATCTGATATATATTGGAAAGGAAAAACATGTTCATACAGCAAACCTTAGCAGCCAAAATGAGGATATGATAACACAAACTGATAATCCCGATAGCAGCAAGTATGAGTTGATAAGGGCGTAGGCCCAGTATGTTGAGAGGGATGGATGTGTTTCCCACCCTATGTTTCCATGAGACCCGAGGTCGTGGGAGGGCCGTGCTGAGACACGCTCCCCATGTTGTTGTGATGACGATGGTTGGATGCCTGCTAGGGGAGGATAGGTCCGCTGTTCAGCCGACGCTATCGCTCTCAAGTTCTATGTGGTCAGATCGGTGAGTCCGACATCCACTGTTGTACTAGCAGAGGGAGGATAGGGAGGATGCTGGACGTAGGTTATGATGGGAGGATGTGTTAGTTAGTACTGTTGGGGGTTTAGTATTCCTTGATTCCGAGTTAGTGGAAGTAGGCACCCTTCCTGTACTTGATTGATTAAACTAATGTAAACATAAAGACAATGATGTTAAATCGTAAAGGGTTAACTGTTAAATAACCGAGGATGTTAAAGTAATTATACTATATATTATGCTTGCTCTTCTGCATGGGGGTAGATACTATTATTAGTTAGCAAGTATGCATAGGCGGAATGGGGTTTGTTTATAGTACATATCCGACATGTGCATACACTGGCCATGCATGCACACCTTGTACGTGTACAATATTACTGGTGTATAACATACTTGTCATGCTTGAATAGTAGTATAAATGTCATAGATAACTCAGTTAAGGATACATCAATCAACTTAGGTAATGAATGGTTAGGTTGTCAATGTGTAAATAAGTGAATTAGTAATTATATGAAAACATTGTAATAATAAACTAAGACAAGTGTCGTCAGTTAACATTGTCATAGGAGAACTGTTGTGAATAGGGTAATGATAGTGTCTAATTAATTAGTAAAATTGTTTAAGCCCTCACAAGTGCTTTGTTTATAAGAACAAGGATGCTATGTTGATGATAGGGTACTCATGTGATAAACAAATAATTAAGAATACTATGATTAATTCACCTTTTATTATTGTTAAATGGTGATTTAATTATTATTATTAATTAATAAATGGTGATCTAATTATTATTATTACTTAATTAATAATATTCCAGCAACATTTATATCCCTATCGTAACAATTGCAATATAAGTAAGATTTAAAATATTGTTTTATAAATTAATATTGTGTGATTATTTCCATTTCAAAAGTTAGCCATAATAGGATAATCATTTTTGGAATGAACGTGATGTGATGGAAAATGGTTATTTAATTATTCAATGTTAATCTTGGAATTTAAACCTCAAGATAAGTGGTCTCGATGGATAAGGTGGACCATTAAGACACATCATGTCCAAGTTGAAAAGGGTCAACTAATTATATAATATTTTATTAAATACCTTAATAACAATAAATACAAGGTTTAGCGAATAGACTTGTAATTAATGAAGCTTGTCCCGAATGGATAACCTTTGGGTGATAATTCCCACCGTAATAAATACTTACGACCGTCAATCCAAAACCAAGTAAAATTTCCATGAGGGTAATTAATTATACATTTTTATATAAAGAAACGTGTATGAATGAACTGGGAAGAGGAGTAAATATTGAGGGGCTCGAGAGGGGGAGTTTGGGGCAGTGGAGTAAGCCCCAGGTCTTCTCGAGGATGGACATGTATATAGAGGGGGAGAAGGTTGAAGGTTGGGGAGGTTTTTTGTTTGGGAGAAGAAAGAAGTGGGGAGAACAGAAAGTTTGGAGAACAGAAAGGTTTTGAGAACAGAAGGAACACTGCTCTCGGGATTATCAGATTGTGGGCTCGGGGGCTTGGAAATCCTTTGATTTCCAAGGGCCAGCAAGATAATAGTTGGTCGGTAGGGTGGACACTTCAGTTTGGCTGTCTAAGGGGTTATACAACCTGCTACAACCTACGGTTAGCATCGGCATCAGGTAATTTCCTTGTTATTTACATTATTTGATTATTATGCTAAATCTTACAGTAAACATGCATAACTTACTATTTACTGATTTACTAAGTTGTGAAACATATTCTTATGCTGGAACATGATTGTTGAAAAGAAAAAAAAATGATATGTTTTTTTATTTTAAATTACGAATGTAAGGTTGATGAAAACACGACAGTACACTAAATATCATTTAGGCACATAGTATTGTTAGAAATTTACTTCCATACACTTGATAAAGTTTAATACGTAGAAAAATTTACTCTGAAATTTTACTTAGTGCTCTGCTGTAAAAAAACCAGAGCACTACAAACCTCATAATCCCCCAAACAACAATAATGCGGCACCTGCCAACTAGAACCCTGATCGGCTGCCCAAGCAGGCCAAAAATCCTAATTTGCGAACAAACCATCCCTGTTCTATTTGCGGGGTCTATGGCCACTACACACATGCTTGCCCACATTTGGAGCGAGCTCGGCAACTCTGGACTGATGATGCCCATCGCCAAGGGAACGCGGCTCCTCAGGCGCCACCCAACCCCCCACCACCTCAACATCAACCTTTGGTGCTTCAAAACCCCTTACCAACCCAAGGCGTAGTGAACACTCAGCCGTTGGCTCCCCCTCAAGGAAACGGGCCACCAAAACAACAGATCACTTATGCTGCTTCTGATCAACCCATGTTAGACTCAAGTACCCATCACTTGTTAATGATGTCATCCGTCGATGTCAACCTCCAAACCCATCGGAACCAATATGGCTCCACCCCTGAAGCCCCTCCCTCCGACAAAAACACTAACGCTCATCCCACTGATCAGACGTTACGTATACCTCCGGCTCCACTAGATGGTGCCTCCAAAGCACCTCACTTCCCACTTCATCGCATCAACAATAACCCCAATGCTCGCGCTGCGTCTACTTACAACATTGTAGATGACTTAGCCCAGTCTCCCACAGCCATGTCTACGTTAGAAGTCTTAAAAAACTATCCTTCACAGCACAAGAATTTGCTCTCAGCCATTGGTGCTATTGACCCAAATGATTCACGACTAATGGCCTTTGATTTGGACCAGTCCGAACCACGCTTGCCTTCCACTTTAGCATTCCAAGTTTCTATTTCCGTTCAGAATCTTGTTATCCATTGGTGCATTATCGATGAAGGTGCCTCTACATGCGTTATGTCCACATTCGTTTGGCAGAAGTTGGGATCCCCTACTCTCCAGCAGTCCACCACTGCGTTGCAAGCTTATGATGGTCGTTCGGCTCAACCCCAAGGTCTCTTAGCTAATGTCCCCGTCTAGTTGGCTGGAAAAACTGTGCTCATTGACATAGAGGTCATCAATGCCCAACTTGATTATAACCTCTTACTTGGCCGCAGCTACATGTATTCCATGCGGGTGGTTTCCTCATCCATTTTTCATACCATGATGTTCCCCCATGACAGACGCATGGTCAAGATCGATCAACTCACCTATTACAATCCCAATGCCCCCACTGCACCTGAAAATGTTCTCCCCATAGTTGAACAACCTATTTGTGGTGCAAATACCTCATTTGTTTTCTCTGTGGGACCTAGAGTTTACTCAGATACACCGATGACCTCAACATTCCAATCCATTCCACCCTCGTCACCCGCAACCGAAGTATCTGACCTATGTACCCTTTCCCACAATACACAAACACCCAACAATCAACCGCCGTTATTACCCAAACCACCATTGGTACCTAGTCACTTTGGTGTTACAGCCATCCACACAATCCCCTTCCTATTCCCTCCCTCGAGAGTAGTAAGCGCCCTAGTTATGGCTACTCTCAACCTCCCCGGGTTAACCTTAGGATTACTCATGTGGTATATTTAGCCTCCCATTCCCCTGCCGACACCAAATGTCGTCCTACAATTGGTGCAACCCATTGCCACTACTAGTCAACCACCTCCTAGTGTCACTACCCCTTCGTCATCTACGAATACCCCCCCTCTTATCAAGCACACTGGGGTCAGAGGCCCACAACCATACACTGCTGTACCCCCGCCCAAAACAATTAAAAACCCCCCCGTGTTTCGTGCTCCTCCCAAATGCTCGTTGTGTGATGAGTTAGGCCATCTGACTCATTAATGTCCACAATTACCTGCATTACAGGAACACATGCAAATGCTTGACGACGACCCCAACATCCTGGTTGTCGAACTCGATCCAACCCCTAAGCCTCGTGATAAATCATTGCGTACCAACCACCCTTGTGCAATATGCGGTATTTACGGTGATTACTCACATCACTGTCCTGATCTCCCAGATTACAGAGCAGCTCTCTACAAAATGAATAATTTGGACCTTGAGACGACACCCCCCACAATTGAGGAGATCCACTCCCCAATATCACCCTCATCCAGAGATATTAACACCATCTATATGATCTCTTCAAATACCACTCCCTCATCAACCGATTTGACAACTCAAAGTTTCCACAATGATGAGGAGATTCTAGAGGCTCTCACTGCCCCGGATTACCCCTGGGAAGACATGCACCATCGTTCCTACTTCCTCCCAGAAGAGTCCTCCTCCACCACAGCCACCCAATTTGCATTTGAGTACAAAGATTTCCTCCCCACCAAAGTCGACTGGTTTAAGGATCCCATTCCCGCTCTTGATGCTTTTGAGGAAGGTAACATGGCCAACATCTCACCCGTCATCCACATTGATATCTCTGTCCCACCTGGTGCTCTTGAAATCATTACATTAGGATCCTCTTGCAGTGAGTATGAGATCGGAGAATACAAAAAACATTTCGAAGAGTTCCATGATGTCTTTGCCTGGTCCTACACCGAAATTCCTGGTCTTGACCCTGCTATCATTGAGCACCACATTGACACCTCTGAATTAGGGGGAATAATAGATTACCTCGAACCTGGGATAGGGGGCATGATCAATCATTTTGAACCTTCCCCATCACGTCTATCTTAGTGTTTCAATGATCCCATTGTTCAAACCAACACATATGTGATCCACAATCACAAAACCCCTGCACATAGCATGGGGGCAGGTCACTAACCCTGCTCACTTTTTCACATGCGTGATCTCAACCATTTTTGAGGTCACATGTCACTTGTATATATGATTTGATTCGATACACCTAGTATTCTGTCCCCACGAGCCATCATTTCTCCCCAACACTGCATCCTTGGCTTGGTGGACTCAACTTTATTTATAGTCATTTTTAACCTAGTTATTTCCTTTGACCATTCCGGAGTCCTTATGACCTCCGTTTTTCGCACCATTTGCACCACCGGATTCATATTTCCGTGCTTGTGATGATGCTTGAGATCATTTCTCGCTCTCACCAGAACCTTTATTTGACATCGTGACATGACCCCTCATTTCCTTGGTATGCGTGCCACATCGGCCGTAGCCCATTTTTTATATACTTTATATCATCGGATTCATTTTTCCGAGCCCGTGATGATGCTTGAGATCATTTCTCGCTCTCACCCCCATATTTTTTGGGTATTTTTTCCAAAACACCCCCCGCCGCCTCAGTTTGCATGCCACATCGATCGTTATCCATTTTTGACACTTTTTATATCGTCGGATCCAGTTTTCTGAGATTGTGATGATGCTTGAGATCATTTCTCACTCTCACCAGGTACAATTTCACCATTGTGTCCCGACACCTTGATGCCTCGATTTATGCACCACATTGACCGCCATCGGATTGTTCCACATTTTTACATGAGCCATTCACTCCTTCCATACTACAATTATTTCATTATTTTTCCACCATTCATTATCCCGCAAGGAGTCCCACCAATGTTCCCCCCTACCCTCGTTCTTGGTCATCATCAATGTTCCTTGATTGAGCACTTCCTCCTTGCCTAACCATTCCTTTTGTTCGGTATAATTTTATCCCTTTTTCGGCCCGGACAAGTCCTTTACGAAAAAGGCACTTAGGGATTTTTTGTTAAGCTCTTTTCTAACTCCTAAAACAATGAAAAGATCGCCGAGCAATCTTGCTTCCTTTCATGCTCGTTAAACTACCTGAAAGGGCATCTATCTGGTATAATTTTAACCCTTTTCCAGACCTAGTAGACTAATTACGAAAAATGAATACTCTAGTCACACCGGCTAGAAGAGTTCTTCATTGCATCCTTTTATGCTTCTTCGGGTCTTGGAGACTAACACACGAAAAAGAAACCCCATGGAGTCTTCTTATTTTCTTTCAAACTCTCTAAAATTGAAAGCAACCACGAGCATGCATCATCCTGGGCTCGTACAAATCCACACGACGGTACCATTCCATTATTTCAGAGTCTTCTTATCGCTTTTAGACTCCTTAAGATTGAAAGCAATCCCGAGCATGAACTATCCTGGGCTCATATAAATCCACACGATAGTACCATTTTAAACACACTTCTTCTAGTTCCTTAACCCATGAAGAAGTCCCCCCATCCCTCTTGGCACTATGATCGATCATCTCGGCAACACCCCCAGTAAGGTTGCCTTTGTTCAGAGTATTCTGCAGTCTCCTGCCATTTTACACCCACTTGAGTATCACTCACCCCAGTCACTATCCTTGATCCATTACAGCTATGATCCCTTTCCCACCAGTCAGTTTCATATGCTTCCCGATCATCCCCGCCATCATACTCTGAACAAAGGAAGTTTGAGTCCACCCACTCTACTTGCCCAGTTATCCCCCACAGTATGTCAGTCCTCCCATCAGTACTCTTACACTTCGGTTCTCCACCTCATGCTCCTATCAAGGAAACATCATTTCCTTGCTAGTTGCAGGTCTCCCTCTGTCGACAACAGCCCCTCTATTCCAGAGGATAGACCCAAAGGTCCCTACGCCTTGGACCCATCACCATCTGTGGTGTGTGCCTACGGACCATTTTGAGAGGATTCATCATTGCCTCTTCGAGTGGTTGTTTCTCACATGCTCGACTTCAACACCTTGATCGCATCGTTGAGACTCGTGTAGGGTATACAGCCCTTTAGTTATTGGTCAAAGACCGTAGATTTCCCCCGACTCTAGCACATTGGTGAGTCCCTTCGGAACGCCTAGTTATATGTTCTCGTGGATGTCCGAGTTACGTTGGCGATTGTATTCAGAAGCCATCCAGTTATATGCTTCCTAGAGTACCCAGTTCAGTTCCAGTTCCGTGTACCATTGAGGGTATGACTCCCCGTCACTATGATCCAGCAGCTCATTAGTTCCTCTGGTACCACACTCAGCAGCATTGTAGTTATTTCAGTGTACCAGCTCTTCAGCTCCGACATGGTAATCCCAGTAGTATGTACCAGATTTGTGTCCCCTCTGAACCCTTATGATATACACAGTGGTTCTCTATGTATCTTACAAGTCCCCCTTTTTTGGGCCTCACAGTTATTTTTTATGTCTCTTAATACCAGCATGGGTATGCCCGCCTCGTCCATATGTTCAGATTATTCCTCATTCATTATTGAGTTCATGTACTTTCAGTTTTTGTCATTTTTTCGGGACCGTTGTTCCGGGCTCTAGTTCGTTTCTTCTCCTCTCCACACCCCAAGAAAACCATAAAAAACTTATGATGTCTATTGGCCATACGATGAGCTCCTGCCCTCACAGATCAGGGGGCAATTTGTTAACACCCAAAAAGTGCTCACTACCTCATCTACCCATTACATGACTCATTTTTCCATATTTGCCTCCAAAACCTTAAGAAACCCATTAAAATGACTCCAAAAGGCCAAAAAACCCCTTTTCCCTCCAAAATAATCCAAAATTCCTCCAAAATAGCAAAAACCCTCTAAAAAGGGAATAAAAAATACAAAAAAGAGGAAAAAGAAGGGAAAAAGGAAGCAAAAACCCTATATAGCTGACCTAAACCATATGGTGCCCAAAACCATGGGTCAACACTCCACCACTAAAAACCTATAAATAGGTGATGGAGGCTCCCCATTTCATATCCACAATCATCCATATCCTTACTCTGCCAAAATCACTCCTGAAACCCTAGCTCACCCTTGAGCTACTTTCACATTTGAGTGCCCCTTTGGCCCATTTCCAAAACCCTTCGGAGAAAGAGAAAGGAACAACACTGGAGCTTGGAAGCAACCCTCTTGGACTGCTGCAAAGGCTTCATCAACCTTCATGTTGGAGGTATAATCAATACAAAAAAAACATTTGTTATAATCTTGTCATTTACTTTTATGCACATGCTTAGAGTAGTTACTATTTTACTGTACTGTCTTTCATTTACTGTTTTTCTGAACTGCTACTAAGGAGTCCCTTCTCCTTAGTAGGTGCTCATTTGCACAAGCTAGGGTGAAAACCCTAGCTACAGAAGATGATAGCCAAAGGACTTGCAAATCAGTCCTCCAAGACTTACAAGTTCTCCTGCTTCTTGCCATACTCCCATAAAAGTGCTATATTAACTCATGCAAATGAGAGAAGTAGACTCTGGCATGAAATATCCAGATACCTAAACTTCAAATACCTCTAGTAGTTGCACAAGAAAGATATGGTTGAAGGTCTACCGAACATAAAATTCTCTCAAGGGATTTGCAAAGGTTTCTTGGTAGGGAAGCACCCAGATCAAAAGTATGAAGTTGGGAAGGAAAAGAGAGATTCCTCCATCCTAGATATGATTCGTAGTGATTTTTCAGGAATGATTCCCATTGCTTCAATGAATGGATCCAGATGCCTTCTGACCTTCATTGATGACTACTCTAGGTTTTGTTGGATCTACTTTCTCAAACAAAAATATGATGTGTTTGAATGATTCAAATTTTTCAAAGCCTTAGTTGAGAGCACTACTGGAAGAAAGATCAAGGCACTCAGATATGATAATGGAGGAGAGTACATCAAAAAGGATTTGCAGCATCTATGTTCTTCTGAAGGCATTTAGATGCAACATTCTGTTCCATACACACCACAACAAAATGTTGTAGCAGAGAGGAAGAATAGGTCATTGAAAGAAATGGCTACCTGCTTGCTTGAAGCAAGAGATATCCCATCAAATCTCTAGGCAAAAGCAATAAACTATGCCACATACATTCAGAATAGGGTTCTCCACAAATCTGTTGATGGGGTCACTCCATTCGAAGCATTGAAGGGACACAAACCTGATGTCTCTCATCTAATGGTTTTTGGATCCAAGGCATGGGCTAGAATCCCCACTGACAAGAGGAAAGCACTTCAACCTCGAAGTAGAAAATGCATCCTTCTTGGATATGCTTCATATGCAAAGGCTTAAAAGCTAATGGATATTGCAACCAAGATATGCTTCATTGAAAAAAGTTTGTAGTTAAATGAGGTTCCATTGCATGATCTACAACTAGTGGCTGAAGAAGGTAGAATTGATCTACCTCCTCCATTCGCTCCTAATGATGTTTCTACAGGTGATCCATATTGATATTCAGAAGAAGAAGACCAATATGATTCAGATCTAGATATTGGGCAAGAATATATAGCATATCCAAATCTAGATCCAACACCTACTCCTAATCCAAAGCCTGAATAGGATCAAAATCTTATTAAGGAAGTTGGGGTCATTGTTGGATTTCCATTTGATTGCAGAAGAACAAGATCTCAATACCAAGATGCAAACATTGCACGTTGCCATATAGATCCACTTCTCCCTGAGAGGTGCTTCGTGATGGTAGGATCTGATCCACAATCTTACAGAGAGGATTTCCATGATCTGAGATGGAAATTAACCATGGATGAAGAACATGAGTCACTGCAAAACAATGGAACATGGGATCTTGTCCCTCTTCCACCAGGGAGGAAACTAGTTCAGTGAAAATGGATCTACAAAACTAAGCTTAGATATGTGTTACCAGACAATCTACCGAAAGCGGACTTAAGGCATGATCTCCCTAGTTCAAAGTGAATCTAGAACAAATGGGACAGAACATAACCTACTTCCCTAGATCAAATAGAAGTGCAAACTGATAGATGGATCACTTACCTAAGATTTGCAGCTCCCTTTTCTCTTTGTGGATCCAATGTTCCAGCATCGTCAGATCTCAAGCTGCAAACCCTATTGAACACACAGAAACTAACAAATAGTGAAAGCATACATTTCATATGATCGATCTAAGTTAACAGTTAAGGAAGAAAACTCTAAACATTATCAATGAGACAACATTTATGGAAAGAGATTATATTAATTGTATAAAAGTGGGAATTACATAGAAAGGAGAAAGATACAACTAAATCCTTAACGTCGCATCCTCCATCCAACATGTCCAAGCCAAACCTCTAAGATGGTACAAGCTTCGCAAGATGATTAGGGATCACCAATATGGATTCTACCAGCATAAGGATACTATAGAGGAGACAAAAGACCTCGAGAATCCCCAAAATAGCCTTTAACTAACCCTGGCGCACCCTGGTAGAGGAGACAAAGCACCAGAGAGGGTCAGGTGCACCCTGTAAGAGGACAAAGGGCACTAGTGGCTCACCCTAGCTGACCAAGAATTGCGCCGGTGCACCCTAGCTGAAGGAGAAGTGCTCCAGCCTACTCAGAGAGGGTAAACCAGGAAGGGATAACCTTCAGTTGAATGTGTTTTAGCCCAGTATGAGTTTTGGGGTCAAAGCAAAGAGTTTACACAATGGTCATGATGACGACACTTGCACAATGGTCATGGTGACGACACTAGGTCATGATAATGACACTTGCAACACTTGCGACACTTGCACAAGGGTGACGACATTTTGGTGTAACAAAATGCTCCTCAAAGCATGAAGCTAACAGAAATAAGGCAGGTGAAATGATTTGTAGTAATAAAATAATAATGGCAAGAACTTGTTGGTTGGAAGGAGCTGCTGCAGAAATGACTTTGAGATCCACAAGTCTCATACAACCAAAAACATGGTTGTTGACCAATATAATGCAGATCCATGGTGGTAACGATTGACTGAACACAATCATGGCTACTGGACACAATCTGTCACGTCCCCTCCCATCAATCCAATGCAAGGGAGGGAGCATGACCAAACATACGGAGCTTATTTGACTATCTCAGCCCTATTATTAAGCCATCAATTTCATAAATAAATTAAACTTCATGTGTGCATATTTAAACTAAAGCAAACACAGTGGAATTTAAACATATTATCACACACACAAACTGGAATGCATTAGCATATCTATACCAAGAATATCATGAATCTAACGCAGAGAATTCGTCTCCTTCTTCATGCTATGTGCAGGCTTCATATCAACCATACTAAGACATGCATTCAACATACAATTAATAGTCATTAACTAACACATTACAGAACACAAAATAAGCATGATTTAACCTCAAGAAACACTTATCTTTGTGATGAAGTTGTCCAACAACTGGCTATGTGAGAGCAACATTCCACCCAACCATAGGTCTCTGCCCAGCCTGTATTCTTTCAGCTGAGAGACCACCCCCAAGCTGGGTTGTGTATCAACTAAGGAGGAACTAGATTGGCTTACTCACAGCCATGGTTTCACTCAAACAGTCATACTAAGCCAACACACAGTTGGGTTTATCAAGCATGCAATAAGAAAAGGAGGAGGATGCTAAGCCAATGAGCTCAACCCTAGAGCTACAGACATCTCAAGCTAAATTCAAGCAATCCAATCCTCTGTTCAAACATCCACACTTGGATTTCTCACAATTCTGTCATCAAGTAACTCAATTCCGTCACTGGTTTTCTGGGCTTAAAAACTGGGTTTTCCAATGGATTTCAGGGTATCTAATACTCTCAATTTCGCCCCAAGGTTCATATCTATGGATCCCCCATTGGATTTTACTGTCAAATACCAATTCTGGGCATTTATGGCTCTTCAAAACGTGGGTTCTTGCAAAGTTGTGATCTCTGGTTTTTCTCAATACTGGGCATTCATTTTTGGATGAAAACTGATGCTGGGATCTTCAACCATGGAATGGGAATGAGGAAGAACCAATTCCCATGAGGTATAGTGACTTGTGTTACAAGAAAATATAGCCCATACTCTACCATACGAATTTTTGGGTTGCCTATGCTCCATTGGAGCCATGGATTGAAATCTTCAATAGCTTCCTTACAACAGAATTAAATGTCACCAAGGAAAGTCAAATGGGTTCACAAGATGACATTTGGAAGGATATGGTTCATCCCACAACCCCCTCACCACTCCGTAGTGGATACACATGGCCCCTTCTCATTAGTTGCTTCCATAGCCAGTTTTGGTATTTTATTGCATGATGTTTATTTACATCATTTTTACAATGCTCCATGGCTTAATAGCACATGGGTAACATAATATCTAATACTTTCCTTTTAAATAAAATCCGAGCATCCACTAGTGGGGCCTTGGCCTTGAGCTCCATGCTAGGAAAACATACATCGCATGTATACAATATTTACATTAAAAGACAATATATCCTAAGGGTCAAAATGGGGTATTACAATCCCCTCCCCCTTAGAATAACACCGACCTTGGTGTTCCAATACTTAGGAATACATATACAATTTACACGTCCAAAATTTTCAAAACATTTTGTAGGTATGCCCTGCATTCTATCCTTTACTTTGAACTTTCAGGACCAATTCCTTTGGCTTCCACGAACTACTCCTACTGGTTCTGACCTTCCAGCTCATTTACAAGTCTGAAAATTTTATGGTTGCTACCCTCGTGCTATTCCTTTGTTGGGCAGTTGCGGCGGCAATGATTTCCTCCACATTTCCAACATTTCAGTGGTTGCTTTATCTTTTCCTGCTCAATTTCCTTTGAGTCTTCATGCCTGGAATGTTTCTTAATGGACCGATTGGATGAATGCCTCTTCATTGACCCAATGTCTCTTCTACTGTTGATTGCTGCCAGAATGCTTTTTACCTCCCTTGCAGACAACTAGAGTCCTACAAAACCTTGTGGTTCATCTCATTCTGCTTCTTCTGTATCTTGAGAATTTCTCCAAGGTTTTCTTGGGTCTTGGAAATTATTTGAAGAAGGCTTTCAGCCAATTCCAACAGCCTATGGTCTGCTGCCATGGTCTTTGTGTGCAGCTGGTTCTCACTTTACTTACAAGCAACACTTGCTTTGCAACAACTGCCACAAATCAGTTTCACTTTCCCACCTATGAAATTCATCATTATAATTTTCGTTAGGACAAGAACAATATAAACATTAAAATCAGTCAATTAATTTCCAATTGACATGTGTATTCCATGCTATATCCATGAGACTTTCATACTTTTCATGCTTTCCCAACAGGCACATGAGCTCATTCATGTCCATTCTTTCATAGGGAATTAACTACTTCAGCATTCACAATTTATTTCAAGCAAATAAACACACTCTACTTTCAGCCATATATGCATTCAACAATTTTCTGTTTTTATAAATGCATCAATAAAAAGGAAAGAGAGAGCAGTAAGATTTTTCCCCTCTTCGTCTTGTTCCATTCTGGAACTCACACCACCACTGTGGTTTTCATGCTCCTAGTCTCTTTCACTTCAACGTAAATGCTTAACCTTCCTTTCTTGGCTATGACACTTAGTGTCTATGGTCTGTCTTGAATATCTAACATTTCCACATGGCGATCCACAACACCCTTGGCTGCTAGGACCCCCACAAGTCCACTAGCACCATCATTCATTTTTGTGCAAGCTGAGATTTTTAGGATAGTCACATGTCCACATGCATCCTTAAGATGCTTTCATAGTCCTTGCTTCCAAAAATACCTGCACTCAAACATCGAATCAATTCACATGTTTAGTTTATTTTCATAGGTTTTATCTCTAAAGAAGAGCTTAGGAAATCATGACCAAATCATGTACACATGTATATTCATAAGTAAGAAGCTGCAAGATAACCAAATACTTATCTGTATTGTGTGTTTCCTCTCTGGTCCATGGGGTCCTATTTTGCTTTGCAAGCCTTGGGATCGCCTATGGACTTGGATGTTTGGCTAGTGTGTAGGCTGCTCCACAACATCAAATAATCTTGGATGTTTGGCCAACACGCAGGCTGCTCCAAAACATCAAATAATCTTGGATGTTCGGCCAGCACACAGGCTGCTCCAAAACATCAAGTAAACTTGGATGTTTGGCCAGCACACAGGTTTCTCCACAACATCAAATAGTTAATGCTCAACCAATCACTCTCTGGATTTACCAAGCAATTTATAGTTCTTTCAGGGTCCTTGCTTTCCTACAATGACCAAGGTTTCCAACAAGAAACAATAATGTATCAGCTTAGCTGTTAGAAGAATTATACCTGAAATCTTCATTATTCCAAACAAGAATTAAATGAAAATGAATACTTATCCGTATTGGACATTTCCTCTCTAGTCCACAGGGTCCTGCTTTTACTTTACAAGCCTTGGGATCCTCCTGCGGACTGGGATGTTTGGCTAGCACGTAGGCTGCTCCAAATCATCAAATAATTAATGCCCAACCAGTACACCTTCACGCCGACTAGGTTTACCAAGCATTTGGTGGTGCCCAACCAGTCCCATACTTGGTTGGCCCTCTCCATTGCCAATCCAACACATCCGTCTGGGTCATCAGCCAATGGAAGGAAAGTACGCCATCGAACATTATAGGTCAAGGCTCTACTACTCTTCCTTAGGCTTGCATCAGCCTTTCACATGTGTCAAAACCCATCAATGCGCATAACAATTCTTCACCCACACAAGGATGGCACTCCTTCTCCTGTGCAAACCAGCGGTTCCCTTTAGGAACTCTTTAGGTGACTTTTTTTACTGCAGGCTAGCATGGCTCCATGATACCCACTCACACTACAAAAAGGTTACCACTGCTCATACAGTCCTCTTGAGTACCCTTTTCTTCACTTTTCCTTTTAATGTGCAGCACCAATTTGCATATGTATAAGTTGACAACACAAGAGGGATAAGCAAGCTCATCAGTATTACTGCTCTAAAATTGTAAACATATTTCATAACATTCACTATCCAACATTGAAACACCAGGAATGCATCCATTCCCTTAGGGTGTAGTCAATATTGGCATCCCTAACATAACTCAGCACCAGAAAGGTGTGCACTCCTCACTGATGTGAACTATGTAGGTCCTAATCATACTTCAAGCAATCTGAATAATATAAACAAATGGAATATGCTTTGCATAGTAATTCTAACAATTAGAGATTCCCGTATATATATATATATATATATATATATCAGTCTGGGTTTATAGAACACTTATCCATTTTGCAGATGTAATTTCTCTTCACTAATGAGGAATGGGGGCTCCTTCTCTGAGTTGACAGTCCCTTAGTTTTCCATCCAAACTCCTTTTATATTCCATAACCCTCATATGTCCTCCTGACATAGTATTCACCATCTCACTCAGGTTGTTCACCAATCATGCAGTGCGGATGAGACATTAATAATATCTAATGGCGTCTCACCTGAAACCCATTTCCAAATCATGGAATTCCCTTCCCATGAAGTTTGGCTTCTGCAGGTCCTCTCTCTCGGTCTTACTGGAATGTGTCTTCCTGGAACACTTATTAAATAGCCAAATAGTCAGCAACATTTAACATTCAAATTCAAACCTGATTGTTTCATAACCAATCAATGGCACTAATAATTAAATTCAATATGAATTTATAGTTCTGTCTCCTACAGAAATTGATTTGTTTCAACCATAAGGTATGCCTCATATTGTTTGGCTCCTGTAAGTGACACCACTCTTCCCATCATGGTCTTACACCCGCTACCATACATGAGAATCCACTTACAGCATGTCCTACTGACACATTTTATATAAGCCAAATAGTCATTAGTCATTTATTAGCAAAATTCCAATTCTGAGATTTACAAATCTGAATTGACAATCTATTCTGCACATAAACTATTTCACAGCCATGAGATCCTTCTCATGAGTTTTGTCTCTTTCACATGGTAGATTCCGGCCTTCATCGTGGTCTTACCCTCATTGTCATTCCTTGAACAATCTTCCTGTAATTAGAAACTTCAACCAGCCAAACACTTGTAATTCTCCATGCATATAATATTTCATTGCTACAACAGTCACTGAAGCATTTTCAGAATTATAACATTCCATAATTCAAACACTTCGAGTTGTTAACATATCAATATCACCAAAACTCATTTACTTCATGTGCATCATTATCATACTAAAATTGCAAGGCACAGTCAAATCATTCATGCAATTTAAATGAAAATTTTAGATACTCATCATTTCTCAGTCTTATGATTTATAGAACTCTACCCTTCCATAGAGTATTCCGATAGCCCATCGATCATGACTTCCCTCTTCATGCACTTACTATTCTGCATTCATATCAGCACATGAAATGATCTCATAATTTTCGACAATTCATCATTTCATCTATTATCTAATTGCAATGAATCATACACATCACAACCGTGCATTCGCACAATGCATCACAACATGTGCATCCACACACATGCATGCACATCTGCAATGTTTACACAATATTTTCAAGTGCATTCATTCAATGCATAACCACAAGATTTATAAAATTTCTTAATGCATATTCACTCAATGCTACCTTGCATTGGTTCATGAATATTATGCATTCAAACATATTATGGCCAAAACATGACCACCTCATATAGCATGCATTACCATAATTAGGACCACCAGTCCTCACTTGCTTTGATTATTAAGCTCATAACAAACATACACATGGCACGATATATTTTATATGAATGCAATCTAAATTTCTAAACAGTCACATGGTATGAGGCCTCTTTTCTTTGCCACTCCATGCTCCACCACACTATGGTAGTATAGCATTCACATGAATGCATTTCAACTCTAAATGCATACCATTTTATGATGATTAAATATGGTTCAAGGGATTCTTATCCAATCCTCTTTCAACACTTATGCAATCATCATAAGCAAACCATTACCTGCGTGGCTTCCATTTACACCTTTGATGTTACCTTATCTGTTGGTCTCTTGCAGAGGGTTACAAAAATTTTCCACCAACCTCTTGATCATGGATTTGCTGCCCTAACCTTTTCTTCATAAGGTTGTTGGCCTCATGCAACAACATCATCAACATATTTAGCCATGCTTTTGTTGTCTTTGGTCCTACAACCAAAACCAACACCAATAGTGATTATCAACCACAATATTTACCATTAGTGGTTCATTGCATATGTAGAACCTCACTGCTTTTACTAATATGTAATATCATATGTGTGCACAAAAATATGCTCATGCACTGCGCAATGTTTATTAATATGCCAACCAATGCATATTCATGCCACTCATCAAATCTCTTGCATTTTCAGAATTCCCATGCCATAATTTTATGTACATAAAGCTTATAAAATATAAATATAGTTAGCAAGACAGGGGTTAAGGAATTATTCCTTTTCAATCCCTCATCTTTGCATGATCTTCCTCTTCCACATCATAGCTAGTTCGATTTTATGGTCTCTGCTACTTCTAGGCATGCAATTCTAGAAATTGCCCATATCGACCACAATTTGTCAAAATGGCCACTGGCACTTTTCTGCTCTGCAAATCTATGGTGTATGACACCCTCATTCACATTCTAGTGATGAAACATTGTTCTCTACTAGATAAGCTTTCCAATGCCTATCCACATGCTCCATTCCGACTTCAGGTGTGGAAGTTACATTACTTCAAAAATGACAATTTTTACCAAACATTCTGCACTTTTACACAGTTGCAAAATATCCTGAACTGCCAACTTCAGCCACCTATAGAAGTAAATCTAGGAAGATTCAGGAGAAATTTTCTACAGGGAGAAGTTAGTCCATATAGCAAGGAAACACTTAGCAACTCGTAGATCTCTATTCCGATGCTCCATTCATCTTTTATGAATTTCTGGGTTTGACTATTTTTCCTTTTTAACTCCCTTTGCAACCTGTGCACAACCTGTGCGCCACCTGCGCAACCTGTGTTCAACCTGTGTGCAACCTGTGCACAAATTGTGTGCAACCTATGCACCACCTGTGTGCCACCTGCGCAACCTGTGCGCCACCTATGCAACCTAGCACAACCTGTGCACAACCTGCGCGCAACCTGTGCGCAACCTGTGCGCCACCTGGCGCAACCTGTGCACAACTTGCACGCAACCTGTACGCCACCTAAGCAACCTATGTGTAACCTATGCACCACCTGTGCGCCACCTACACAACTTGTGCGCAACCTGTGCACCACCTGCGCAACCTGTGCACAACCTTTGTGCCACCTGTGCAACCTGTGCACAACCTCTGCGCTACCTGCGCAGCCTGCACACAACCTGTGTGCAACCTGTGAAACTTATGCGCAACCTGTGCACAACCTGCGCAACCTGTGCACAACCTATGTGCCACCTACACAAATTGTGCGCAACCTATGCACAACCTGTGCACAACCTGTGTGCCACCTATGCAACCTCTAAACAACCTGTGAGCCACCTGCACAACCTTTACACAACCTGTACACAACCTGTCGCAACTTGTGTGCCACCTGCGTAACCTGTGCACAACCTGTGCACCACCTGTGCTCCACCTACGCAACCTGTGCGCCACCTGCACAACTTGTGTTGTGTGCCACCTGCACAACCTGTGCACCACTCATGCGCCACCTGCACAACTTGTGCGCAACTTGTGTGCAATCTATGCATAGCCTGTGCACCACCTGCGCAACCTGTGCGCAACTTGTGCACAACCTATGCGCCACTTGCACAACCTGCACACAACCTGTGTGCAACCTGTGCAACTTATGTGCAACCTGTGCACAATCTTTGTACAACCTGTGCACCACCTACACAACCTGTGCGCAACTTGTGCACAACCTGTACGCCACCTACACAACCTGTGCGCAACCTGTGCACAACCTGTACGCAACCTGTGCGCCACCTGCGCAACTTGTGTGCCACCTGCGCAACCTATGCACCACATGTGCGCCACCTGTGTGCAACCTGTAAGCAACCTGTGCACCACCTGTGCAACCTGTGCACAACCTGTGCACAACTTGTGTGCCACCTACGCAACCTACGCGCAACCTGTGCACCATCTGTGTGCCACCTCCACAACCTGTGCGCAACCTGTGCACCATCCGCGCAATGTGCGCACAACCTTTGCGCAACCTGTGCAACTTTTGCGCAACCTATGTGCAACCTATGCACAACCTGTGCACCACCTACGCAACCTGTGCACAACGTGTGTGCCACCTGCACAACCTGTGGGAAACCTGTGCGCCACCTACACAACATGTACGCAAACTATGCGCCACCTGTACAACCTGTGTGCAACCTGTGCACAACGTGTGCGCAACTTGTGCAGCACCTGCGTAACCTGTGCACCACCTGTGCGCCACATGCGCAACCTGTGCGCTTGTGGGGCTCATATCTCCCTCGTGCCTTAACCAAATAAGGAAATTATGGTACCGTTTGAAAGATCCTGGAGAGATCTATGCAATGGTGTGATCCTCTACCACATCTGAGAACTTTGATCCTACCATTTTTCCATATCAAAATGATGCCCAAACTTCACCAATACCACGTTAGAACATTCTGCTATCTGCCTGCAAACTCAGAGTTTGGCCTAAGTAGCTCCAGTGCTGCAACATGGGCTTTGATACCACTCTGTCACGTCCCCTCCCATCAATCCAATGCAAGGGAGGGAGCATGACCAAACATACTAAGCTTATTTGACTATCTCAACCCCATTCTTAAGCCATCAATTTCATAAATAAATTAAACTTCATGTGTGCAGATTCAAACTAAAGAAAACATAGGGGAATTTAAACATATTAACACACACACAAATTGGAATGCATCATCATTTATATCCCAAGCAAATCATGAATCTAACACAGAGAATCCATCCTCTTCTTCACGCTATGCGCAAGCTTGATATCAACCATACTAAGACATGCATTCAACATACAAATAACATTCATTAACTAACACATTATAGAACATATAATAAGCATGATTTAACCTCAATAAACACTTATCTTTGTGATGAAGCTGTCCAAAAACTGGCTATGTGAGAGCAAAGTTCCACCCAACCATAGGTCTCTGTCCATCCTGTATCCACTAAGGAGGAACTAGATGGGCTCACTCACACCCATGGTTTCACTCAAATAGTCATGCTAAGCCAACACACAGTTGGGTTTATCAAGCATGCAATAAGAAAAAGAAGAGGATGCTAAGCCAGCGAGCTCAACCCTAGAGCTATAGACATCTCAAGCTAAATTCAAGCAATACATTCCTCTGTTCAAACATCCACACTTGGATTTCTCATAATTCTGTCATCAAGTAACTCAATTCTGTCACTGGTTTTCTAAGCTATAAAAACTAGGTTTTCCAATGGATTTCAGGGTATCTAATACTCTCAATTACACCGCAAGGTTCATTTCTATGGATCCCCCATTGGATTTTATTGTCAAATACCAATTTTGGGCGTTTATGGCTCTTCAAAACGTGGGTTCTTGCAAAGTTGCGATTTCTATTTTTTCTCACTGCTGGGCATTCGTTTTTGGATGAAAACTGATGTTGGGATCTTCAACCATGGAATGGGAATGAGGAAGAACCAGTTCCCATGAGGTAGAGTGACTTGTGGTACAAGAAAATAGAGCCTATACTCTACCATTAAAATTTTTGGGCTGCCCATGCTCCATTGAAGCCATGGACTGAAATCTTCAACAACTTCCTTACAAAAGAATTAAATGTTAGCAAGGAAAGTCAAATGGGTTCATAAGATGACATTTGGCAGCATATGGTTCATCTCACAACCCCCTCACCACTCCCTAGTGGATACACATGGCCCCTTCTCATTAGTTGATTCCATAGCCACTTTTGGTATTTTATTGCATGATGTTTATTTACATCATTTTTACAATGTTCCATGGCTTAATAGCACATGGGTAACATAATATATAATACTTTCCTTTTAAATAAAATTTGAGCATCCACTAGCGGGGCCTTGGCCTTGAGCTCCATGCTAGGAAAACATACATCGCATGTATACAATATTTACATTAAAAGCCAATATATCCTAAGGGTAAAAATGGGGTATTACACAATTGTAGATCCATGATGAGGTGATAACACAGCCACAACCAATACAATGTGGATCCATGTAACATGAATCAAACAATCTCCATTGCAACTTGGGTAAAATATGACTTCCCCAGGGTCTTCAAGCCGAACCCACAATGATACGGATCTATCCAAGTGATTACAATGTTCTGGGATCAAGATTAAAGGCACTTATCCAACATGATGTCCATAGGTTAGTAGTGTTCCCCCCGGCATGATGTCCAGAGGCTGGAGATATGCCCCTCATGCTTAAGGGGAAGAAACCAGTAGTACGTGTGGAACATTCAGGGAAGTTTGTTGAATATAATTCATGCGATGATTGGGTGTCATGAAGGAAAGCTGATCAATGGTCACAATCCTCCCATCATAGGGAAAATACATCACTCGAAAGAGTGTGGACACTACGGCCTTCAGAGCATAGACATAATCACATCCAAGGAGCATATTGAAATCTAAAGGACCTTGGACAACCATGGCATCAACATAAACAGTTTTACCTCCCAAGGTGACAGGTAACTGTGGAAGAATCCCTAAAGGTCTAGCAAGCCTTCTATTAAAATACAGAATCAGGCTAGTAGCCAGCACAAGCTGAAGAGACCTTATAACTTGCTAAGCAGTTGAGGATAAAATACTAACAGAAGCTCCCTCATCAACTATAGTGCAAAATATTTCCTTATCAGCAACACCTACAAAGATTTGGAAAGGCACATCAGAGGGAAGACGAGATTCTGCTAGACTATTCCAATCAAATGAAATAACCTCAGTACTTGGAGGAGGTCCTGTGGACAAGACTTATACTTTCCTAGAACTGTCTAAACCGACCAGAAAGATATTAGTGGTTTCTAATTCACTTTCAATTGCAAAGCAGGATACGACGAATATTTTGTGATGGTGGCTGCTTCAATCTGGGAATTTTCCAATGAAAGAGTCGGGTGGACCAAGGATAAAACTAGATCTACCGCTTGCGTTTCACTCTTCAAAGGAGGAGTCGGATCAACAGAAGATGATGCTCGATTAATCACTTGATTTCACTTGTCATAGGAGGAGTGGAGTCACTAATAATGAAACTTGATTAACTAATTGGGTTTCGTCTCTCGAGGGAGGAATGGGTTCGATCAAGGATGGAGTTGAATCAACTACTTTATTCTCACTCTCTGATGAAAGAGTGGGGTCAACAAAGGGTGGGGTCGTATTGATCATCCTATCGACCAATGTAGGATCAAGGGACAACCTACAATATTCAGTTGGAAGGTGTTTATGGGATATGTCCATGTCTTCTAACAATTGTGAAGCTTCATCCATACGAGGACAAAGGTAAGTACGGTGCATGCCCTTGCATAACCAACAAGGGTCTGCATCTCTACCCTTTCGAACCTTAATTACAATGTCACTAGTTGATGGGGTATCATCAGTATGATGTCCAGAGACTGATGACATGGGTTGTTCAGAACCCAACCATATTTCTATGACCTTGGATATACCAGGGCATTTCTTAAGGAAATGGGACCCTTTACAAAGTTTGCAAGGGAATTTCGGTTTACGCAAATTTGAAAATGGCGTATCGGTGATCCCTTCATGATGATAAGCGGCTGGTCAGTTCCCATCAAGATGGTTAGAGGCTGGAGTTGTGACCTTCTGCTTAGTGTCCTTCTTCTTAGTCTTCCCTTTCTTCTTCTTCTCACCCGACTTCTTACTAACATCAGAGTTTTCAGTAGGAGAAGAGGAAGAGAGGGAATCCGATTCAACTTTCGATGAAGAAGGAGAAGGGTCACCATGAGATTGATGTTCATGTTGTGAAGGACCTAGGTTAGACACAATTGGTGCACTTGATGTAACTGGATTGGAGAATAACCATACTGGTAATCCTATCGTCAATCCAGGAAGACTCAACGTAGCCATAAAGGCAGGATCAATAATTCTACAAGGGGGAATAACAAATGGCATACCTTGGAAAGGGGTTTCTTAGTTGGTAGTCCCAAAAGAATCTTCCATATCTAAAAAAAATCCTAAGAGTCTCTGAAGTACAACACAAATCAAACACTACTTAAGTCTAAAAGCAACAAGCAAACTATGTGAATAGGAGTGGATAAGCAGTCAGGGTCTTCATGGGATTGTCAAGGCACCACAACTCGGTATATACTGCAGGGTCCAATAGTAAAACGCGACAGGGAGGAATGCGATTGTACCCTTTCCCGAATACTCGACTACCTAGACGGCACGTGTGTAGTAATCTCCCCGAGTGCTGTTCTTTGTGTATTGTGATGCTAAGACAGCCAAATGGTTAACTCAATTGGTCTCAAGAACCCTAGGAGTGTCTCCCGATATACTCAAGGTACATGGGAGCTCAAATCCATAGTGGTGTTGTCTAATGCACAACCGTACAACATGAGACCTTCTTATATACTACCGAGTACATGAAACACCTTTCGATATATGCCATGTACGTGAAGTGCCTTTCGATATACCCTAAGGTACGTGAAAGAGCCTTCGATATACTAGTTGGTACGTGAAAGAGATTTGATATACTGGTTGGTACGTGGAAGACTACAATACCCCTGGAATGCAGTCTAGGAAAAGAATGATGGCTGCCACGTTTTACGATGCCGGAACACGTCACTAACTTACACGCAGTTACTAAATGATTTTAACCTAAGCTAGCATTAATTTTATCTTTTGCAATTAGTTGGATGCATGAGGTGTAGACATGAAATGTAAAAATAATGCAAATCCTAACTACATGATATTGCACAGTTTCCTTTGTCTTTCGATTAGGGTGAGATGGTTAAGGGATCCTCCCATTAGGTTAGGAACCGAAATGCCACCTCACCTATATTCTAGGGAACGGTCTCCACCTCAACAAACATCTAGAAAGACCTCAAGACTCCACAAAATAGCCTTTAACTAACCCTGGCGCAACCTGGTAGAGGAGACAAAGTGCTAGAGAGGGTCAGGCACACCCTGTAAGAGGAATAAGGGTGCTAGTGGCTCACCCTAGCTGACCAGGAATTGCGCCGGCACACCCTAACTGAAGAAGAAGTGCGCCAGCCTACTCAGAGAGGGTCAACCGAGTAAGGATAACCTTCAGTTGAATGTGTTTTAGCTCAGTATGAGTTTATGGGTCAGATAAAAGAGTTTACACAATGGTCATGATGACGACACTTGCACAACGCTCATGGTGAGAACACTAGGTCATGATAATGACACTTGCAACACTTGCACAAGGGTGACGCCATTTTGGTGTAACAAGATGATGGATCTACAACCAAGTACAAGGCCCGGTTGGTTGCAAAGGGGTACTTACAAGTCTAAGGGATGGACTACAATGAGACATTCGCTCATGTTGCAAGAATGGATTTAGTGGGAGTTGTTTTGGCCATTGCAACTTCATGTGCATGGGAAGTACATCACATGGATGTAAAGAGTGCCTTCTTGCATGGTGACTTGGAAGAAGAGTTCTACATGAAACATCCTGAGGGGTACACTGATGATCCTTCCTTGATATTCAGACTGAGGAGATCACTGTATAGGATCAAGAAATCCCCAAGGGCATGGTATTCAAGATGGATTCCTTCTTACTATCACTAAAGTTTTAAATATGAAAATTTTATTTCAATGTTTACATGCAACAAAAGGGTGAATGTATGTTGTTGATTGTTTTGTATGTGGATGACTTGTTCATCACTGGTGTATCTGCTACTGGGTTGAAGCACATCAAGTCTTCCTTAAACAATCATTTTCTATGACATATATGGGACTGTTGAGACAATTCATTGGTCATGAAGTGACTCAAAATGCTTTAGGGATCATGGTTTCACAATCAAGGTATGCATATGATTTACTAACAAATTTACATATGTCTGATTGCAAAGCCACATCCTTTGCCTTCCTATATGGAATTGGATTGGAAGAAGGTGGTTCCACACCCTTGGTTGATAGAACTCTTTACAGATAAAGCTTATAAAATATAAATATAGTTAGCAAGAAAGGGGTTAAGGAATTATTCCTTTTCAATCCCTCATCTTTGCATGATCTTCCTCTTCCACATCATAGCTAGTTCGATTTTATGGTCTCTGCTACTTCTAGGCATGCAATTCTAGAAATTGCCGATATCGACCACAATTTGTCAAAACGACCACTGGCACTTTTCTGCTCTGCAAATCTATGGTGTATGACACCCTCATTCACATTCTAGTGATGAAACATTGTTCTCTACTGGATAAGATTTCCAATTCCTATCCACATGCTCCATTCCGACTTCAGGTGTGGAAGTTACATTACTTCAAAAATGACAATCTTTACCAAACATTCTGCACTTTTACACAGTTGCAAAATATCCTGAACTACCAACTTCAGCCACCTATAGAAGTAAATCTAGGAAGATTCAGGAGAAATTTTCTATAGGGAGAAGTTAGTCCATATAGCAAGGAAACACTTAGCAACTTGCGGATCTCTATTCCGATGCTCCATTTATCTTTTATGAATTTCTGGGTTTGACTATTTTTCCTTTTTAACTCCCTTTGCAACCTATGCACAACCTGTGCGCCACCTGCGCAACCTGTGCTCAACCTGTGCTCAACCTGTGCACAAACTGTGCGCAACCTATGCATCACCTGTGCGCCACCTGCACAACCTGTGTGCAACCTATGCGCCACCTATGCAACCTAGTGCAACCTGTGCACAACCTGCGCGCAACCTGTGCGCAACCTGTGCGCCACCTAGCGCAACCTGTGCACAACTTGCATGCAACCTGTGTGCCACCTAAGCAACCTATGTGTAACTTATGCACCACCTATGCGCCACCTACACAACTTGTGCACAACCTGTGCACCACCTGCGCAACCTGTGACAACCTTTGTGCCACCTGCGCAACTTGTGCACAACCTCTGCGCTACCTGCGCAACCTGCACACAACCTGTGTGCAACCTGTGAAACTTATGCGCAACTTGTGCACAACCTGCGCAACCTGTGCACAACCTATGTGCCACCTACACAACTTGTGCGCAACCTATGCACAACCTGTGTGCAACCTGTGTGCCACCTGTGCAACCTGTAAACAACCTGTGAGCCACCTGCACAACCTGTACGCAACCTGTGCACAACCTGTGCGCAACTTGTGTGCCACCTGCGCAACCTGTGCACAACCTGTGCACCACCTGTGCTCCACCTACGCAACTTGTGCGCCACCTGCACAACCTGTGTTGTGTGCCACCTGCGCAACCTGTGCACCACTCGTGCGCCACCTGCACAACTTGTGCGCAACTTGTGTGCAATCTGTGCATAGCCTGTGCACCACCTGCGCAACCTGTGCGCAACTTGTGCACAACCTATGTGCCACTTGCACAACCTACACACAACTTGTGTGCAACCTGTGCAACTTATGTGCAACCTGTGCACAACCTTTGTACAACCTGTGCACCACCTGCACAACCTGTGCGCCACCTACACAACCTGTGCGCAACCTGTGCACAACCTGTGCGCAACCTGTACGCCACCTGCACAACTTGTGTGCCACCTGTGCAACCTATGCACCACCTGTGCGCCACCTACACAAACTTTGCGCAACCTATGTGCAACCTGTAAGTAACCTGTGCACCACCTGTGCAACCTGTACACAACCTGTACGCAACTTGTGCGCCACCTACGCAACCTATGCGCAACCTGTGCACCACCTGTGCGCCACCTCCACAACTTGTGCACAATCTGTGCACCATCCGCGCAACGTGCGCACAACTTGTGCGCAACCTGTGCAACTTATGTGCAACCTATGTGCAACCTATGCACAACCTGTGCACCACCTACGCAACCTGTGCACAACCTGTGTGCCACCTACACAACCTGTGGGAAACCTGTGCGCCACCTACACAACATGTACGCAAACTATGCGCCACCTATACAACCTATGTGCAACCTGTGCACAACGTGTGCGCAACTTGTGCACCACCTGCGCAACCTGTGCACCACCTGCGCAACCTGTGCGCTTGTGGGGCTCATATCTCCCTTGTACCTTAACCAAATAAGGAAATTATGGTACCTTTGGAAAGATCTTGGAGAGATATATGCAATGGTGTGATCCTCTACCACATCTGAGAACTTTGATCCTACCATTTTTCCATATCAAAATGACGCCCAAACTTCACCAATACCACGTTAGAACATTCTGCTATCTGCCTGCAAACTCAGAGTTTGGCCCAAGTAGCCCCAGTGCTGCAACATGGGCTTTGATACCACTTTGTCACGTCCCCTCCCATCAATCCAATGCAAGGGAGGGAGCATGACCAAACATACTAAGCTTATTTGACTATCTCAACCCCATTCTTAAGCCATCAATTTCATAAATAAATTAAACTTCATGTGTGCAGATTCAAACTAAAGAAAACACAGTGGAATTTAAACATATTATCACACACACAAATCGGAATGCATCAGCATTTATATCCCAAGCAAATAATGAATCTAACACAGAGAATCCATCCTCTTCTTCACGCTATGCGCATGCTTGAGATCAACCATACTAAGACATGCATTCAACATACAAATAACATTCATTAACTAACACATTATAGAACATATAATAAGCATGATTTAACCTCAAGAAACGCTTATCTTTGTGATGAAGCTGTCCAAAAACTGGCTATGTGAGAGCAAAGTTCCACCCAACCATAGGTCTCTGTCCATCCTATATCCACTAAGGAGGAACTAGATGGGCTCACTCACAGCCATGGTTTCACTCAAATAGTCATGCTAAGCCAACTCACAGTTGGGTTTATCAAGCATGCAATAAGAAAAGGAAGAGGATGCTAAGCCAGCGAGCTCAACCCTAGAGCTACAGACATCTCAAGCTAAATTCAAGCAATCCAATCCTCTGTTCAAACATCCAGACTTGGATTTCTCACAATTCTATCATCAAGTAACTCAATTCCGTCATTGGTTTTCTAGGCTATAAAAACTAGGTTTTCCAGGCTATAAAAACTAGGTTTTCCAATGGATTTCGGGGTATCTAATACTCTCAATTTCACCCCAAGGTTCATTTCTATGGATCCCCCATTGGATTTTATTGTCAAATACCAATTTTGGGCGTTTATGGCTCTTCAAAACGTGGGTTCTTGCAAAGTTGCGATTTCTAGTTTTTCTCACTGCTGGGCATTCGTTTTTGGATGAAAACTGATGTTGGGATCTTCAACCATGGAATGGGAATGAGGAAGAACTAGTTCCCATGAGGTAGAGTGACTTGTGGTACAAGAAAACAAAGCCTATACTCTGCCATACAAATTTTTGGGCTGCCCATGCTCCATTGAAGCCATGGACTGAAATCTTCAACAACTTCCTTACAACAGAATTAAATGTTAGCAAGGAACGTCAAATGGGTTCATAAGATGACATTTGGCAGCATATGGTTCATCTCACAACCCCCTCACCACTCCCTAGTGGATACACATGGCCCCTTCTCATTAGTTGATTCCATAGCCACTTTTGGTATTTTATTGCATGATGTTTATTTACATCATTTTTACAATGTTCCATGGCTTAATAGCACATGGGTAACATAATATATAATACTTTCCTTTTAAATAAAATTTGAGCATCCACTAGCGGGGCCTTGGCCTTGAGCTCCACACTAGGAAAACATACATCGCATGTATACAATATTTACATTAAAATCCAATATATCCTAAGGGTCAAAATGGGGTATTACACAATTGTAGATCCATGATGAGGTGATAACACAGCCACGACCAATACAATGTGGATCCATGTAACATGAATCAAACAATCTCCATTGCAACTTGGGTAAAATATGACTTCCCCAGGGTCTTCAAGCCGAACCCACAATGATACGAATCTATCCAAGTGATTACAATGTTTTAGAGTCAAACATGGTAGAAACCACTTGATTATCGGTCATTGATGTATACTGTTAACAAGTGCGAGGGAAATTACCATTAATGTCAATGATCCCCAAGGTATCATAGTACAAACTATCGAATGTGAATAAAAGGCTTGAAGTCAGACACTCTGATCTTTCAATCAAGATTCAATGATGTAAAGTCACGTTGAAAGCGAGGTAACCTGCCATTGAGGCATGCAGGCCCAAGGTACTCAATTGGTTTCTATATTCACTCCTCGGATGATAATTTGAAGTAAACAAGGATGAATCTGTTGAAGGAGGGCCATGATGAATCCCCCATCATCGACATGAAATCCGATGACCGATGTTTGGAGTGAATCAGATAGTAGAGAAATGTGCAATACTTACTCAAGGTAGACCGAAATAATGGAAGGTGTACTGAATGCAGATGATGAGCAATGAACATCTCTTGAACATGGGCATGGCATGACTTGGCAGTATTGACATCAAGAGAATGACACTAAACCCCAATGCGACTGATAGTAGAAGCATTCTTTGGATGACCCAAGGAGGGACATGACTCATGAAATCAATAGAACTTGAAGACAAACAGATTACCCAAGTACTGAATGCGAATGCAAAATGAGTGCCATGTTCAAGATAGACTATGTACTTCCATAAATAAAGTGTAACACAAAATCTTTCATTTTTCCCCATCATGATTGATAAGTGTCTCACTTGTTTTTTAACGAGCTTGAGGAGGGTAAACAGATGCTCGGTAAAGCTCATCCCATGGGTGAGTCCAATCCCAAATGTTTCCCTAACCTAGGAAATGAGGGTTTTGTCTCATGATAGGCCCTTCAATGTTGAATTTTAATGAGTCCATAGAAGGTAAACTCGGTCTCATTTCATGTTTAGAGATTCTAAAAAGAACTAAAGAAGACTCCAAAGGTCCTTTTTCATAAGGTTAGCCTCTTCGCCCGGAAAAGGGTAAAACAACGCGAGAGAGGACTCTTCCAGTCATGATTGGCTGGAGTATTCCTTTTTCGTAAGTAGTGCCCCCCGGTCTAAAAAAGGGGTAAACTATCACCAGTGAGACAATCATTAAAATCCTTTTACAAGAATGAACGAATCAATTTCGCTTGGCTATCTTTACCTATTTTAGGAGTCTGAAAAGAGCTTAAAAAAGACTCCAAGAAAAAACTTTGTCATGGTTGACAAATGAGTACGACAAAGGAAAAAGTAAACTCGACATATTTCCTTTTCCCTAAATAGTCTAGCGAGGTCGGATAAAGTGATAAACCTATACTCGTTAGACACACCTTTTTACTCAAATTTTAACGAGCACGGTAATGGTATTAAAAGCACTCGGAACCTTTTTCATATTTGAACCAGAGCACGAAAAAGTAAAAACTAAGCTCAAACCACTTTTCATGTTTTATCCAGAGCACGAAAAAGTAAAAACTAATCTCAAACCACTTTTCATGTTTTAACCATAGCACGGAGAAAGTGAAAAGTAAGCTCAAATACCATCTTACTGTTTTTAACGAGCTCGAAGATAGGTTGGAAGAATGCTCATGATGTCTGCTTCATTTTTTAACGTGTTTGTAACAGAAAATGAACTATGCTTGGGATTATTTTCATGTTTTAATGAGCTCGAAACCCAATAGAAAGTATGCTCGAAAATATTCCCATTGGTGGATTATTCCTCAACATAGTATCCAGAGGTTGGTACATGCCCCTAGCATGATTGCTAAAAGTAAGTGACTTAGCTCCAACATAGTGTGGAGAGGCGATTGATTTGACTTCAACATAACGTCCAGAGGTTGAAGACATGCCCCCCAAGCTTCATTTCATTCGCCTAAGGCATAGGCGGATGAAAAGAAGGTTCAGGTACTAAGTCTACGAGAAGACTTGACTCAAAGGGAAAGTATCTGTTTCATTTTTTAACGATATTGACACATGAAAAGAACCGTGCTTGTGGGAACCTATTTCATTTTTTAATGACCTTGACATAGAAAGGGAACTATGCTCATAGGAAGATGGTTTCATTTTTCCACAAGCTTGAAACCAAAGGTAGACTATGCTCCAAAAAGGGCCATTTCATTTTTTAACGAGCTTGAAAGGGAATAAAAATATGTTCATAGGATACTATTTCATTTTTTAATGCTCTTGACACAGGAATAGAACCATGCTCGCGGGGTAATATTTCATTTTTTAACGAGCTTAAAACAGAAAGAAACTGGGATCAAGATTAAAGGCACTTATCCAACATGATGTCCATAGGTTAGTAGTGTTCCCCCCGACATGATGTCCAGAGGATGGAGATACGCCCCTCATGCTTAAGGGGAAGAAACCAGTAGTACGTGTGGAACATTTAGGGAAGTTTGTTGAATATAAGTCATGCGATGATTGGGTGTCATGAAGGAAAGCTGATCAATGGTCACAATCCTCCCATAATAGGGAAAATACATCACTCGAAAGAGTGTGGACACTACGGCCTTCATAGCATAGACATAATCACATCCAAGGAGCAGGTTGAAATCTAAAGGACCTTGGACAACCATGGCATCAACATAAACAGTTTTACCCCCCAAGGTGACAGGTAACTGTGGAAGAATCCCTAAAGGTCTAGTAGGCCTTCTATTAAAATCCAGAATCTGGCTAGTAGCTGGCACAAGCTGAAGAGACCTTATAACTAGCTACGCAGTTGAGGATAAAATACTAACAGAAGCTCCCTCATCAACTATAGTGCAAAATATTTCCTTATCAGCAACACCTACAAAGATCTGGAAAGGCACATCAGAGGGAAGATGAGATTCTGCTAGACTATTCCAATCAAATGAAATAACCTCAGTACTTGGAGGAGGTCCCGTGGACAAGACTTATCCTTTCCTAGAACTATCTAAACCGACTAGAAAGATATTAGTGGTTTCTAATTCACTTTCAGTTGGAAAAGCAGGATACGACAAATATTTTGTGATGGTGGCTACTTCAATCTGGGCATTTTCCAATGAAAGAGTCGGGTGGACCAAGGATAAAACTAGATCTACCGCTTGCGTTTCACTCTTCAAAGGAGGAGTTGGATCAATAGAAGATGATGCTCGATTAATCACTTGATTTCACTCGTCATAGGAGGAGTGGAGTCACTAAGAATGAAACTTGATTAACTAATTGGGTTTCGTCTCTCGAGGGAGGAATGGGTTCGATCAAGGATGGAGTTGAATCGACTACTTTATTCTCACTCTCTGATGAAAGAGTGGGGTCAACAAAGGGTGGGGTCGTATTGATCATCCTATCGACCAATGTAGGATCAAGGGACAACCTACAATATTCAGTTGGAAGGTGTTTATGGGATATGTCCATGTCTTCTAACAATTGTGAAGCTTCATCCATACGAGGACAAAGGTAAGTACGGTGCATGCCCTTGCATAACCAACAAGGGTCTGCAGCTCTACCCTTTCGACCCTTAATTAAAATGTCACTAGTTGATGGGGTGTCATTAGTATGATGTCCAGAGACTGATGACATGGGTTGTTTAGAACCCGACCATATTTCTAAGACCTTGGAGATACCAGGGCATTTCTTAAGGAAATGGGACCCTTTACAAAGTTTGCAAGGGAATTTCGGTTTACGCAAATTTGAAAATGGCGTATCGGTGCTCCCTTCATGATGATAAGGGGCTGGTCAGTTCCCATCATGATGGTCAGAGGCTGGGGTTGTGACCTTCTGCTTAGTGTCCTTCTTCTTAGTCTTCCCTTTCTTCTTCTTCTCACTCGACTTCTTACTAACATCAGAGTTTTCAGTAGGAGAAGAGGAAGAGAGGGAATCCGATTCAACTTTCGATGAAGAAGGAGAAGGGTCACCATGAGATTGATGCTCATGTTGTGAAGGACCTAGGTTAGACACAATTGGTGCACTTGGTGTAACTGGATTGGAGAATAACCATACTGGTAATCCTATCATCAATCCAGGAAGACTCAACGTAGCCATAAAGGGAGGACCAATAATTCTACAAGGGGGAATAACAAATGGCATACCCTGGAAAGGGGTTTCTTAGTTGGTAGTCCCAAAAGAATCTTCCATATCTAAAAAAAATCCTAAGAGTCTCTGAAGTACCACACAAATCAAACACTACTTAAGTCTAAAAGAAACAAGCAAACTGTGTGAATAGGAGTGGATAAGCAGTCAGGGTCTTCATGGGATTGTCAAGGCACCACAACTCGGTATATACTGCAGGGTCCAACAGTAAAACACGACAAGGAGGAATGGGATCATACCCTTTCTTGAATACTCGACTACCTAGACGGCACGTGTGTAGTAATCTCCCCGAGTGTTGTTCTTGGTGTATTGTGATGCTAAGACGGCCAAATGGTTAACTCAATTGGTCTCAAGAACCCTAGGAGTGTCTCCCGATATACTCAAGGTACATGGGAGCTCAAATCCATAGTGGTGTTGTCTAATGCACGACCGTACAACACGAGACCTTCTGATATACTACCGAGTACATGAAACACCTTTTGATATATGCCATGTACGTGAAGTGCCTTTCGATATACCCTAAGGTACGTGAAAGAGCCTTCGATATACTAGTTGGTACGTGAAAGAGATTCGATATACCGGTTGGTACGTGGAAGACTACAATACCCCTGGAATGCAATCTAGGAAAATAATGATAAATGCCACGTTTTACGACACCGGAACACGTCACTAACTTACACGCAGTTACTTAATTATTTTAACGTAAGCTAGCATTAATTTTATCTTTTGCAATTAGTTGGATGCATGAGGTGTAGACATGAAATGTAAAAATAATGCAAATCCTAACTACATGACAATGCACAGTTTCCTTTGTCTTTCGATTAGGGGGAGATGGTTAAGGGATCCTCCCATTAGGTTAGGAACCGAAATGCCACCTCACCTATATTCTAGGGACAGGTCTCCACCTCAACAAACATCTAGAAAGACCTCAAGACTCCCCAAAATAGCCTTTAACTAACCCTGGCACAACCTGGTAGAGGAGACAAAGCGCTAGAGAGGGTCAGGCACACCCTGTAAGAGGAATAAGGGTGCTAGTGGCTCACCCTAGCTGACTAGGAATTGCGCCGGCACACCCTAGCTGAAGGAGAAGTGCGCCATCCTACTCAGAGAGGGTCAACCGAGTAAGGATAACCTTCAGTTGAATGTGTTTTAGCCCAGTATAAGTTTATGGGTCAGAGAAAAGATTTTACACTATGGTCATGATGACGACACTTGCACAACGGTCATGGTGACAACACTAGGTCATGATAATGACACTTGCAACACTTGCACAAGGGTGACGCCATTTTGGTGTAACAATATGATGGATCTACAACCAAGTACAAGGTTCGGTTGGTTGCAAAGGGGTACTTACAAGTCCAAGGGATGGACTACAATGAGACATTCGCTCATGTTGCAAGAATGGATTTAGTGGGAGTTTTTTTGGCCATTGCAGCTTCATGTCCATGGGAAGTACATCACATGGATGTAAAGAGTTCTTTCTTGCATGGTCACTTGGAAGAAGAGTTCTACATGAAACATCCTGAGGGGTACATTGATGATCCTTCCTTGATATTCAGACTAAGGAGATCACTGTATGGGATCAAGAAAGCCCCAAGGGAATGGTATTCAAAGATGGATTCCTACTTACTATCACTAAAGTTTTAAATATGAAAATTTGATTGCAATGTTTACATGCAACAAAAGGATGAATGTATGTTGTTGATTTTTTTGTATGTGGATGACTTGTTCATCACCGGTGTATCTGCTACTAGGTTGAAGCACATCAAGTCTTCCTTAAACAAGCATTTTCTATGACATATATGGGACTGTTGAGACAATTCATTGGTCTTGAAGTGACTCAAAATGCTTTAGGGATCATGGTTTCACAATCAAGGTATGCATATGATTTACTTACAAATTTACATATGTCTGATTGCAAAGCCACATCCTTTTCCTTCCTATATGGAATTGGATTGGAAGAAGGTGGTTCCACACCCTTGGTTGATAGAACTCTTTACAGATAAAGATTATAAAATATAAATATAGTTAGCAAGACAGGGGTTAAGGAATTATTCCTTTTCAATCCCTCATCTTTGCATGATCTTCCTCTTCCACATCATAGCTAGTTCAATTTTATGGTCTCTGCTACTTCTAGGCATGCAATTCTAGAAATTGCCGATATCGACCACAATTTGTCAAAACGACCACTGGCACTTTTCTGCTCTGCAAATCTATGGTGAATGACACCCTCATTCACATTCTAGTGATGAAACATTGTTCTCTACTGGATAAGATTTCCAATGCCTATCCACATGCTCCATTCCGACTTCAAGTGTGGAAGTTACATTACTTCAAAAATGACAATTTTTACCAAACATTCTGCACTTTTACACAGTTGCAAAATATCCTGAACTGCCAACTTCAGCCATCTATAGAAGTAAATCTAGGAAGATTCGGGAGAAATTTTCTATAGGGAGAAGTTAGTCCATATAGCAAGGAAACACTTAGCAACTCGCGGATCTCTATTCCGATGCTCCATTCATCTTTTATGAATTTCTGGGTTTGACTATTTTTCCTTTTTAACTCCCTTTGCAACCTGTGCACAACCTATGCGCCACCTGCGCAACCTGTGCTCAACCTGTGTGCAACCTGTGCACAAACTGTGCGCAACCTATGCACCACCTGTGCGCCACCTGCGCAACCTTTGTGCACCCTGTGCGCCACCTATGCAACCTAACGTAACCTGTGCACAACCTGCGCGCAAATTGTGCGCAACCTGTGTGCAAACTGTGCGCAACCTGTGCGCCACCTAGCGCAACCTGTGCACCACCTAAGAAACCTATGTGTAACCTATGCACCACCTGTGCGCCACCTACACAACTTGTGCGCAACCTGTGCACAACCTTTGTGCCACCTGCGCAACCTGTGCACAACCTCTGCGCTACCTGCGCAACCTGCACACAACATGTGTGCAACCTGTGAAACTTATGCGCAACCTGTGCACAACCTATGTGCCACCTACACAACTTGTGCGCAACCTATGCACAACCTGTGCGCAACCTGTGTGCCACCTGTGCAAGCTGTAAACAACCTGTGAGCCACCTGCACAACCTGTACACAACCTGTGCACAACCTGTGCGCAACTTGTGTGCCACCTGCGCAACCTGTGCACAACCTGTGCACCACCTGTGCTTCACCTGCGCAACCTGTGCGCCACCTGCACAACCTATGTTGTGTGCCACCTGCACAAACTGTGAACCACTCATGCGCCACCTGCACAACTTGTGCGCAACTTGTGTGCAATCTGTGCATAGCCTATGCACCACCTGCGCAACCTATGCGCAAGTTGTGCACAACCTATGCTCTACTTGCACAACCTGCACACAACCTGTGTGCAACCTGTGCACAACCTTTGTACAACCTGTGCACCACCTGCACAACCTGTGCACCACCTACACAACCTGTGCGCAACCTGTGCACAACCTGTGTGCAACCTGTGCGCCACCTGCGCAACGTGTGTGCCACCTGCGCAACCTATGAACCACCTGTGCGGCACCTCCACAACCTGTGCGCAACCTATGTGCAACCTGTAAGCAACCTGTGCACCACCTGTGCAACCTGTGCACAACCTGTGCGCAACTTGTGCGCCGCCTACGCAACCTATGCACAACCTGTGCACCACCTGCGCGCCACCTCCACAACTTGTGCGTAATCTGTGCACCATCCGCGCAACGTGCGCACAACCTGTGCGCAACCTGTGCAACTTATGCGCAACCTATGTGCAACCTGTGCACAACCTGTGCACCACCTACGCAACCTATGCACAACCTGTGTGCCACCTGCACAACCTATGGGAAACCTGTGCGCCACCTACACAACATGTACGCAAACTATGCACCACCTATACAACCTGTGTGCAACCTGTGCACAACGTGTGCGCAACTTGTGCACCACCTGCGCAACCTGTGCACCACCTGTGCGCCACCTGTGCAACCTGTGCACTTGTGGGGCTCATAGCTCCCTCGTCCCTTAACCAAATAAGGAAATTATGGTACCGTTGGAAAGATATTGGAGAGATCTATGCAATGGTGTGATCCTATACCACATCTGAGAACTTTGATCCTACCATTTTTCCATATCAAAATGACGCCCAAACATCACCAATACCACGTTAGAACATTCTGCTATCTACCTGCAAACTCAAAGTTTGGCCCAAGTAGCCCCAGTGCTGCAACGTGGGCTTTTATACCACTTTGTCACGTCCCCTCCCATCAATCCAATGCAAGGGAGGGAGCATGACCAAACATATTAATCTTATTTGACTATCTCAGCACCATTCTTAAGCCATCAATTTCATAAATAAATTAAACTTCATGTGTGCAAATTCAAACTAAAGAAAACACAGTGGAATTTAAACATATTATCACACACACAAATCAGAATGCATCAGCATTTATATCCCAAGCAAATCATGAATATAACACAGAGAATCCATCCTCTTCTTCACGCTATGCGCATGCTTGAGATCAACCATACTAAGACATGCATTCAACATACAAATAACATTCATTAACTAACACATTATAGAACATATAATAAGCATGATTTAACCTCAAGAAACGCTTATCTTTGTGATGAAGCTGTCCAAAAACTGGCTATGTGAGAGCAAAGTTCCACCCAACCATAGGTCTCTGTCCATCCTATATCCACTAAGGAGGAACTAGATGGGCTCACTCACAGCCATGGTTTCACTCAAATAGTCATGCTAAGCCAACACACAGTTGGATTTATCAAGCATGCAATAAGAAAAGGAAGAGGATGCTAAGCCAGTGAACTCAACCCTAGAGCTACAGACATCTCAAGCTAAATTCAAGCAATCCAATCCTCTGTTCAAACATCCACACTTGGATTTCTCACAATTCTATCATCAAGTAACTCAATTCCATCACTGGTTTTCTAGGCTATAAAAACTAGGTTTTCCAGGCTATAAAAACTAGGTTTTCCAATGGATTTCGGGGTATCTAATACTCTCAATTTCACCCCAAGGTCCATTTCTATGGATCCCCCATTGGATTTTATTGTCAAATACCAATTTTGGGCGTTTATGGCTCTTCAAAACGTGGGTTCTTGCAAAGTTGCGATTTCTAGTTTTTCTCACTGCTGGGCATTCGTTTTTGGATGAAAACTGATGTTGGGATCTTCAACCATGGAATGGGAATGAGGAACAACCAGTTCCCATGAGGTAGAGTGACTTGTGGTACAAGAAAACAGAGCCTATACTCTGCCATACAAATTTTTGGGCTGCCCATGCTCCATTGAAGCCATGGACTGAAATCTTCAACAACTTCCTTACAACAGAATTAAATGTTAGCAAGGAAAGTCCAATGGGTTCATAAGATGACATTTGGCAGCATATGGTTCATTTCACAACCCCCTCACCACTCCCTAGTGGATACACATGGCCCCTTCTCATTAGTTGATTCCATAGCCACTTTTGGTATTTTATTGCATGATGTTTATTTACATCATTTTTACAATGTTCCATGGCTTAATAGCACATGGGTAACATAATATATAATACTTTCCTTTTAAATAAAATTTGAGCATCCACTAGCGGGGCCTTGGCCTTGAGCTCCACGCTAGGAAAACATACATCGCATGTATACAATATTTACATTAAAAGCCAATATATCCTAAGGGTCAAAATGGGGTATTACACAATTGTAGATCCATGATGAGGTGATAACACAGCCACGACCAATACAATGTGGATCCATGTAACATGAATCAAACAATCTCCATTGCAACTTGGGTAAAATATGACTTCCCCAGGGTCTTCAAGCCGAACCCACAATGATACGAATCTATCCAAGTGATTACAATGTTTTGGAGTCAAACATGGTAGAAACCACTAGATTATCGGTCATTGATGTATACTGTTAACAAGTGCGAGCGAAATCACCATTAATGTCAATGATCCCCAAGGTATCATAGTACAAACTATCGAATGTGAATAAAAGGCTTGAATTCAGACACTCTGATCTTTCAATCAAGATTCAATGATGTAAAGTCACGTTGAAAGCGAGGTAACCTGCCATTGATGCATGCAGGCCCAAGGTACTCGATTGGTTTCTATATTCACTCCTCGGATGATGATTTGAAGTAAACAAGGATGAATCTGTTGAAGGAGGGCCATGATGAATCCCCCATCATCGACACGAAATCCGATGACCGATGTTTTGGAGTGAATTAGATAGTAGAGAAATGTGCAATACTTACTCAAGGTAGACCGACATAATGGAAGGTGTACTGAATGCAGATGATGAGTAATGAACATCTCTTGAACATGGGCATGGCATGACTTGGCAGTATTGACATGAAGAGAATGACACTAAACCCCAATGCGACTGATAGTAGAAGCATTCTTTGGATGAACCAAGGAGGGACATGACTCATGAAATCAATAGAACTTGAAGACAAACAGATTACCCAAGTACTGAATGCGAATGCAAAATGAGTGCCATGTTCAAGATAGACTATGTACTTCCATAAATAAAGTGTAACACAAAATCTTTCATTTTTCCCCATCATGACTGATAAGTGTCTCACTTGTTTTTTAACGAGCTTGAGGAGGGTAAACAGATGCTCAGTAAAGCTCATCCCATGGGTGAGTCCAATCCCAAATGTTTCCCTAACCTAGGAAATGAGGGTTTTGTCTCATGATAGGCCCTTCAATGTTGAATTTTAATGATTCCGTAGAAGGTAAACTCGGTCTCATTTCATGTTTAGAGAGTCTAAAAAGAACTAAAGAAGACTCCAAAGGTCCTTTTTCATAAGGTTAGCCTCTTCGCCCGGAAAAGGGTAAAACAACGCGAGAGAGGACTCTTCCAGTCATGATTGGCTGGAGTATTCCTTTTTCGTAAGTAGTGCCCCCTAGTCTAAAAAAGGGGTAAACTATCACCAGGGAGACAATCATTAAAATCCTTTTACAAGCATGAACGAATCACTTTCGCTTGGCTATCTTTACCTATTTTAGGAGTCTGAAAAGAGCTTAAAAAAGACTCCAAGAAAGAACTTTGTCATGGATGACAAATGAGTATGACAAAGGAAAAAGTAAACTCGACATATTTCCTTTTCCCTAAATAGTCTAGCGAGGTCGGATAAAGTGATAAACCTATACTCGTTAGACGAACCTTTTTACTCAAATTTTAACGAGCACAGTAATGGTATTAAAAGCACTCGGAACCTTTTTCATATTTGAACCAGAGCACAAAAAAGTAAAAACTAAGCTCAAACCACTTTTCATGTTTTAACCAGAGCAAGAAAAAGTAAAAAATAATCTCAAACCACTTTTCATGTTTTAACCATAGCACAGAGAAAGTGAAAAGTAAGCTCAAATACCATCTTACTGTTTTTAACGAGCTCGAAGATAGGTTGGAAGAATGCTCATGATGTCTTCTTCATTTTTTAATGTGCTTGTAACAGAAAATGAACTATGCTTGGGATTATTTTCATGTTTTAATGAGCTCGAAACCCAATAGAAAGTATGCTCGAAGATATTCCCATTGGTGGATTATTCCTCAACATGGTATCCAGAGGTTGGTACATGCCCCTAGCATGATTGCTAAAAGTAATTGACTTAGCTCCAACATAGTGTGGAGAGGCGATTGATTTGAATTCAACATAACGTCCAGAGGTTGAAGACATGCCCCCCAAGCTTCATTTCATTCGCCTAAGGCATAGGCGGATGAAAAGAAGGTTCAGGTACTAAGTCTACGAGAAGACTTGACTCAAAGGGAAAGTATCTGTTTCATTTTTTAACGATATTGACACATGAAAAGAACCGTGCTCGTGGGAACCTATTTAATTTTTTAATGACCTTGACATAGAAAGGGAACTATGCTCATAGGAAGATGGTTTCATTTTTCCACAAGCTTGAAACCAAAGGTAGACCATGCTCCAAAAAGGGCCATTTTATTTTTTAACGACCTTGAAAGGTAATAAAAATATGTTCATAGGATACTATTTCATTTTTTAATGCACTTGACACAGGAATAGAACCATGCTCGCGGGGTACTATTTCATTTTTTAACGAGCTTAAAACAGAAAGAAACTGGGATCAAGATTAAAGGCACTTATCCAACATGATGTCCATAGGTTAGTGGTGTTCCCCCCAGCATGATGTCCAGAGGATGGAGATACGCCCCTCATGCTTAAGGGGAAGAAACCACTAGTACGTGTGGAACATTCAAGGAAGTTTGTTGAATATAAGTCATGCGATGATTGGGATTCATGAAGAAAAGCTGATCAATGGTCACAATCCTCCCATCATAGGGAATATACATCACTCGAAAGAGTGTGGACACTACGGCCTTCATAGAATAGACATAATCACATCCAAGGAGCAGATTGAAATCTAAAGGATCTTGGACAACCATGGCATCAACATAAACAGTTTTACCTCCCAAGGTGACAGGTAACTTTGGAAGAATCCCTAAAGGTCTAGCAGGCCTTCTATTAAAATCCAGAATCTGGCTAGTAGCCGGCACAAGCTGAAGAGACCTTATAACTTGCTAAGCAGTTGAGGATAAAATACTAACAGAAGCTCCCTCATCAACTCTAGTGCAAAATATTTCCTTATCAGCAACACCTACAAAGATCTGGAAAGGCACATCAGAGGGAAGACGAGATTCTGCTAGACTATTCCAATCAAATGAAATAACCTCAGTACTTGGAGGAGGTCCCGTGGACAAGACTTATCCTTTCCTAGAACTGTCTAAACCGACCAGAAAGATATTAGTGGTTTCTAATTCACTTTCAGTTGGAAAAGGAGGATACGACGAAGATTTTGTGATGGTGGCTGCTTCAATCTGGGCATTTTCCAATGAAAGAGTCGGGTGGACCAAGGATAAAACTAGATCTACCGCTTGCATTTCACTCTTCAAAGGAGGAGTCGGATCAACAGAAGATGATGCTCGATTAATCACTTGATTTCACTCGTCATAGGAGGAGTGGAGTCACCAAGAATGAAACTTGATTAACTAATTGGGTTTTGTCTCTCGAGGGAGGAATGGTTTCGATCAAGGATGGAGTTGAATCGACTACTTTATTCTCACTGTCTGATGAAAGAGTGGGGTCAACAGAGGGTGGGGTCGTATTGATCATCCTATCGACCAATGTAGGATCAAGGGACAACCTACAATATTCAGTTGGAAGGTGTTTATGGGATATGTCCATGTCTTCTAACAATTGTGAAGCTTCATCCATACGAGGACAAAGGTAAGTACGGTGCATGCCCTTGCATAACCAACAAGGGTCTGCAGCTCTACCCTTTCGACCCTTAATTACAATGTCACTAGTTGATGGGGTATCATCAGTATGATGTCCAGAGACTGATGACATGGGTTGTTAAGAACACGACCATATTTCTAAGACCTTGGAGATACCAGGGCATTTCTTAAGGAAATGGGACCCTTTACAAAGTTTGCGAGGGAATTTCGGTTTACGCAAATTTGAAAATGGCGTATCGGTGCTCCCTTCATGATGATAAGGGGATGGTAAGTTCCCATCATGAAGGTCAGAGGCTGGGGTTGTGACCTTCTACTTAGTGTCCTTCTTCTTAGTCTTCCCTTTCTTCTTCTTCTCACCCGACTTCTTACTAACATCAGAGTTTTCAGTAGGAGAAGAGGAAGAGAGGGAATCTGATTCAACTTTCGATGAAGAAGGAGAAGGGTCACCATGAGATTGATGCTCATGTTGTGAAGGACCTAGGTTAGACACAATTGGTGCACTTGGTGTAACTGGATTGGAGAATAACCATACTGGTAATCCTATCGTCAATCCAGGAAGACTCAACGTAGCCATAAAGGGAGGACCAATAATTCTACAAGGGGGAATAACAAATGGCATACCCTGGAAAGGGGTTTCTTAGTTGGTAGTCCCAAAAGAATCTTCCATATCTAAAAAAAATCCTAAGATTCTCTGAAGTACCACACAAATCAAACACTACTTAAGTCTAAAAGCAACAAGCAAACTGTGTGAATAGGAGTGGATAAGCAGTTAGGGTCTTCATGGGATTGTCAAGGCACCACAACTCGGTATATACTGCAGGGTCCAACAGTAAAACGCGACAAGGAGGAATGGGATCGTACCCTTTCCTGAATACTCAACTACCTAGACGGCACGTGTGTAGTAATCTCCCTGAGTGCTGGTCTTGGTGTATTGTGATGCTAAGACGGCCAAATGGTTAACTCAATTGGTCTCAAGAACCCTAGGAGTGTCTCCCGATATACTCAAGGTACATGGGAGCTCAAATCCATAGTGGTGTTGTCTAATGCACAACCGTACAACACGAGACCTTCTGATATACTACCGAGTACATGAAACACCTTTCGATATATGCCACGTATGTGAAGTGCCTTTCGATATACCCTAAGGTACGTGGAAGAGCCTTCGATATACTAGTTGGTACGTGAAAGAGATTCGATATACCGGTTGGTACGTGGAAGACTACAATACCCCTGGAATGCAGTCTAGGAAATGATAGCTGCCACGTTTTACGACGTCGGAACACGTCACTAACTTACACGTAGTTACTTAATTATTTTAACCTAAGCTAGCATTAATTTTATCTTTTGCAATTAGTTGGATGCATGAGGTGTAGACATGAAATGTAAAAATAATGCAAATCCTAACTAAATGACAATGCACAATTTCCTTTGTCTTTCGATTAGGGGGAGATGGTTAAGGGATCTCCCATTAGGTTAGAACCGAAATGCCACCTCACCTATATTCTAGGGACAGGTCTCCACCTCAACAAACATCTAGAAAGACCTCGAGACTCCCCAAAATATCCTTTAACTAACCCTGGCGCAACCTGGTAGAGGAGACAAAGCGCTAGAGAGGGTCAGGCACACCCTGTAAGAGGAATAAGGGTGCTAGTGGCTCACCCTAGCTGACCAGGAATTGCGCCGGCACACCCTAGCTGAAGGAGAAGTGCACCAGCCTACTCAGAGAGGGTCAACCGAGTAAGGATAACCTTCAATTGAATGTATTTTATCCCAGTATGATTTTATGGGTCAGAGAAAAGAGTTTACACAATGGTCATGATGACGACACTTGCACAACGGTCATGGTGACAACACTAGGTCATGATAATGACACTTGCAACACTTGCACAAGGGTGACGCCATTTTGGTGTAACAATATGATGGATCTACAACCAAGTACAAGGATCAGTTGGTTGCAAAGGGGTACTTACAAGTCCAAGGGATGGACTACAATGAGACATTCGCTCATGTTGCAAGAATTGATTTAGTGGGAGTTGTTTTGGCCATTGCAGCTTCATGTGCATGGGAAGTACATCACATGGATGTAAAGAGTGCCTTCTTGCATGGTGACTTGGAAGAAGAGTTTTACATGAAACATCTTGAGGGGTACATTGATGATCCTTCCTTGATATTTAGACTAAGGAGATCACTGTATGGGATCAAGAAAGCCCCAAGGGCATGGTATTCAAAGATGGATTCCTTCTTACTATCACTAAAGTTTTAAATATGAAAATTTGATTGCAATGTTTACATGCAACAAAAGGGTGAATGTCTGTTGTTGATTGTTTTGTATGTGGATGACTTGTTCATCACCGGTGTATCTGCTACTGGGTTGAAGCACATCAAGTCTTCCTTAAACAAGCATTTTCTATGACATATATGGGACTATTGAGACAATTCATTGGTCTTGAAGTGACTCAAAATGCTTTAGGGATCATGGTTTCACAATCAAGGTATGCATATGATTTACTGACAAATTTACATATGTCTGATTGCAAAGCCACATCCTTTGCCTTCCTATATGGAATTGGATTGGAAGAAGGTGGTTGCACACCCTTGGTTGATAGAACTCTTTACAGATAGTTGATTGGTATATTGTTATATCTAACACATTCGAGACTAGATCTATCATATGTTGTTGGTGTTGTGGATAGGTAAATGCAGGAGCCACATGAGTTGCATTGGAAAGCAACTAAGGGGATCTTGCACTATGTGCAAGGTACGAGAGAGTTTGGGATCCATTATTATGCTGGTGCTCCACTAGATCTGGTTGGTTTTACTGACTCAAACTGGGATGGAGACAGTACTGATAGGAATTCCACTTCAGGTTACATATTCATGATTGGATAAGGACCAATCTGTTGGTCAAGCAAAAAAAAAGAAACACTTGCACTATATTAACCAGAGGTAGAGTACATAAGGGCTGTGAATGCAGCCATACAAGAAGTTTGGTTGCATGGGATCTTAACTGAGTTTGGCATTCACACTTCTCCTTCAATTGACCTATTTTGTGATAATCAGAGTGTTTGTTGATGTAGAGACTATCGACAGGGGTTCCTTCCGCACTGTCGCCAACAAACTATCAACCCAACTCCCTTATACACCAGCCTGGAAAGGTGTAACATTTCCCAGCAACACTTGCAGGGCAAGTGCAGTCTCACCCAAGGTGAATAAGAGGGATGTTGGAACCAAGTTTCCACAGTTGTGTAAAGGATATGCACAATCTACTTTCGCATCAACCAGAGATTATAACATTCACAACATACCATTAATTTGTCATTCGCATCTTAATTAATTGATAACACATACATTCATGACATACTCAGCAACATATGCGCATCAATGACATAAAACATTCATAAAACCCATTATTCATCATTGCACAACAACAGAATTCATATCATAACTGAACATCCTCATTCATTCATCAAAACCTGTGGAATAAACCTCGCAGAAACATAATGAACCCAAAAGATAGGATTAATCTCCAAAGCTTTGATGCCCTTCGGCTTACAATCCTACTCTATTTATATTCTTCTACTCTATTACAAAATGGCCCACATGGCCGACTTGACTAATCTAACAAATCTTATACTTCCACAAAAATGGCGAAAGGTCCTTTTTCCGTGGAGTGACCTTTTCGATATGATGACTAGTCAAGTCATCATATCGAAAATACATAATGAACCCAAAAGATAGGATTAATCTCCAAAGCTTTGATGCCCTTCGGCTTACAATCCTACTCTATTTATATTCTTCTACTCTATTACAAAATGGCCCACATGGCCGACTTGACTAATCTAACAAATCTTATACTTCCACAAAAATGGCGAAAGGTCCTTTTTCCGTGGAGTGACCTTTTCGCATCTTGTCGGTTTCCACACTTCCTGTGGATCTATCCTATGCCAACAGGCCCCCATCAGAATCTTGTGGCTCATCCTGAGCCACCTTAGATGGACACTGCTGGTTTGTTGTATTGTTGTTGGAAGTCATCATAGGTGGTTTGGATCTAGTCGACAATCTCGTTTACTGATGCTCGGAGCTGTGCACTTTCTATCACTTGTTGCTCCATTGGGTGGTCGAATACCTTCTATTGTACCTCCTGTAATTGCTCCTATACATGTTTCATCTCTAGAACTATGCTTTTGATGAGGGCTTCAGCCTTTGTTTGAAGCTCATCCAAATGTGCAGCTCGTCGTTGCTTCCTTTCGTGGGCTTTTTCAGTGCGTTGCTTCATACTCTATAGTTCCGCAGTCTTTGTCATCTGCGTCATTGTGGGCATCGCCTTAAACAATCCCTTAAAAGTTTCCAGCTTCTCTTTGGCTTTGCGGAGTGTTCTCTTTATTGCATCTAACTGGTCATCCTCGACCAATCTATCCCATAATGCTATGAGGCTTACTGCCACTTTCCGTGCTGCCTATTCCATTTCCTGAATTTCTACCACTGCTTCCTCTATCGCCGTCTGTCGAATTTGAACATGTGCTAGCGGTGTGCTGGGTCTCACTCTGGTCTGGAGCTCCACATTTTCCTTCCTGAGCTCAGTAATGGCGACTCCTAACATGACAGCCTAAGATTCTAGGGTGACATTTGGATCTAGCACCACTATTTCGCATGCCTTTGTGAGTGCTCTTTCTAACCTTGTACGTTCCTCTCCAATCTTTTCCTTCGCATTGAGTGCTATAGTTTGTTCTGCAATGAATTTTTCCTTCTCAGCCAGGGATTTTTATAATTGTGCCTTTGCTTCGACATCTTGTACTTGTGCAGCCAGTACTGCGGTGTGTTTATCTCTAAGCTATTGTGCCTCCATCTCACTCTGTTGTAGTTGCTTCATGTACTCAACCATCTTATTGTGCATCGCAGCCTCACGGCCAGGGATTTCTGCACTTGCTGCCACTTTGACTCAATTTAGTGTCAACATTGGAAGTAAGTTGAAATCGAGCATTTCCAAGTCATCCTTCTGAAGCTCCAGGTCTAAGGTCTCATCTCCTGTCAAGAAGGTGTGGGTTTCGATTTGGACTATGCACTTCTGGTTTCCCACTTTGACCTCGACTCTAGGATTTTACAGGTTTTGCTGGATGTCCCCATGTGGTACCCTGATGTTGATTATTGTATTCACCATGGTGTTTAGAAATTCCCCTATGTACTGGAAATTTTCTGCAGAATGGTGTGTAACCTTCCGACGGTTACGCTCTACAATCTGTGTAATACTATCCAAAAATTTGTCGACCTGCTGCACAGTGATCCCTGCCTCTGTGTTGCTACTGTCACGATCCATTCTGTTCTTCATCCTTCATTCTTCCTATTAGAGGTCTAGTTCTAAATCTGTTAGGGTGTTCCTTGTGGACACCCCATCGTGGCTGGACTCTCTCGTTTCGTCCTTCGCCTTGGTCTCGTGTTCTGCATTTTCCTTCTGATTGGCAGAAGCTTTGTCTTTCTTGGGGGGGTCTTTTCGTCCTTCAGCCTGCTCGTTTTCAATATCCTTTGGATTTGTGGGAACCTTCCATGCGTCTGGCCATTTGGAGATGATGTTATCGAGCTCAGCCTCGGTGATCTTGTACTGTGTCTGCGTCCATTGTTTGGTCAGATCTGCACGGGCCCGAAGGTAAATCATGTGTGCTTCGACGGATACCTGGGAAATGGGTTGATACTTTTTCACAGCTTGTAGTCTAATCCATAGTATCATCTTTGCATCCATCCACATCCTTTCGAGCCAAATATAAAACTGGATAATATTTTCCTACTGTCCTTCTTTGTCGGTGGTCGCCCATAAATTCTAGTATCGCTCACCATCGCACACCTGTGGTGCTGTGGGATCCACCCCTTGATAGTCATCTGGTTCCCTCCATGCTTATAGGGAAATGAGGAGGATTAACCAAAAATATGTGAATGGTCATCCTTTTTCTTTTGCATCCTACGTGTCCTCCGTCAATTCATGTAGTAGGAACTGAGCCCAGTTCATTTGTTCTCCTGCGGTGCACCGTTCCGGAGCTGCGAGGACACCTGAATTACAATGCAGCAATCAGTTTTTTCGTGTTACTTTGACCACAAGTATCTTCAACACTACTCTGACTAATTGGTTGTTAATTGTTCTGATCAGGTAGCCTCAGGAATCTTTCTCTACCCCATACTTTATGGCTAGTTGTTCAACTAATTTCCTGTCATTGTCCTTACCCTAGAAAAACTACGAAGGGTTGATGCCCTCTTGAGGCAGGCCTATGATACTAGCAATGAGGTCGACTATGATTGGGATTCTTTCTTGCAACCAAAAGGATCTGTCATGGAAGCATGCAAGGATTTTATTGACACATGTGTTGACCTGTGTTAGGCGCCCAAAATGCGGTAGGAGGGTGATGCCAGGCAACCCTGATCGTGCCAGTCCCAGTTCCCACTTCTTAGGTTCCTTCGTAGTCGGGCCTCCTGCGTGGGGTACATCCTCGTAAGCTTCTGCATACTCTTTAAACTTAGCTAGGTCATGGTCAGTGTATTGTAGCCTCTGCAACTTGGCGGTAATATCCCCAATCACAATAACCCGTGGGGGTACCGAGGCGACCACAATGGGGTATTTTTCGTTCTTTATGATCCTCAGCATGGGTGCCCCCACCTGATGGGGTGGAATGTATTCTGAAAGCATGGAGCCATCGTATCAATATTGCACGTATTCAGTAGTTGAGGGCCCTACATCACCCTTCGCAACCCTGGTGGTTGCCCCGGTGGCCTTCTTTTTCTCTCGATCAGAGTTGGGGGGTCCAGTTGCACTCTATTTTTTCTTGTGTGGGATGGTAGACATGACTTCGGGCTGCTCCTGGACAATTGGTGTGGCCTATGGTCTCTTAGTGCTAGTGTTGGACACATACACTTCCATTCGACTCTTGGAATACTAACGTAGCTGAACATGTTTCCCCGTCGCCTCCTATATACTGGCTGGTAGCATCCCTCTGTCTCAGCAATCATAATTGCCAAATCTCATTGGGATTCGCCAAATCCATCCCATGCGCTGGATATTAGCTCCCAGTGTTCTTGGGTTTGACGTTGTTCGGTGTGGTATAAATGCGGCCTTTATTACCTTAAATGCTGGATTAGACTATCAGATTGTCACACATCGTGCCAGCCTCCAACTAGCCTCTTTTCCTTCGCATTGAGTGCTATAGTTTGTTTTGCAATGACTTTTTCCTTCTCAGCCAAGGATTTTTATAATTGTGCCTTTGCTTCGACATCTTGTACTTGTGCAGCCAGTACTGTGGTGTGTTTATCTCTAAGCTATTGTGCCTCCATCTCACTCCGTTGTAGTTGCTTCATGTACTCAACCATCTTATTGTGCATCGCAGCCTCACGACCAGGGATTTCTGCACTTACTGCCGCTTTGACTCAATGTAGTGTCAACATTGGAAGTAAGTTGAAATCGAGCATTTCCAAGTCATCCTTCTGAAGCTCCAGGTCTAAGGTCTCATCTCCTGTCAAGAAGGTGTGGGTTTCGATTTGGACTATGCACTTCTGGTTTCCCACTTTGACCTCGACTCTAGGATTTTACAGGTTTTGCTGGATGTCCCCATGTGGTACCCTGATGTTGATTATTGTATTCACCATGGTGTTTAGAAATTCCCCTATGTACTGGAAATTTTCTGCAGAATGGTGTGTAACCTTCCGACGGTTACGCTCTACAATCTGTGTAATACTATCCAAAAATTTGTCGACCTGCTGCACAGTGAGCCCTGCCTCTGTGTTGCTACTGTCACGATCCATTCTGTTCTTCATCCTTCGTTATTCCTATTAGAGGTCTAGTTCTAAATCTGTTAGGGTGTTCCTTGTGGACACCCCATCGTGGCTGGACTCTCTCGTTCCGTCCTTCGCCTTGGTCTCGTGTTCTGCATTTTCCTTCTGATTGGCGGAAGCTTCGCCTTTCTTGGGGGGGTCTTTTCGTCCTTCGGCCTGCTCGTTTTCAATATACTTTGGATTTGTGGGAACCTTCCATGCATCTGGCCATTTGGAGACGATGTTATCGAGCTCAGCCTCGGTGAGCTTGTACTGTGTCTGCATCCATTGTTTGGTCAGATCTGCACGGGCCCGAAGGTAAATCATGTGTGCTTCGACGGATACCTGGGAAATGGGTTGATACTTTTTCACAGCTTGTAGTCTGATCCATAGTATCATCTTTGCATCCATCCACATCCTTTCGAGCCAAATATAAAACTGGATAATATTTTCCTGCTGTCGTTCTTTGTCGGTGGTCACCCATAAATTCTAGTATTGCTCACCATCGCACACCTGCGGTGCTGTGGGATCCACCCCCTGATAGTCATCTGGTTCCCTCCATGCTTATAGGGAAATGAGGAGGATTAACCAAAAATATGTGAATGGTAGTCCATTTTCTTTTGCATCCTACGTGTCCTCCGTCAATTCATGTAGTAGGAACTGAGCCCAGTTCATTTGTTCTCCTGCGGTGCACCGTTCCGCAGCTGCGAGGACACCTGAATTACAATGCAGCAATCGGTTTTTTCGTGTTACTTTGACCACAAGTATCTTCAACGCTACTCTGACTACTTGGTTGTTAATTGTTCTGATCAGGTAGCCTCGGGAATCTTTCCCTACCCCATACTTTATGGCTAGTTGTTCAACTAATTTCTTGTCATTGTCCTTACCCTAGAAAAACTGCGAAGGGTTGACGCCCTCTTGAGGCAGGCCTATGATACTAGCAATGAGGTCGACTATTATTGGGATTCTTTCTTGCAACCAAAAGGATCTGTCATGGAAGCATGCAAGGATTTTCTTGACACATGTGTTGACCTGTGCTAGGCGCCCAAAATGCGGTAGGAGGGTGATGCCAGGCAACCCTGATCGTGCCAGTCCCAGTTCCCACTTCTTAGGTTCCTTCGTAGTCGGGCCTCCTGCGTGGGGTACATCCTCGTAAGCTTCTGCATACTCTTTAAACTTAGCTAGGTCATGGTCAGTGTATTGTAGCCTCTGCAACTTGGCGGTAATATCCCCAATCACAATAACCCTTGGGGGTACCGGGGCGACCAAAATGGGGTATTTTTCGTTCTTTATGATCCTCAGCATGGGTGCCCCCACCTGATGGGGTGGAACGTATTCTGAAAGCATGGGGCCATCATATCAATATTGCACGTATTCAGTAGCTGAGGGCCCTACATCACCCTTCGCAACCCTGGTGGATGCCCCGGTGGCCTTCTTTTTCTCTCGATCAGAGTCGGGGGGTCGAGTTGCACTCTTTTTTTTCTTGTGTGGGATGGTAGACATGACTTCGGGATGCTCCTGGACAATTGGTGTGGCCTGTGGTCTCTTAGTGCTAGTGTTGGACACATACACTTCCATTCGACTCTTGGAATACTAACGTAGCTGAACATGTTTCCCCGTCGCCTCCTATATACTGGCTGGTAGCATCCCTCTGTCTCAGCAATCATAATTGCCAAATCTCATCGGGATTCGCCAAATCCATCCCATGCGCTGGATATCAGCTCCCGGTGTTCTTGGGTTTGACGTTGTTCGGTGTGGTATAACTGCGGCCTTTATTACCTTAAATGCTGGATTAGACTATCAGATTGTCACACATCGTGGCAGCCTCCAACTAGCCTATTTTTTTTATATCGGCACAACGAGTACCACTGTGTCGATACATTGTCGTATCTTTGGATTCTCTGTTGCATCCAATCGTCGTTGGTTTCGCTGGGTTGTTGTTGTGTACGTCTCAATGTCATTTTTTGGTGGTTCTATTGTGATCATTCTGCCTATCACGGTTGGCAAGTATTGCTGGTGTCTTAGTTCTAGTTGGTGTGGCCATGGCTTGATCGACTATTCGTCAGGCTTCTTTAGCGGTACATATGTATCTCTGGGGTCATCATCATCTTCAGGCTCTTTGGTAACATTGCAATACCATATTTTTGGTGTCGCAGTCCTTTGGAGTACTGTCTATTGTCTAGTCAGTGCCACTTCAATAAATTTCTTGCAGATCGCTTGTGACATGATGTGGGCTAAGGGATTCTCGTTTGAGAACGAGACCGATTAGCTGAAGCCAATGGTAAGCTGTTCCGAAGAGGTCGTCCTACATCGCAGTTCTGCTGTGATATACCAGTTCCGCGATTCCTCTTCCAATGTGTGTACGAATGCATATACCCACACTTGTCATGCTCTCGATCCCCATCGATGTTGACAGGAATTTAGATGTGCGTTCAGGTTTCCCTATCCATCATATCGTATCTAGTCTTCCTTCACGGCTGTGCCAAACCAAACTTCCATGAGGCATCGACATAGTGGCCAAGATGTGATGTTTGATTTATGCACTACCCACCATCGCGCATGAGTAGGCTTCAGGGCTTCCTCCAGGGCCAGAAGACATTGTGGCTCTGCCACCTTCTCCTAAAATTCGGTGAGAAACGTGTCCAAGTTGGGCAGTCCTTCGTAGGTAGGTAACGCATATTCCTCTGATGCTACCATCCGCAGGGATTGGTTTATCCGTGCACATCTATGAAAGGACACTTCATGCATCCGGTTCTGCCAATTCTCAAGGGCCTCATCTGAATCGGAGGATGCCGAGCTATCGTTGTTCCATCCTAGTTCTCCATTCGGGGTAGGGTTAACATAATCCTCAATTTTTTTATATAGATTATCCCATCCTTCTGTAAACTCGTCCCTGGCTGGCTCCGTATAGCACATCCCTTCCGCAGGATCCAATGGTGCAACAACTCTCATTTCCTGATTCTCAAATGACATTATCCTTTTCTAAAAGTTGATGATTGCTTGATTTTCCATGGCCTAGTCTATCCCCAGCAGTACCGGATAGGGACTGGTGTTATCCACAATCTCAATAACATCAAAATCTGCATACATTCTGAGCCCTTCAATTTCAACTAGAAGTTGACATACCCAACCAAGTGGGGTGACCTTGCTCTAGTTTTCCAATCGCAGCTGTACTAGTGACCAGGTCATCTACGGTTTTCCCATTGTCTCCCATGCCTGTTTAGTCAGGATATTCACGTCCAAACCCAAGTCCAGAAAGATGGAGTCAACATCAAATTCTCCAACTTGTGCCAACATCTGCATCTCCCTGCTTGTCTTCCTTTTATGTATGTGATTAACTCTCTATTCCAATTGTGCACCTCCCCGTCGTCGCAGTATACTAGTTATTTCTTCCATTGCATCAGGGTCTTTTTCCAGGTCCATGCAACTTTCCAAGAAGGCTCCCGGGGTGTTTTCCTTCCTTCACGACTTTGTTGAGTTGAACGTTGGGGGCATGTCATAGATTTCCTCCTCCATAGGTGGCTACCTCCTATGCCTTATTGCCTCCTATGCTTTTAAGAAGGCATCTCTTTCTGATTCGACATCGAAGGTGACCTTATTCCATTGTGTTTGCGTTGGCCTAACATTGGCATGTGACCTGTTGTCTCCTATCACTGCCCCTCCTCTTGTCACAATGCCAACCGTCGCATTGCTACTTCTGGATTTCGTCGCTATCCTCTACACAATTGATGGTGCATTCTGATTGTTTTGGTTCTGGTTTTGATTCTGGGGTGGGTGCTTGGTTTTCCATTTCGCAATGAGTTGGGGGCAGTCCTCTACACTATGACCTACAGCACTGAAGTATGTGCACTGCGACACTGGATTTGGACAGTCTCATTGGTAGTGTCCCTGCTATCCGCAATTGTAATAGATGATTGGACCTCTTCCCCGTCTAGCAGCTCCTCCGTGTCCCATACCTCGGCCTCCGTGGAATCCTCCCCCAAGACCTCCACGTGGCGGTCCATATTGTTGGTACTATGGTTTCCCGTACTGCGGCTGCTGGTACTGCTACTACCCATACTGTGGCTGGCCATATGATGGTGGTGGATACTGCGAGTGACCATACTGCAGCTGCCCATATTGCCCTTGGTCGTATTGCTACGGCTGACTATATTGTGATTATTGTTGTACCACCGGTGGCTCTTTTCCCTTCATAAAATACGTATCGGCTATTTGATCTTGTAGTAGGTCATAGGCCTTGTAGTCCCTCTCATCATGACCAATTGATCGACAAAACTTGCAGTATAAGTTTGCTAGCTTAGATACCATCTTTTGCAGGTATACGCATTCCTCCAGTCGATGCCCTCTAGTCTGACAGACAGTACACCATGGCATACCTCCTTGATGAAGGGGGTTTGGTGCCTCCACCTACAAATACTCACTAAATTTTGGGCAGTTGTCCTTATGATGCCCCTCCCTTCTGCATTTGATACACCATATGTCTCCACAGGTCTCCTTACCCTTCTTGATATCCTCCAATTGAAGTGTTAACTTGGCCAACTGTGCTTGAACTCTGTCCATTCCCATTCCTGTGTCGCCAATTGGTGAAGCCTCTAGCTTCATCGTGATTTCTAATGGTTATGCCTCTGTCACAACCTTTTGTTGCATCAGTGGTCCTCGGATATGCGATACCAAGCCTGCGATGAACCATTCTTTGTGTTGCAACTCATTTATTGGAAAACTCACCTTCACGACAGTGTCTTGTACCACTGATTGAATTCCCACACCGACTCATTCGGGAATTGCTTAATCTCTTTAAGCTCAGTTACATATTGTGACTCAGATTTTGGTTTCTTAAATTCATCAATCATCGTTGTTCTGACCTGCTCCAATGTTTTAGTTGTTGTTCCCACCGGAACCTTTACAAACTTCGTGTACCAGTCTAATGCCCGATCCCTAGGGGTCATCACTAGCTGTCCCATCTTTATCGCATCATCCTGAACCTGCTTCATAGTCCAAACTGCTTCGCATATAAACCAATACTGTTTTGGATCCTTGGTCCCGTTCCCCTAAAATGTAGGCATCTTTGCCTCATATTCCATCCTAACATTGCTAGTATTGTTGTTCACTGAAGCACTACTCTTGCCGTTGCACGTAGGGAAACTCCGTGAATAGTTTTGATTTCTTCCTATGAAATTCAGAGTATTGTGTGAGGTCGAAGGTACGTGGTAACTTAAGATATGACCTCCTGTTGGGCCTGGCCCAAGGAGGTCAAATTTTGAACACATTCAGTTTTGGATGCTGCGAGGAGAAGCACAACACAGTTTTGATATGCTGCGATGTTGCACGCAGTGCGGTGTCGGAAGGGCTATGAGGTTGGTGCCACGAGGATTACAGCGCCACGATGTGCCACGTCGACGAAGATCCAGCTAATCAGAGCGTGGACGGATGACAACACTTATTTTGGTTAGGTCACAAAAGACCTATTTTTGGAAAAGATCATCGATAACTACCAAGCAGTGGGTAGGTGCAGATCGGGAGGTATGTGACTGATCACAACAAACAGAAGACTACTACTACTCGAACCAGTCATCTAAGGCCGTGAAAGAAGGAACAACTCGGCGGAAGCAACCTGTTGGCGCGCGCGTGACAGAAGATCCGCTGCCAGATACCAGTAGTCCGGTTTTTGGAAAACCGCGACAGTTTTGTAAACCTAAGGGTTTTGCGTTCGTAATGTAAAGACATGACCTATGGGTCTTGATCTATAAATAAGGCAATTTTGTAAAGGAAAGGGTTAACTCTTCATTTTGTTGATTGTTATTGAATATTGTTAGATCTGTAAGATTGAAGCATTGTAAAGGCTCTGCAGCTGAGTGCATAGAGACCTAATTTTGAGAGAGAGAAAAGAGCGTCTGCAGCTGAGTGCACAGACGAGGAACTGTTGTACCCTTTCCTAAGATAATAAACAACAGTTCTTGTGGATGTAGCTTCCCATCCGGGGGAGTGAACCACGTTAAACCTTATGTTATGTGATTGTTGTGTATGATTGCCATTATTTTTACTTAAATTACTTACAGAGCATACATAAAGTTACTATTATCTGATATGTGTTTACTTTTATATGTATTCACCATGGAAGGGATGGAATAAGATGTTAGTAGTTCATGTATGGATGAATGTCAACAGTCAAGAACCTATAAGTCCTCAAATGAATGGATCTATGAGATAACCACATAGTTAATTATTAATTTTGAATCGTGGTATCAAAGCACACAGCACTGCACATCTCACTCACATGTATAAGTTATGATGTTTATCGATATAAGTAATGATGAAAGATTAAGGATTATCCAATAAGATTGAATAGAAGTGGTTAGGTCTCATAAATGACCGCATGGCCTAGTTGACATGACAGCCCATAAGAAGTGTTGCATGATAAGCTGTTGATAACTTATCATCGTAGAGTGGAAGTAATCCCCATGCCCAGTCGTTGAATATGTTGGATGCACAAGCATCCTTGCTCACTGTGCCATTCAATGCAGAGTAGAAGACCTCGTGCAGTCACTAACTGCAGTATGCAGTCTGTCACTACATTGCACATTAACGATTTGAAGCACTCGCATCACAAGGTTGTGGAAACCTGATTCTACAACCACCCCCTCAACTTCGCCTCGGGTGAGACCTCAGGCTGCTTGCAATCTGTTGCCGAAAGGGCCATTGAATAGGGGTTTTGTTGGTATCTTGTACCACAAAGTACCTAGGTCTACATTGGAAACCTCTAGATCATAAGTAACACCAAAAAATGGTTCCATTGCCGTGATAAGACTAGTGATGCAATAGTGTATTCAGAAAAGTAATGTCTGACAGTTGGCATCCAGAAAAGAAAGATATCTAGACTTGGTGCGATAAGATCGAAAAAGATTTCGCAAAGAAAGAAAATAGACATCCACATCTATCTGATGTACAGTGGTTGAACAGATACTAGTGGAGGGACATCCATGAAATTTTTTGGGCTTCGTTTCCAAATGAGCTACACGAGTTGATATCGCGCCTAGCAGAAAGAAATAATTGTTCCCAAGGCGGAGTACCTACAGAATGGATTCCGGACCTTACTGAACAGCTCAAAGCAATTGATAGCCCACTGTCACAAGCAGTTGACTTCTGGGTTGATAGCATTCTAGAAGGATTTGTGACCGAGTTTGCTGTAGATACGTTGAAGTCCTACAGCCAAGCTAAAGCATACTTTTTCAAAGGATTCACAGGTAAGTTCCTAAAAAACCTCAGTCTATACATTAAAATGCTTTTAGCAGAGAAAGGTTTTTTAAGAATGCAACAATAGTTCTAAATATGTCATGGTAGAGAATACACACATCGATTCTGATAAAGAAAACCATACTTTGAGAAGTGGAAAGAGATACAAGCTTACTAATGAAAAGAATCCCAGACAATCTAGAAACCATATAGATACCGAAATTCCATGTGACCTCAATAATATGAACACTCAGTTATCAACCACAATCCAGTGTATTACACCTCAAAATCCGTCAGTACAGAACCCACCCTTTGCGAGCATCGCAAAACCCATCCCACAAATCAACAATACTAGTAACACCGCAGGAGCAAGTGCTCATAGCACTACGACTCAGACTATTCCATAGAATACTATCCCTAGCACAATCCAGCAGCCTGTTTCTACTTTTGTCACAGGGTATCAGTCCCAGAACAGTACACAATCCGGAAGGAAAATAACAAATAATGATATAAAATTGCAGATATTCAAAGGAACGGGCCAGGAAGACCCTGATCAGCATTGGTTTCTATGCGAAGCCATGTGGAGTGTCAAGCAAGTTACGGATGATGCTATAAAAAGAGCGTAGCTCATCACTACTTTTAGAGATAGAGCACTGCATTGGTTTATGAAGTATTCCCAAGCACAGCCGAGAACCTTAGCAGACATCAAGACCACGATTGCAGCATAGTTTAAGAATCCCAAATAAGAATCACAGTGCATAACAGAGTAGAAAGAAATCAAGCAAAAACCTACTGAATCGATATGGGAATTCGACCAAAAATTCAAAACATTGTTGGACCAAGTGAGCTTTGTTATAGCTCCACAACAGCATCAAGAATGGTTCATTGCTGCACTATTGCCCCATATCAGACAACCATTGATGCAACAGAAGGTTGTATCTCAAGCTGAGGCCTTGGAGATCGCAATGAAGTTGGAAGCCTCACCAATTGGAGAAAGTAGTTCTAGGATGATACAGATCCAGAACCAGTTGGCTACCCTGACATTAGAATTACAAGGTATGAAAAATGGAAAAGAACAAAGACATGAAGTTTGGTGCACAGGATGCAAAGGAGAGGGCCACACTAGAGAACATTGCCCCTTATTTCAATATTATCTTAACAGTGGTGCACCAAACCCAATGAATATGAATTAGAACCAGGCACCATGGTGTGAAATTTGTAGAACCAGAGGACACCGTCCTGAGGATTGTTACCTCATACAGAAATATGTCAAAACTGCTAAAAACTTATACTGTAATTTCTGTAAATCAATTGGACATGATGAGTCCAACTGTCACGCTTATGAACTGATGAATGAAAGAAAGCGAGGTATGGAAGCAATGCGAGGTGCTGGAATGTACCGCGTCCAAGAGGAAAATCAGCCAAAGCAAGAGAACACCCACTATGATCAGGGAGGATATAGAGGCTCCGGTGGTGGATATCACAAGAGAGGAAGAAATATTGGCCAAACTCAAGGAAGAGGATGAGGCTAGGTAATATGCTATAATTGTGGCTAGCAAGCTTATGTATCAAGAGAATGTACTAATCCATGCAGCACATGCAACTACTATAAATCTGTCACGTACCCACCTATCTATCCAATTCGTGGAAGGGAACATGATGGAAAATCCTGGGGCTTTTACATAAACTCAGCCCATACATTAGATTTTAAAGCAAAGAAATACATGTGTACAGATGTAAATCAATTAAACATGCACAGCAGAATGAAAACCTCATCCACACACATAACATGATGCCATTCAATTTAACACAGCCAACAAATTATTGCATTTGCAAAAGTAATTACATAAGAAAATACTCATCTTGATGTAATGCTATCCCAACAACTAGCTATGCCACTACAACGTTCCTCCCAACCGTAGGTCTCTGCCCAGCCTGTATTATTTCAGCACTCAGAGACCACCCCCGAGTTGGGCATGATATCTATAAGGAACTTGGGACTCTCAAACCTTGCATGGCCAAAGTAATGGATACCCATCTCAACCCCAACATTCTTTTACACACAGTAGCTCAAAACCGGCATGGATACACAATTCAACCATGGATTCACAGAATAGGGTCTATGGGTTTTCCCCAAAACATGGGCACACCAAAAACGGATTGTGGGAAGAGGGAATCAACCCCATGGAAGAAAACCAATTTCTCCCACAGATGTATGAGCATTCGGTGGGACAAAAAAGCCTCAATTGAACCCCAAATCATTTCCCCTCTCTACCCCACTATTATCCACAAGAAAAACGCCCTTCCCAGCTAGGAAAATGAAGGTAAACACAGGAAATTCATGGAGGGAAATGCCCGGGAAGCTCTAAACTCGTGGGAGAGCAAATTTGGTTGATGGGTAATGGCTTGGGGATCAATTCATGGCTCTTTTCTTACCCAAGAAGCCAAACACATTTTTCCATGCAGGGTGGTTTGCCCATACTCGAATTTGGACAGCCATACCTCCCATTCCCCAAGGCATTAACTACCTCAACCAACTCTTGGGAGAAATCAATGATTGGGTACAAAAGTCAACATGGGTAGTTGAGGGTTCATGGGTTCTCTCATTGACACTTGGCTTGACTCAATTGGCTCAAGGGTTTGAATATCATCCTCCCAATTCCTTGTAATATCATGCCCCCATCTCTTGTTGCAATGCATAGATAGTTGTGGGCATTATATTAAAATGCATATTTACAATTCCCATGGTTCTCTAGCACATGGGTAGCATAATTTCAAATACTTGCCTCTTAAAGGTCAAGCGTTCACTAGTGGGGCCTTGGCCTTGAGCTCCACGCTAGGAATCATACATAATATGCATACATTATTTACATTATAGCCCAAAATCTTATAAGGGTCAAATGGGGGGACGTGACATTCCCCTCCCCTTGGAATAACACCATCCTCGGTGTTCCAATACCTAGGAATACATACACGTTATATACATGTCCAAAATTCACAAAATATGGCAGGTTTGTCCTGCATTTCACCCTTTACTTGGGTTTTCAGGACCAAGTCTTTTGGTCCTCACAAATGGCTCCTGCTGGCTGGGACCTTCTAGCTCTGCATGAGGGCATTGTTCCAAAACAATCCCTTCCCTTTCTTTACCTTCCCGCCGATCTACAAGTCTGAAAAATTTATGGTGGCTACTCTCTTGATGCTCCATTGTTGGGAAGTCACGGAGGCAATGATTTCCTCCACATCCCCAACATTTCATTGGTTTCTTTACCCTTTCCTGCTCAAATTCCTTTGAGTCTTCCCACCTGGAATGTTTCTTAATCAGCCGATTGGATGAATGCTTCTTCATGGATCCACTTTCCTTTCCTTTATTGATTGCTCCCAGAATGCTTTTTACCTCTTTTTGCAGGTGAATAGAGTCTTGCAAAACGTTGTGGTTCATCTCATTTTGTTTCCTTTGTAGCTTGAGCATCTCTCTAAGATTTTCTTGGGTCCTGGCAATTGTTTGAAGAAGACTTTCAGCCAACTGTGATAGCCCTCGGTCTACTGCTATAGTTAATGGAAACAACTGACCACACTTTGCTTACTAGCAACACTTTCTTGTGCTGGCTACAACCAATTGTTTCAATTTCTTACTTGTGAAATTCATCATGGAAATTCTTTGTTAGGACAAGCATAATATAAACATTAAAATTAGTCAATTATTTTTACAATTGACATGGAATGTCCATTCTTTATTCATGGGACTTCCACACTTTCATGCTTTCCACATACACATGAACTCATTCATGTTCATTCTTTCACAGGAAATTTACTATTTCAGCATTCACAATTCATTTCAAGCAATTAAACACAATCTATTTTCATCCATGACATGCACTCAACAATCTTTTGTTTTATGAATGCATCAATCGAAAGGAAAGAGAAGATTAGGAGTTTCTCCCTCTTAGTCTTGTTCTATTATGGAGCTACACCATTTCCATGGTTTCATGCTCCTTAGTCTCTTTCACTTCACTGTGAATGCTTTGACTTTCCTTTCTTGGCTATGACACTTAGTGTCTAAGGTCTGTCTAAGGATTTTCAACTAGGAACCCTCCTCCATAGTTTCCTACAGAACCTTTAGCTGCTATGACCCACTCATGTCCACTAGCACCATCTTTCATTACTGCTCCATACTGAGCTCTTTAGGATGGTCACATGTCCATCTGCATCCCTATGATGCCTTCCTGGTCCTTGCTTCCAACAATACCTACACTCAAACATTGAATCAATTCACATGTTTAGTTTATTTTTATAGGGTTTATCTCTAAACATGAGTTTAGGAAATCATAACCAAATTATATACACATGTATATTCATAAGCAAAAAGCTGCAAGATAACCGAATACTTATCTGTATTGGATGTCTTCACTTTATTCCACGGGATCATTCTTTGCTTTACGAGCCTTGGATTTCCCGTGAACACAATTATGAATGTTGGGCCAGCACGTAGGCTACTCCACAATCATTCGAATAGGCAATGCCAAGCCAGTAAGCCGACTGGGTTTATCAATCATTTCCTTTAGCAATATGCTAGGCCAGTTCCCTGACTGGTTTTATCAATTGTTTAAGGGGTGTTGGGTCAACGTACACGCTGCTTTACCATATCAAGTATTTAATGCCCAACTAGTCACTCTCTCGACTTATCAAGAACTTTATAGCATTCAACCAGCTACTCCCTGGATTTCTCAATAATTTATTTTGCCCATTCATTTACTCTCTGGATTTACCAACAATTTATATTGCCCACTCATTTACTCTCTAGATTTACCAGCAATTTATAGTCTTTCAGGGTCTTACCTTCCTGCAATGACCAAGGTTTCCAACAAAGAAACAATAGTGTATCAGCTTAGCTATTAGAAGACTTATACCTGAAATATTCATTATTCCAAACAAGACATAAATGAAAATGAATACTTATATGTATTGCACTGTTGGCTGCTTTTCTGGGCAGACCCGGGTTTTAATGAAGCGCAGCAACAAAACCCCTTGGCGCACTGGCCCTCTCGGCAACGAGCTGCGCGGCAGCTCGAGGTCTCACCCGAAGTGGCTATGGGGGGGTTAAGGAATCAAGTTTCCTTAACCGGGGTGACGCGGAGATAACTCTTCCTTGAATGGTTCCTGTGAAATCGGCGGTCGGACCTTCCCGCAGGCCGCTCGGCGCAGCTGCGAGGATTCCTCCCTTGGCAGGTCTACTGCGCAGTTTCTCCTCTCTAACGCAGCAGGTAACTATCCCTTGGGTCGACGCGCTAAACACTTCCTCGCCCTTCACATCCAGCACAGTAACGCAGTCTGCTCTCGCCGCAGCGACCGTGCGTTACTACTTCTTTAGTACTTAAGACACTTATAGTTATCAAGGGATCTTTCCAACTTGCTCAAACAGTCACAAAGATAAGACAGAAGTCTTGTATACACAAATAATGAACTCTAAATAGTTATCACTCACACAAACATTATAACAAGACGATATAAGTGAAGCTCATCTCCTCGAGGAAAACCACGTCCTCAGGAGTTTTATATTAACCAGAAAATGATAGAATTATACAATATGCTGCGCACACAGCTGCAGCCTTAGAACTTACAGGAAACTCCACGCACACAGCTGGGAGCCCTTCTCTCAAGCTTGTCTCCTCTCTATGGAGATTACAAAGGCACAGACGTCGACTCAGACTGTCTGGCAACTCAGGGATTAGCTCCTCGGCTATCCGATTTCCTCTCTAGTTCTACACACCGGGTAGAAAATACAGTGAAGGATAATCAACACATGATCTATCCTTTAGACTGGCTCTCTAGCAGTCTAGCATCTAACTCTCTAACTCTCCAAAAGGAAGGAACTAGGGGAAGGGAGGAAGAAGCCTCTACCCATTACAATGATTCATCTATATAGGTAGCCATGACGGTCACACCTTTACAAAACTGTGGGCCTTTCCCAACAGTGATTCCCAAAAACCCTAACCACGCACATGGCTAGGTGTACTGTAGGCGCCGCTTGCAGTCACGTCGCCGCTTCCTGCAGGCTCCGTGAATTCCAGCGCAGATTGTGGGTATGGGCGATCGTCCTTCGCCTTCAATGCTCTGGTCCGTTGCTCCTCCTTGATCCGAGCAACCATAACTTTTGTACTAAGCCTTTAAATGAGGGTAGCTGAGCCCTCTACTCCATCGCCTTATTTATTATGGTAGCTGAGCCACCTTCATTCTTTGATGACGTGCGCGCGAGCTCTGCAATTTCCGGTCCGTGATCTGCGCTGAGATCATCCATCTGGCACCGTACTGCGCACCGTCTCCTTCTTACCCAAAACTTAGTGCTTGTCCCAAAATTTAGCACTTTCCTTCCATACTCGTGCTTTTTCTCAAAATTCGCAGCTTTTACTATAGCTGCGACCTTGGCCCCAACAGGCCCCCAACACTCACTTGTGGCTCGCCCTCGAGCCACTCGCACTAGCGCGTGGTCTTTGGATTTGCGCATCTGCGTTTGCTTGAATCTCCGCGAATGTTTTCTGCCACTTCGCAATAGCGGAGTCCAATTCCTCAATACACTGATCAGCTGTTTGCACTGTTTCTGCGGTTGTTTCATCTTTAGTGAGTGTATCAATGATCTCTTGAGACTCGGCAATCTCTTTGATTTTTGTCTCAATCTGGCCAACGATTTCAGCATACTCATCCATGAATGGCTGAATGCTGTTGGTGAGCTTCTCATCTTCAGTTCTGAGCTTGTGCAGTTGCTGCTGCATTTTGCGCACTTCGCCCATTTTCTTCATCTTTGGCAAGCCTGTTAAGGACTTAGCTTCTTCATTCAGAACAGTGAGAGACTGTTCTGCAGCTTGCACCTGTTCTGATAGTCCCACTTTAAAAGGGAGGTTCACAAGCTCTGACCATGCTTCCATAGCCTGTTCCATCAGGTTCTTGGCTTCCTGTACTCGACCTTTCATTCGTGTGGAAGCTCTGCTCAATGCTTCAAATTGTACCTGCGCATCATCCGTAAGATGCGCAGCAACGCGAGCTTCTAGCTCAGCAATCTGGGTTTTATGGCCTTCTGCCATAGCAACTATTTCTTGCTCCAGGGTTTTCGCCCTTTCGCCAATAATTTGAACTTTTGCAACCAGAGGGAGGTCTGGTTGAATCTCGCAAGCCAGCAATTCCTGGGCAATCTCTTCTATTGCGTTTCTGATGCCAGTGTCTTGCGCCTCATAGAGTGCAAGCTTCGCAGAGATATTCTTATGACTTTCCTTCAGCTCTATCTCCTGCGATTGCAGTCGTTGGTTTGCCTGGAAAGTAGAGAGCTCTCTAGCTCTCAACTCAAGAGAAACTTTCTCCTGTACTAGCTGTAGAGTTTCTATAGGAATCATAGACAAATTAATTTCTACAGGTCCAACTGTGCTTACCTGTAATTCAGCTAGAGGATCTGGAAGTGTCATGCTGGTAGGCGGAATATGCACGACAGTGTGCCTTTCCGTGAGTTCTTCAACTCGCTCATCAGTTGGAATTTCTTGTGGCGCCTGCGAAGTAGATGCTGGCGCATGGGTCTGCGCAATCCTTCCTACGAGACCTTTCAATTCTACAAACTGTAAGTCTAGAGCACTTCGGATGTGAGCATGCATGTTCCTCATCTCACGAAATTGCTCCTTCAAGTATTTGTCGACCTCCGAGGGAATGGCCTCAGTGGGATGCGACACTTTCTGCTTCTTTGTGGCTGGTTCTGTTGAGCCTTCATCGCTTCTTTGCTCAGGGGCTTCCTTGCCCTTATCTTTCTCCTGCGCAGCGGCGGGTGGCATCGCAGGTGCGATGTCAGCTGCTGCTCTCCATTCGTCCGACCACGACTTAATGGTTTCTTCGACATCTTCTGTGGTCATCCTGTAAAGACCTAGCGCCCAGTCACCTGGAATGTCGCAAGGCCGAAGGTAGAGTTGATGGATGTCGGCAGTAAAAGCCAACTTCCCGTCATACAATGTGGCTGTCTCCGCGCTCAGCCTTGGCATATCTTGTATGGTATCTCGGAGGAGATAGTAGTACTCACAAAAAACAGCGCGATTCATCTTGCGCTTCGCGGGATTAGGAGAATCCCAGAGGTTGATGTAGCGCATGCCGGCAACCTCTCCTGCGCGGCGTGGACGGAACTGAGTATTCGGGGGCTCCTTCCACCCGACGAGAGCGCATAGAATTAGAAGCCACGAAAAATGGAACGATTGGCCTGCATTGTCCTGCACATTCAGGCAATCAGCCAAAAAAGAATTCAGCAAGAAGAGAGACCAGTTGTACTGTTCTCCCTCCGCAGCTGCGATAGCGAGCTCTACGACAGCTCCAGTAACTTCTTTTGGTCGGCACTTGGTGAGAAGTCTGCCTGCAAGCAGACTTCCTGTGAAGCGAAGTGCCTCATCTTCAACTGTCGTGAGGTCATAAGCCCGACCTCCTCTTGTCAAGTTATATTTCTGGACCAGCTTTGCAGCTAATTTTCGGTCCTTCTCCTTCCCCACAAAATGGATATTGGGATCTTTACCAGCCTTAGATAGACCGGTGATGCGATGTATCAGATCAACATTTAGATCAATTGGCCTCCCGAGCCAAAGGTAACCTCCATGAACGCAGGATAGCAGTGTTTTAACGACTGCGTTCACTTCATTGCTATGCCCAAAGTGCGGTAGCTTCAACAAATTCAAGAGTCCAGGGCGCTCAAGATTTGCTGCAAATCCCTTCGGGATAAACGCATCAACGTTTCTGGTGGGATTATGGACGATATCCAGATATCGGTCCAACTGGAACTGAGGATATGTCTTATAGTCTCCAAGGTTAAAATCAGAGAATTTAACCAATGGAATGTTTCCCAATAGTTGGCCTTCTACCCGCACACTAGCCGGTAGTGGCGGTAGCGGAATTGGATACTTTGCATTCTTCGGAATTTGTACATCCGGCGCATCATCTGGACGCGGCGGAATGTAGTTCACCATAGACGCAAGCGGCTCTGGAACAGGTTCCTCCGGCTGCTGCTGAGATGCTCTTGTGCCTGGAGATGTTCTGGGATCAGTAGCACCGGGGTGTACGTAGGTCGAAGCCGTCACCGGAGTGGCCATGCCGAAATCTAAGCCTCGGCGTAGAAATTGACGAACAACTTCTTCAGTTGATAAGTTCTCCGTTGTGAACCAATGTAAATAACAAAACTCTGGACAGCAAATGGCGGAACTGCGTAGGGTATAGACTCTGAAAACAAGGGAAAATAGTCTGCACACTCGGCTCTGAAATCAATAATGCAGATCTTCAAACACAACTTATGCAACTCGAGACAGTAACCCGAAATTGATACAAGTGTGAGGTATTTATAGCCAGCGGGGATAGTAAATGCGACCAAGTGGGGTAGAGTAGCTATAGGCGGCTACAGATGAGTTGACAACACGCTATCCTCCTTGCCGTAGCGGTGCATTTAGTGTGATTGACGGGTTCTGACAGCCTTCCGGGAGAAGCTAATGCTTTCGGCGCCTGAGTTAAATGCAAATCTTTCGGAGATTAAGCCGAATCCGTCGGAGCGGCTGGACTTAAATAGCGGCCTTATCCTTCATTTATTCAAACGCGGCTACATAACTGCTTGAATTCAAAATTTCCGGCGGGTCATTTCAACTTAGGAAACTGTGCCTCTATGGGTCCATGACAAAATTTTTCAAGTGACAAATTATCAGAGGGAACTCCGCAAGAGCGATAGTTCAACGGTTCAAAAACAAAACTTCGCCAGAGCGCACCGATAAGCTCTCTTCAAGCAATTTTTATTCAGGATGCGCGGATATTTCAAGGAACTGCGCAGGAAGCTGGAAACTGAGGGTGTGTCGCAGCTTCCGTGTAGACTAAATGCGATGTCTCTTTCAACTACACTGGGCATCTGCATTCTTGAGTAATATATTATGTCGACAGGGCGGAGTGGCCGTCACAATAGAGCTTAAGCCGACTCCCGTTTATCATTGTAGGTAGTAGTTCTCCATTCAGCTTCGCAAGCTGAACTGCGCCTCCGTCTGTTATTTTTATTACCTGAAAAGGACCTAACCAATGCACACGAAACTTGCCTGGAAACTTGATGAGTTTACTATCGTAAAGGAGTACCAAGTCTCCTTCTTCAAAGTGCTTATGCCTAATGTGCCTGTCATGCCAAGCTTTCTGTCTTGCCTTCTGTACCTGTTGATGAAATCCGGCCAAAAGTCTGTCTTCTTCTAAGGAAAGCAGTTGCGAAAGTCTTTCATGCATAGTGTCAGGATCTGCCATTTCTGTAATTTGCGCAATTCGGAGACTGGGAACAATGTATTCCATGGGCATAACTGCTTCTTGTCCATACACCAAGCTGAAAGGTGTGTGACCTGTTAATTTCTTGCAAGTGGTTCTGTAAGCCCATAATACAGCTGTGACTCTAAGGTCCCAATCATCTCTTTGTTGATTACAGATCTTCGTCAGGGCATTCTCAAGGATCTTATTGAATGCTTCCACCGTACCATTAGCTTGAGGATGGTAGGGTGTACTCTTATGGTGATTAATTTGAAATTCTTCAGTAAGGGCCTCTATAGTCTCATTGAGGAAATGTGTACCTTGATCACTCATGAGGATCACCGGGCATCCAAACCTAGTGATAATGTTCTCGAAAATGAACTGCGCGGCAGTAGCAGCGTCGCAGTTCTTAACTGGCTTCGCCTCAGCCCATCTGGTGAGGTATTCAGTAGCTGTAATGATATATCTTGCGCCAGTTCTTTTTCCTGGTGGGTTAATAGGTCCTACAAAGTCAATGGCCCATTTATCAAAAGCACGCAGTGTGATCTGGGGTTTTAGCGGCATTTCATCTCTCCTTGAGGGTTTTCCTGTGCGCTGGCACACATCGCAACATTTACAGAATTCCTTAGTATCCTTGTGCAATGTCGGCCACCAAAGTCCTGCAGCTAATATCTTCTGCGCAGTCGGCTTTCCTGCGAAATGGCCTCCTGCGGTACCTGAATGCGCTTCTGCGATGATAGAGCTCTTTTCATGTGGTAAGATACATCTGCGCAAAATTTCGTCAGGGCCCAACTTATAAAGCTGGCCTGCTATCAAAGTGAAGTCTGCGGCTCTGACAACAAGTTGCTTCTTCTGCTGGATTGTAAACTCAGCCGGCGCTTGTCCGGTAGTGAGAAACTTAAGAATATCAGAATAATATTCGTCTGCTGCTTGGATATAAAACAACTGTGCGTCAGGAAGATTGTCCTCCAGACTCGTAGGTTCCTCTCCTGACTCTATTCTGGATAGATGGTCAGGCCCTGCATTCAATCTGCCTGGCTTTACAATAACCTCAAAATCATACTCTTGAAAGAGCAGTAGCCATCTGCAAATTCTTCCTCCTAAAACTGGTTTATTGACCAAATATTTCAAAGCAGAATGATCAGTATACATTTTAAAATGAGCTCCTAACAGGTAGTGTCTGAATTTCTGTAGGGCATACACCATAGCTAGTCCTTCCCGTTCTGTAGTGGTATAGTTCTTCTCAGCTGTAGATAGCTTTCTGCTGGAGTAAGCAATTGGGTGGTCAATACTTCCTTCTCCAGACTGTGTAAGCACGATTCCTAATGCTATGGAAGAAGCATCAACATGAACATGAAAAGGTTTTCTCCAATCCGGGAAAACTAGAATAGGCGCTGTGATCATCTTTTCTTTAAGTGTGTCCAAGCTCTGTTGGCATTCCTCTGTCCATTGGAACTTCGAATCCTTCTTCAGCAATCTTTCCATAGGCGCTGTGATCCTTGCATATCCTTTGATGAATTTTCTGTAGTATCCTGTATGTCCCAATGTAGTGCGCAATTGCTTAACTGAGTTGGGCGCAGGTAAATTAGCAATGATGGCAACCTTCGCAGGATCCATCAAGAGTCCTTGTCTGCATACAATATGTCCCAACAAAATACCAAAGGGCGCACAGAATATACATTTTTTCAAGTTAAGGGAAATCTGATGCTGTCTACATTTTTCTAGCATCATGCGCAGGTTCGCAATATGGTTCTTTAGTAAACCAAATACAGTCCAGTCATCAAAATAGACTTCTAAAAACTTGTGGATAAATTCTTTAAAAACAGCAACAACAACTCTAGAGAAGATAGCAGGTGCGTTTTTAAGACCAAAGGGCATTACCGTATACTGGAATGAGCCCCATTCAGTTGCAAAAGTAGTCTTGTGGCGGTCGTCCGGATGGATTCTAATCTGATGATATCCCGAAAATCCATCAGTGAAAGAGTAAGCCTCTTGTCCTCCAACATTATCAAGTACTTCATCTGTGAAAGGAGTGGGAAATGGGTCGTGCGCTGATGCATCATTGAGTTTGCGCAAGTCGACACAAATTCTTATTTCACCTTTCGTTTTCTTTTCTTGGACCACCATAGGACTAATCCAATCGCTTTCCTCTACTGGCTCAATAATACCTGCTGCAAGCATCTTATCAATTTCTTCTTTGACTTTTTCTTTGTAGCGTGGGTTCAACCTGTATGGGCGCTGCTTTACTGGCTTGGCGTCTGGTTTCAGAGGTATGCGCATCACTCCTAAGTCTCCTAGGATGCCTTTCATTTCTGTGAACTTGGTAGGAAAGATATCCTGGTAATCACGTAATAAATCTGAAACATGCGCAACGGTTTCATCATCCCAATAATCTCCTATAGAAGCAAACTTTGGGTCAGCTTCTGTACCAATGTTAACTTTCTTGAGCTTGACGTGTTCTGCGATGGCAGGAATATCAAGCTCAGGACCTTCAATATTGCGCGTCCCTTCTGATTCTGGGATATTGATGTTGCGAGGATCGTCCTCCTCATCTTCAGCGGTGAAGTTATAGCATTCCAGGGCATGTTCTATCTGGATAGCCCAATCTGGTTGGGAATATTCTGTTACTAGACCTGGTTCAAATACCTTCTTTTTAATACACTTCAGAGCCTGATCAATGCTTGGATGCTCTGACTCAAAGCTGAATGTAAGTTGAAAACTTTCTATCATAAGATCCCAAGTAAGAGTGCCTTTGCGCAATTCTATTTCAGTATACCAATTCCTTGGAATTGTATCTAATGTGTGGATGAATTGGTGAACCCATTCATCTTCTAGAATATCTGACCATTGCTGAATACATGTTTCAATGTGTGACCTGGGGTCACTTTGTCCTTCATATTTGCGTAGCGCTTCGGCTGTGGTGTCCTGAAATCTGCGCAGTATCAATCTGCGACAGTCTTTCCATGTATGAATATTCTCCTTGTGCGCAATCCACCATCTTGCGGGTGTAGCGCGCAATGCTATATCCAGTGCCTGGATGCGCTGCGGTTCTGGAAGCTTTTGTTCATATTCCTGTATGAATTTAGTTACTTCAGTTAAGCCATCAAAAGTTGGAGTATCAATTAATTCTGTGCCAATCCATCGGATGGATTTAGTCATCATGGCGCAACGTCTTGCAGAAACCTCATGTAGACGATTCTGCCAGTTTTCCAATCCTGCATCTGAATCTGATGTGCACGAGCTATCACATCGCCAGCTGATATGCCCGTCTGCTGTGGGGTTGACATAGTCACTGTGGTTAGTGGTCATCTGATACAAGCTTTCCATGTGGCGCGCTTCCTCTTCTGCGCGAATGGGTTCTATATATCTTGGTCCTTGAATAGGATCAAGAGGTGCGATGACCCTGATCCGGTCATCCTCAAAGGTCATCTGTCTTTTCTTCAGGTTAATGACAGCCAAATTATCAAGTGCCCAGTCTATTCCTAACAGCGCTGGGTATGGTCTACTATCATCCATAATTTTGATTACTTCAAAATCTGCAGAGCTTCTTACTCCTTCAATATCAATAGGTACATTGGGTAATCTGCCCAATGGAGAGACTCGTTGCTGATTTGCGAGTCTTAGCTGGATAGGGGATCTTGTAAGCTGAGGGCTTCCCATCTGTTCCCATGTCTGCATAGTGAGAACATTGGCTTCTGAGCCCAAATCTAACATGACTTCGTCCATTTCAAATGCTCCAATCTGCGCTGTAAGCCTCATCTCTTTTCCAGTTCTAATGTGACTCCTAATCTGGTGAACAGCACGCTGTGGTGTGTTCGTCGAAGCAGAGTGTTGGCACTGATCCAACAGGTGTTGAAGTTCTAGAGTTGCTTTTTCATTGCGCAACAATTTTAAACATTGTCACAGGAATGCATGAACACTGCCTAGTGCATGCTCGTCGTCATTATCATCATCAGGCCTTCCAGCTGTAGTGGCCTGTTCTTGCACCAGGTTGTCTTGTCTTAGCACTTGCGATCTACTATTGTTCTGCGGAATTGCGGCAGAACTTGAAGCTCTCGGATCTGAGAAATACTATTGAGCTTGCTTAAATGCTTCTTTTTGCTTCTGCAGGTCAAGTGGGGCTGGTTTAATGTTAGCGCGGCGCACCCATTGCGTCGCTTGCTTTCCCGTTCCCATCTCTTGCGCACCAGTGGTAGCTCCACTGCGTGTCACTATATTAACTGTAGGGTCTGGTTCTCTTTTTTCTGCTCCAATCAACTGAATATTCTGATTTACCTGTGGTGTCTTTGCTTGCATCTTAGCCTGTAACTGAGGGCATTCTTCAATGATATGGTCAGAAGATTTACAATATCTGCAGAGGGTTGTAGGATTTTGGCAATCCCTAGCAAAATGACCTTGTTCTCCGCAATTATAACAAGTGATCTGTCCTCTTCCGCGACCAAAGTTTGTTGTGCGTCCACGTCCCCTGTAATTTCCTGCTCGGGCGTCCCGAGTTTGGTCATAAGGTGGACCTGCTGTGGGTCCTTGTGTCTCTGCTTGTACCCTATAGACATCATGCTTTCTTTCTATCATGAGATCATATGCTCTACAATTGTTCTCATCATGACCTACTGATTTACAGAAATTACAATATAGATTCTTTGGGGTTTGTACATATTTCTGAAGTAAGTGGCATTCTTGTGGTCTATGACCTCTAGTTCTGCAGATTTCACACCAAGGCCCTTGTGCCTGTGGTAAAGGATTAGGTGCTCCAGTTGCAATATAGTCTATGAAAACAGGACAATGGTCCTTTGAATGACCTTGGGCTTTACATTTTGTACACCAAATTTCTTCCTTAATCTCCTTGCCTTTCTTAATATCATGCACTTGCAAGGTTAAGTTTGCTAATTGGTTCTGTAAATGCGCAACATCGTTGCTTGTTCCTGCAATTGGCGAAGCTTCTAGTTTCATAGCCATTTCTAGAGCTTGTTCCTGAGTATTGAGATTCTGCTGCATAAGAGGAAGTCTAATGTGTGGGAGCAGCGCAGCAATGAACCATTCTTTATGTTGCTGTGGTGCAAACTCGAAGCTTACTTGATCTATCAAAGCTTTGAACTTCTGGTCAAAGTCCCATACTGATTCTGTAGGTAACTGCTTGATGTCTTTGAGCTCTGTTATACACTGTGATTCTGACTTAGGTTTCTTGAATTCTCTAATCATGGCATTTCTTACCTCAGCAAGCGTCCTATTCTGTGCTGCTGAGTATTTCATGAACCAAGTCAAGGCTCTTTCTCTTAGTGTGGTTGCTAACTGAACCAGTTTAACAGCATCGTCATTAATTTGCTTAATTGTCCAAATGGCTTCACATAAGAACCAGTGCTGCTCAGGGTCCTCTATCCCTGTTCCTCTAAAAGTTGGTAGTTTCATGTCATCACCCATCCTTCTTACACGGGTTTGAGGTGGAGGTACCGTAGCAGTGCCTCTGGGATGGTTAAACAAAGGTGGTACAGAGGTACTAGAAGTAGCGTGTGGGCTACTAGAAGGTGTTACTGTAGGATTATACTGAGCTCCGTCTGGTTTTTGCGGTGTAAAGGGGTAATACGGGATATGAGCACTCCCTTGTCTTTCTATATGGCTTGCTCTAGGGACTTGGCTATTGTCTGGGCTAGATTCAAAGGAATATTGGTCAAGGCCTACTTTATATCGTTTTCCACTACGAGTGCAACCAATAACTTCAGGATCACTATCAGAATCTACGGACATTACTTGACTATGCTATTCATCAGAAGCAATACATAGCTTTCCTTTTTCATACAGAAGCATTTTAATCCATAAGTTCAGAGAATTTAAGAACTTACCTCTGTGTACTTGGAAGAAACTCCTCTCAGCTTCACTGAAACTCTTTCTTGTATCGACTGCAAATTCGGTAATGAAACCTTCCAGTAGACTATTCAACCAAAAGTCTACTGCGCGGGACACAGGATTGTCTATCTGCTTCACAATACTGACTAGCTCAGGCGTCCATGTGACGGGTCGATCAACATGCAGCGTAGGTCTAGAATCTGCTAACTTGGCTATCCAAGCGTGTAACTCCAATGCAAACGTAACAAAGAAAATTTCGTAAAGGTCAGCATAAATATACTTCTGTAACCAATCTTCTGTTTGAAGCGTAGGGCTTCTATTTTCTTGTTCAGCAAACTCTTTAGCCTTTAAATCAAACCAATCTCCAATTTCTTTAGCTGTAGGATTCCAGTAACACATTTGTTAGCTGAGCAAGTCTCAGTGTAACAGAACCTTATGTTGTCTTCAGCACAGTCTCAGATGTCGCGTGACTAGTAAGTCTTACAGCAACAAGTCGCAAGGCAAAGGAATCATTTGTTGGCTCAATCAACAGGGTTCAAAGCCATGGAAGTAATGTGATCAAAAAGTCATAAGACAACAGAACCATTTGTTGGTCACTAGGCAACGGAACCATTTGTTGGCTCCTCTCTCTCGCGCGTCGCCAAAATAACAAGTCTCACAACAGCAAGTCGCAAGGCAACGGAACCATTTGTTGGCTGCTCTCTCTCGCGCGTCGCCAAAATAACAAGTCTCACAACAGCAAGTCGCAAGGCAACGGAACCATTTGTTGGCTGCTCACTCTCGCGCGTCGCCAAAATAACAAGTCTCACAACAGCAAGTCGCAAGGCAACGGAACCATTTGTTGGCTGCTTTTCTGGGCAGACCCGGGTTTTAATGAAGCGCAGCAACAAAACCCCTTGGCGCACTGGCCCTCTCGGCAACGAGCTGCGCGGCAGCTCGAGGTCTCACCCGAAGTGGCTATGGGGGGGTTAAGGAATCAAGTTTCCTTAACCGGGGTGACGCGGAGATAACTCTTCCTTGAATGGTTCCTGTGAAATCGGCGGTCGGACCTTCCCGCAGGCCGCTCGGTGCAGCTGCGAGGATTCCTCCCTTGGCAGGTCTACTGCGCAGTTTCTCCTCTCTAACGCAGCAGGTAACTATCCCTTGGGTCGACGCGCTAAACACTTCCTCGCCCTTCACATCCAGCACAGTAACGCAGTCTGCTCTCGCCGCAGCGACCGTGCGTTACTACTTCTTTAGTACTTAAGACACTTATAGTTATCAAGGGATCTTTCCAACTTGCTCAAACAGTCACAAAGATAAGACAGAAGTCTTGCATACACAAATAATGAACTCTAAATAGTTATCACTCACACAAACATTATAACAAGACGATATAAGTGAAGCTCATCTCCTCGAGGAAAACCACGTCCTCAGGAGTTTTATATTAACCAGAAAATGATAGAATTATACAATATGCTGCGCACACAGCTGCAGCCTTAGAACTTACAGGAAACTCCACGCACACAGCTGGGAGCCCTTCTCTCAAGCTTGTCTCCTCTCTATGGAGATTACAAAGGCACAGACGTCGACTCAGACTGTCTGGCAACTCAGGGATTAGCTCCTCGGCTATCCGATTTCCTCTCTAGTTCTACACACCGGGTAGAAAATACAGTGAAGGATAATCAACACATGATCTATCCTTTAGACTGGCTCTCTAGCAGTCTAGCATCTAACTCTCTAACTCTCCAAAAGGAAGGAACTAGGGGAAGGGAGGAAGAAGCCTCTACCCATTACAATGATTCATCTATATAGGTAGCCATGACGGTCACACCTTTACAAAACTGTGGGCCTTTCCCAACAGTGATTCCCAAAAACCCTAACCACGCACATGGCTAGGTGTATTGTAGGCGCCGCTTGCAGTCACGTCGCCGCTTCCTGCAGGCTCCGTGAATTCCGGCGCAGATTGTGGGTATGGGCGATCGTCCTTCGCCTTCAATGCTCTGGTCCGTTGCTCCTCCTTGATCCGAGCAACCATAACTTCTGTACTAAGCCTTTAAATGAGGGTAGCTGAGCCCTCTACTCCATCGCCTTATTTATTATGGTAGCTGAGCCACCTTCATTCTTTGATGACGTGCGCGCGAGCTCCGCAATTTCCGGTCCGTGATCTGCGCTGAGATCATCCATCTGGCACCGTACTGCGCACCATCTCCTTCTTACCCAAAACTTAGTGCTTGTCCCAAAATTTAGCACTTTCCTTCCATACTCGTGCTTTTTCTCAAAATTCGCAGCTTTTACTATAGCTGCGACCTTGGCCCCAACATGCACATTTCCCCTCTAGTCCACAGGGTCATGCTTCGCTTTGCAATCCTTGGAATCACCTATTTAGTTGGATATAGTTAATGCTTAACCAATACACCTCCCCATCGGCTAGATTTACCAAGAATTTGGTGGTGCCAAACCAGTCCGATACCTGGTTGGCCCTCTCCAGTGCCGAGCCAGCACATTCGTCTGGGTCATCGACCAATGGAAGGAAACTACGCCACCTGACCATTATAGGTCAAGGATCTACTATGGAGCCATAGGAATCTCATGGTTTTCAGTCAGTCTTGGCGCCCGCCCTGCTATTGCTGACCCAATAGGCATCTCATGGTTTTTCAGTCAGTCTTGGCGCCCGCCCTCCTACTGCTGACCTAATAGGCATCTCATGGTTTTTAGTTAGTCTTGGCGCCCGCCCTCCTACTGCTGACCCAATAGAGATTTTATGCCTTCACCAATGTCACCACACCTTCTTGCACCATAACCCTTCACACACACATCAACTCTTCATTCATACAAGGACCCCACTCCTTCTCTTGTGCAAATCAGTGGTTCCTTTTAGGAACTTTATAGGTGACTTTCTTGACTGCAGCTTAACATGGCCCCACTCACATAAGGATGATACCCCTTTTCACTACACAGCTCCCTAGGTTTGTCCATCCCTTCCAATATTATTTAGTGTGAGCATTGAAAGGTTGCCAATTCCTATACAGTCCTTCTGTGTACCCTTCTTCACTTTGCCTCTTAATGTGTAGTACCAATTGGTATCTGTGTAGGCTGACAACACAAGAAGGATAAGCAGGCTTATCAGTATTGCTTCTCAAAATCTCAACCACATTCCATAGCATTCACTATCAAGTATTGAAACACTAGGAATGCGTCCATTCCCTTAGGGTGTGGTCAATATTGACAACCCTATCATGACCCGCCACCAGAAAAGGTGTGCACCCCCTTTCCAATGTGAGCCATGTAGGCCCTAATCATACTCAAGCAGTCTTAAATGATATATATAAATAAAGTAGAGCATGCTCTGCATATTAACCCTAATAATTTAGATGCGCATGTTCTTATCTAGGGTCACAGACTACTCATTCATTTTTGCAGATGTGTCTTTTCCTTCATTTGTGAAGAATGGGGGCTCCCTTCTCTGAGTCAACAGTTCTTCGGTTTGCCACCCCAATCTTTCAATGTTCCATAATCCACACATGCCTTCTTGGTGTAGCTTTACCATCTCACTCTCATGGTTTTCAATCATACAGCTCAGCTGAGATGTCATTCTTAAAATATGAAATGGTGTTTCACCTGAAACCCATTTCCAAAGCATGGGGTCCTTCCCTTGGAGTTTGGCTTCTGCAGGTCATCACACATGGTCTTCCTGCAATGTGTCTTCCTGGCACATTTATTAAATAGCCAAATAGTCAGTAGCATTTAACAATAACCATTCAATGGCATTAATAATTCAATTCAAGTATGAATTTGCAATTATGTTCTCTAGAGAAATTGATTTGCTTAGCCATGAGTCTGTTCTCATATCGTCTGGCTCTTTCTCATGGTAGATTCCAATCTTCATCATGGGCTTACCCACATTTTCCATGCCCAAAACAATCTACCTGAAATCTGAAACTTCAATCATCCAAATATGTTGTGAGTATCTATGCATATAATCCTTTCATTGCTACAATAGGCACTGAAGTGATCTCAGAATTATAACACTCAATAATTCAAACAACTTCAGCTGTTAACATTTGAAATGCAATGAAATATATGTATATATCTATATATGCATTGCTATCATCAATAAAATTGCAAGACATGGGTACACTATTCATGCAATTTAAATAAATTGTAAGTACTCATTACTTCACATTCCATGCAATCTCTGTCCTTCCATAGAGCACTCTGGTATCCCATCATCATGTCTACCTTCTTCATGCAATCTTTCTCCTGCATTCATAGCAGCTCATGAAATTCTCTCAGTATTAACAATGGTTCACCATTTCATCTATTATCTAAATGCATTGAAACCTATGCATATCACAATCGTGCATTAATCCATGAATACTATGCATTCCAACATATTATGGTCTAACCATGACTATCTCATATGGCATACACTACAATAGGACCATAAGTCATTACTTGCTTTGGTTGTTAAACTCACAACCAACATACACAAATGGCATGATATAATTTCATATGAATGCATTGAGGTTTCTAAGAAACTATAGGGTGTGAGGTTCCGTGCCTTCACTTACCCACTCATGACCATACTTGGTAGGATTATATTCACATTTAGGCACTCAATACCACATGCAAACCAATCAACATAGTTTAAACATAGTTGAAGGGATCTTACCAAATCCTCTTTCAACATTCATGCAATTTAAGCATAAATAACCATTACCTGCATGGCTATCATTAACATCACTAGATGTTACCTGGTCAGTTGGCCTCTTACCAATGCTACACAGTCCTTTTTCCAACCTCATGATCATAGATTTGTTGCACCATCCTTTCTTCATAAGGTTGTTGGTCATATGCAACAATCATCATCCATATCTTTAGCCATGCTTCGGTTTTCTTTGGTCCTACAACCAATGCGAGCACAACTAATTATTAGCAACCACCATAATGATCTTAAGTGGTTCATTGCATATGTAAAACCTCACTATTTTACAAATAGGCAGTATCATATACATGTACAAACATTGTCACATGCACTATGCAATGTCTGTTAGTATTCCAGCTAGTACATATTCACTTTACAACCTTCTTACCCATATGCAGCATCATGCTCCTGCATAAACACCTTTTTATGCACTATGCAATATCTATTAATGTGCCAACTAGTGCACGTTTACTTCATCTATATGATCCTTTGCATTTTCAGCGTTCCTATGCCATAGCTTTTATGCATATAAAACTTTTAAAATACAAAAACAATAGTAAGAGAGGAGTTAAGGAATTCCCCCTTTCCAATTTCCTCATTATGACATGGAGTTCCTCCTCCACATGATAGTTGATCCTTTTCTTGGCTTTCCCTACCAAGAACGCAAGGAATCATTAGCTGTCACTTCTCACCAAGTAGCAATTTAATACAAATGTAAAACATTCTTAGTTTTTACTTTTCAAGAATGAAATTCCTATGCTATAACAGAAATAGTTAAGGTGAGAAGTTTACCTATTATCAACATTGCCTTGCTACTCCCATCGCTCTTTCCCAATGCATATCATAGTCAATTACTTTTAATCATGCTTCCACAAACCTTCCATACAATTCATGCTTCTCATCCCAAGAATGCATTTCATATAATCTTTTGACGACTGTCTCCGGGGGACAATGGGGGCCAAGGAGGTCTGGTGCATAAGTTCCATGGTATTTTTTTCTCTTTCGAGCACCTGAAAATTTCACTGAAAAATTGCTGTATTTTCTCTGTTTCGGCGGACTTCGTCATTCTCTTCTGACCCGTTGCGGACGAACTTGCTGAGTTCTTCTCGTTGAAAACTCAGCTTTTCCTTCCGTCACTGCGGTGGAAACTCACCAACTTTTTCCGACGTTGTGGACGAACTTGCTGAGTTTTGCCGCCATTGCGGACGAACTCGCCCATCTCTTTCGCTGTTTCGGCAAAAACTCACGAGTTCTTTCCGCTGTAAACACTTAGAAAATTTTTGAAATTTTTCGGACCAACTCATCGAGTCCTTCCATCGTTGCGGACAAACTTGTTGAGTTCTTCCGGTCGAAAACTCAGCTTTTCCTTCCGTCACTGTGGCGGAAACTCACCAACTTTTTCTGCCATTGTGGACAAACTTGCTGAGTGTCGCCGTCGTTGTGGATGAACTCGTCGAGTTCTTCTGGTTTGGAAAACTTAAAAAATTCTGGTCGACCATTTCGGAAAAACTTGTCAGTTCCTTCCACCATTTCGAACGAACTCATTGAGTTTCGCCGCCGTTGCGGATGAAAACTCGTAAGTTCTTTCCGATATAGACTTAGAAATTTTTTGTAAAACACTTAGAAAATTTTTCAAAAATTTGAATGTCACATCCCCATTCTTGACCCTTATAATATTTGGGCTATAATGTGAACATTGTATGCATATTTTGTATGATTCCTAGCGTGGAGATCAAGGCCAAGGCCCCACTAGTGAACGCTCGATCTTGATGAGGAAAGTATGTTGGTATTGTTTAACCCATGTGCTAGCGAGCCATGGGAATTGTAAATATGCATCTTAATATAAATGCCCACAACAAGCTATGCAATGCAACAAGAAATGGGGGCATGATATTGCAAGGAATTGGGAGGAGGATATTCAAAACCTTGAGCCAATTAATTCAAGCCAAGTGTCAATGAGAGAACCCATGAACCATCAACTACCCATGTTGATTTTTATGCCCAATCATTCATTTCTCCCAAGAGTTGAGTGAAGTAGTTAATGCGTTGGGGATTGGGGAGGTATGGCTGTCCAAATTTGAGTATGGGCAAGCCACCCTTATGGAAAAACATGTTTCTCCTTCTTGGGAAAGAAAACACCCATGAACTGCCTTCCCAAGTCATTATTCATGGTCAGACTTCACCCTCTCACGTTTTTGGAGCTTGCTGGGCGTTTTTGGCTTGCTGGGAACTCGTTTTTGGTTAGCACAGTGGCTGGGATAAGAGAACCACAAATTGGGGGTTTAATGGAGGTCGTTTTTGCTCCTGGTTTGTCCCCAAACATTTTCTGAAAACGAAATTACCTTTCTAGGGTTGTTTTCCCGATTTCTCACTTCGTTTTTGGGTTGCCCATGTTTTCGATCCATATCCAACACTTGGGGTTTTGTTGTTATGTGTACCCATGCCCAGTTTATGAGTTTTCTGTGTGTGTGATTGTTGGGGTTGAATTGGGTCTCCATGGCTTTGGCTTGAGCTTGAATGCAAGTATCCAGTGACGAGGAGGGTTCAGTATTACCCTGATAAACCCAGCTATGGACTGGCTTGGCTTAGCTAAAATGATGTTTTGGTGGATGTATGAGTTGGATGTCCCCTCTTTCCTTGTAGATATCATGCCCAGCTCGGGGGTGGTCTCTGAGTGCTGAAATAATACAGGCTGGGCAGAGACCTACGGTTGGGAGGAACGTTGCAGTGACATAGCTAGTTGTTGGGGACAACATTACATTGAGATAAGTATATTCTCCATGTGTATTTTACTTCTGCAATGTATTTAATTTGTTGGTTGTTTTAAATTGAATGGCATCATGTAATGTGTGTGGATGAGTTTTTCATTCCGCTGTGCATGTTTAATTGAATTACATCTGCACACATGTATTCCTTTGCTTTAAAATCTAATGTATGGGATGAGTTTATGTAAAATCCCTAGTATTTGCGACCATGTTCCCTTCCACGAATTGGATAGATAGGTGGGTGTGCGACAGAATGGTATTAGAGCTATTGGTTACAGCATTGGGCATTCATGGGATGCCTATCACAGTGGCAGAGGTAAGTACTCCTCCTGCTCAAAATGATCCTTAAGAAAATTCAGAAAAAATTGAAAATTTAAAATTTTTCTAAGTATTTTTAGCTTTCTGCTAAGTCTGTATCGGCGGTGAGACTCGGCGAGTTCATCCGCAAGGCGGAAGGAAGTTGCGAGTATTTTTCGAAACGGGGAAATTTTTTGCTAGTATGTCTGCAGTGTCGGCGGAACCTGGTGAGTCAGTCTGAATTCGCGGAAGGATTTGGTGAGTCTCCGCCGCAACACCGGAAGAACTCGGCGAATTCATCTGCAATGTCGGAGGAGGCCGACGAAGTTGGCGAAGTGGAGCCGAATGAGCCAGCGAAGTTGGCTGAGTTGCACCGACGAAGGGAAGAAAGAAAAATTTTGAGAAATTTTCTAAGTATTTTTTGGCATCAAGAAGGAAGTTTCGGAAAAGATGGATGATTTGCTCCGCAATGGCAGAAGGGATCAGCAAGTCTGCGCCGCAGCATCGGAAGGAATTGGCGAGTTGCTCTGCAGTGCCGGAGGAGAATGGGAGAGTTGCCTCGTAGTGCCAGAATAACTCAGCAATTTCATCCGCAACGACGGAAAGAGTTGGTGAGTTTCCGCCGCAGTGGTGGAAAGAATTGATGAATGGTGTCGAAGCTGTCGGAAGGGGGAAAAGCTGAGTTTTCAGCGGAGAAACTCGGCGAGCTCATCCGCACGACAGAAAAACTTAGTGAGCTCGTCCACACGACAGAAAAAATTAGCGAGTTCGTCTGCAATCGTTGGAAGAAAATAAATAAGTCCACTGAAACAAAGGCTTTTTCTGCAGTTTCTCAGTGAGATTTCCAGGTGCCAAAAAAAAAATGAGGGTGCTGCCCTCAACCCACCCTGTAGTGGCAGCCACAAGGGGGAAAGCCCCCTTGACCCCCATCGTCCTCCAAAGACAATCGTTGAAAGTGTGAAATGCACTCTTGGGTTGAGGAGCATGGATTTCATAAAGGGTGGTGGAATTCTTAGCAAGAGTAATGGGTTGTAATATCCATTATGGAGAATGAAAGGGAAATTCCTCACCTTAAACTATTTCTGGTTATAGCATAAGAATTGCATGTTTGGAAAATAGCAAAAATGAATGTTATACACGTATATATATATTGAATTGCTAATTCATGGTAATATCATAGCTAACGATTGCTTGTATGCTTGGTAGGGAAGCCAAGGAAAGGATTAGCTATGATATGGATGAGGAACTCCATGTCAGAATGAGGAATTGGGAAGAATTCCTTAACTCCTCTCTTGCTATTGTATTTATATACTGGAAATTATGGCATAGGAATACTGGAAATGCAAGAGAGTAGCAGATTAAATATGAATTAGTGGGCATGATTAGAGAGTCATTGCATAGTGCATGTGAAATGCTTATGCATGAGCATGATGTTGCATATTGTAAAATAGTGAAGTTACACATGCAATAGCCCACTAATGGTAGTGCCTATGGTTGATGACAACTAATGTTGTAGGAACCAGATCATAGAAGCACGATTGAAAATGCAAGATATTGGGTAAATGAGATGAATATGTACTAGTTGGAATACTAAATAGACATTGCACAGTACATGTGAAAATGTTTGTGCACATATATATATATGATATTGCATATTGGTAAAATAGTGACGTTTTACATATGCAAAGAGCCACTTAAAAATAATGATTGTGGTTGCTAATAATTATTTGTGATCGCATTGGTTGTAGGACCAAAGACAATCGAAGCATGGCTAAGGATATGGATGATGTTGTTTCATATGACCAAAAGGATGGTGTGACAAATCTATGATCGTAAAGTTGGCAAAAGGAATGCAAAGCCTTGGTAAGAGGCCAACTGATTAGGTAACATCAAGCGATGTTAATAACAGCCATGAAGGTAAGGGTTAACTGTGCTTAATTGCACGAATGCTGAAAAGGATTTGGTAAGATCCCTTCAAACTATGTTTAAACTATGTTGATTTGGGTGAGTAAGGGCAAGGACCCTTACACCCTATAATGCATTCATATGAAATCGTATCATGCCATTTGTGGATGCTGGTTGTGAAGTTTAACAACCCAAGCAAGTGATGACTTATGGTCCTGCTATAATGTATGCTATGTGGGAAGACATGGTTAGTCCATAATATGGAAGAATGCATAGTATTCATGGATTAATGCAAGGTTATATTGAGGGGTTATGCATTGAGTTAATGCACATTAAAAGACTATTTAAATGTTGTGAATGTGCATGCGTATGTGTGAGTGCACATGTTGAGATGCATTATGTGAATGCATGGATATGACATACATATGTTTCAATGCAGTTAGATAATAGATGAAATGGTGGGCTATTGTTAATCCTGAGACCATTTCATGAGCTGCTATCTTATTGTGATGATGATGCATATATAGAAATGTATATATTTCATTGCATTTCAAATGTTAACAGCTGAGGTGTTTGAATTATTGAGTGTTATAATTCTGAGATCACTTCAGTGATTGTTGTGACAATGAAAGGATTATATGCATAGATACTCACAACATGTTTGGTTGTCTGAAGTTCAGTTCCCGGGTAGAAAAGTCCTGCGTATGGCAATGAGGATAAGTCCATAGTAAGGATCGAGACCTACCATGTGCAGAAGCCAAAGGTTATGAGAAGGTTCTCATGGTTGTAATTTATGCCTGAAACAAATCTGAAAATTGTCTGGTTTAAGTTTATGAGAATAGTCTCATGGTTGCAAATTTAATTTCTGTAGGAAAACAGATTTACAAATTTCAGATTTGAGAATTTGCTTATAATTGCTAATGACTGTTTGGCTTATATAGAATTGTGTCAGGAGGACATGTTGTAGGTGGATGTTCATGTATGGTACCAAGGGTGAAACCATAATGGGTAGAGTGATACCACTTACAAGAGCCAAACAATATGAGGAGGGCCTCATTGTTAAGCAAATCAATTTCTGTAGGAGACAGAATTGTAAATTCATATTGAATTTAATTACTAATGCTATTGATTGGTTAAGAAACAATCATATTTGAATCTTATTGTTAAATGTTGCTGACTATTTGGCTATTTGATAAAGTGTGCCAGGATGACACATTGCAAGAAGACTATGTGTGATGGCCTACAGAAGCCAAACTAGATGGGAAGGATCCCATGCTTTGGAAATGGGTTTCGAGTGAAATGCCATTGTCTCAGCCAAACCGCATGTCGGTAAACCATGAAAGTGAGATGGTAAAACTAGGCCCAGAAGGCATGTGAGACACACCTGCAAAATGAATGAGTATTCTGTGACCCTAGACAAGAATATGCATGTCTAAATTATTAGGGTTAATATGCATAGCATGCTCTATCTTATTTATATCATTGCAGACTGCTTGAGTATGATTAGGGCCTACATGGCGCACATCGAAAAGGGGTTGCACACCTTTTCTGGTGCTGGGTCATGATAGGGTTTTCAATATTGACTACACCCTAAGGGAATGGACGCATTTCTGGTGTTTCAATACTTGATAGTGAATGATATGAAATGTGGTTAAGATTTTGAACATCAATACTGATGAGCTTGCTTATCCTTCTTGTGTTATTAGCCTACACAGATCCAGATTGATACTGCAAATTAATGGGAAAAGTGAAGAACGGTGTGCAAAAGGACTGTATAGGAATTGGCAACCTTTCTATGCTCGCATGAAATATTACCAGAAGGGATGGACAAGCCCGAAGAGTTGTGTAATAAGAAGAGGTATCACCCTTGTGTGAGTGGGGTCATGTTAACCTGCAGTCAAGAAAGTCACCTATCAAGTTCCAAAAAGGAACCACCGATTTGCACAATAGAAGGAGTGGCGTCCTTGTATGAATGAAGAGTTGATGTGTGTGTGAAGGGTTATGGTGCAAGAAGGTGTGGTGACATTGGTGAAGGCATAAAATCTCTATTTGTTCAGCAGTGGGAGGGCAGGCGTCGAAGACTGACTAAAAACCCTAAGATTCCTATGGCTCCATAGTAGAGCCTTGACCTATAATGGTCAGGTGGTGCAGTTTCCTTCCATTGGTCAATGACCCAAACGAATGTGTTGGCTCAGAACTGTAGTTAGGGTTTTACCCCTAGCTTGTGCAAATGAGCACCTACTAAGGAGAAGGGACTCCTTAGTAGTAGTTCAGTAAATGGAAATTATTATGCTAAAACTGAAATGTAAATTACTCTAAACATGTGCATGAAACAGAAAAAACAAGATGTAAATAATGGCTTTTGTATTAATGTTACCTCCAATGTGAAGGTTGGTGAAGCTCTTGCAATGTCCAAGAGGGTTGCTCCAAGCTCCAACTTGCTCCTTCTCTTTCTCCAAATGGTGGAAATGGGCCAAAAGGGGCTCTCAAGGTGAAAGTAGTTCGATGGTGAACTAGGGTTTCGAGAGAGATTTTGGCAGAGTAAGGGTATACTTGATTGTGGATGTGGAATAAGGGGTCTCCATCACCTATTTATAGTTTCTTGGTGGTGGAGTGCTAGCCCATGGTTTTGAGAACCATGTGGTTTAGTGCAGCTGTATAGGGTTTTTTCCTCCTTTTTCCTCATTATTTTATATTTTTCTTCCCTTTTTAGGGGTTTTTTGCTATTTTAGAGGAATTTTGGATATTTTTGGAGGAAAAAGGGGGGTTTTAGCCTTTTTGAGTCTTTTTGGAGGGTTTTGTGGCCTTTTAGAGGCATTTTTGGCCTTTTGGAGGCTTTTTAGTGGGATTTTCAGGGTTTTTAATGGAGATATGGTAGGAAAATAGACAAATGAGCCATGTAATGAGGTAGATGAGGTAGTGAACACTTTTTGGGTGTTAACAAGCACTGGAGAGGGCCAACTAGGTATGGGACTGGTTGGGCACCACCAAATGCTTGGTAAATCCAGTTGGAGTGAAAGTGTACTGGTGAAGCATTAACTACATCAAAGTCCATAGGTGATCCCAAGGCTTTCAAAGCGAAGCAGGATCCTGTGGACCAGAGGGGAAATGCACAATACAGATAAGTATTCGTTTTTATTTATGTCTTGTTTGGAATAATGAAGATTTCATGTATAAATCTTTTAACAGTTAAGCTAATACACTATTGCTTCTTTGTTGGAAACCTTAGCCATTGCAGGAAGTAAAGACCTTGAAAGAGAAACAAACGTTTGGTAAACCGGAGAGTAATTGGTTGTGCACTATGAAATCCTTGATAAAACCGGAGAGTAACTGGTTGTGCACTATGAAATCCTTGATAAAACCGGAGAGTAACTGGTTGTGCATTATGAAATCCTTAATAAAACCGGAGAGTAACTGGTTGTGCGCTATAAAGTTCTTGATAAATCCAGAGAGTAACTGGTTGGGCATTCACTACTTAATATTGTGAAACAGTGTGTATGCTGGCCCAATACCCCTTAAACAATTGATAAAACCAGTCAGCGTACTGCCATGGCATTGCCTATTCGAATGATTGTGGAGTAGCCTACATGTTGGCCCAACATCCATAATTATGTCCACGGAAATCCAAGGCTCGTAAAGCAAGGAAGGATCCCGTGGAGTAAAGTGAAGACATCCAATACAGATAAGTATTTGGCTATCTTGCAACTTCTTGCTTATGAATATATGTGTGTATATGATTTGGTTATGATTTCTCAAACTCTTGTTTAGAGAAAAACCTTATGAAATAAACTAAATATGTGAATTGATTCAATGTTTGAGTGTAGGTATTGTTGGAAGCAAAGACCACGAAGGCATCATAGGGATGCATATGGACATATGACTGTCCTAAAAAATATCAATATGAGCAGTAATAAAAGATGGTGCTAGTGAATGTGAGTGGGTCCTAGCAACCAAAGGTTCTGTAAGCATAATGGGAAGGGGTATCCAAGTTGAAAAGCTTTAAACAGACCTTAGACACTAAGTGTCATAGCCAATAAAGGGCAATTCAAGCGTTCACATTAAAGTGAAAGAGACTAAGGAGCATGAAACCACAGTGATGGTATAGCTCCTTAATAAAGCAAGACTAAGAGGGACAAACTCTTACTCTTCTCTTTCCTTTTTATTGATGCATTTATAAAACAAAGAATTGTTGAATGCATGTCATGACTAGAAGAAGAATGTGTTTATTTGCTTGAATTAAATTGTGAATGCTAAAATAGTTATTTCACTGTGAAAGGATGAACATGAAAGAGATCATGTCTATGTTGGGAAAGCATGAAAAAAAAAATTTGGAAGTCGCATGAGTGAAGCATGGACATTCCATGTCAATTGGGAAATAATTGACTAATTTTAATGTTTATATTATGCTTGTCCTAACAAAGAGTTTCCTTGATAAATTTCACAGGTGAGAAATTGAAACAATTGGTTGCATCTGACACAAGCAAGTGTTGCTAGTAAGTAAAGAGTGTTCAGTTGTGCATATTGATCATGGCGGCAAACCAAGGGCTATTATAGTTGGCTGAAATTCTTCTTCAAACAATTGTAAAGACCCAAGAAAATCTTGGAGAGATGCTCAAGCTACAGAGGAAACAGAATGAGATGAACCACAAGGATTTGCAGGACTCTATTCGTGTGCAAAAAGAGGTAAAAAACATTTTGGGAGCAATCAGTAAGGGAAAGGAAAGTGGATCCATGAAGAAGCATTCATCCAATCGTCCAATTAAGAAACGTTCCAGGTGGGAAGACTCAAACGGATTTGAGAAGGAAAAAGTAAAGCAACCAATGAAGTGTTGGGGATGTGGAGGAAATCATTGCCTCTGCAACTGCTCAACAATTGAACATCAAGAGGGTAGCCACCATAAATTTTCCAGACTTCTCGATCGACGGGAAGGTAAAGAAGAGGAAGGGATCATTTTGGAACAATGCCCTTATGCAAAGCTAGAAGGTCCTTGCCAGTAGGAACAGTTTGTGAAGGCCAAAGAACTTGGTCCTGAAAACGCAAGTAGATGGTGAAATGCAGGCCAGACCTGCCACATTTTGTGAATTTTGGACATGTATAAAGCCTGTATGTATTCCTAGGTATTGGAACACCGAGGACGGTGTTATTCCAAGGGGAGGGGTATGTCACATCCCCATTCTTGACCCTTATAATATTTGGGCTATAATGTGAATATTGTATGCATATTTTGTATGATTCCTAGCGTGGAGCTCAAGGCCAAGGCCCCGCTAGTGAACGCTCGATCTTGATGAGGAAAGTATGTTGGTATTGTTTAACCCATGTGCTAGTGAGCCATGGGAATTTTAAATATGCATCTTAATATAAATGCCCACAACTAGCTATGCAATGAAATAAGAAATGGGGGCATGATATTGCAAGGAATTGGGAGGAGGATATTCAAACCCTTGAGCCAATTGAGTCAAGCCGAGTGTCAATGAGAGAACCCATGAACCATCAACTACCCATGTTGATTTTTATGCCCAATCATTCATTTCTCCCAAGAGTTGGGTGAAGTAGTTAATGCCTTGGGGATTGTGGAGGTATGGCTGTCCAAATTCGAGTATGGGCAAGCCACCCTCATGGAAAAATGTGTTTCTCCTTCTTGGGCAAGAAAACACCCATGAATTGCCTTCCCAAGCCATTATTCATGTTTAGACTTCACCCTCTCACGTTTTTGGAGCTTGTTGGGCGTTTTTGGCTCGCTGGGAACTCATTTTTGGTTAGCATAGTGGCTGGGATAAGAGAACCACGAAGTGGGGGTTTAATGGAGGTCATTTTTCTCCTGGCTTGTCCCCAAACGTTTTTTGAAAATTAAATTGCCTTTCCAAGGTTGTTTTCCCGATTTCTCACTTCGTTTTTGGGTTGCCCACATTTTCCACCCATACCCAACACTTGGGGTTTTGTTGTTATGTGTACCCATGCCCAGTTTATGAGTTTTCTGTGTGTGTGATTGTTGGGGTTGAATTGGGTCTCCATGGCTTTGTATTGAGCTTGAATGCAAGTATCCAGTGACGAGGAGGGTTCAGTATTACCCTGATAAACCCAGCTATGGACTGGCTTAGCTTAGCTGAAATGATGTTTTGGTGGGTGTATGAGTTGGATGTCCCCTCTTTCCGTGTAGATATCATGCCTAGCTTGGGGGTGGTCTCTAAGTGCTAAAATAATGCAGGTTGGGAAGAGATCTACGGTTGGGAGGAACGTTGCAGCGACATAGCTAGTTGTTGGGGACAACATTACATTGAGATAAGTATATTCTCCATGTGTATTTTACTTCTACAATGTATTTAATTTGTTGGCTGTGTTAAATTGAATGGCATCATGTAATGTGTGTGGATGAGGTTTTCATTCCGCTGTGCATGTTTAATTGAATTACATCTGCACACATGTATTCCTTTGCTTTAAAATCTATTGTATGGGCTGAGTTTATGTAAAAGCCCCAGGATTTGCCACCATGTTCCCTTCCATGAATTGGATAGATAGGTGGGTGTGTGACATTGAAAGTTTGAAATTTTTATGAATGGTCTATAATGAGCAGGAAGCATACTTACCCCTACAAGCTGTGATAGGTAGCCCATGAAGGCCCAAATGTTGCAACCTTCACTCTGATACCATTCTGTCACGTACCCACCTATCTATCCAATTCGTGGAAGGGAACATGATGGCAAATCCTGGGGCTTTTACATAAACTCAGCCCATACACTAGATTTAAAGCAAAGAAATACATGTGTGCATATGTAAATCAATTAAACATGCACAGCGGAATGAAAAACTCATCCACACACATTACATGATGCCATTCAATTTAACACAGCCAACAAATTATTACATTTGTGGACATAATTACATAACAAAATACTCATCTTGATGTAATGCTATCCCAAAAACTAGCTATGTCGCTGCAACGTTCCTCCCAACCGTCGGTCTCTGCCCAGCCTGTATTATTTCAACACTAAGAGACCACCCCCGAGCTACGCATGATATCTATAAGGAACTTGGGACTCTCAAACCCTGCATGGCCAAAGTAATGGATACCCATCTCAACCCCAACATTCTTTTACACACAGTAGCTCAAAACCGGCATGGATACACAATTCAACCATGGATTCACAGAATAGGGTCTATGGGTTTTCCCCAAAATGTGGGCACACCAAAAATGAATTGTGGGAAGAGGGAATCAACCCCAGGGAAGAAAACTGATTTCTCCCATAGATGTATGAGCATTCGATGGGCCAAAACGGACTCAATTGAACCCTAAATCGTTTCCCCTCTCTTCCCCACTGTTAGCCACAACAAAAACGCCCTTCCCAGCTAGGAAAATGAAGGTAAACACAAGAAATTCATGGAGGGAAATGCCCAGGAAGCTCTAAACTCGTGGGAGAGCAAAGCTGGTTGATGGGTAATGGATTGGGGAGCAATTCATGGCTATTTTCTTGCCCAAGAATCCAAACATGTTTTTACATGTAGGGTGGCTTTCCCATACTTGAATTTGGACAGCCATACCTCCCATTCCCTAAGGCATTAACTACCTCAACCAACTCTTGGGAGAAATCAATGATTGGGTGCAAAAGTCAACATGGGTAGTTGAGGGTTCATGGGTTCTCTCATTGACACTTGGCTTGACTCAATTGGCTCAAGGGTTTGAATATCCTCCTCCCAATTCCTTGTAATATCATGCCCCCATCTCTTGTTGTGGGCATTTATATTAAAATGCATATTTACAATTCCCATGGTTCTCTAGCACATGGGTGGCATAATTTCAAATAATTGCCTCTTAAAGGTCGAGCGTTCACTAGCGGGACCTTGGCCTTGAGCTCCACGCTAGGAATCATACATAATATGCATACATTATTTACATTATAGCCCAAAATATTATAAGGGTCAAAATGGGGGACGTGAAAAAATCATTTGATCATGTGATTGAAGACTGCCCCGTGCTTGAGGTAGAAATGCAGAAGCAGAGAAGAACAGAAACACCGAACCCTAACATCCAGTTGATCACATCAGAGAGCAGACCTACAGGTCAAAGTGTCAATACAGTAACATGAAGTGGCGTTGATATAGGAAAATACAAAAGCGCAGAAGCCTCGACTTCTGGAACAACTGATCCTAAGAAGAACCCTAGAGAAACAGTAGGGATTAGAAAAGCTCATGGGAAAGCACCTCCATTGAACTTACAGAAAAATAAAGAAATATTTAAAGAAGTGCAGGACATGTTTAAACAACCACCACCTACTTCACCAAGGATCCTTTTGTGCATCCAAGAACCGCAAATAGAAGACATGCCACTAGCATATGATCAGATGCGCATTGCACCAGATACATTTGTTTTTATTGCGCAGTTTCTACACAGCTGCATCAAGTTATTAAAAAACAAAGACACTCTAATGCAATTTCAAAAACTGATAAATCAATATGAATCATGCAGTAAGAAAGGAATAGCACATGGCGCAGTACATAACATTAGGAGTCCCAAAAGAACCAGCAGGGAAATGCGGTTCACTACACAGATAAGAGACTACAAGATGGATGAGATCATTCTTGATCTCGGATCTGAAGTGAATGTCTTGACCAAGCAAACATGGCAGGCAATGGGAAAACCAAAGCTACAGTGGTCACCTATACAGTTAAGAATGGATAATCAAGGCATAGTTATACCTCTGGGAAGGTTAACAAATACCATTGTCGACATTGATGGAGTGTGAAGTTATGCAGACTTCTAAGTAATTGAAATTGTGGATGATAGAAAACCCTATCCAGCACTACTGGGCATCGATTGGGCAATGACGAACTCCACTGTCATCAATCTGAAGACAATGAAAATGATATTTGAAGGCAATGACATAAGGGTCATCACACCATTGGATCCTTCGTAGGGGGAGCGATATGTTGAACCTATTCAAGAAGAGTACAGAGCTCAAGACCTTGACCATATCTATAAAATGACAACAAATGCTGCGGATTATATTCATCCTACTGCGGATGGAAGGCTCAGCTAGCACTGTGATAGTTCTTGCATCTCAGACTCTAAGGCAAGACTAGAAAACTGGCAAAACATAATGCATGAAGTATCTTCCAGGAGATGCGCGACAATTACAAAGTCACTCTGCTATATTGGAAAGCAGGTAAGTCCAATCCCCACTTATGATGGTACAAATAACGTCTATTCATTTATCAAATAATACACTGCAGCAATTGCAGATGAACATCGCATCTCAGGGTTAGATATGGCACTCCGTGAGACACCTGCCATATAGTGGGATATGCATAAAAAGACATTGACAACTTGGGACCAGTGCAGAATCAAACTACATATCAGATTCGCTGATAATGTTACACTAACATTTGAGAAATATAATGGCCAGATAGATACAAAGGATCATATTGCCGCCTATGCAAAAGCGTGGGAAGAAAGACCACAGATAGAATGGGTACATCTTTTTGTGCATATGCTGCAGGAGCCCATTCCAAATAAATGGTACCTAGAGGAGGAGCTGCGCAGAGGAACAATGGATTGGTCTGTCCGTACTGTGAGCTTCCAAAAGGACTTTAGCTTTGAAGACGACCAACTGACTATCCATGACGTGCTACAGCTTATCAAGGAAAAGATATTTACACCAGATTCCATGGAGGAAAACATAACATCAGAAGATTTTTTTGAAGCAAACAACGTACTTGCGAGTCTACAACCAGATTGGGAAGAACAAGTAGAACAAATCTTGGGTTGTTATAACTTAGCTGAAAAAGATGAAGATAAAGAAGATAGCGATGAGGAGGACCCGCGCAATATAAAGATCCCTAAATCAGAAGGAATGCGCAAAGTAGAAGGACCTCAACTAGAGATTCCAGATATGAGTGGACCGGTCAAAACAAAGAAAATAAACATCAGTACCAATGAAGAGCCAAAGTTCACAGCAATAGGAGACTACTGGGATGATGATACAGTTGCGGAGATCGCAGCTATATTACAGGAATATCAGGAAGTATTCCCGATGAAGTTCACAGGGATGAAAGGCATCCTAGGAGACTTAGGAGTGATGAGAATTCCTCTTAAGCCAGGAGAGAAACCTATTAAACAAAGCCCATATAGACTGAATCCACGCTACAAAGAACGAGTTAAGGCAAAACTCGACAAGATGCTCGATGCAGGAATCATTGAGCCGGTTGAAGAATCTGAATGGATAAGCCTGATGGTCATCCAAGACAAGAAAACAAAGTGTGAGATTAGGATCTGTGTTGATCTCAGAAAGTTGAATGATGCTTCGATACATGACCCATTTCATACACCTTTTACCGACGAAGTACTTGATAACGTTGGGGGGAATGAGGCATACTCTTTTACTGATGAATTTTCTGGATACCATCAGATAAGAATTGATCCATCCGATAGGCACAAAATCACTTTTGCAACAGAATGGGGGTCATTCTAGTATATAGTGATTCCTTTTGGTTTGAAGAATGCACTAGCCATATTTTCAAGAGTGGTGATCGCAACATTTAAAGAATTCATCCACAAGTTTTTAGAAGTTTACTTTGATGATTGGACCATTTTTGGGTTACTGAAGAACCATGCCGCGAACCTCAGAATGATGCCGGAAAAATACAGACAGCATCAGATTTCATTGAATTTGAAGAAATGTATTTTTTTTGTTCCTTATGGGATTCTGCTGGGACATATTGCGTGTAAGCAAGGATTGATTGTTGATCCTGCGAAGATCACAGTTATTATAAACTTACCTACAACAAATTCAGTTAAACAATTGTGCACTACACTAGGGCATACCGGATACTACAGGAAATTCATAAAGGGGTATTCACAGATAACCGCAGCAATGGAGAAGCTTTTAAAAAAGGATGCACCGTTCATTTGGAATGAGGACTGTGAGAAAGGATTCGACACATTGAAAGAGAAAATGGTCACTGCGTCAATCCTAGTTTTCCAGACTGGGAAAATCCATTTCATGTACATGTTGATGCTTCATGTATAGCATTGGGTATTTTTCTTGCGCAGCCAGGAGAAGGAGGAATTGATCATCCCATTGCATTTTCGAGCAGAAAGCTGCCATCTGCTGAGAAGAACTATACCACTACTGAAAAGGAAGGACATGCAATGGTATATGCACTACAGAATTTCAGGCACTATTTGCTTGGTGCGCACTTCTTAATGTTTACTGACCATTCTATATTAAAATACCTGGTCAATAAGCCAGTGTTAGGGGGGCGAATATGCAGATGGATCTTACTCTTCCAAGAGTATGATTTTGAAATAGTAGTTAAACCAGGCAGATTAAAATTAGGCCCTGATCATCTATCAAGGATCAAGTCAGGAAAGGAACCTACAAATCTAGAAGACAATCTTCTTGATGCGCAATTATTCGCTATACAGGTTGTCGATGATTATTATTAGGATATCATTGATTTTCTAACTACTGGTTTCGCACCTGCTGAATTCACTATGCAGCAAAAGAAGCAGCTTGTAGTGTGAGCCACAGACTTCACCATTGTCACAGGACATCTCTACAAGTTAGGACCTGATGAAGTGCTGTGAAGATGTGTATTAGAACATGAGAAGCCATTTATATTAGTTGATGCGCATTCAGAAGTCGCAGGAGGTCATTATGCAGGAAGGGATACTACGTAGAAGATATTACGTGCAGAGATATGGTGGCCTACAATTCATAAAGACTCCAAAGAACATTTCTAGAACTGCGATGTCTGTCAGAGGACAGGGAAACCATCAAGAAGAGATGAAATGCCATTGAACCCTCAGCTGACCTTGCAGACATTTGACAAATGGGCAATCGATTTCGTGGGACCTATTAACCCACCGAGAAAAATAACTAGTGCGAGGTACATTATTACTACAACTGAATACCTCACCAGATGGGCAGAAGCAAAACTAGTCAAAGACTGTAGCGCAGCTACAGCCGCGCAGTTTATCTTTGAGAACATCCTTACACGATTTGGATGCCCAAAAATTTTGATGAGTGTTCAAGGCATCCATTTCCTGAATAGAACTATTGAAGCTTTAACTGAAGAGTTCTCCATCCATCATCAACATAGTACGCCTTATCACCCACAAGCGAATGGAACTGTTGAAGCATTCAATAAAGTACTTGAGAATGCACTGTCACATACCCCAATTTTGTAAAAATTATGTAATTGTTTTATTATATTCCTGAGACATTATGTTAAATTTAATGCTAAGTAGGGATTGATGACTCAGCAGAGTCAACAGAAGTGGAGTGTAATTCAGAATATTTTATTATTAATAAATAAATTGTGGAGACAACAGCATGGGAGAGCTGTTAAAAAGAGGTTACTGGTCAAACTGGTGGATGGAACTAGGTGGAAAGGCAAAAGACAAGTGGCAGCATCCTCAAACACTTCCTAAGTTGCAGGTGGCAACTTCCCTATATCTTGGGTCATGATTCCCCAAGAAAGTGGAATCAGAGCAGGTGGCTCATTAATGACAGTTAACCCAACAAAGACCTAGGAAATCTTTCAAAAAGAACTGAATGAACAGAGCTGGGGGCTCGAATTTTTCCATAGGGAGAATTCATTCAGGTGAATGTTATTCAGGAAATCCACTAAGGAAGAGGGAATTACAGTAAGGAAGTGGTTTTAGAAGGATTGCTGCAGTAATTTGGTTCCATTATAGCTGTTTGGGCTGAGAGAATTGACTTTGCTGCACCTAGTTCCATCCAGGGAGACCAGAGCAAGCTCGGGGGTCCTAAGAAGTTGCTGTCTGAGCACTCTCCAGGAGTTGGTAGGGAGGAACGACCTCCCATTGCTGTTGTTGTCCACAGCTTAAACAGGTTCTGCCATTTATTTCCTTATGTTTATTAAGTATGAAATGATGTATTATGTGTTTATTTTATATGTCTAAGGAGTAATTATTTTAGTAAAGTTAATATCTCAGAATATCAGTAGTAAGATTGTTAAGAGTTACTATGTTTTCCGCATCTTTAGTATGAAGAATATCCTTGTCGTATTACTAATAATGTATCCATAATTTATACAGTATAATATTAATACTTTATGTAATAATTTATAGTTATAATTATAAACCTAGTGTACTTATACTTGATGAATAAAAAAATAATAAATATGTACAAAATACTTACACTCTGTGTTATTACAAATTAAATAAACAATCATGAAGGTAATAGTAGAATATAACAATATAATTTACAGAATTTATATCAGGATCAAGAACAGTGCAGGAGAAGTATTCTTCACAGCTAGGAGGTTCGTAAAAGGGTACCAACCCTATATAAAAATCTAAGAATTCATTGCATAACAAACAAATTTAGGTACGTAACCCCTACAGCATTTTATTAACAAGAATTTATCAGCAGATAAATAACCTAGTTATTAATTTTAAAACAAAAGAAACAACAGAACAATTTTCAGCTCAATCATCCAGTTTAACCATTACAGTTACTATCATTTATTCAACTCACAAATATCAACAGAGTCGTATTTTAATTGATAGCTTAAGCATTTGAACTTAAATTCCAACTGGAAAATAATTCGGTTCAAACCCTACTAGCCCAGCTTGTACAAGCAAAACTAATGCTAAACAGTTAAGACAATGTTTTCACCTACAGCCGCATCACAAATTCACAGTATAAGTGGTTTAAAAACTTAAATTTACTTATTACTGTACATAGCATAGAATTAAAAACGCATGCGATGAACAAGTCCAATATACAGGAAAAAATTTATAATAAGTCAAATTTCAAACCCTGAACCATTTAAGAGTACAGTAACGAAAATAAAACCACGAGGCCGTAACCTCATCTACAGACAGGCTCACAGCCTTTGTTTTCTTTTCTTTTTATACAATAAATCTTCTGTAGAAAACCCTAAATACCTAAAGAAAGACGATTAAATTACAATTGACCGAAGCCATAACATCCCATTCACATCACAGGGTTAAACCTGTCAAGGAACTTGTGGTAACAAGCAGTTACAAGACCAAACAGAATGGAGATAGTCACAGAGTTGTTCTTTCAAAGTCCAAACCCTAACCGCCCTAACAAACCAGCAAGGAGGAAAATGCCATGGTGAAAACCAGGCTTACCCGGTAAAGCCAACCATCGAAGCTTGTGCCATCCACACTTTTAAGAGGAGCCAGTGCCTGCAGTGCAAGAATGTATCAGTTAAAAACTTATAAAAAAAATGGTTAAATTAATTCTTTTAACTGAAAACACAATGGAACAAACGTAAGTTACCAGGGAGTCGGAAAGAAGCTCAATCACCGTAATAGCCTGTAACCACGAGCAGCGTAAGTATAAACCCCACCCTTGTCACCGAAAGGAACGAGCTGGCAGGAGTAAAGAGTATCTTTCACAATGGAATCCTTAAACAGAACCAAGTTGAGAGATGCAATCACGCAGTGACAAGGTTAACAATGGTAGCAAAGGGATAAACCCTAGGGTTTCAACAAACTTACAGCTGCCAACAGCAAAATCTAATGACTCCCAAACGAAGCAGTCAACAAGCACGAAGCACTGAAGCAGCGTAGAAGTTGTTACCAATAGGGTATCAGCAAAGCTTGGACCAGGAGGGTTCATAGAGCAACCGAGCCCGAAGGCAAGGGAAAAATGACAAGTAGGGTTTAGTCCACGATTTAATATCACAAATGCGTGGCCCTGGAGCAACCACGTAACTGTTTAATAATTTTCATGCAGTGGGTCGACGTGCTATAGTTTTACAACGAGATTCCCCATCAATTATTTTTCCAAACAAAAATCATAGCATGAATATTCCATTATGGTCGTGACACCATAGTTTAAACCTGCCATTTATTTCATGTTAAAACAATGCTTTCGAACTTTGCGTAGTGAACATTAATACTTTTCCCTACAATCAATAAAACCATGCATTGGTCAATAGCATTCGAGATTAAGTCTTGGAGTCTATTTAAACATAGAGAATATGATAATTATTCTAAAAAATTATAAGGAGGTAGGTTTCAAGTATGTTTTATGTTGTTTGTAAAACCTACCACTATATTTCCCTTCACATTAATTCTCATGTGACAAGACATAGATAATTTCTTTAAGTCTATAAGATAATGAAATGATATGGGGTTTAGCTGTTTACAATTTCACTACTATAATGCCATTTGTTATATCTTTGCACAGGTGGTATAGGACCCATCATTCCTTTTTTATGTGACTTTAACTGATAGAGTTCAAGCTATATAACTCACAAAAATTGGACTAAGGATACTCTAGTCCTTGATACTTATAGTTACATTGTAATAACAATCTCTTAATAGTCTCAGTTTTCTAGTGATAAAAAGTAGACTCTTGTTATCCTTAATACCCAACGAATTTAATCATGGTAGCTTATAGTTTCTATTCCATTGCCAATCATAGAAATAGGAGTAGATTTTCAATCTATACAAACCCTGAAAATGTTAAAAGGAGACATGTAATTGACAGAATACCTTGTAATTGCTAGAAACAAGCAAAGTATATATATTGATAATTCCAGATCCTTTATAATTAAAGTTATAAATCAAAATATACTCTCACTTTAAACTTGGCTTGATACGATAACAATGGATGAGTAAAAACTGGTCTGAGTATGGTCACCCAGTTGTATTCTACAGTGCTAGTTATGAAGTATATTTGCATTACAGTAACATCATAAAAGGACAAATACTCCATAGAGTTATTTAATTCATCTATTATCAAGAAAAATAGCTATCATTTTCCCTCGTAATTTCCAACTCTCTATCAGTAAGATTATAAGGAGATCATAGGAAGAGTTCTACCTTTAAAACACTTGATAACCTGGCTAGCATGCTTATACTTTTACTGAATGTTTTGGTACAACAAATTGTTTTATAATACTTTAAAGATTTGTTTGCAGTGACCCGAACATTACCTGTATATCTGTAAGAGAAACAAAATCTGTTGCATTAGATCGGAAGCTAAGTAAGCCCAGTCTTTTATGGCAATTCCCCCTTGTAATTGCAAAAAAAAATAAAAAAAAAAAAAAATAAAAAATAAAAAATAAAAAATAAAAAAAAAAAAAATAAAAAATAAAATAAAAAAAATAAAAATAAAAAAATAAAATAAATAAAAAAATAAAATAAATAAAAAAATAAAAAAAAAAATAAAATAAAATAAAATAAATAAAAAAAAAAATAATAAAAAAAAATAAAATAAAATCAGTAACTGACAGGAAACTCATCTTTAAATTTATGTATAATAAAATAACAATTCAGTTACAATTCAAATAACATAAACTAATCAAACGGCTAATGACTGGAATTAATAAGATTAAATACTATTTAAAAAAAAAAAATTAAATTTTTTGAAATTTTTGGGTTTTGACATGCACTAACCAAGATATGCAACGTAAACCGCGATGAATGGGACTTGCACATTCCATCCGTATAATGGGCGTACAGAACAACATGCAAGAAATTAACTGGACATACACATTTCATATTGGCTTATGGGCAGGAAGCAATAATGCCAATGGAATATATTATTCCCAACTTGAGAATAGCTGCATTTACAGGGATGGAAGATCACGCAGCACTCGAAGGAAGGCTGTTACACTTGGTTGGGTTGGAAGAAGATCACTTCATCACAAGATTCCACCAGCAAGTGCAGAAAGAACGAGAAAAATCATGGCACGATCGCCACATCAAGAATAAGTCTTTTCAAGTAGGGGATCTAGTCCTCCTCTATGATAGTAAATTCATGAAGTTTCCTGGAAAATTTAAAATGCATTGGCTTGGACCATATACTATCATACATGTTACTAACGGAGGCGCAGTCTAGTTAGCTACTTTAGCCGGTGATACATTACCCAATTTGATAAATGGAAGCAGACTAAAGCTTTACCGCGATAGTCCTACTTCGCAGCATCCAGCATGATTGGAAAAGAAGGAAAAGTTTCTAGGTGCCAAGTACACTTGGAATTGGGCACTAGAAACTGCGAAAAAGTCTGTACACAAAATTGAAAAGATAAATCTATGTACCATGTAGCAGTGTTGAAGCTGCGAGAAAAAAAATAAAAAATAAAAAAAATTAGACACCGCGAAGTCACTGCGCAAAACGAAAGATGACCTGCCGTGCAGCTCGACGCAAGGCTACAGAAAATATCCATTATAGTGTCAGTCAAAAATATAGCCATTATATAGTAGTTTCCTACCAACCGCTTGGGCATTTAAAGCATGGATAGACGTTCAGAACAGAACTTTGAAGGACAAGATATAAGGAGCAACCGGATTTGGCCAATGAATACCACCATTAAATGCTTATCTAGTCGTTCAAGGGTGCGGAGGAGGGTCTGCCGCGCCTATAATCAATACCGCATATTGTCTCCCGGGCGTATCAAACACTTAGAATTTTCTACATATACTTCACTCTGAGCTAGTTTTCGTAAGCTGTCTACACACCTTGAGACCGTTTGCATGTCTGAGAGATTTTCAATTCAAGAAGAATTCACAGTCCAGGAGACAGTGCGGATTTTCAAGCATGGAGGGATCGAAGGGTTAATGAAAACCCCGGCTAAGAAAGGTATCTTTGAACCAGGACAAGCATCAAGAAGGTCGCCAAGGCACGGTCCAGCAATGGAAGATAAAGGCAAAACTCCAGTCGCACCAAGAACAAAGATTCCCAAGATGGGTTCCACAGTGCAAAAGCCACCGGTAGTAGATAAAGAGATACCGCTGACTCTGAATCCGAACTACATTTCACCTCGTGCACTAGATGCACCAGTATTTAAGCTGATGAAAAATGCCAAGTACGAGATCCCACTTTCACCTATATCAAAGCATGTGGAGCTAGACAAGAATCTGTTGGGAAAAATCCAAGATTGTAAATGGGAGGATTATGATTTGTTGGTGATATAGAAGGACAAGCCCCATGACCCGAAGTTCCCACAGTTCCATCCTGACCACTATATGTGCTGGAAGAAAGATGCAAAGGGTAACTTGAACTTGGTCGCCGAAAGTTGGTTATCGGGAATAGTCCAGTCTGGACTACTCAACCTACTCAGGCTCCCACATTTTGACAGAACCCCAGAACTGAATGCAGTAGTAAGAACGTTGATGGCATGAATGCATCGGGGCTATTTGTGGCTAGACCGCAATGTGGACCTAAACATTAATCTAATCCACCGTATCACGGGCTTGAGCAAGAGGGGTAAAGATCCCAAACAATTATTCCAAGGGAAGAGAAAGGATAGAGAAGCTATAGCAATGATGAAAAAGACCCAAGCTGTCATCAAAGGGAAGAGGGGTTTTTAGACAGAATACATTGAGAATAAGGCGACAAAGTTTGTCACACAATTGCTAGCAGGAAAAATCGTGAGGAAATGCAGACCTCTGGAAGTAAATGCAGGCGCAGTACTACTTGGCGCTACAGCCGCCGAGGGACAAGAATTCAATTGGTGCCAATATCTACTAAATGAGTTCCTAGAGGAGCTGAATGACATGCAAATCAATGGAGGAAATTTTCACTATACTTGGCTTATCGTATTGATAGCTCTTGTCAGATGGAAAGAGCCAAAGGATTATGTTGGAGTATCCATTGATCCTAATGAATGCAGGGGGGGCATTACTCAAACCTATGGGCAAATCTGAATTCGCAGAGGCTGCATGCGACAGCTGAAGTGTTCTACCAGTACTATAACCAGCTTCACGACGCAATTGTAGTAACCCCCAGGATCATGAAGTAGGTAACTAGAAATTACATTCGCATCATTGATTTTTATGCTGACATGCATAGTATCCATATCTCGCCAAAAGCGCAGATGAAGAAGGCAGAGTGGTATGCAGGAAGCTACCACATGTATGAAGAAGACATTGACCAAATAATGAAGGAATGGCCTGCTGAGTTCTGGGTAGAGGTTCTAGATGTCCCCAGTGATTCAGAAGAAGATGAACCCATCCCACGTCCATGCCCGATAGTTGAGGAGACGAAGGCAGGAAAAAGAAAGGAGCCGGAGAGCCCTGCCGAGAAAAAAGGAGCTCACAAGAAGCAGAAATCTGATAAAAGCCCGATGGATATAGTACTCAAACAAGACGATTATGAAATGATCAGAGTGAAGTTCATAGAGCAGCTTGAAGATCTCATGACTGAAAAGGAAAAAATAGATAAATAAATACAGGACACTCTACAGAAGAACTTGGTCACGTTGGAGGGGATTACCCTCAAAATCAATGAAGTACACAAAAGGTTACCCCTGCCGCGTGACTCAAAGACAGAAGGGAAGTCAGAAGGGACTTCGCAGCAACCGTAGTTGACCATGACCATCTCTACAAAGTCATGTATTTTCCATCTGGATACAAGCACTATCACGTTGCCCATGCCAGAGAAACTAATGTTAGACACAAAGGATGTCAAGTGTGTGGAGCTCGACTTATCAAAGATACCACTGCCAGGTTTATACTTCTTACACCTACAGTGTATGGAGGAGATGCATGGAAGAACTATTGATGCGCTCAAAGGACAGGCTGAGCTGCAAGCAGCTAACAGGAAATTGGAGACCAATATTTCATGGAAAACTATGGAGCTGCAAGATGTGCATGATCATCAGTTAAGGCTCAAAAACATGATCACTGTGGTCGCTAACAACATTGATGAGCTCGAGGTACAAATAGAACCAGCGGATACTGTTGTTAAAATTGGTGAGCTGGTTTCCAGCCTCGAAATAGAGAAGCAAGACATGGAGCTTCTCTATGAGGCTAATATTGCTTTCTTGAAGGAGCAAACTAACCCACAAACACCACCAAATGAGAAACAGTTGAGAGCAAAGGAGGTAAAGAACACCGCCGAGAAAATCACGGCGGAAATGGCTAAGTGCCAAGGGCTGTTGGACATAGCATCGACGGAATTCACTGCCCTCAAAGAAGACCCAGCATTGCAAGAGGTGAAGGATGCCGTAGAGCAAAGCAAGACTGCACTGGAATAGCTAAATACAGAAGTAAAAGCTCTTCTACCAAGAGATAGGCTTCCAAAGTACCGAGAAATTAACACACTGAAAAAGGAAGTACAAGCATTATGGGAAAGAGAATGTGAACTGGGCGATAAGTCACAGTCTCTACTAGAGGATGCCAGCACGATCACAAAAGAGATCAAGGATAAGTTAAAAGAGCTATGTGAGAATCAGTCACAGGTGGAAGGTGAGATCAACCATGAAATTATGCTGGACATAATGGAAACAATCCGACAAGTCAAAGAGGACACAAAGCAAGTGGTCAGCAAGCTGTTTAGCACATACAATGAATTTGCTGCGAAGATAGACTCACAGCCAGAGGAACAGCTTGGAAGTGTTGCAGGTGGCTCGGAGGTGAGCCACATGTAAGTGTTAGGGGCCTGTTGGGCCTGGCCCAAGGAGGTCAAATTTTGAACACATTCAGTTTTGGAAGCTGCGAGGAGAAGCACAACACAGTTTTGATATGATACGACGTTGCGCGCAGCGCAGTGTTGGAAGGGCTGCGAGGTCGGTGCCATGAATATTATAGTGCCCCAATGTTCCATGTTGACAGAGATCTATCTAAGCAGAGTGTGGATGGATGATGGCAGTTATTTTGGTTAGGTCACAGAAGACCTATTTTTGGCAAAGATCATCGATAACTACCAAGCAGTGGGTAGGTGCAGATCAGGAGTTAGGTGACTGATCACAACAAACAGAAGACTACTACTACTCGAACCAATCATCTAAGGCCATGAAAGAAGGAACAACTTGGCGGAAGCAACCTGTTGGCACGTGCATGACAGAAGATCCACTGCCAGATACCAGTTGTCCAGTTTTGGGAAAACCGTGACAGTTTTGTAAACCTGAGGGTTTTGCCTTCGCAATGTAAAGACATGGCCTATGGGTCTTAATCTATAAATAAGGAAATTTTGTAAAGGAAAGGGTTAAATCTTCATTTTGTTGATTTTTATTGAATATTGTTAGATCTGTAAGATTGAAGCATTGTAAAGGCTCTGCAACTGAGTGCGCAGAGACCTAATTTAGAGAGAGAGAGAAGAGTGTCTGCAACTCAATGCACAGATGAAGAACTGTTGTACCCTTTCCTAAGATAATAAGCAACATTTCTTGTGGACGTAGCTTCCCATCCGGGGGAGTGAACCACGTTATACCTTGTGTTATGTGATTGCTATGTATGATTGCCATTATTTTTACTTAAATTACTTACAGTGCATACATAAAGTTACTGTTATCTGATATGTGTTTACTTTTATCTGTATTCGCCATGAAAGGGATGGAATACGATGTTAGTAGTTCATGTATGGATGAATGTTAACAGTCAAGCACCTATAAGTCCTCGAATGAATGGATCTATGAGATAACCATACAGTTAATTATTAAGGTTGAATCGCGGTATCAAAGCACACAGCACCGCGCATCTCACTCATATGTATAAGTTATGATGTTTATCGATCTAAGTAATGATGAAAGATTAAGGATTATCCAATAAGAGTGAATAGAAGTGGTTAGGTCTCATAAACAATCGCATGGCCTAGTTGACACACTGACCCATAAGAAGTGTTGCGCGATAAGCTGTTGATAACTTATCGTCGTAGAGTGGAAGTAATCCCTATTCCCATTCGTTGAATACATTGGATGCACAAGCATCCTTTCTCACTGCGCCATTCAACGCAGAGTAGAAGACCTCGCGCAATCACTAACCGTAGTACGCAGTCTGTCACCACGCTGCGCATTAACCAGCTGAAGCACTCGCATCATAAGGTTGTGGAAACCTGATTCTACAACCACCCCCTCAACTTCGTTTCAGGTGAGACCTCAAGCTGCTTGCAGTCTGTTTCCGAAAGGGCCGTTGAATAGGGTTTTTGTTGGTATCTTGTACCACAAAGTACCTGGGTCTACATTGGAAAACCTGTAGATCATGAGTAACACCAACACCTCCTTCCACCTCTAGGGTAGCTTGGTCAACCTCTTCTCTGCAATGGGGTCGCTTCCTCCCCTGTGGTCCTGTCCCATGGTTTTCTGTTCCGGTCCTCTCAGGAGACTCTCTTTCAGTGCTCCTCTTCTTCTTAGAATGCCAGAATATTGCTCCACTTCTCAAGAGACCACACTCTTTTTCATCTTCCCTTTCAAATTCGTCGTTGCTCATGTCCATCTACCACATCTTTTTGTCAGACTCGCACTTATGCGATACCGTCACCCTTGAACACCGATTCTTCTACTCATCAGACGACATCCTCAATATTCCTTTTTTGCAGACAAGCATTTTAATCCACAATTTTAACGATGACAAAAATATTCCTCTTGGCCCCCTGAAAAAATTTCTTTCGACGTCACTGTATGACTTGATATTATCTACTGCGAACTCAGTTATGTATCCTTCAAGGATACTGTCTACCCAGAAATCAACAGCTCATGATACCTTGTTATTGACCTGCTTCAGCTGTCGCACCGACTATGGGGTCTAACACTCAGGTTCAGTCTTTTGGCAATGTTTCTTGTGGAACGTCAACTGTGCTAGCCACTCATGCAATAACACCGAGAATTCACAGAAAAATATTTCTGGAATATCTGAATAAACGTATCTTTCTAAACAACCGATTATTGTCTTCTTAGGTTCTCGCTTCTCACTTCCTACGAATTCTTCCGCCTTCTTATCAAACCACTCCTGGATCTTTGGTTTTGTTGGGTGCCACAGCATATCCTCTTTTCTTCTTCATTAGGGTCTCGGCAACAAAACCATTTGTTGATGCAGAGTCTATCGACAGGGGTTCCTTCCACACTGTCGCCAACAAACTATCAACCTAACTCCCTTATACACTGGCCCGGAAAGGTGTAACCCTTCCCAGTAACACTTACGGGGCAAGTGCAATCTCACCCTAGGTGAATAAGAGGCCTGTTGAAACCAAGTTTCCACAGTTGTGTAGAGGATATGCACAATCTACTTTCGCATCAACCAGAGATTATAACATTCACAACATACCATTAATTTGTCATTCGCATCTTAATTAATTGCTAACACATACATTCATGAAATACTCAACAACATATGCGCATCAAAAACATAAAACATTCATAAAACCCATTATTCATCATCACATCATTCCACAACAGCAGAATTCATATCATAACCGAACATCCTCATTCATTCATCAAAACCTGCAGAATAAACCTCGCAAAAACTGTCAAGTCATCATATAGCGGATACAGAACAAACCCAAAAGATAGGATTAATCTCCAAAACTTTGATTCCCTTTGGATTACAATCCTACTCTATTTATATTCTTCTATTCTATTACAAAATGGCCCACATGGCTGACTTGACTAATCTAACAAATCTTGTGCTTCTACAAAAACGATGAAAGGTCCTTTTTCCGCAGAGTGACCCTTTCGCATCTTGTCGGCTTCCGCACTTCCTGTGGATCTATCCCGTGCCAACAGTGTCATATGGATCTCCCGTGACTCAGTATAGAAGCAGAGGACCAAACATATTGAGGTTCACATGCACTACATCAGGGAGCAAGTTCACAACAGGACCATATCACTGCATTATTGTCCTACATAGGATATGATTGCAGACATATTCACTAATTTTTTCACTCATAAGATATTTGTCTATCTCATATCTCTACTTGGTGTGAAAGTTGACTGAGCTTCCTGTTGTCATATTTTGAGGGTTGGGTTTTCCCATGAGGTTTTCCCCATTTCCTTGGTTCATGGACAGTTCTTTATTTTTTATCATTTATTTGATTGTATGGGTGACCTTTGGTCTTAGTAACCAGGGCCCATGTTCCAAAAGTATGGATTAAGGGGGGGTGTTACGATATTTTAATACTCCATCCTTGTCCTACCTAACATTATTTCATTTTCATAGTAGTTGATGGTGTCATTTTACCCCTAGTGGTGTGCAGATGTCATCTAGGATCCATCTACCACCTTCTGAGACCTACATGCATCATTTTAGTACCACTTTAGTCATTTCCTTATGTTATAGGAACCTACTCAGTGTTCAAGTTCAATCCACCTGAGTTATCTAACTCTTGTGGGGGGTTAGAGCTCTGAATGCCACTGATTGTGGCCTCATGCACCCTTTTCTGACTGTTTTGCATGGAAAAATCACTAATGCGCCCTCCTTGGTCAGTTAACTGAGTTTAGGATCAGTTGGTTGAGTTTGAGTCTTCGAGCACTCTAGTGGTGACAATTCCTATGCTAGACCAACTAAGGTTTGAATTATCCCGTGTGATTCGAATTCTCTCCGTGGTAACATTATTTTTTATTATATTTATTATTGGATAATATGACATTATTCTGCTCATATCTGAGTTCTCATGCATGATTAATTGCCTACTCATTTTTACTGCAGTTTTCACTCTAATTCATGTTTTCTGCTCATCCTTTCTCTCTGAGGTATACTTAGCTCTTAGATCTCTTGTGATTTATAATTTCACACCTAATACCATAAACGATAACCAAAATCATCAACCACATATCCAATAAAGGTGCACTTCTTAAATTTAGCCTCAAGCTTTGTTCTATTTTCTTAATCAATATGGATAGATGCTTCATAACCAAAAGTTCTTAGAAATGAGTAGTTTAAATTTTTACCTGTCCATGCCTCCTTTGGAATGCCACCATCCAAGGATATTGAAGGCCCTCTATTTATTAAGTAAAAAAAATATCTACACCATATGCCCAAAACTGTAAGGGAAACCCTGCATGTAGTCTCATACACCTTGCACACTCCATGATTGTCCTGTTCATCCTTTCTAACACATCATTTTCTTGTTGTGTTCCTGGGACTGTCTTCTCTCTACAAATCCCATGGTCTAAACAGTAACTATCAAAATCCTTTCCACGGTATTCGCCTCCATTATCATATATGAGACACTTCAACATTTTTCCTATCTCATTCTCAACAAAAGCTTTACATTTCTTAAAAGTGGCAAAAACATCAGATTTTTGTCGAATGCAATAAACCCAAGTTTTTCTAGTTGCATCATCAATAAAAGTACATAATAACTAAATCCAATAAGATATTGTACTTAAGCCAATCTCCATACATCTGTATACACAATCTCTAACTTTTAACTCTTCTTTTGCTTCCCAACCCTGTGAAATTTGACTTTCTTATGTTTTCCATAAACACAGTTTTCACAGAATTACAAACTAACCTGGTTCAAATATGGAATCAAATTCCTTGAATGGAGAATCTTCATCCCCTTCTCACTCATGTGGTGAAGCCTATAATGCCACAATGTTGTATATGTTCACGTGGAATCTAAAGAGATAGAACAATCAGTATTATGAGGACATAAATACAACGTACCTATCTTGTCTCATTTTGATATCACTAGTGATCCTTTAGTGATATTCTACCACGTTTCTCAAAACGTAGATAAACAACTGGCATCTCCTGTCTGCATTGTTGATATTAGATTTCTTTTCATCGCACTATTATGCCTTACACCTTTCAAAAACTATTCATTTCCATTCTTTAACTTTATCTGTAGCTTACCCATTCCAATAATTTTGCATGGTTCATCATCACCCAATAAAACATGTCCAAAATCACCTTGAATATAATCATGAAAATATTTCCTATGTGGTGTAGCATGACATGAAGCCCCTTAATCTACTACCTAGTAATCACTAGTGTTATCTAATGAAAGAATCAAATAATCGTGTAACACATCACCTACTCCATTTGCTTCCAAAGTAGTCTCATGATGTCCATATTCTTTCTTCTTTAGAGATCTGCAGTCTTTCTTCAGATGTCCTTTCTTCCCATAGTTCCAACACTCTATTTTTCCTAGTCTGCAATTCGATCTACCCTTCCTATACTTCCCATGATTACCTGGGCTCTTTCCTCTCTCCCTTTGTCTTCCCCTTCTTTCCATGGTAAACATATTAGCTGATGTCTCACCATGCATTTCCTTCATTTTTCCTCGCTAATAATAACACCAACAAAATCATCGAATTTTAGTGTTTAAAGGAGGGACAGAGTTACTTATAGCCATGACCAAGTCGTTCCATCTTTCTAACAATGAGCACAATATTATAAAACCCCTAACCTCATCATCGAGCTTCACTCCTACAGAACTTAGCTAATTAGTTAACCATATTAAATTCATTTAAATAGTCGGAAACAAACCCACCTTCTGACATCTTCATATTAAATAAGCTCTTCATTAGAAATACGTTGTTGAAACTTAGGGCTTTTCATACAATTTAGCCAATGCATTCATCAGATCCTCCATTGTCTTTTCTTTTGAAATATTGAAAGCCACCGAAGAATCTAGGCACTACCATATTGTTCCTAGTTCCTTTCTGTCAATAACTGTTGGAGCCTAGGCCGCAGCTATAGTAAAGCTGCAAATTTTGAGGAAAAAGCACAAGTGTTGAAGGGAAAGTGCTAATTTTGAATAAGCACCAATTTTCGGGTAGAAGTAAACAGTGCGTAGTATGGTGCCAGATGGACGAGCTCAGCGCAGATTACGGGCCGAAAATCGCGGAGCTCGAGCGCACACGTCAAAGGAGAATGAATGTGGCCGAGTAGAAAGCTCAGCTACCACAATAAATGAAGCGACGAAATAGAGGGCTCAGCTACCCTCATTAAGGATAAGTAGAGAAGTTATGGTTGCTTTGACCAAGGAAGAGCAACGGACCAAAGCATTAAAGGCGAAGGACAAGGAGCAGTGAATGATGAAGCGGCGCCCATACCCGCAATCTGCACTGGAAATCGCGGAGCCTGCAGGAAGCGGCGAGGTGACTGCAAGCGGCGCCTACAGTACACCTAGCCATGTCCGCGATTAGGGTTTTTGGGGATCACTGTTGGGAAAGGCCCACAGTTTTGTAAAGGTGCGACCCTCAGGGCCACCTATATATATGTGTAATTGTAAAGGAAGAAGGTTAGATGTTTTAAAAGATGTTTTAGACATAAGAAGGTCATACGTTAGACGTTGGCCATTAGATGTTTAGACGTTAGAGAGATAGAATGGTGAGAAGGCCTTTGTAAGTTGATGTTGAGGTTGCAGACAGTCTGAGTCGACATCTGAACCATTGTAATCTCTGTAGAAGAAGAGGCTAGATCTAGAGAAGGGCTCCCAGCTGTGTGCGTGGAGTTTCCTGGAAGATCTAAGGCTGCAGCTGTGTGCGCAGCATTACTGTGTAATTCCATTTGAGATAATATAAGATAACAGTTCCCGTGAATGTGATTTCCCTGGGGAGGAAAACTGCATAATTCTCGTTATTATGATGCTGTGTTGTGCGAATGCATGTTTTAGTTCACTATCTCTGTATACATGAACATTGCGTTATCTTTATGAATATGTTAAGTAAGTTCTAGAAGCTTCCTTGGTAGTTATAATCGTTAAGTGTCGAAGGAGTCTGTAGAACGCTGTCCCTGCGGCGATTGAGGAGTGCGTTGCTGCGCCGTGGCGCAGGGCCAGAAACAGTACAGTATTGGACACAGAGGGTAATTGCCTGGTGTGCCGGAGCGGAGATACCACGCAGCTAGGCTAGTGAGCATGAATTTCAGCGCTGTTGCACTGAGAAATCTGCGGAAGAGTAAGACGTTCCGCTTTGAGGAATCCTTCTGTAAGAGAGAGAAGGAAGATTGCAGTCTCCGCGTCACCTAGGTTAAGGAAGCCTGATTCCTTAGCCCCCCCCATATCCACTTCGGGTGAGACTTCGGGCTGCTACGCAGCTCGTTGCCGAGAGGGCCAGTGCGCCAAGGGGTGTTTGTTGCTACGCATCCTGAAAACCTGGGTCTGTCCAAAAAGCATCCAACAAATGGTTCCATTGCCGGGACTTGTTATTTCGGCGACGTGCGAGATTGACACGCAACCTAGAGGAAGAGCGAGCCAACAAATGGTTCTGTTTCCTTGAGACTTGTTATTTCGGCGACGTGCGAGATTGACGCGCAACCTAGAGAAAGAGGAAGCCAACAAATGGTTCCGCTGCCTTACGACTTGTTGCCTTGAGACTTGCTCAGCCAACAAATGGTTTTGTTGTCGACTTCAACCATATTATTTTGAAGGCAATGTGCTACTAGAATCCTATAGCTAAAGAAATTCAAGACTGGGTTGATTCAAAGGCTAGAGAGTTCGCTGAAGGAGAAAATAGAAGCCTTAGGCTTCAGACAGAAGACTGGCTGTAGAAGCATATTTATACTGACCTTCACGAAATTTTCTTTGTCACATTTTCACTAGAATTGCATGCGTGGGTAGCCAAGCTAGCAGATACTAGACCCACTGTGCATGTTGATCAACCTGTTGCTTGGACGCCTGAGCTAGTTAGTATTTTGAAGCGGGTAGATAATCCTGTGTCCCGCGCAGTAGACTTTTGGTTGAACAGTCTACTGGAAGGCTTCATCACCGAGTTTGCAGTAGATACGAGAAAGAGCTTCAGTGAAGCTGAGAGGAGCTTCTTCAAATCCCACAGGGGTAAGTTCTTAAATTCTCTGAACTTATGGATTAAAATGCTTCTGTATGAAAAAGGAAAACTATGCATAGCTTCCGATGAGTAGCATAGACAAGTAATGTCCGCAGATTCTGATAGTGATCTTGAACTTATTGGTTGCACTCATAGTGGAAAACGCTATAAAGTAGGCCTTGACCAACATTCTTTTGAGTCTAGACCAGAAGATAGTCAAGCTCCTAGAGCGAGCCATATAGAGAGACAAGGGAGTGCTCATATCCCTTATCACCCTTTTACACCGCAAAAGCCAGACGGGGCTCAGTATAACCCCACAGTAACACATTCTAGTAGCCCGCATGGTACTTCTAGTACCTCAGCACCACCGTTATTTAACCATCTCGGAGGCAGTGCTACAGCACCTCCACCTCAACCTAGTGCAAGAAGGATGGGTGATGACATGAAGCTACCAACTTTTAAGGGAACAGGGCTAGAAGACCTTGAGCAGCACTGGTTCCTATGTGAATCCATTTAGACAATCAAGCAAATTAATGATGATGCTGTTAAGCTGGTTCAGTTAGCAACCACACTAAGAGAAAGAGCCTTAACTTGGTTCATGAAATACTCAGCAGCACAGAATAGGACGCTTGTTGATGTAAGAAATGCTATGATTAGAGAATTAAAGAAACCTAAATCCGAATCACAGTGTATAATAGAGATCAAAGACATAAAACAGTTACCTACAGAGTCAGTATGGGACTTTGACCAGAAGTTCAAAGCCTTGATAGATCAAGTAAGCTTTGAGTTTGCACCGCAGCAGCATAAGGAATGGTTCATTGCTGTGCTGCTCCCACACATTAGACTTCCTCTTATGCAACAGAATATCACTACTCAGGAACAAGCTCTAGAGATGGCTATGAAACTAAAAGCTTCACCAATTGTTGGAACAAGCAACGATGTTGCACAGTTGCAGAACCAATTAGCAAACCTAACCTTGCAAGTCCATGATATTAAGAAAGGAAAGGATGTTGAAGAAATTTGGTGTACAAAATGTAAAGCGCAAGGTCATTCAAAGGACCATTGGCCCGTTTTCATAGAGTATATTGCAACTGGAGCACCTAACCCGTTACCACAGGCTCAGGGGCCTTGGTGTGAAATCTGTAGAACTAGAGGTCACAGACCACAAGAATGTCACTTGTTATAGAAATACGTACAAACTCCAAAGAATCTATATTGCAATTTCTGTAAATCAATAGGCCATGATGAGAACAATTGCAGAGCATATGATCTTATGATGGAAAGGAAACATGATATTTATAGAGTACAGTCAGAGGCACAAGGACCCACAGCAGGTCTGCAGTATGACCAAACTCGTGAAGGCCGACCAGGAAATTATAGGGGCTGTGGACGTGCAACAGGTTTTGGTCGAGGAAGAGGACAGATCACTTGTTATAACTGCGGAGCTCAAGGCCATTATGCAAGGGATTGCCCAAATCCTACAACCATCTGCAGATATTGTAAATCTTATGATCATATCATTGAAGAATGCCCTCAGTTGATGGCTAAGATGCAAGCAAAGATGCCACAGGTTAATCAGAATATTCAGTTGATTGGAGCAGAAAAAAGAGAACCAGATCCTATAGTTAATATAGTGACGCGCAGTGGAGCAACTACTGGTGTGCCAGAGTTGGGAACTGGAGAGCAAATGACACAATGGGTGCGCCGTGCTAATATTAAACCATCTCCGCTCGACCTGCAGAAGCAAAAAGAAGCATTCAAGCAAGCTCAAGAGTATTTATCAGACCCGCGAGCTTCAAGTTCTGTCGCAATTTCGCATAATAATATCAGATCGCAAGTGCTAAGACAAGAGAACCTGGTGCAAGAACAAGCCACTACATCTGGAAGGCCTGATGATGAGGAGGATGCACTAGGCAGTGTCCATGCCTTCCTGAGAAACTGATTAAAGTTGTTACGCAATGAAAAAGCAACTATGGAACTTCAACACCTATTGGATAAGTGTCAACAATCTGCTTCAATGAATACACCGCAGTGTGTTGTTCACCAGATTGGGAGTCATACTAGAACTGGAAAAGAGATGAGGCTCACAGCGCAGATTGGAGCATTTGAAATGGACGAAGTCATTTTGGATTTAGGCTCAGAAGTCAATGTTCTCACCATGCAGACATGGGAACAGATGGGTAGCCCTCAGCTTACAAGATCTCCTATCCAGATAAGACTTGCAAATCAGCAACGAGTTTCTCCATTGGGAAGACTACCCAATGTACCTATTGATATTGAAGGAGTAAGAAGTTCTGCAAACTTTGAAGTAATCAAAATTCTGGATGATAGTAGACCTTATCCAGCACTTTTAGGCATAGACTGGGCATTTGATAATTTGGCTATCATTAATTTGAAGAAAAGACAGATGACCTTTGAGGATGAGCAGATCAAGGTCATCACACCGCTTGATCCACTTCAAGGACCACCGTATATTGAACCCATTCGAACAGAAGAAGAAGTACGCCACATGGAAAGTCTGTATCAGATGACTGCTAGTCATAGTGACTATGTAAATCCCACAGCGGATGGCCATATCAGCTGGCGATGCGATAGCTCGTGCACATCAGATTCAGAAGTAGGACTCGAAAACTAGCAGAATCGCTTACACGAGGTTTCTGCAAGGCGTTGCGCCATGATGACTATATCAATTCGATGGATTGGCACAGAATTGAATGACACTCCAATTTTTGATGGTTTAACTGAAGTAAGTGAATTCATACACACATATGAACAACAGATCCCAGATGAGCAGCGCATACAAGCCTTGGATGTAGCACTGCGCGCTACACCCGCAAGATGGTGGGGTGCGCATAAAGAGAATATTGACACATGGCAAGATTGTCGCAGATTTATACTGCGCAGATTTCAGGGAACTACAGCAGAAGTGTTGCACAAATATGATGGACAGAGTGACCCCAGGTCACACGTTGAAGCATGTATTCAGCAATGGTCAGGTATTCCAGAAGATGAGTGGGTTCACCTATTCATCCACACGTTGGATACAGTTCCAAGGAACTGGTACACTGAAACAGAATTGCGCAGAGGTACTATCACTTGGCCTGTTATGTTAGAAAGTTTTCAACTTACCTTCGGCTTTGAGTCAGAACATCCAAGCATCGAACACGCTTTAAAGTGTATTAAAAAGAAGGTATTTGAACAGTGTCCATTACCAGAATATTCTCAACCAGATTGGGCTGTCCAGATGGAACATGCCCTGGAATGCTATAATTTCACCGCTGGTGAAGAGGAATATGATCCTCGCAACATCAATATTCCAGAATTAGAAGGGACGTGCAATGTCGAAAGTCCTCAGCTTGATATCCCTGCCATTACAGAACACATCAAGCTCAAAAAGATTAACATTGGTACAGAAGCCGAGCCTAAGTTTGCTTCTATAGGAGATTATTGGGATGATGAAACTGTTGGTCATATTGTAGATTTACTACGTGACTACCAGGATATCTTTCCTACCAAGTTTACAGAAATGAAAGGCATCCTAGGAGATTTAGGATTCATGCGCATACCTTTGAAAGCAGACGCCAAGCCAGTAAAACAGCGCCCATACAGGTTGAACCCGCGATATAAAGAAAAGGTTAGAGAAGAAATTGATAAGATGCTCGCAGCAGGTATTATTGAGCCAGTAGAGGAAAGTGATTGGATTAGTCCAATGGTGGTACAAGAGAAGAAGACAAAAGGTGAAATAAGAATCTGCATGGACTTGCGTAAGCTGAATGACGCATCAGCGCATGATCCATTTCCTACTCCCTTTACAGACGAAGTGCTTGATAATGTTGGAGGACAAGAGGCTTACTCCTTCACTGATGGCTTTTCGGGATACCATTAGATTAGAATCCATCCAGAAGACCGCCATAACACCACTTTTGCGACTGAATGGGGCTCATTCCAGTATACGGTAATGCCCTTTGGTCTTAAAAACGCACCTGTTATCTTCTCTAGAGTCATTGTTGCCATTTTCAAAGAATTCATTCATAAGTTTCTAGAAGTCTATTTTGATGACTGGACTATGTTTGGTTTACTAAAGAACCATATAGGCAACCTGCGCATGATGTTAGAAAAATGTAGACAGTATCAGATTTCCCTTAACTTGAAAAAATGTATCTTCTATGCTCCTTTTGGTATTTTGTTGGGTCATATTGTATGCAGACAAGGACTCCTGATGGATCCTGCGAAGGTTGCCATCATTGCTAATTTACCTGCGCCCAACTCAGTCAGACAATTGTGCACTACATTGGGACATACAAGGTACTACAAGAAATTCATCAAGGGTTATGCAAAGATTACTGCGCCTATGGAAATATTGCTGAAAAAGGATTCGAAATTCCAATGGACAGAAGAATGCCAACAGAGCTTGGATACACTTAAAGAAAAGATGATCACTGCGCCTATTCTAGTTTTCCTAGACTAGAGAAAACCCTTTCATGTTCATGTAGATGCTTCTTCCATAGCATTGGGGGTTGTGCTGACACAACCAGGAGAAGGAGGTATTGACCACCCCATTGCTTACTCTAGCAGAAAACTCTCTACAGCTGAGAAGAACTACACCACTACAGAAAGAGAAGGACTAGCTATGGTGTATTCCTTACAGAAGTTCAGACACTACCTATTTGGTGCACATTTTAAAATGTATACTGACCATTCTGCTTTGAAATACTTGGTCAATAAGTCAGTGTTAGGGGGAAGAATTTGCAGATGGCTACTGCTCTTCCAGGAGTATGATTTTGAGGTTATTGTGAAGCCAGGTAGATTGAACGCAGGACTTGACCATTTATCTAGGATAGAGTCAGGGGAGGAACCTACAAATCTGGAGGACAATCTGCCTGATGCGCAGCTGTTTTCTGTTCAAGCAGCCGATGAGTATTATTCTGATATTCTTGAGTTTCTCACTACCGGGCAAGCTCCAGTTGAGTTTTCAATCCAGCAGAAAAAGCAACTTGTTGTAAAAGCCGCAGACTTCACTTTGATAGCCGGCTAGCTCTATAAGCTGGGCCCCGATGAAGTCTTGCGCAGATGTATCCTACCGCATGAGAAGAACTCCATCATCGCAGAAGCGCACTCAGGTACCGCAGGAGGCCATTTTGCAGGAAAGTCAACTGCGCAGAAGATCTTAGCCACAGGTATTTGGTGGCCAACATTGCACAAGGATACTAAGGAATTCTGCAAATGTTGCGATGTGTGCCAGCGAATAGGAAAACCTTCAAGAAGAGATGAAATGCCGCTAAGACCCCAGATAACACTGTGTGCTTTTGATAAATGGGACATTGATTTTGTAGGACCTATCAACCCACCAGGAAAAAGAACCGGCGCAAGATACATCATCACAGCTACCGAATACCTCACCAGATGGGCTGAGGCGAAGCCAGTTAAGAACTACGACGCTGTCACTGCCGCGCAGTTCATTTTTTAGAACATTATCACTAGATTTGGATGTCCACTGATTCTAATGAGTGATCAGGGTACACATTTCCTAAATGAGACTATAGAGGCCCTTATTGAGGAATTCCACATTAGTCACCATAAGAGTACACCCTACCACCCTCAAGCTAATGGTATGGTGGAGGCATTCAATAAGATTCTCGAGAATGCCCTGACGAATATTTGTAACCAACAAAGAGATGATTGGGACCTTAGAGTCACAGTTGTGTTATGGGCTTACAGAACCACATGCAAGAAACTAACAGGTCACACACCTTTCAGTTTGGTGTATGGACAAGAAGCAGTTATGCCCATGGAATACATTGTTCCCAGCTTCCGAATTGCGCAAATTATAGAAATGGTAGATACTGATACTATGAGTGAAAGACTCTCACAATTACTTGCCTTAGAAGAAGATAGACTTTTAGCCGGATTCCATCAACAAGTACAGAAGGCAAGACAGAAAGCTTGGCATGACAAGCATATTAAGAATAAAGTCTTTCAAGAAGAAGACTTGGTACTCCTCTATGATAGCAAATTCATCAAGTTTCCAGGCAAGTTTCATGTACATTGGTTAGGCCCTTTTCGGGTGATAAAGATAACAGAAGGAGGAGCAATTCAGCTTGTGAAGCTTAATGGAGAATTGCTGCCTACAATGATCAATGGGAGTCGGCTCAAGCTTTATCGCGATGCCACTCTGCCTTGTCGACTTAATTCAGTGCTAAAGTCATGCAGATGCCCAGTGTAGTTGAAGGAGGCATCGCATCATCACAGTCTACATGGAAGTCGCGAGAGACTTTCAGTCTCTGGCTTCCCGCGCAGTTCCTTGAAGCATCTGCGCATGTCAATAAAGTTTGTGTGGAGAGACCCTATTTTGCGCTCTTGCGAAGTTTTTCCGGGTTGTCGGACTGTCGCTCTTGCGGAGTTCCCTGTCATCAAGTTGTCGGTTGAGGAGTTCTCGTTGTGGACCCCTCTATATGCACAGTTACCTATGCTGAAATGACCCGCCGAATATTTGAATTACTATAGTCCTATAACCGCGTCTGAACATTAATGAAGGATAAGCTCGCCATTTAATTGTATTTTCTCTGACAGAGTCAGCTCGATCTCCCTAAGATTCGCATTTATGTCATGCGCCGAAAGCTTTAGCTTCTCCTGGAAGGCTTTCAGAGCCCGTCCATCACAATTAATGCACCGCAGAGGTGCAGGGGTAGGGGGGTTGTCAACTCATGCATAGGCACCTACGGCTATTTTCCCCACTTGTATGCATTTACTATCGCCTTTAGCTATAAATACCCTGCACTTGTATATCTTCGGGTTACTTTTCTCAAGTTGCATAGTGTCTTGTTTGAGAATCTAAGTTATTGTTTTCAGAGCCGTGTTTTACAAACTGCTCCCTTTTGCTTTCAGCGTTCGTATCCTACGTTGTTCCGCCATTTGTCTGTTCAATCCTTGTTGTCTATACTAGTTCACGATGGAGATCCTGTCCACTGAAGAAATTGTTCGTCAATTTAAGTGCAGAGGCTTAGATTTCGGCATGACTACCCCAGTGACGACCTCGACTTACATGCACCCTGGTTGGACTGATCCCAGGAAATCTTCGGGCACAAGGGCGCCTCAGCCACAGCAGCCGAACGAACCTGTTCCAGATCCCTTGGCCACTATGGTGAACTACATTCCTCCGCGTCTAGATGATGCACCCGAGGTGCATATCCCGAAGAATGCTAAGTATCCGATTCCGCTGCCACCCATGGCGGAAGTCGTGCGAAAAGAAGGGTCCCTGCTTAGACACCTTCCACTGGTCATGTTTTCTGATTTCAACCTTGGCGACTACAGAACATATCCTCAGTTTGCGCCAGATCGCTATATGACGATAGTCCATAATCCCACCAGAAAGGTTGATGAATTCGTCCCGAAGGAATTCGCAGCAAATTTAGAGAAGTCTGGACTTTTGAACCTGTTGAAGCTACCGCACTTCGGGCGTAGCAATGAAGTCAATGCAGTTGTTAAGGCACTGCTATCCTGTGTTCATGGTGGTTACCTTTGGCTAGGGAGGCCAATCGATTTGAATGTCGACTTGATTCATCATATTACCGGCCTATCTAAGGTTGGTAAGGACCCCAATATTCATTTTGTTGGTAAAGATAAAGATAGAAAGTTGGCTGCACAGTTGGTGCAGAAATACAAATTGACAAGAGGAGGTTGGGCTTATGACCTCACTATAGTTGAGGATGAAGCACTTAGATTTACAGGCAGTCTGCTTGCAGGCAGACTCCTCACCAAGTTCAAACCTAAAGAAGTTACTGGAGCTGTCGTGGAGCTCGCAATCGCAGCTGCGGAGGGAGAGCAGTACAACTGGTCTCTCTTCCTCCTCAATTCTTTCTTGGAAGACTGCCGGAACGTCCAAGACACCACCGGTCAGTTGTTCCATTTTTCTTGGCTTTTGATTTTATGCACCTTTGTCGGGTGGAAGGAGCCCCCAAACACTCAGTTCCTTCCGCGCCGCGCAGGAGAGGTTGCAGGCATGCGCTATGTCAACCTCTGGGATTCTAGTAATCCTGCGAAGTGCAAGATGAACCGTGCTATCTTTTGTGAATATTACCATATCCTCAAAGATACCATTCAGAAAATGCTGAGGCTGAGTGAGGAGACAGCACAAAGATATGGAACCAAGTTGGTCTTCTCTACCAACTTGCACGAAATTTACCTCCGCCCTTGCAGCATTCAAGAAGAATGGGCCGTAGGCCTCTACAGGATGACCACTGAAGATGTTGAAGAAACTATCAAGTCTTGGTCGGATGAATGGAGGGAGGCCACCGAAGTCGCTACCGCGATGCCACCCCCTACTGCGCAAGAGAAGGATAAGGGCAAGGAAGCGACTGAGCAAAGAAGTGATGAAGGTTCGACAGAACCAGCGACCAAGAAGCAGAAGGTGTCGCATCCCTCTGAGACCATTTCCTCGAGGATCGACCAGTACTTGAAGGAGAAATTTCGCGAGCTGCGAACCGTGCATGCTCACATCAGAAGTGCTCTGGACCTATAGTTCGTGGAGTTAAAAGGTCTCGCAGGAAGAATTGCATAGACCCATGCGCCAGCATCCAATTCGCAGGCACCACAAGAAACTACAAGTACCGAGCGAGTTGAATTACTTGAAGAGAGGCATACTGTCGTGCACATCCCGCCTACAAGCATGACACTTCCAGATCCTTTGGCCACACTGCAGGTAAGCGCAGTTGGCCCCATTGAAGTAAATTTGTCTTTGATTCCAATAGAAACCTTGCAGTTAGTGCACGAGAAGGTCTCTATTGAGCTGAGAGATAGAGAGCTCTCCACATTCCATGCAAACTAGAGACTGCAATCGCAGGAAATAGAGCTGAAGACAGGCTATAAGAACATCTCTGAGAAGCTTGCACTCTATGAGGCACAAGACACTAGGATAAGAAACATAGTTGATGAAATTGCCCAGGAGGTGCTGGCTTTCCAGATTCAACCAGACCTTCCTCTGGTTGAGAAAGTTCAAATTATTGGTGGAAGGGTGAAAGCCCTAGAGCAGGAAATAGTTGCTATGGCTGAAGACCATAGAATGCAGATTGCCGAGTTGGAAGCTCGTGTTGCAGCACATTCTACAGATGATAGGCAGGAACAATTTGAAGCACTGCGCAGAGCTTCCACTCAAATGAAGGCCAGAGCAGATGAAGCCAAGAACCTGATGATGCAGGCTATGGAGTCTTGGACTGAGCTTGAGAAGCTCCCTTTCAAAGTCGGCCTTTTGGAACAAGTACAAGCAGCAGAACAGTCCCTAACTATTCTGACTGAAGAAGTTAAGGCCTTAGAAGGCTTAGCAAAAATGAGGAAAATGAGCGAAGTGCACAGAGTACAACAACAACTGCACAAGCTCAGAAATGAAGATGCTAAACTCACCAACAGCATTCAACCATTTATGGATGAGTACGCTGACCTTGCTGCCCAAGCTGAAGTAAAAATCAAAGAATTTGCTGAATCTCAACAGTTGGTTGATGGCATAACTGAGGAAGACGCCACTGCAGAAATGGTGCAGACAGCTATGGAGTGCGTCGATGAAATGGACTCCACTATTGTGCAGTGGAAGAACGCACTTTCTGCAACCCAAGCAAAGGCAGACATGCAACTAAAGCGACCACACACTCGTGCGAGTGGCTCAGGGATGAGCCACAAGTAAGTGTTAGGGGCCTGTTGGAGCCTAGGCCGCAGCTATAGTAAAGCTACAAATTTTGAGGAAAAAGCACAAGTGTTGAAGGGAAAGTGCTAATTTTGAATAAGCACCAATTTTCGGGTAGAAGTAAACAGTGCGCAGTATGGTGCAAGATGGACGAGCTCAGCACAGATTACAGGTCGGAAATTACGGAGCTCGAGCGCACATGTCAAAGGAGAATGAATGTGGCCGAGTAGAAAGCTCAGCTACCACAATAAATGAAGCGACGGAATAGAGGGCTCAGCTACCCTCATTAAGGCTAAGTACAAAATTTATGGTTGCTCTGACCAAGGAAGAGCAACAGACCAAAGCATTGAAGGCGAAGGACAAGGAGTAGTGAATGATGAAGCGGCGCCCATACCCGTAATCTGCATCGAAAATCGTGGAGCCTGCAGGAAGCGACAATGTGACTGCAAGCGGCGCCTACAGTACACCTAGCCATGTCCGCGGTTAGGGTTTTTGGGGATCACTGCTGGGAAAGGCCCACAGTTTTGTAAAGGTGCGACCCTCAGGGCCACCTATATATATGTGTAATTGTAAAGGAAGAAGGTTAGATGTTTTAAAAGATGTTTTAGACATAAGAAGGTCAGACGTTAGACGTTGGCCATTAGATGTTTAGACGTTAGAGAGATAGAATGGTGAGAAGGCCATTGTAAGTTGATGTTGAGGTTACAGACAGTCTGATTTGACGTCTGAACCATTGTAATCTCTGTAGAAGAAGAGGCTAGATCTAGAGAAGGGCTCCCAGCTGTGTGCGTGGAGTTTCCTAGAAGATCTAAGGCTGCAGCTGTGTGTGCAGCATTACTGTGTAATTCCATTTGAGATAATATAAGATAACAGTTCCCGTGAATGTGATTTCCCCGGGGAGGAAAACTGCATAATTCTCGTTATTATGATGCTGTGTTGTGCGAATGCATGTTTTAGTTCACTATCTGTGTATACATGAACATTGCGTTATCTTTATGAATATGTTAAGTAATTTTTAGAAGCTTCCTTGGTATTTATAATCGTTAAGTGTCGAAGGAGTCTGTAGAACGCTGTCGCTGCGGCGATTGAGGAGTGCGTTGCTGCGCCGTGCCGCAGGGCCAAAAACAGTACAGTATTGGACACAGAGGGTAATCGCCTGGTGCGCCGGAGCGGAGATACCACGCAGCTAGGCTAGTGAACGTGAATTTCAGCGCTGTTGCACTGAGAAATCTGCGGAAGAGTAAGATGTTCCGCTTTGAGGAATCCTTCTGTAAGAGAGAGAAGGAATATTGCAGTCTCCGCATCGCCTAGGTTAAGGAAGCCTGATTCCTTAGCCCCCCCCATAGCCACTTCGGGTGAGACTTCGGGCTGCTGCGCAGCTTGTTGCCGAGAGGGCCAGTGCGCCAAGGGGTGTTTGTTGCTACGCATCCTGAAAACCCGGGTCTGTCCAAAAAGCAGCCAACAATAACCTCCCATTCTTCGTCCTTCATAGCTATTGGCTTACTTCCTTTTCCACCCAATGGTAGGAATAGATCCTTCTAATATAGATAGTTCTCCATTTGCATCTTCCATAACTAGTAGTTTTGGCTGTTAAATTTCTCGACTCTCAACTTTCCTTCTTCGCCATTTCTCCCACTTGAACCAAGAACACTTCTTTCCTATGAGTTTATGCACCAAATAGGCCTTTGGATCTGATACCAATTGTTAGAAAATGGGATCATATAACAATAACATAAAATAAGATGCAACAATAAAACACATAAACACAATACAAGAGAGACACCAATATACGTGGTTCACCCTATATGGGTTACGTCCATGGAGAAATTGTCAGTCCTTTTATTATACCATCCAACAAATGAAGGGATACAACCTGTAGCACATCCATTGCAATTTCCTCTTCACTCTCTCATAGTCTCTCTCACACAATCACAAAAATATTTTTCACAATACTATAGTACAAGGAACAACCATATTACAATGCATTCCTTTTAAAGAGGGATTACCATGGGAAAATACAAGGTACAAACTGGGGTACATACATGGTTGAAAAACATATCTTTGAATTAGGAAGATAATCAGGCTCCACAAACAACATCTGATAGATTTATGGAATTTTGTTTGGGAGGGGGAAGATATTAACTCATATAATTTTTGTAGACAACGTTTTGTTGTTGTATGTTGGCATTAGGGATGAAAGGAATTCCTTTAAGTAAACCTTGAATTTTTTTACAGATGCATCGGGTATGTAATTCAATTTTAAAAGTCCCTATAAGTTCATAATGCCATAGAGGAAGAGCTTGGGTCTTACTTAAGGGATATTTTCCCATTTAAATGCTCAGACTTTCAACAAGGCTTCAAATATCTTGGTTTTCTTCTCAAACCAAACTGCTATGAGAAACAATACTTGCTATGGATTTTTGGGAAGGTGGATAAGAAATTTAGCTTCTGGTGTAATAGATGATTAACAAGAGGAGGCCGACTAGTCCTTCTGAAGGTGGTATTGTAGGTGTTCCTTGTATTTTCGCAATTACTGGCGCAGGTTCCTAAAGGCATTTTGGAATCCTTTAGGAAAAAATATTTTAATTTGCTTTGGCAGCGATGATGGAAAGGCTTGGTTATCATTTTGTTAGTTGGAGGTCCTTGGCTAAGCCAAAATACCAAGGGCTATGGGTTATCAATAACATCTATTACTTTTTAAAGGCTCTAGAAGCAATAAAATTATGGAATTTGATGACCAAAGACAATTTATGGAGGCAAATTATAATTCACAAGTACATGGATTCAAGGTCTATTCTTGACTAGATTAAGCAAGAGAATAGGAGTTTCCCTAATTATTTAAATAATTGGAAATCTCTATCCTCATCCTTGAATCTCCCTAATAGGTCGTTATCTCACCTGGAAGGTGGGTAGAAGCAATCACATTCAGATTGGGGCTAACACAGTAATTGGGTGTGGACCAGCTATTCATTTTCCTCGCAAGATGATTGGCCATTTTCAAAATATAGGGAGTTGCATTCTGATCCAAATAAATGATCTTGGCTCTTCTACCCTTTGGAGATAATGATGGCTCTCGGTAATGGCCCTTTGCATTCCCCTGGAGTGGACCATTTCTTGGAACAAATTTGCCGGAGAATTGAATAAGCATCATGTTAGGCTGACTGAGATAGAGGATGAGCTCATTTGGGGAGGAAACAAGTCTGGAGGATACTTCATAGTGAAACTAGGTTATTGCATTCAACATAGTTAGGGAGAAGTGACCACTAAATGGTGGTGCAAGAATCTTTGAGTTCTAAAAGAACCTTTGAAAAAAAGAATCCTTATGTGGTCGGCTCTCCAAGGTAAATCCCTAACTTGGGATCAAATACAAAAATGAAATAAAGTAGGACCAAGTATATGTCCACTCTATTGCAATGAAGCCAAAACAAACCAACAATTATCTATATGTTGTCCCTATATAGTGGAGGTATGGAAGGAACATGAAGGTCACTTGAATATAACTCAGATTTGGGATAAAAACATTGTTTATTCTTGTTTGAAACAATGATTCATCAATATATAGTTGTTTTAATCTAGATCCCTTCCATATATGATACTCTTGTGTATATGGATAGTCCGCAATGGAAAACTATTCGAAGACAAAAAGATACCTTTCTTCTAGGTTGTAACACAAGTACTTGGAATACTCCCATTCTATAAGAAAAAGAGGAAAGTTATAGATCTACGACAAGTTGGTAATCTTTCCATCAACAAATCAATTTCATGGTTCATTTTCGAATGAGCATGTCAGGGACCCAAGGATAGGTGTGAGACTAGTGGTGTGATTTTTCTTTCTAAGGATCATTTTTATAAATTCAAAGCTAATGTCAGGCAAGGTACAAACAATTTGGCATATTTTTTTCCCTAAAGATAAAAGTAACTATTGTTCTTCAATTAAAGTGTCTAAAGGTGTTCGATGATTCTATTTTGTTGTAGAATGGATGGACCAGAAGCAGGTTCAGGACATTCTTCTTCGTCCACTGGCTAAGGACTCGAATACTATTCATAATACTTTTGATTTGCTGATATTCAAGCATGTTTACTAGAAACACAAACTTTTAGTGTATTCTCTATCCCAGGCATGCTTACACTCCCTATAAGGGCTAGTAATCATCGAGGAAGTCACAAATGGACACTCCTAAATCTATAGTATGACATTAAAATTTTAGTTTTGAAGATCTAAGAAATTCAACTCTGCATGGATAGTTCTGATACTTTGCAATGTTTATAAGATATTTGAAAAAGGTATTTTTTTGAGATATTTGTGTTAAAAACTAAAGTCCTTGGGTATTTTCTAATGTATTATGTGCTGTTAGAACCTAAATATTGTACCTTTTGTTCTACTTGAATAAAAAACATGTTTCTTCTATCGAAAAAGGGTAAAATGACAAGTTCATAATTTTTTCTAGTCTCAACATCTACGGTCACTTTTACCTCCTCCAAGTTTTCTGAAATCCACAAAAAGTGACTAAAAATAGTGGATTTGGCATTATTTCCACCTCAAATTCACACCATTTGGAATTTGGATACATGCTACTAGAGTTATCTATGTTCCTAGTCTGGTCCACAACTACACCATAAAAATTTCAGCCCAAATGGGACCCCCATCGGGTCTCTAGACATTGATCTTTAAAAGTCAGTATTTCCAAATTTATGTCAAATTGAAGAAGAATGGCATCATGCCCCTCACTGGAATTTTTTTATCCTTCCTCAATGGCATCGAAATTCCTCAGGTCTCATTGGATTTTGAGCTAAAATTCTCATGTTATGTCCAAAACAATTTTTGGGCTCCATACTTTTTTTTATCTTTCTCAATGAACTTCATCAAATATCTTCTATTGGACTCTTCATATCAACCATTCCCAATATTTATGATGACCTATCCTTTATGTTTGATGTATGCTATCATATCATAAAATTTTCATCGAACTTACCATATTACATATTCCCGACATCTCCGATGGCCTATCTCCAATGGTCGATATCTGATATCACATAAGACACTTTCTATCAAACTTGCAATATTTCTTGTTCTCGGCATCTTCAATGGTCAATATCCTATATCGCATCAGACTTCTGTTATCAAACATTTCACATATGCACTTTCATAAGTACTTGTAGCTAGGGTTTTCACCCCAGCTTGTGCAAATGAGCACCTACTAAGGAGAAGGGACTCCTTAGTAGCAGTTCAATAAAAATGGTAAATACAAGATAGTAAATGAAAACAGTAACTTTAAACTAGCATGTGCATAAATAGAAAAGACAAGATAATAAAATGTTTTTGTATTGATTATACCTCCAATGTGAGGTTGGTGAAGCTCTTGCAACAGTCCAGGAGGGTTGCTTCCAAGCTCCAGTGTTGTTCCTTCTCCTTCTTCCAAAGATGTTTTGGAAATGGGGCCAAATGGGGTTCTCAAGTGGAAAGTAGCTCCTAAGGGAGAGCTAGGGTTTCGTGAGAATTTTTGGCAAAGTGAGGATAGGGATCATTGTAGATATGAAATGGGGAGCCTCCATCACCTATTTATAGGTTTTTTAGTGGTGGAGTGTTGACACATGGTTTCGGGCACCATATGGTTTAGGTCAGCTGTAGAGGGTTTTTGCTTCCTTTTTTCCCTCTTTTTCCTCTTTTTTGTATTTTTTATTCCCTTTTTAGAGGGTTTTTGCTATTTTTGGAAGAATTTTAACTTATTTTGGGGGGAAAAGGGGGGTTTTGTCCTTTTGGAGGCTTTTTTAATGGTTTTTTGGCCTTTTGGAAGCTTTTTAATGGTTTTTTGAGGTTTTGGAGACAAATATGGTGGGAAATATGGACCAATGAGTCATGTAATGGGGTAGATGAGGTTGTGGGCACTTTTTGGGTGTTAACAAATTGCCCCTGATGTGTGAGGGCAGGAGCTCATCATATGGCCGATAGACATGATAGGTATTTTATGGTTTTCCAGGGATGTGGAGAGGAGAAGAAATGAACTAGAGCTTGGAACAACGGTCCTGAACCAACTGCAAAAGCTGAAAGTACATAACCTCAACAATGAATGAGGGATAATCTCAACATATGGACGAGGCGGGCATTCCCATGCTCGTATCAAGATTTAGAACAATACCAAGGGGGTCCAAAAAATGGGGACCTGAAATATACATGGCCTCAAATAATGAATGAGGAAGAATCTCAATATATGGACGAGGCAGGCATACCCATGCTCGTATCAAGATATATATAAAACATAACAATGAGGCCCAAAACTGGGGGCCTGAAGGATACATGGAGAACCATTGTGTCCATCATAAGGGTTCAGAGGGAACACAGAATTTGGGACATACTGCTGGGCTGACCATGTCTGAGCTGAAGAATCGATACACTGGAATATCAATAGTGATGCTGAGTGTGGTACCAGAGGAACTGATGAACTACTGAATCATAGTGATTTGGAATCATACCCTCAATGGTACACTGAACTGGAACTAAACTGGGTACTCAAGGAAGCATATAACTGGATGGCTTGCAAACACAATCGCCAACACAACCTGTACATCCACGGGAACATATAACTGGGCGTTCCTAAGTGACTCACCAATGTGCTAGAGTCAGGGGAAATCCAGGGTCTTCGACCAATAACTGAAGGGATATATACCCTGCGCGATTCTCAATGATGCGATCAAGGTGTTAAAGTCGAGCATGTGAGAAACAACCACTCAAAGAGGCACTGATGACTCCTCTCAAAATGGTCCGTAAGCACTCACCACAAATGGTGATGAGTCCAAGGTGCAGGGACCTCTAGGTCTATCCTTCGGAATAGATGGGTTGTCGTCGACAGAGGGAGACCTGCAACTAGAAAGGCAATGATGTTTCCTTGATAGGAGCATGAGGTGGAGAACCGAAGTGTGAGAGTACTGATGGTAGGACTGACATACTGTGGGGGTGGAGGGTAACTAGGCAAGTAAAGTGGGTGGACTCAAACTTCCTTTGTTCAGAGTATGATGTGGGTGGTGATTGGGCAGCATATGAAACTAACTGGTGGGAAAGGGATCATAGCTGTAATGGATCAAGGATAGTGACTGGGATGAGTGATACTCAAGTTGGTGTAAAATGGCAGGAGACTGCAGAAGACTCTGAACAAAGGCGACCTTATTGGGGGTGTTGCCGAGGTGATCGATCATAGTGCCAAGAGGCACAGGGGGGAATTCTTCATGGGTTAAGGAACTAGAAGAAGTATGTTCAAAACGGTACTGTCATGTGGATTTATACGAGCCCAGGACAGTTCATGCTCATGATTGCTTTCAATTTTAAGGAGTCTGAAAGCGATAAGAAGACTCTAAAATAATGGAATGTTACTGTTGTGTGGATTTATATGAGCCCAAGACTGTGTGTGCTCGTGGTTGCTTTCAATTTTAGAGAGTCTGAAAGAAATAAGAAGACTCCAGGGGGGTTCTTTTTCATGTGTTAGTCTCCAAGGACCGAAGAAGCATAAAAGGATGTGATGAAGAACTCTTCTAGTCGGTGTGACTCGAGTATTCCTTTTTCGTAATTAGTCTACCAAGTATGAAAAAGGGTTAAACTTATATCAGATAGACAACCTTTTAGGTAATTTAACAAGCATGAAAGGAAGAAAGATTGCTCGATGATCTTTTCATTTTTTTAGGAGTCAGAAAAGAGCTTAACAGAAACTCCCTAAGTGCCTTTTTCGTAAAGGACTTGTCCATCCTGAAAAAGGGATAAAATTATACCGAAAAAAAGGAATGGCCAAGCAAGGAGGAAGTGCTCAATCAAGGAACATCAATGAGAACCAAGAACGAGGGTGGGGGGGAACACTGGTGGGCCTCCTTGCGGGATCATGAATGGTGGAAAAATAACGAAATAACTGCAGTATGAGTGGAGCGACTAGCTCATGTAAAAATGTGTAACAATCTGATGGCGGCCGATGTGGTGCGCAAATCGAGGCAACAGGGTGTCGGGACACAATGTTGAAATTGTACTTGGTGAGAGTGAGAAATTATCACAAGCATCATCACGAGCTCAGAAAACTGAATCTAGCGATATAAAAAGTGTCAAAAATGGATAACGGCCGATGTGGCACGCAAACCGAGGCAACAGAGGGTATTTTGGAAAAAATACCCAAAAAATATGGGGGTGAGAGCGAGAAATGATCTCAAGCATCATCATAGTCTCGGAAAAATGAATCCGATGATATAAATTATATCAAAAACGGGCTACGGTCGATGTGGCACGCAAACCGAGGTGACAGGGGGCGTTTTGGGAAAAATACCCAAAAAATATTGGGGTGAGAGCGAGAAATGATCTCAAGCATCATCATGAGCATAGAAAAATGAATCTGACGACATAAAATACGTCTAATACAGATAACGGCCAATGTGGCATGCAAACCGAGGGGACGACAAGCATGTGAAAAAAGTGCCCAAAAGTTTTTGGTGAGAGAGAGAAATGATCTCAAGCATCATCACGGGCACGAAAATATGAATACGGTAGTGCAAATGGTGCGAAAAATGGAGGTCATAAGGACTCCAGAATGGTCAAAGGAAATAACTAGGTTAAAAAATGGCTACAAATAAAGGTGAGCCCACCAAGCGAAGGATGCAGTGGTGGGGAGAAATGATGGCCCACGGGGGCGAAATACTAGGCGTATAAAATGAAATCAAATATACAAGTGATATGTGACCTCAAAAAAGGTTGAGATCGCGCATGTGAAAAAGTGAGCAGGGTTAATGACCTGCCCCCATGCTATGCGCATGGGGTTTGTGATTGTGGATCACATATGTGTTGGTTTGAACAATGGGATCATTGACATAGTGAGATAGATGTGATGGGGAACGTTCAAAATGATTGATCATGCCCCCTATCCCAGGGTCGAGGTAATCTATTATGCCCCCTAACTCAGAGGTGTCAATGTGGTGCTCGATGATAGCGGGGTCAAGACCAGACCTTTCGGTGTAGGACCAAGAAAAGACATTGCGGCACTCTTGGAAAAGTTTCTTGTACTCTCTGATCTCGTATTCAGTGCAGGAGGCTCCTAACGTAATGATTTCAGGAGCACCAGATGGGGCAGAGATATCAATGTGGATGACGGGTGAGATGTTGGCCATGTTACCTTCCTTGAAGGCGTCGGGGGTAGGAATGGGATCTTTACACCAGTCGACTTTGGAGGGAAGGAAATCTTTCAACTCAACTGAGAATTGGGTGGCTGTGGTGGAGGAGGAGTCCTTTGGGAGGAAATAGGAATGATGGTGCATATCCTCCCAGGGGTAATTAGGGGCAGTAAGAGCCTCTAGAATCTCCTCATCATTGTGGAAACTTTGGGTTGTCAAATTGGTTGACGAGGGAGTGGTAGTAGAAGAGATCATATAAATGGTATTAATCTCTCCGGTTGATGGGGATGCTGGGGGGTGGATCTCTTCAATGGTGGGGGGCGCCGTCTCAAGGTCCAAATCATTCATCTCGTAGAGAGCTTCTCTGTAATCTGGTAGAACAAGACAGTGATGTGAGTAATGGTCGTAAATACCGCATATTGCACAAGGGGTTGGTACGCGGTGATTTATCACGAGGCTTGGGGGCAGGGTCGAGTTGGAAAACCAGGATGTTTGGGTCATCTTCAAGCATTTGCATGTGTTCCTGTAATGCGGGTAATTGTGGACATTAATGGGTAGCATGGCCTAACTCATCACACAACGAGCATTTGGGAGGAGCACGAAACACGGGGGTATTCTTAACTGGTTTAGGCGGGGGTAAAGCAGTGTATGGTTGTGGGCCTCTGCCCCCAGTGTGCTTGATAAGAGGGGGTGGAGTAGTAGATGACGAAGGGGTAGTAACACCGGGAGGTGGTTGACTAGTAGTGGTGATGTGTTGCACCGGTTGGAGGACGACATTTGGTGTCGGAAGGGTAACGGGAGGCGTGATGTACCATACAGGTAATCCTAAAGTTAAACCAGGGAGGCTGAGGGTAGCCATAACTGGGGCGCTCACTACTCCCGAAGGGGGGAATAGGAACGGGATTGTATGGATGGGTGTAACACCAACATGACTAGGTACCAATGGTGGTTGAGGTAGCAAGGGCGGTTGATGGTTTGGTGTTGGTATATTGTGGGAAAGGGTACATAAGTCAAATATTTTAGTTGTTGGGGACGGGGGTGGAATGGCTCAGAATGTTGAGGTCATGGTCATATCTGAGTAAACTCTGGGTCCCACTGAGGAAACCAATGAGGTAGTTGCACTGCAAGCAGGTTGTTCAACCATGGGGAGAACATTTTCGGGTGCAGCGAGAGCATTGGGATCGTAATAGGTGAGTTGGTCAACCTTGACCACGCGTCCATCATGGGGGAACATCATGGTACAAAAAACGGATGAGGCAACCGCCCGCATGGCATACATGTAACTACGGCCAAGTAAGAGGTTATAATCAAGTTGGGCGTTGATGACCTCTATGTCAATGAGCACGGTTTTACTAGTCAACTGGACGGGGACATTATCTAAGAGACCTTGGGGTTGAGCCGAACGACCGTCGTAGGCTCGCAACGCAGTGGTGGACTGCTAGAGAGTAGGGGATCCCAACTTCTAACAAATGAAAGTGGAAATAATGCATGTAGAGGCACCTTCATCGATGATGCACCAATGGATGACAAGACTCCGAACGAATACGGAAACTTGGAATGCTAATGTGGAAGGCAGGCGTGGTTCGGATTGGTCCAAATCGAAGGCCATAATTCATGAATCATTTGGGTCAATAGCACCAATGGCGGAGAGCAAAGTCTTGCGCTGTGAAGGACAGTTTTTTAAGACCTCTAACGCAGACATGGCTATGAGGGACTGGGGTAAGTCATCTACAATGTTGTAATTAGATGCAGTGCGAGCATTGGGGTTATTGTTGATGTGACGAAGTGGGAAGCGAGGGGCTTTGGAGGCGCCATCTAGTGGACCCGGAGGTATGCGTAATGACTGATCGGTGGGATGAGCGTTAGTGTTTTTGTCAGTGGCAGGGGCTTCAGGGGTGCAGCCATATTGGTTCTGACGGGTTTGAAGGTTGACATCGACGGATGACATCATTAACAAGTGATGGGTACCTAAGTCTATCATGGGTTGATAAGGAGCGGCATAAGTGATCTATTGTTGTGGTGGCGCGTTTCCTTGAGGGAGAGCCAATGGTTGAGTGTTCACTATGCCTTGGGTGGGCAAAGTATTTTGTAACTCTAGGGTTGATTCTAAGGTGGTGGGGGGTGGGGCGACACCTGAGGAGCCGCGTTCCCTTGGCGGTGGGCATCATTAGTCCATATTTTTCGAGCCTGCTCCAAATGTGGGAAAGCATGTGTGTAGAGGCCATAGACCCCGAAAATAGAACAAGGATGGTTTGTTGGCAAATTAGGATTCTTGGATTGTTTGGGCGGTCGATCGGGGTTCTGGTTGGCAAGTGCCACGTTATTGTTGTTCAGATGATTGGGAGGTTGACCACCTTGGTCTGGAGGGGGGTTGTTCCCACGGTAACGACCTTTGTCGTGGTTTTGTTGGCCTTGTTGGCGTTGGTTATTTTGGTTAAGTTGCGGATTCTGTTGCACATACACTTACCCTTGGGTAGTAGGTGGGTTATGGGGTTGTGCAAGTGCGGGAGTAGGCTGCGGTGGATAATAAGTAGGTGGAGGCAGTGCAGGTGCTGAACCTTGTGGGGGTTGTTGATATGCTTGTGCGATGGGTTGTAGGTTTTCCGCAGGGGCTGCCTGTGGCGGGTAATAAGCAGGTGGGGCTTGAGAGGATACAGGAGCTGGGGCGGCCTGCGGGTGGTAATATGGCTGAGGTGTGACCGAGGGGGCATAAGCGGGGGATGCAAGACCAAAGCACTGAGGTGGACATGAGGGTCCATGGGAATGGTGATGATGTGCCATGGGAGCATACAAATTGGTTGCTCTAGAATGGGATGTAGCCCGCAAGAGGTCGGGGCCAGGGCTAGGACGTGCTATGGAAAAGGGCTAGTTATGTGAGGTTATACGGCCAATGATGCCATCTGCAGCATGGGATGCCCCCGGTGCATTGTGTCGGGAGGAATCACCATGGGGGGCGTCAGGGATGATGGAATATAGGTAACCAAACTGGGCATAAATAAGGTCAAATTGATGGGCTTTGAGGATGGCCTCTTCTTCAGACTAGGGTCGCTCGGATGCCACATCCTTGGCAATGATAGGAAGGAGAGATTTTAGAAACCAATCTAAGAAGATACGGTCATCTAACTTGATTTTGCAGAGGCTACGGCGTCGACGCCACTCATGAATGTGGTCAGTTATGTGGGTGGTCGTGTTTTGTCTGCAAGACAGTAGGATCTCAACTCCTGCGTCATAGCGGATAGGTAACTCAAATAATTGCAGGAAGGTCGAGGCAAGGGAAGTAAAGGTGGCATGGGTCCCATGGGGCTGCTTAATGTACCACTTAGCTGCAGAGCCAGTGAGGGTGCGCTGTAATAGACAGAGTCAAATGGAGTCGTCTACTATGGATTTGGAGGAACACCATAGATGGAAGGACATAATATGGTTCTAGGGGTCTTCACCTGCCTTGCCCTCAAACTTTGGGATGTCTGATGGGATCTTGGTGGGCATGTGAGGCCACGCAGGGTCGTGTCTGATGGGATCATTAGTCAGTCTGGCCAGGTCAGGAAGGTTGATACTAGCCATGAATGGAAAACTAGTAGAAGGATGTGACATATTGGTGGTTGGGATCACTTTGGGGCCAATGCCCCCAAGTGGAGGAACTGGGTTTGAGTTGGGGACGTTGCCCCCATGTGGAGCAACGAAGGTGGTATGGGACGGTCCTACACCGCCAAGGGTAGTGTGAGCCACTGGTGGAGTTGGGATGGGTAGGTTTGTCACTGGAATAGGTACAGTGATCGGAATGGTGGATGTGGTCCCCATCGAGGGCATACCCAGAGCGAGTGTGGTAGCTGGGGTGGTGGTGGATGTTCCACCAATGGTCCCTACAAAGAAAGGGTTTGAAGTCATTCCAGCCATGGGGCTGGTTGGTGCAGTGTAAGTGGGGTTCTCAGACTCTGCCTCAGAATCAGAGGTAAAATAAGGGGCATCAGTGCCGGGGGACGGAGCTTTGCGTCTACGACGAGTGGAGTCGAGTGATGAAGCTCTACGTCTATGATGGGTGGTGTCAAGTGAACTGTGCTGTGGGGGTTGGCCCCGAAGGTGCCGAGAATGTCTCAAGGACTCAATGGTGACAGATGGTTTCAAGTCTCTAGGGGTTGTGTCGAGTGGAAAACAGCTCAAAATCCCTAATGCAGCCGAGTGTGCTGAAGGAGAGCACAAAAAATATGGCACTCAGGCCAACAACCAGCTCAAAACACTCACTGTAACAGCTGTGCTACAATAAGTGGAGCATCAACAAAAATGGTCAGAATACCAACAAGTAGCAGGTTTCCTAAAAAGTAAAAAATAGTGGACTCACTAGACCAAAGGGAGGTAAGGGAGCATGCAAACACCTAGCTAAATAGTATTCTGACTCAACCAGACATATCCTCTGCAAGGTGATGAAATCCAAGTCAGACAATATGGATAGTAGAGCCAAGTGGCTAAAGATATCCCCCTACCAAGAGGGACACCGAGTAGTCAATCCTAGAAGAAAAGCAACTAAGATACCCCATTCATGACACGTTTGGTTGGGTGAATCTGCATTTTGGTTCTATCACCGCTGTACTCCCGTACGGGTAGTACACCGAGAACTATGAAAGGTATCCTTCGGTTACTGAATGGATTCCGGTATTCCACTCAGGCTTCTGAAACCAGTCTCGTTACTTCAACCCTCATAGGGGAGAGGCCTTACCGATAAATTGGCTTTAAATTGTGTCAAAAAATACTAGGGGATTTTGGTTCCCTAATGGATAACAACTATGTCTCAAGTGTAAGCGACCGAGGGGTGTTATTTGGATGCCTATCCCCCCGACCCTACCTAACTACAATATTTTTTTGTGTTCCCCAAGTGGGGTTAGAATGTTGGTTGTGTTAAGCAGTATTTTAGGGCTCGCTTGAATTAGGTGACAGAGTGTGTGCATGTGAGATAATGAACCCAAGTAAAAGTGCCACGGGGTGGGCAACTTTCTAACTAACAATAATAATGCAGAAATTAAACTTTGAAATGCAAAATTTTCTCTTTTCAATTAAAATGCTGAAATTTAAAAAATTCTGTAAATGGAACAGAAATAATACTGCAGGAAAATGCTGTAGGTAAGTATGGTTGCAGGTAGGACAGGTGGCTGTGCAGGTGCAGAAAATATTGCAACCAAGTTATGGGTTCAAACACGGAAAAAATGCAGAAAATAGATCGCGGGTCTGCAATGAAACTGCGCGGTCAGATCGCGGGAAATAGGTTGACAGTCGCAGGCGGAACGCAGGAAAATGGCTCAAAGCCGTAGGCAGATCGCAAGAAAATGGCTCAAAGCCGCAGGCGGATCACAAGAAAATGGCTGAAAGCCACAGGCGGATTGTAAGAAAATGGTTGAAAGCCGCAGGTGGATAGCAGGAAAATGGCTGAAAGCCACAGGCGGATTGCAGGAAAATGGATGAAAGTCACAGGCGGATTGCAGGAAAATGGCTCAAAGCCGCAAGTGGATCGCAGGAAAATGGCTGAAAGCCGCAGGCAGATTGTAGGAAAATGGCTGAAAGCCACAGGCGGATCACAGGAAAATGGCTGAAAGCCGCATGCAGATTGTAGGAAAATGGCTGAAAGCCACAGGTGGATTGCAGGAAAATGGCTGAAAGCCGCAAGTGGATTGTAGGAAAATGGCTCAAAGCCGCAGGCGGGTCGCAGGAAAATGGCTGAAAGCCGTAGGCAGATCGCAGGAAAATGGTTGAAGGCCGCAGGAGGATCGTAGGAAAATGGCTGAAAGCCACAGGCAGATCGTAGGTAAGGGCTGGTCAGCCGCGGTCGGACCGCAGGAAACAGGCTGAGAGCCGCGGTCAGATCGTAGGAAACAGACTGAAAACCGCCTGAAGATCACGAGAAATAGTCTGAGTGCCACAGTTGGATCATAGGTAACACTCTGAAAGCTGCGGTCGAATCGCAACTGCGGGGACAAAAGACGTGGTTTAATGCAACAAACCCAACTGCCGAAAGGGACAGCCAAAAGGAAAAAACAGGAAAATATTGCAGAAAACTAAAAATTTCTTAAAGACTATAACTAGAAATTCAAAGGAACACTAGGGGAGTCGCCAAAACTATAGCTAGGGTTTTCACCCTAGCTTGTGCAAATGGGCACCTACTAAGGAGAAGGGACTCGATAGTAGCAGTTCAATAAAAATGGTAAATACAAGACAGTAAATGAAAACAGTAACTTTAAACTAGCATGTGCATAAACAGAAAAGACAAGATAATAAAATGTTTTTGTATTGATTATACCTCCAATGTGAGGTTGATGAAGCTCTTGCAGCAGTCCAGGAGGTTTGCTTCCAAGCTCCAGTGTTGTTCCTTCTCCTTCTTCCAAAGATGTTTTGGAAATGGGGCCAAATGGGGTTCTCAAGTGGAAAGTAGATCCAAAGGGAGAGCTAGGGTTTCGTGAGAATTTTTGGCAGAGTGAGGATAAGGATCATTGTGGATATGAAATGGGGAGCCTCCATCACCTATTTATAGGTTTTTTAGTGGTGGAGTGCTGGCCCATGGTTTTGGGCACCATGTGGTTTAGGTCAGCTGTATAGGATTTTTGCTTCCTTTTTTCCCTCTTTTTCCTTTTTTTGTATTTTTTATTCCCTTTTTAGAGGGCTTTTGCTATTTTTGGAGGAATTTTAACTTATATTGGGGGAAAAAGAGGGGTTTTGGCCTTTTGGAGGCTTTTTTAATGGTTTTTTTGGCCTTTTGGAGGCTTTTTAATGGTTTTTTGAGGTTTTGGAGGCAAATATGGTGGGAAATATGGACCAATGAGTCATGTAATGGGGTAGATGAGGTAGTGAGCACTTTTTCGGTGTTAACAGTACTTTTCAATGGCCTACCTCTGATGAGGCATCTTCGATGTGGTTGGGTTCATCACATCAGACTTCACTTGGATCCTCCACTTGCACCCTCAACATAAATATCCAATAATAGATATTCGATGGGGTTGTTCCTGACACATCAGGTCCTAATCCATTGAAAATTCTTATGTACACCCTCGGTCACACTTCTTAATAAATGTGATCCAATACTCTTATTGAAATTTGGACATCGGGATACCATCGCAATGAACCTCCACATTTGCATTTAGCAGCCTCTTTCAACGATTCAATCCCGATATAACTATCGGGTTCCTCACATTAGACCATTCTCGTTGAGCTCACAGGTTAACAATGGAAAGTGCATTACCCAATAAGCTTCCCCCAATGACCTTGTTTAAGGTTTGGCCACTTGTGCATTCATTTGAAATGGTTGGTCCACATCATACCCTCTCTCTATCCACATGGCTCCTCCACATTACACTTTTTTCCACATGGCATGGGAAATGTTTTCCACATGGAGTGGGAGGGGACCACCTCAAATTTTCCCCAAATTTTAAAATCTTCATAAATCTAAAAAATTCTAATTTTTCAATTACACTAATGGATCCACAATTGTTTTCAAAACATTTCCCAATTTTTCTTAGCTAATATACCATTCCTACTAGTAGACCACCAATTCAACTCATGGCTCTATTAAAATACTCTCTAACAATTAAAACTATGGATTTTCATAAAGCATCTTGTCAACACGTCTCCTGCAACTCTAATTTCCTACCTACAACTATGGATTTTGGCCCATATAGCCCCAGTGTTACGACCAATAGCTCTGATACAACTCTATCACATCCCCATCCATAATTTTGACAAACATAGGGGGGGTTTTAATAATTCCAGGCTTCTGAACTTAGCCCCATGGCCATATCATATATTCGTAAACAATAAAATGTGTATGGATATGCATAATTGTAAAACACAACATAAATAAATTTCTATCCACACACACAACATGCATATACAAACATAATTATCACATCCATAAAATAAAATCATTGCACATTCATATACAAAGAGAATAGTTATCTTTAAACAAAGGAGATCCCTACAACTAGTTGTGTAAGAGAAATTTTCCACCCAACCATAGGCAATCTGTCCAGTATATACTCTTTCTGCTGAGAGGCCACCACCAAGCTAGGATATCAGGCTACCAAGGCGAAGTAAACACCTACAAGATTCTCTCTCTCTACCCACAAACCATTTTTATCTTAGTACTAAGCCAAATTCTCATAGGAATCTCACTCATCCATCACATCCATGGGATTCCTTCCAAATTCCCCACACAACACAAGGAAGGAATTTCCCTTCAATAATCCATAGTTCCCTAAGGAAATCCAATCCTTATAGTGCTTATCAGTGTCTGTAATAAGAGTCCAACCTGGTGTATGTTGTTGGATAACCTCTTATGGCTTTTGAAGCATTCAAGAGTAGGAAAAATCAATGGGTAAAGGTTCCTATATTTTGCAACCTCTACGCTCACCTATAGCCATCTCTTTTCCCTTATATCTGCAATTTTCCTCCACAATTTCGAATGTTTTTCTACGATACAGTCTGGTAATGCAATGGAAATGGAATGAACAACCAAAATAATAATTGTGTGTAATGTAAAAACTATTGTAAAAATATTCTTGATGAAAAATGGATATAGACTCCAAAAGAGATGAGAGGATGGTCTAAAATACAACTAACATCACTTATGACCATATAAGAGAGGACTCTTACAATAGTCATAGAAGTGTATTCATCCCATGCTTCCATAACTACATGAAAATACTTTCCTCACTAACCTCACACATGCGTTCAATGATAGGATAAAAAAATCAAAAGGAAGTAATTAGATCATTTAAGGAGAATGGTAGTAAATGGATGTGTTCTAAGGTTGACACTGGGAAATAGAGGATTTAATATCCCATCGGCCCCCTGTTATCACTCTAGGAATCTCTCCTAGGTTGTATTTCAGAGATGCCTGGTAACTTAAACTTACCTTGAAACAAGGGGTTTATTTGGATCAAGTTGGATGACAGAGATCAAAATTTACATTCTCAAAACATGCATAGAGACGTTCAGACAGACAAGGCTTTGACTACGGCTGTTCAGAGGGTTGATAAAAGATAAAGGGAGTGAATCCTTATCGTGTTTAGCAGACTCATACACAGAAGTATGTATATAAATGGCCAAGCACAACAAATAAATGACATATATGTTTAGTTCTCAAATACAAAGACATGATTACAGCTCTCTAGCATAGACAAATGAACATACATGAAATAAACCATCCACTGTGAGTACAGAAATATGAGGAAAAGAAATCTGAAAGCAAATAGTAAAAGAAGCTTATATATCTGAGAAGTCACTGAAAGTCTGAGAATACAAATATCAATAAGTCTCTCTCCAAAATTGAACCCTTGTTCTACATGAGTTCTAGGCTTTATAAAATTTACAACATCTCCCCCAGATCCTAAGAAGCTGGGTCGAATTTATTTCAGATGGAAAATCCAAAACGTTTTTCAACAAACCAGGAAAAATCATTTTTAATTGGCCAGACTGTTGAAACATGGGGCTCAAAGATGCATTCGATTCTCCCAATATGTGACACCTGTAGGTAAACTAAGAGAGGTTATTGTTCTCTGACATGTTAGGAATAAAAAAAATTGAGCGTTTTGTAGAATGATTCTCCAATCACCCAGAATCATCATTTGAAAATGATGACTCTGCACAGTAAAAACGCCACTTTTGTTGAACTGGCTAAAAATGAGGCTCAGAGATGGGTTCAGTTCTCCAGCTATGTGACACCTGTGTATAAACTGAAAGAGGTTATTGTGCATTGATTTGTTGTGAGCAAAAACCTCTATCAGATATTTGAAACTCGTTTTGGTTTTCCCGATATCTTCATTTCAAAAACATGTGTCAAACAGGCAGATTCTGGGATCCGAAAATTGGGGCTCAATGACGGATTCAATTCTCTCAATATGAAACACTTGTAGGAAACTAGGGAGAGGTTATTGTTCTATGACATGTTAGGAACAAAAACCTCCGAGCGTTTTGCAAAAAGATTCTCCAGACGCTCATAATCGTCATTTGAAAATGATGACTTGGGACAGTAAAAAACGCCACATTTCTTCATTATTTCCATCTTGCTGGCACCTTCAAAACTGGAACAACACATTGAAACAAATATTATTAATTTAAACCTTCACTTAGAAACCATCCTCATGCCCTTTAGAATGACAAAACTTGGATCTGTGCGAAAATGACAATTTCCTGTGATTTTTAGGCTTTCGGTAGCTAGTAGGTCTGAGCTTGAATTTCTGTTAGCTACCAAAAGCTCTATTTTAGTGGCTAATGAATGAATCTGACATGTTCGCCTAAGCCACCGAAACTGCAAAAACTGACCTTCCCTTAGCTTGAAGGATTTTTCTTATGAGATAAACTGTTAAAAAGTATTGAGAATGCCTCTGCTTTCGGTAGCTTCAAACAATTTTGCTTTTGACTTGTAAGCTGCCAAAACTTACCTTTCGGTGGCTAATTAACACCATCGTATTCGCCCAAGCCACCAAAAACTGCCCCCTCACTCATGTTGTATGTCCTTTCACTTTCAGTAGCTAGGAGAGCCTCAAAAATTTCGTTTAAGGTGCCGAAAGTAGGGCTTTCGGTAGCTTAGGGACCATTTTAAATAAGCGCTTGCCTACTGAAACTTGCCTTTTGAAATTTCTGAAATGAAAACCTAATCAAATGTTTTTCAAACTTTATTACATACATAAAGATATCAAAAATGAGCCTTAAAATTTAGAAATGAATTTTCAAATGACCTCCCATCATCTAAAATTGATCAACTCGACAAAATTATTTGGGGAGATAACATCTAGCTCCTACTCGGGGATGAAATCCTCCCTGTGAGGTTTCAAGAACCACAGATCTGATGCCTTTTCTGGATAAATAAAATATAGAACCTAGTATAGTGCTCCATTGGTCATGGAGTCATTGAAACTGCCATCAAATCTCTGCAAACTGTCCACAAATGTTCAAGCTGCAAACCTGCTAGCAATGCCTTGCATCCATTGGGCTATGGATTCTAAAATACAACCACCCTCTGAACACCTTTCAAGAGCTATCTTTATTCACACAAGCTAACTACTATTTCTGCTACAAACTGGAAGGAAAGAAAATGCTCGGGCAACGAGCTTATTCCCTACACTAGTCTACTCTAACCGGATCTGCAATCGAGTTAGGTAAATGCTGACTTCCATAACAGCCATTCAAACAATTTAAAAACTAAAGAAATATCATATTTATCACTGATTAGTAGCTGATGTCTGAAATTTAACAGTAGTGATAAGAACTTATCTAGGAAACCATTCTTACCCATAAACAATGGCAAGCTGAGGAAATCTGAAATCTTCAGGTTTTCTGAAATGTATAATTCCATGAATGCTGCCACTGGATCCTTAAAAGGAAAATCAGAAACATATTGGTCTTCTGGAAACAGCTGCACATCTATGGTAGCCTCTTGCTCAGCCATGACAGTTCCCCTGCTAGAAGACTGACCACCTCCATGTTCCCTTGAGCTCAGATATTGATTATTAATCATCACAACTTTCTCTTCAGAAAAGTGCTCAGAAGCTAATGATAAAACAATGTTAAAATCATATGAACAAGGATCAGTTAAAAACATATAATTGCCTATGCAATCTTCAGTTGTCATAGGCTCATCCAGATTAGCAAACTGCTCATAACATTCTGACTCATACCTGTTTCTATAGCACTCAGCAGATGTTGAAGGAATTGATTCACAATTTGAAAAATATTTAGTTGCTTGCTACTGCCCTGAAACTACCTCATAGTCTTTACCTTTCTGCTAAAAAATGACTGCTCCTCTGCTGGAAGATTGATGCCCTTCTTGTGTTTTTGAGAGCAACTTGTGATCATCCAAAATATCAGTCTTTTCCTCTTCATACTGTTGTTCCATATATGTTTCAAACTCATCAATTTCTTGTTCAAAATCTGAAATGTACTGACAATTCCCTTGTTCATATATATGCATATTTTCAAAGTAATCTTGCATCCTGATCCACCTAGATACATGGATATTCTCTTCTACCTCGTGAGCATCTTCAAACAATTGTGTTAAGGATGAAGACTTCCTTTCTAGCAAAAGAATAACTAAATCTGAATGCTAAGCCATAACATAATATATCATGGCAATAATTTATGTAGGCCGGATCTCCAAAGGCATGTCATGATACATGCAGTAAAACCTTCGATTGAAAACTGGAAAAGTTTCACTCTTCTCTCTCTTCAAAGCATAAAAATCAGTAAGGTATGAATCAAGTCATTTGCACTCTCCCCAGTACTTCAAAAAATCATTAGAGAACTCGATCCAAGAACCAATAGAATCGGCTCTCAGACCCTTAAACCATGCGGCAACATCTCTGATCAAAGACTTGGAGAAAAATCTCATAATCACATCTTCATGAACAATCTCAAATCTCTCAACAAAATCCTCAAAGGATTCCAAGTGCCTTTCAGCTGAAACTTGATTCTCTCCAGAAAACTGGGGAAGATATTTATAATAGTAAAGAGGATAAGGATGAAGGGGATAAGGCAGCCTCAAAGGCTTGAACATCTTCATCCTAATTTTGGTTTGAAAATCAGTGGGTTGCTCATGAGGGAAAACAGGTTTATTACATGGTTTAGCAGTAGTAACAGCAGGTGCTGAAGTCTGAGTAGACTTGGAATCAATCTCAATCTCTACAAAATCAGAAGAGTGATCAAATGCAAGAGGAATTGGAATACATGACTCATCTTTAAGAACAGGTTGTGATGAGGATATTGCATCAACATCTATAATATAGGGCTGCAGGATTTCCTCTTCTTCTAAAGATGGATAAATGAAAGCAGGATGATATTTTTTGAATATACAAAACAGAAAATGATTTTCTTTACACGTAGAGGGAACAACATGAAAGAGTTGATAAGAAAATAACAGCACTTCATGAAGTAGGATGATAAATTGATACCTGAATTTGGATTTCAGCCTCTTCATCTTTTGTCAATCGGATCCTCCCCAGTGGAGTCTTATTATACTCGGATGAATCAGGGAAATAAAAAGGCTTTGTAAATATGCCCTAGCAACAGGGCTAGATCATTTTCTTCTCCTTCTGCAAACAAATCTTGGAGAACAGATTCTACTATAGGAAAACTGGTATGAGTATAAGAATAGAGTTTTCTGGTTCTGTTTGCAAAGATTTCAGAGAAGAGGAACAGTCCTCTTCCAATGCATATTGTTCAACTAATTTCCCTAACCTATGTACAGAAAAATTCTCAGGAAAAGGATTTATAACAACAGAATCTAATGAAGGCTCGTCACCCTTTGGATTCTTTGATTCAACTACAGTTTTCTGAGAACAAGAAGCTTCAAAAGAAGTAGACTTAATGGAAGGTGTTCTAGGTACAGATAAAGAAGCAGTACCTTTTGAGATACCTGATCTAGATGTCCTTGCTACTCTAGAATTTTTCCTTTGTAGAATTCTTCCTCTTCTGATAATCTTCTCTGGGTCTGCAACAGGTGTTGTTGGTGGCCTCTCTTGATTTGCTCTGGTGTGAGCCCTTCTCGGAGCCATAGTTATTCAATGGAGTCACCAGATAGAAAATTTCAACCAATAAAGTGTCCAAGCTTTGTATATCATCAAAGCTGGATCTATGTCGTCTCCCAAGGAAGCTGAGCTTCAATCTCCTCTCGCCGGCAACGGTGCCAGTTTGTTATCACTCCAGGAAGCTCTCCTAGGTTGTATTTCAGAGATGCCTGGTAACTTAAACTTATCTTGAAAAAAGGGGTTTATTTGGATCAAGTTGGATGACAGAGATCAAAATTTACATGCTCAAAACATGCATAGAGATGTTCAGACAGACAAGGCTTTGACTACAGCTGTTCAGAGGGTTGATAAAAGATAAAGGGAGTGAATCCTTATCGTGTTTAGCAGACTCATACACAGAAGTATGTATATAAATGGCCAAGCACAACAAATAAATGACATATACGTTCAGTTCTCAAATACAAAGACAGGATTACAGCTCTCTAGCATAGACAAATGAACATACATGAAATAAACCATCCACTATGAGTATAGAATTATGAGGAAAAGAAATCTGAAAGCAAATAGTAAAAGAAGCTTATATATATGAGAAGTCACTGAAAGTCTGAGAATACAAATATCAATAAGTCTCTCTCCAAAATCGAACCCTTGTTCTACATGAGTTCCAAGATTTATATCCTTTACAAAATCTCCCCCAGATCCTAAGAAGCTTGGTCGAATTTATTCCAGATGGAAAATCCAAAACGTTTTTCAACAAACTAGGAAAAATCATTTTTAATTGGCCAGACTGCTGAAAAATGGGGCTCAGAGATGCATTTGATTATCCCACTCTGTGACACCTGTAGGAAAACTGAGAGCGGTTATTTTTCTCTGATGTGTTAGGAAGAAAAACCTTCGAGATTTTTGCAGAATGATTCTCCAGTCGCTCAAAATCATCATTTGAAAATGATGACTCTGCACAGTAAAAACGCCACTTTTGCTGAAACTGCTGAAAAAGAGGCTCAAAGATGGGTTCAGTTCTCCAGATATGTGACACTTGTGTATAAAATGAAAGAGGTTATTGTGCATTGATTTGTTGTGAGAAAAAACCTCTATCATATCTTTGAAACTCATTTTGGTTTTCCTGAGATCTGCATTTCAAAAACATGTGTCAAACAGGCAGATTCTAGGATCCGAAAATTGGGGCTCATTGATGGATTCGATTCTCTCAATATGCAACACCTGTAGGAAAACAGGGAGAGGTTATTGTTCTATGACATGTTAGGAACAAAAAAATCCAAGCGTTTTGCAAAAAGATTCTCCAGACTCTCATAATCGTTATTTGAAAATGATGACTCGGGAGAGTAAACATTTCTTCATTATTTCCATATTGCTGGCACCTTCAAAACTGGAACAGCACATTGAAACAGATCCTATTAATTAAACCTTCACTACGAAACAATCCTCATGCCCTTTAGAATGATAAAACTTGGATCTGTGCAAAAATGACAATTTCCTATGATTTTTAGGCTTTCGGTAGCTAGTAGGTCTGAGCTTGATTTATGTTAGCTACTGAAAGCTCTGTTTTGGTGGCTAATGAATGAATCTAACATGTTCGCCTAAACCACCGAAACTGCAAAAAATAACCTTCCCTTAGCTTGAAGGATTTTTCTTATGAGATAAGCTGCCGAAAAGTATTGAGAATGCCTCTGCTTTCAGTAGCTTCGAACAATTTTGCTTTTGACTTGTAAGCTGCCAAAACTTACCTTTCGGTGGCTAATGAACACCATCGTATTCTCCCAAGCCACCGAAAACTGCCCCCTGACTCACGTTGTATGTCCTTTCACTTTCAGTATCTAGGAGAGCCTCGAAAATTTCGATTAAGCTGCCGAAAGCAGGGCTTTCGGTAGCTTATGGACCGTTTTAAATAAGCATTTAGCCACCGAAACCTATCTTTTGAAATTTCTGAAATGAAAACCCAATCAAATGTTTTTCAAAATTTATTACATGCATAAAGATATAAAAAATGAGCCTTAAAAATTTAGAAATGAATTTTCAAATGACCTCCCATCATCTAAAATTGATCAACTCGACGAAATTATTTGGGGAGATAACACTCCCTTTCCTCTTCCCTCCAGTAGAATCATATCCCATCTAGTTCTCTTTGCATAGCCATCTTGGACAATTTTATTATTTTTCTAACATAATACTTACATAGCTTTTGAATTAGCATGAAAATCTAACCACACTGTCCATATGGCAATATTTACATTATACATGCATATCCATTCACTAGTCGGGCCTTGACGTTGAGCTTTGCACCAAGAATATATACTAGCATATTTACATCATTTACATGATTTGGTTTAAAATATATATATATTCCAAGTCAATACTGGGGGTATTACAATGTCCACCTCTCAATACTTTAGAACAATAGGCATTTGTGAATTTATCATGGAACGCCGAATAAAGACATTGTAAGAATATTTATGGAAGAAGAATGGAGAACTCCTACCGTTTCAATTGGATAACTGTAAATGGATTGCCAACTTTGTGGCCAAATAAGGGCTTTAATCCACTATTCAAGGGATTGATTCTTCAAACTAAAAGAAGAAGAAGAAAAATTCCAATAAAGTTACAATGTGTTAATTATTTTCCCCAACAATAGTTCATACACAATTGCAGTAGTAGTTTCCTATGATTTTTAACAAGTATCTATAAATATGATCTAAGAAAAGATACTTTAATTATGGTATTTGTAGTGTAATTTTTAGATTATAAATCTATCGAGACATGGCCCACATGGTGCAATAATAGCCCTAATGATGAAGGAGTTTTGAAGCAATAAGTTGGACCACTTTTTGGTACATAATAACGTATTTCATATGGTGGATAAGATGTGTACTTGATTTGGGTCGACACATTGTTTCGAACATTTCTATATATTTCTTGAACTTGCTACAACTAATAAGAAGCTAAGTGTTCCTTCAAGTTCAATATGGTTTGGTTAATACAAGAGGAATATATTTCCTTAGTTAGATATGGTTGGGATTGTTTGAATTTAGCAATTTGTTTTTTGTAAGCTGCATAGTAAAATTATATTATGGTACAAAAAAATTTACAGTCTTCATGAGAGTTTGAATACAACTTTCTGAAGCTTCTCATGGAATCAGTATTACAAAAAAAGACTCTGTTGAAAAGCCCAGTGACATAGACTTCCTTACATCCGATCAGGAAAGATAGAAACAGAGTAGGATTGTAGATATAGACTATACAGAAACAGACTAAACATAAAAGATGACCGCAAAAACCAGAAGAGTTGTGCTTGAACCGAACCAAATCAGGAGCTAGCTTTTGCATTCTTGGAGTCATGATTGTCTTCAAAAATGGGGCAGGGACCAAAGAAGTTGTCCTCCCATTGCTGCTCCGGGAGCTTGATAGGCAGTGGTTCATCTTTTCGAGGGAGAACCATCTCTTCATCCACCTTCCGAGTGCGCTTGTACTGCAAAACCTCAATGGTAGAGGGGACATGGGAGGGTATCCCAGGAGGGGAAGCACCCTACACCACCACTGCTACCGCTGGAGAGTCAGGATCAGAGTTGTGGCCGCGTTCAGGAATGATGCCATCTGAGGGTGTGATGCCATTGTAATCATGGAGGGAGCTGCCAATAGCCTGAGCAGCCACGGCTATGGAAGCACCTTTAGTATGAACTGTTAACATGTCCCCAGTACCAGCAACAGGACCCGCGGGACCATAACCAATCGGAGGAGCAATATGAGGAAACAAAGAGTAACAACGACCAGTTAGACTGGCCTCCAGAGCCACGAGCATCCCGTCTAGATGAGCCATGTTGGCCATGGTGTCCATAATGGCGAGCTTGGCCATATTCCAGTTGGTGAGAATCTCCTCCACTAGGGTGCCAATCATGTTTTTCAAAAGCTAGTAGTAATTCACTTGGGTTCCCTAGATGCCATAGGCAAGAATTTTTGCTACATTATGCGACTCCCAGTCATCAACCAAATGGCGAACAAGCATGGAAACATTGTCTTTGTAGCTGATATTAGTGGGGTTCTCCTTCTCGGTTGCAGATATCGATTTACCAGAGACATGGCCAGATCCTCACTTAGAAGTTCCACGCGTGCGCTTCATGGAAGTATCAGTAACGTCATAGGTGGACTAAACAGGAGCCGAGCTTTCAACTATGGATGCAGATAGAGAATGGCAGTGGCAGGTTATGACAACAGGAGCATGGATGGGGATCCTCATAACAATGAAGGCTCCGCTGGAAGGAGGAGACATTGCATGAGAGTGATTAATGGCAGGGGTGAACCAGAGTGGGGGAAGAGACGCAGGAACCAGGGCCAACATTAATGCCACCCACCAGGCCATGTGGGTCATAAAACCAAGAGCATGTGAAACGGGCAGGTGGAGAAGGGTCAAGTCCTGCATTAAAGCGGATGTCTTGGGGGATGCGCAGCACGGGAGTTGGTTCTAGGTGGAGGCACCGTGTTTCCAGGTGGGTAGGTGTCCAGTCCTGTAGTCACGCTGGTCGTCAGGGTGTCACTCGCATCACAGTTGGCGGTCAGGGTGTCACCCACATCCGGTATTTGAATTTAGCAATTGAATAATCAACCTCCTTTCAATTAGTCAAATCACTACAAGTTATCAAGGGAAAAACAATGCCATGGGTAGGGGATCTTCATCAAAAACATCTACTACTATTGTTGAGACTAAGAGGGATTTCACTCAACTGTTGGATAATTCAAATCATGGAAAATTTTAGGGACAAAATTTCTCCAATGGGAAAAATTTAATGGGTCCCAAAATTTGAGTGGGTGAATATCTTGTATGGTAGTAATTTTAAAAAAGAAAAATAATTTGCCCCATATATATATATATATATATATATATATGAGGATTAACCCACAAGTTTTTATGAGAGAGAGGGCTTGAAAATGGTTTTCACCCATGCTCTTTAGAAGAAAGGGGCTTGAAAATTGTTTTCTTTTCCCATGTAATGATAATCAATTTATAATTTTTTAATTTGCAAATGTAAAATAAATAATATTGATAAAATATTCATATGATGAAATTATAAAATTCATGTACAACCACTTTCACCAATTTTTATTTTAATACAATGATAATTTTTTTCAATTTAGTTAGGTAAAAAAAATGCAATTATATATATCTTATAATTTAAAACATTTTTTTCATATATTTAATCTTAAAATCTGTTTTTTTCCCAAGTAGTCTAGGAATGGAGGACACAAGGCCCACTTAGATCGCCCCCACTCATGATGAGAATAGTACAAAACATGGCCCAAGCAATGACACCACAACCTGCCACTTTCCTTGGATTGGACATGAGGTAATCACTGACCATGTAAGGCACATGGACTATGGCAGTCGTTATTAATGTCTCACCTCAGTGAAATGAACCAACTTGTGTGACTTCAATGGAGTAGATCGAACAAAGAAACTCAAGGGGAAAACCAGTACAATTCCATAACAAACTTGGAGTTCACATGTGTGAAACAAGACATTCTAATCATGGATGCAATCTAGTTTATCGATTCCAACAACGATGGGGATATTTCCTTTATTCTACTAGATTCCTTCAAAGACAAAGGCACTGGTGACAAGTAGCAAGGCAGTGTCTAGAATGATCTTGTGATGAAAGGAAGAGTAACCAAACAAACAGTAGAGTACATGAAAAATTCGACCACCAATCAGCTTAGGGTAGTGGAAGCAAAAAAATTTCTATAGTAACTTCATCCTAATGGCCCACAAAATCAGAATTGAGAGTTTGGAAGCAAGAATCTTGCAGGAAACCATCATATTTCAGGAAGTGGATGAATTCGAAGCACTGGAAAAATGGATAAAGAACCCAAGGGATTTCTGGGCCCAACGGGCCCTTTATGAGCATTCCTTCGTCACCTTTTGGAAAAAAAAACTATTACTTGGCCACATCCTAGAGGACCATAAGAGATATTTGATTCTTCTGGAGGAAGAGATAAGAAATCTCGATGGAATGCATACTGATAATAAAATCTTAAAATTCAACATGAATCATCTTGGACTGCGCCTAGGAATTGAATTCATGCCCCGACCTCCCACCTTGACTGCTAACCCTAGTAAATATGAGCACGAGGAAGAGGTCAATCATATAGGTACAATGGAATTGATCCAAAGCAACCTTGTCCTTCAATATGCATCATCTACAAACCTGATGGTGGACTAGGTTTGGAACCCTAGAGACATAAGAAACAGGGTCATTCTTTATGATCATTCTATGGTCCTTCAATATGAGAATTCTATGAGCATTCTATGAGTATTTTATGCTCATTGAGCATAAAATAGTTGATGAAGCAGGTCCTGACAGAACACAATATGGTCATCAACCATCTCAAACAAAAAATTTAAGCTCTAAAGGAACATTGCATATTGAAAAAAATCATGGAAGGAAAGATGTTTGTCATGGGGAAGAAAATGGATGCGAAGAGGGCGTAGGATTCTACTCCAACATGAGGCTCTCTCAACACCCCCATCATCATTGATGACGATTCATCTCACCCAACAATGTGACAAAGCTCCCCTCATTTGTAACACTAGGTTTTTTGTCATTATGCCATTACTAGATTTTTTGTAATAACTATAGTTAGCTCTCTAGACTCAGGAAAAAAGCATTGCACAAAAAGACAGACAAATTAGTTTTTTGTTATTAGCTTCAAGGATATTGTAGACATTCTCATATCCCAAGCTCTTTTTTACAACATGATCTCCCCTAGAGGCAAGCTGAAGTTTATCATGTGGATCAGTACTGTAATCTTGCTCCTCACTGTTTAATAGAAGGTCTTTACTCTTATTTACAAAAAAATAAATAATATTAAATCTATTTTAATAAATTATACTTTTGGCAATATAGCTATTCCATTTTGAATTAAATTTGAAACCAATAAAATATCATACAAAATGTTTTTCGAAAATTCAAAAACATATTCCACATTAATTTAAAAAACATACAATTTCTTATTAATTAAAAACATATATAAATAAACAAATTTATATATTTATAATTGTAATACATTAAAAAATTTATTTTTTATTTAGTTAAAGACATTAGAAGGATTTCTAGTTTAGTGAAAGATTCACACACACACACACACACACACACACACATGATAAAATATCCTTCACACTTACCCATGTATCATGGAGATTTTCCCATTTATTATACATATAAATTTAGGGGGGGTTCTTAAAAGTTTCCTTGATTCAAAAGAATGTCTGGTGAGCAGTGAATATTTTTATTATCTCTCAGAGATGGAAGCCAAGAAATCAAAATTATTATTGGATGAAGAAAAGGAGTGGTGGATGAAGAGTATATCTAAATGGGTTGAGGTGGGTAGCTAGAATACAAACAAACAAAAAATCACTCCTTTGCTACCCATCAAAGGAATAAGAATAATATCTAGGAATTAAAGGATGAAGTGGTGGATAAGGTTAGTAAATTTTAGGACATAACTAGTCTTGGGGTTCATTACTTCGAGAATCTTTTCAAGGAAATTAATAGAGATAATTTGGAGATTATTAGAGTGATCTCGTATTTTTTGATAAGGATTGAAGAGGGAAATACTGAAAGTATTTGTTAAGTGATAAAAAAGGAGGAGCTCATGTTTGTGATGTGAACTTTCAAGAAGGATTGTAGTCGCATGCCAAATGGATGGACTATTGAATTTTTCATTGGTTTTTATGATATCTTAGGTGACGATTTTTTGCATGAGGTGGAATAAATTCATATATTAAGGAGGGTTCCTTGTAATATCAACTCCACTTTCATTTCTCTCATCCCAAAATAATAGTATTGGGAGTCGTTTGATGGGTTTTAACCAATATCATTATGCAACTATCTATACAAGATCATATTGAAGTTCATTGTATTAAGAATTATACCCATTTTATCAAATCGTATATCTTCAGAGCAATTTGGGTTTCTAGAAGGTCATCTCATTCATGAGGTGATTGGATCATCCTAGGAGGGTTTCCATCCCATAAATATGAAAATGATTATTGTTTTGGTTGTCAAACTTGACCTCTCTAAGGCCTACGAAAGAGTTTCATGGTTATATTTACATTTATTTCTCCTTCATATTGGTTTCTTGCATTTTGTAGTTAAGTGGATTATGGGGTTAATTTATTCCACCTCATTTGCTTTATTAATTAATGGTTTAATCTCTTCCTTTTTAAAGGCATCCAAGAATTCATTTCAGGGTTTCTTGCTCTCACCATATATGTTTCTTCTAGTGGCCAAGGGTCTCAATCGTACTATCATGGTAGAAAAAGGGAGAGGACCCTCCATGGTGTTTTGATGGGTTAGAATATTGATTTAACTCATTTTTTCATGGGTGATGTGCTTCTTTATATACTTGGATTCGACAGAGAATGTTGAAGGATCAAAGATATATTCCATCTTTACAGTCAAGCTATAGGGATGGCTATCAATGAAAAGAAATTGACAATGTATTATGTGGGAAAGAAGGATCCTATGGCTAGTCTTCTCCAAAGATATTTTCCATTAATGCATTGGGACATGGATGAGGGGATAAAATATTTAGGATTTATTTTAATACCTAATAGCTACAACAAAGAGGAAAGGTATTGGTTGGCGGGAAGGATTGAACAAAGAATTAGTTTCTAGTGTAATAGATGGTTGTACTGTGGCGATAAACTAGTCCTTACTAAAGCAGTTCTTGAGGTAATTATGGTGTTTTGGTATACTCGTGCACATATTCCAATGGTATTTTGGAAAAATAAATAAAAAATTAGGATAAAATTTCTTGTGTACATGCGATAATGAATACAAATGGCTTCATATGGCCGCCAAATGGAGAAATATTACTTCCTCAAAGGTGATGGTGGGTGGGGTCTTAAAGATATTCACATTTTTTGGAAGGTCCTTACTACAAAGTCTATCTGGAACTTCATCTCCAATGAATTTTATGGAGAAGAATTCTCAGGGAGATGTATATAGCTCCTACCTCCACTCTAGACTGGATCTTATTGGCCAGGAAGAGTTTTCATAATGATTCCAATCAATGGAAATCAATGACCTTTTCTTTCCTTATTTTGGGTAAGTATATAACATGGAAGGTTAGAGATGGGTCTCAAGTGTGCATTGGAACGAACATTGTTATGGGAGGTGGGAGGAAATGTTTCTTACCAAATGAAATCATCCATCACTTACAACTCATTGGATGTTGTACTTTGAATTTGGTCAGGGATCCAAATTATACTTCAATAGGGTTACAGGGTTGGATGAATAATTTTGATATGGGCATGACTAAGGATTGAAGGACCATGTGGGAATCCTTCGTTGATGAGTTTTATCAGTCTTATATTCATCTTTAGTCATTTCCTATCGAACTAGTATGGACTTACAACAAAGTTGGTGGTTCTTATACTATTAAATTGGGATAGATCTCGATGTGTAGAGAAGAAAGTGAGGATAATGGGTGGTGGTGGGAGAAATTATGGTGCATATGTAACCTACCTAAGTGTAATATATTTATGTCATTGGTGTTATATAATAAATTTTTGACATGGGAAGCTATTCAAAAGATGTTGGGTGTATTATTGTCTTAATGAATCACCAAATATTTAATTATCGACCAGGGTTGGTAACCTTAGAGTTGTGGCAAAATATATGTTGAGGTAGAAGGGTACCTAAGACATTGGCTCGGCCGACCTTAGAAATGTTTAATAATGAAAAGATCGAAAGATATTTCAAAATGAAAAACCGAGTCAAACTTCAGAAATACAACTACTAAGCTTATTAGACCTAACCAAACCAATATATCATAATAGTATCAATCTATACTACTATACTCTATGAACAATAATTGAAAATATAAAAACAAAATTATTCCAGGAAACAAGACTTGATCAAAAAGCAAACTACTCTTATGAAAATGGAAAATACCGATCAATGATTCAAACTCTAATCTAGGAGTTAGAAAGACTAGCTACTATGTAATAACTATGAATTCAGGAACCTACCAATGAAATGATTCAGTGTACAACTTAACTATGTAAAGATAAGAAACTATATTATCTTAAGCAAGACTACAATTACTTAATGAACCTAAGAAATTCAACAGTTAAACTATTCATATATTTAACAAATACTCAAAACTAATATAATCTACCTAATTCCATTCTCCTTGAGGATTTTGAGGAAATGTGTCAAATGTAATAGGAACTGGAGAAAATGCATCGAAATGACTTTCAAATGTGACAAGGAAACAGAATGAAAACAAATCTAGTTTAACTTCTACAAAGAGATGCAAGCTAAAAAGTGACCAATTGCAATTGATTTTAAACATTGTAATATATTCTTTATCCACAAGTAAATGATATGTAAAAACTAACTATAGTATTGGAAATGAAATGTTGATTAACAAAAGTACAAATCGTAAGTTACTTGAACTCTAATGACTACTGGAAGTTAATGCATCTATATGAAACACATATGAACTTATTAAACTTGGATTGGAACTGTTAGGAACCCATGTCTTTACTTTGTTAGTATATTGTTGTTGGACGCATATGATTTGTAAGTCGTCCCGTAGTATTTGTTGATCCATAGTTTGTGTTATTATTGTTGGCGCATATGCTTTGTAAGTCGCATGTAGTATTGTTCATCCATAGTTTGTAGTGGCCCATGGTTTTGACCCATAGTATTGGCGCCTAGACTTAGTATATAAGTGTGTGTTGAGGCCTATGAAGGCACCGTGAAGTTATTTGTATTGAGCTTGCTCAAAGGAGGTTACCCCCTCGAAGTGGCCTACGATCAATAAAAGTGATTCTGAGTTCTGTTATTCCTGCTATTTCACATATTCTCATTAATTAATTGTTGCAGGTTCTTCACATCTGGTATCAGAGCACTTTCTTGGGCTCGTTGGGTGAAATTTCTGCCAAATTTTTTTTTCGCATCTGTTGCAGGTTCGGATTTGGGAATAATCCCTATCCGCTTAACTGTGGGAAGTACTTGGGCATAATCCCTAAAAATCATTGTGAGGAGTAGCACAGGAACCCTGAAGTAGCTATCCCATTGAGAGGACCTGCCAGTGAAAAGGGCAACGACCCCTACCTGATTGACTAGTTCCCACCCGTGAGGTAAACCAAGAGCTATCGTTTGTGGCGAAGCGGTTATCAGTTTTACCTGAGCCGTGGAGTGAGGGGTACTGCCCCAATACGCAAGCTGTCACACAACATTGGTGGCCGAGTGAAACCCCTAAACTGTTAGGAAGCTACACATACCTGGGGTGCATATCTATTTTCAGCTAAACTATTGTCGATCACTGCTGTGTCATTTCAGATCCAACCATTCAGATCCATTCTGAAAGCCATTCCAGATCCAGCCGTTTCAAATCTATTTCAGATCCAGTCATTTTCAATCCATTCAACACCATTTCAGATCCCTCTGTTTCCACTCACTTTCGGGCTGTTGCAGATCTATCTATTTCAGATCTCTTCCGAGCCGTAGCCGCTCCATTCTGGAAAAAAAAGGGTATAAAATTCAATTTTTTCTCCATATCTCCCTTGTTTTCACTCCATTTCCCTTGAAACTTCCCAAGAAGTCCTTTAATCCCATTCTGCATATTTCATTCCTAAGGACCCTATCCCCAATTCCACTTCCCAAAGCCCGAAATCCCACATTTGTCTATTTTTAGGGTTTGCCATAACTTCCACGGATTTCACCCAATCACCTTCAAATTTTACCACAGAGTTCCTTTCCTAATTATGCTTCTTTGTCCCTCTTTGCCAAATTTTCCCATTCTTTCACCCCACTTCTAAAATCCTCCTTTTCTGCTTCCCTGTCCATTCGACAATGTCCAAAACCTAGTCAAACCCCAATTACCCTTCAGATTTTTTCCCAATTCCAGATTTTCCTTTACTGAAGCAATTTCTGTTTTTGTTTTTCTACCCAGTCAAAAAAAAAAAAAAAAACTCCTGGTTATGGTTGTCACCCACGTAGGAGCAAAAACCATGGAAGAAGCACTTGCAGCCATCCAAGCCAAACTCCAGGATCTGGATGAAAAATTTCTTGGCCTCCATCTTGAACATTCAGCCATGAACAACAAACGAAAATCCAAGTCTTCATCAGACAATGGGTTCTCTTCTTCCAGCAATTTCCGTGGTCCGAAGCTTGATTTTCCTCGCTTCAATGGTACTGATCCAACTGGATGGATTTATCGTGTAGAACAGTATTTCAGTCTGCATAATACTTTTGATATCAACAAATTTTCGCTTGCATCCTTTCATTTGGAACAGGAAGCTCTTCAATGGTACCATTGGTACATCAAGGCTCATGAAGAGCCAAAATGACCAAACTTTTTCCAGCTCCTTTTGCAATGATTTGGTCCTAGTTCTTTTGATGACTTCACAGGAGCCCTCACTAAACTTCGCCAAATTGGAACTGTGAGAGAGTATCAAACCGAATTTGAGAAACTAGCCAACCACACTAAAGGATTGTCTGGTGACTTTTACCGGAGTTGTTTTATCAGTGGTCTAAAGGATGCCATCCGCTCTGAGGTCAAAATGTTCTATCCCAACACAATGATGGAATCCCTGGGGTTGGCTAAGTTGGAAGAAGACAAGATTGCATCCCAACAACGCTCCAAGCCCACTTTTGTTCCCTTCTGAAATATGGATTCTCAATGACCACCCATACCGCAAGCTCCTCAACCAACTCCCATCAAGCATTTGTCTGAAACAGAGATGCAAGCACGCAGAGAAAAGGGGCTTTGATATAATTGTGATGAGAAATTCACTTGGGGCATAGATGTGTTCAGCAAAACCTCTATCTCTTGGATGTGTATTCTCCGCCTGCCTCTGAAATTGGTGACAAAGATCTAGATACAATGGATGCTCAGGTCGACATTCACGAACCGCCTATTGACCATCCGTCTCAGGATGACCAGCCAGAGATATCTCTCCATGCTTTAGCTGGAATCACCACCCCCAAAACAATGCGGGTCAGGGGTTACTTCAAGAAGCTTCCTCTTACAATACTCATTGATTCTGGTAGCACTCATAATTTCATTGACCCTCGGATCGCCAAACAAGCTGATTGTTTTATCCATCCTTGCTCCAACTTTGAAGTCATGGTTGACAATGGGGGCACCTTACCTTGCAAAGGGAAGTGTCAAAATGTGCGTATCTCTATGGGAGATTATACCTTGCACTCTAACATGTTTTCCTTGACCTTAGGCGGATGTGATGTGGTTTTGGGTGCCCAATGGCTACGCACACTTGGCCCTATCTTATGGGATTTTGCTGAACTTTGGATGTAGTTTTCTCTCATTGGACAAAAACACACATTGAAAGGATGACAACTAGGGTCTCTCAGCATCATCAATTCACATCGCATGGACAAACTCCTCAAGAAGAATTCACATGGTGTCATCGCTCAGATCCATTCCATTCAGATGCAACCATCAACGGTCTCCACTACTCCTTTGGATCTACAACAAATTCTGGATCGATATACAGGTGTCTTTGCTGAACCAGTGGGATTGCCACCTTCAAGGCCAGAAGACCATTGTATTCAGCTCCTTCCTAGCAGCGTTCCTCCCAACATCAGGCCCTATCTCTACCCATTTCACCAAAAAATGGAGATTGAAATGCTCGTTCGGGACTTATTGAAGCAAGGTATTATTCGCCCAAGCACTAGCTCCTTTTCTTCTCTAGTTCTTCTTGTCCGCAAAAAAGATGGGTCATGGCGCCTCTGCATTGAATTCCGAGCACTTAATCACCTCACCATCAAGGATAAGTTTCCAATTCTTGTTGTTTATGAGCTTCATGGGGCTCAATTTTTCTCCAAGTTAGATCTTCGTTCTGGGTATCATCAAATTCGGGTTCATGAGGATGATATCCCTAAAACAGCTTTCCGCACACATGATGGCCATTATGAGTTTTTGGTCATGCCCTTTGGCCTCACTAATGCTCCTTCCACATTCTAGGCCTTAATGAATAAAATATTTTGGCCCTACTTGCAGAAATTCATTTTGGTATTCTTTGATGATATCCTCATCTACAGTAAAACATGGGCTGAACATCTCTAGCATCTGGATCTTGTCATGCAACTTTTCTCTGACCATCATCTCCACGCCAAATAGTCTAAATGTGTTTTTGGACAGAAGGAAGATGAGTGTCTCGGGCACATTATCACAGCACAAGTGGTTCATGTGGGGATATCCTGCCAAAATCGATGCCATGTACAATTGGCTGCAACCTAAGACACTCAAGAGCCTTCGTGGTTTTTTGGGGTTGACTGGCTACTACCGCAAGTTTGTCAAGGATTATGGGAAGATTGCAGCTCCATTAACTGCTCTATTGAAAAAGGATGCTTTTACATGGACACATGCTACTCAGTGTGCATTTGACAAACTGAAACAAGCTATGTGTACTACACCTGTTCTAGCTATGCCCTGATTTTTCCAAGCCCTTCACTATTGAAAGTGATGCTTGCGGCAATGGACTTGGTGTTGTTCTCCTTCAAGATGAACACCCCATTGCATTCACCAACAAATCCCTTTCAGGTAAGAATTTAGCTGCCTCTACATATGAGAAGGAAATGGTGGCTATTTTGCATGCAGTACAAAAGTGGCAACCATACCTATTAGGAAATCATTTCTGCATCAAGACTGATCACCAGAGTCTAAAATATTTCTTGGAATAGTGTGTCTCCTCCCCAGCGCAACATAAATGGGTTAGAAAACTCATGGGTTATGACTATGAGATCACTTACAAGAAGGGTAAGGACAATATTGCGGCAGATGCTCTTTCTCGCACATTTGATGCCCAAGGTTCTCTTTCATCTATTTCTATGCCTGTTCCAAATTGGTTGCAATCTGTTCAACAGGGTTATGTCAATGACTCTTCCTTATCTCAAATCATCCAACAGTTGACCAACAACCCTTCTGCTGTACCACATTACTCTTAGGATGGTGCTTCCCTGAGATACAAGGGTTGTCTAGTGCTTCCCCATAGCACAAATCTTCAACAGGCTGTCTTCTATGAACTCCATGCTTCTCCATCGGCAGGGCACTCTGGGTTCCTCCAAACCTATGAATGGGCACGGCGTAACTTCTTTTGGCAGGGCATGAAAAGGACAATTCAACAGATGGTGGCTGAATGTGATATCTGCCAGCGTAATAAGGGTGAAATGACACTCCTTCCAGGATTGCTCGAACCCTTGCCCATACCTACATGGATTTGGACAGATATTTCTATGGATTTCATTGAAGGGCTCCCTAAATCTAGGGGGAAGACAGTGATTCTCATTGTGGTTGATCGCCTCTCCAAATATAGTCATTTTTGTGCTCTCAGCCATCCCTATACAACCTCCTCAGTCACTCAAATTTTCCTGGACCAGATCTTTCATCTTCATGGCATCCCTTCTTCCATTATCTCGAATCGTGATGCGAATTTCACTAGTCATTTTTGGCTAGAACTATTTCGCCACACTGACACCAAACTAATGATGAGTTCAGGGTATCACCCACAAACAAATGGTCTGACTGAAATTATCAATAAATGCTTGGAAACTTATCTTCGTTGCTTCACCTCTGAACAACAACATCAGTGGGCAAAGTGGATCCCTCTCGCTGAATGGTGGTACAACACCTCTTACCACACTGCCTCTAAAATGACCCCATATGAAGCATTCTATGGCCAGGCACCTCCAGTTCTTCTTCCATACACCCCCAATAGTTCACCAGTTCAGGAAGTTGACACAGTCCTTCGAAACCACAATTAGATTCTTCGCATTTTGCGGGACAATCTTTACATGGCAAGAAATCGCATGAAGCAACAAGCTAATCAGCACCATTCTGAGCGCACTTTTCAAGCAAGCGATATGGTTTTTCTTCGTCTCCAGCCATACAAGCAATCCTCCCTGAAACTCAAAGGGCGTCATAAGCTCGCTCCAAAGTTCTATGGGCCATATCGGATTCTTCAGAAGATTGGGTCCGTTGCTTATAAATTGGAACTTCCTCCTTCTTCCCGCATTCATGCAGTATTTCATGTCTCTTGTCTGAAGAAAGTTCTTGGCACCAACATCAGTGGACAAACTATTTTACTAGAATTGGATAATGAAGGATCCATCCTTTTGGATCCGAAGGCCATCCTCAATCAGCGCACTCGTCAGCTTTGCTCTCACTCTATCATAGAGGTCTTAATTCAGTGGCACGGCATGCAACCAGACGATGCTACATGGGAACCACTCCTTCAGATTCAACAACAATTTCCACATCTAAATCTTTGAGGAAAAATCTTTTTTTAAGGGGGAGGGGATGTTAGGAACCCATGTCTTTACTTTGTTAGTATATTGTTGTTGGACGCATATGCTTTGTAAGTTGTCCCGTAGTATTTGTTGATCCATAGTTTGTGTTATTGTTGTTGGCGCATATGCTTTGTAAGTCGCCCATAGTATTGTTGATCCATAGTTTGTAGTGGCCCATGGTTTTGACCCATAGTATTGGCGCCTAGACTTAGTATATAAGTGTGTGTTGAGGCCTATGAAGGTACCGTGAAGTTATTTGTATTGAGCTTGCTCAAAGGAGGTTGCCCCCTCGAAGTGGTCTGCGATCAATAAAAGTGATTCTGAGTTCTGTTATTCCTGCTATTTCACATATTCTCATTAATTAATTGTTGCAGGTTCTTCACAGGAACTAGTTCATATTCTATTCTATCTACGGAAATGAAAGAACTTGAAACAATGCAACTAAACCAAATCAAAACACTATGTAAATAAAGACTAATTAGGAACTTGAATGCAAACTGGAAATGAAATACTAAACTAATTCAGAAATAAGACAAACTGAGATTTAACAAAGTCTATGATAACATTGTAAACAAGTGTAAGCTAATATAGGTCCTAGACATCAGAAATAATTCATAAACTACCTAAATCATAAGCAAAATACATTTATACTACTTCACTTAAACCAAAACTATTTCTCATTTGAACAGTAAAACATATGTTGAATGTAAATGAATTTCATCATTAATAAAACTGAAACGATTAACCTATGTGCAAATGTAAAATGAGATATGAAATGTCAAGGGTGGATTCGAATCCCAAACTAGCTACAGAATGTGATGAAGGACTCAAAAATCAACCTACATCCTAGCTAACTATCTCTGCATGAAATGAAATACTAACAATTCTGGAAATGACTGCAAATTCTGGAAAATTCTGTCTAAATGCGAATGAAAGGCTGAAAGAAGGTCTGAAAGACAGTCTAAATGAAAGGTGCGAATGGCTGGCCGAATGACATTCCGGATGACATAAATGTTACAAACTATGAAAATAAACAAGATAAATGAATTTAACGCCAGCTGGATTATGTATATTAGTCTACAGTGTAAGCAAAGCAGTAAATAAGCTGTTAAATTGAAATAATGAGAAGAAACTACACTAATCTATATCTAAGGAAAGAAAACCATTTCTATTGCATAATAAAACAGAGCTGAAAGGTAAACAAATCTAATCTACAACTACAGTAACACTCACAGAGCTAAATCTAATTACAAACTGAAATTGAAATACTGAACTAATTAAATTCGATCTAATTGCAATGGAAAGCTAAAAGGAAAACTGAAAGAAACTATGCATGACCAATCACTTTAAATTCTGGAAACGTAAGTGTGTTAACAACAAGAAATATATTACAGGAAACAAAGAAACACCATTTACAGAAAAACCAAATTAAATACATATACTGAAAATGAAAACTACTTATATGTAGAAAAGAAATAACGAAATATACACAATGAAAAACCTCTAGTTGTTGAGGGGCCCTTCTCAGCAATCAGGGATTGTGTCTAACTCAAATCATTCACCAACAGAACATGAATTTACTCATCAATAGCTAAAATCAGAGACTTTCTATTAAACTGAATTGAAGGTTACACAACGTTTTTTTCTCTATAGCTCTGCGTATGCATTTCTCAACCTGAGACGTCTTTATATAGTTTTACAAAGAGAGAGCAGGTCGACCCTTTAAGTGGTTGACCTCTCTAAAAGTAGGTCTTAATGGCTACAGGAATGGTCCATTAAATCACACAGACCATTTTCCTTCTTCTGTGGGCATTGATTCTCTTTGACGTGGGCAACTGGTGCATTGTCAGGTTGGGCAAACAGGAACACAAATATTCTAGAACGAGGGCTCACGAACCATGAGGGACACGTTGCCAACAGAACCCATGTCATGGTTTTTTCCTTTAGTGCCCCGAAATATTCCAACCAACAAATCTGCGGGTGTGAACGAAGGGCTGAACGATGGTCCGAATACGGTTGGGCGTCTTGGACGTGAACACGTGTCTGAATGAGAGTCCGTTTGAGAATCATGGCCTGCAGAATGAAGTCTATGTGCCAATCAAGTCGAGAAATGCTAGATTAATGTTAGTAAACCATAAAATGATGATAATCAATTAAGATTTATGAAATATTCAAATGTATTCATACCTGAGTTCAAATGGTGGTCTGAATGGCAAGAAGTATGACTTATCATATCAAAAACGGTAAAAATTACGCCAACATAACACGTTTAATGATCAAAAGTGATGACAAAATTGGGCATCAACAAAGCATAATACCCTGGGCCCTAGTATTTATATCTTATGCAGGAAGAATGATGAAACTACCTCACATTTATTCCTTCACTGTGATTACTCTTGCCAAGTTTGGGTCGAGGTTGAATGACACATGGCAAGTTTTATTTATGGAGTAAAGGCTTGATGGAAGAATGTTTTAAGGTCTGGTTTATGATGAGATATTTGAATTGTCGTTTATCTATCCCATTGATTGTGATATGGAGTATATTGTTGGTGCATAATTCTCTTTTATTTGGGAATAACTATCTTCCTCCATTTCAAACGGTTGCTCAAGTTCTTTCCACACTCCCTGACTATATAAATTCTCCAAAGATTAAGATGTTGCACAGTCTTATTCCACCTTCAATCGACCGTGAGATGACCTAGTGTAATTTTGATGGCATAAGTCAAGACAGAGATGCACTTTATGGCATTGGTTTTATTTTATATCTATCAACATCTCATCGTGTGATTTTTAAATTTGTTCTAGGGAAGGGAATTACCAATCAAGGTGAATTTACAACTTTATTTTATGCATTAAAGATGACCTTGGATATAGGTATAACTCATTTGCATGTTTTTGGAGATTCACTCTTGGTCATAAATTGGATGAACAATTTTTTCTAGGTGCTAATAATGCATTATTTCCTCTGGAACGATAGTTGAAGGACATCTCCTTCCACATTCAACATATTAGTTTCACTCATATTTACAGGGATATGAATGAAAAAGCTGATTCACTTTCCAAAATAGGTCTACACATGAACAAAAATTTTCTCTTGGGAAGAGGAAGCTGAGGGACAACTAGTGGCCTCTAGATCAGGGGTGTTACCATATTTTTAACTAGTTATGATGGTATTTCCTATTGATCATTTTGTTTTGTTAGAAATATGTGATACTAGTATATGACTAGATGTGCCTATGACTATTTTGGTTAGTAAAGATTCTGGTGATCCTTATTTTTGGGTGATCTATCAATCATTTTTTGTCATGTTTATAGTTTGTTCCTTGAGGATTTGAGGATTGTATTTTTGGTTCATCTCAAATAAAAAAAGTATGTTTTTTTCTTGGGAAAAGAATTATTATATTATATGGAGTAAACAAATAGAATCCATAGAAACCACCCCTATCCAATCAAGAACCCCTCGATAGTCATTTGCAGTGTTAGTGTTGGAAATTTTCACCATCTATGTACCCCTCCTTATTTAATTTCTTTTTACATTTTGAGAATATATATTTTTGTCATAAAAGGCATCTTCCTTAAAAAAAATATTTTTGTTAAAATATTAATTTTCAATAATAAAGTTTAATTTTAAAAAATAATATTTATTTCCTTGATATTAATAAATATCCCTACTATTTATTTTTTATTTGAAAAAATAGTTATATTATTTAAAATAAAAAATAGAAGCAAGAGACACCACCCCTACCCAATCAAGCACCCCTCCATAGTCATTAAACACCCCTCCATAGTCATTAGTGGTGGTAGTGTTGGAATTTTTCACCATCTATATACTCCTCATTTATTTTATTTTTTTGGTGTGTTTTGGGATTATGCATTTTTGACATAAAATGTCTCATCTTTCAATTATTAAAAAAATATTTTGAGAATTTTTCCAAATATATATATATATATATATTATTTTATTTAACAAGAACATTTTATTTTAATTTTTTGGTGGATAACATTTTAGATATCTTAGTGTAATTTTTTGTAATGTAATTATAAACTTGCGTTTAAGGTTTTTATATTGTATACATGTATTTACACTAGCATAGATCCATCTTATACCCGTATCTATCAAGCATCGAGAGGGATTCAATTTCTTGAGGTGTATTTCTTTTATTTTAATTTAAACTGAAGAAATTTGATCTCTCTTGATTGATAGATCCGGGTTTAAGTTTTAAGTTTTTATTTTATAAACGAACATCTATTTTTTAATTACTTTTCATAATATTTTATTTTATGAACTAATATGGATTTTTAAGTAAAGAGTATTTTGCGTTGAAAAAGTAAAGAGCATTTTAGAACTTGAAATGAAAGAGATAAGTTATGTTGGTAAGTAATAACAAAAAAAATTATAAAAATAAAAAAATGTTTAATAAGTAAAATAATTTTTATTTTTTTACATTAAAAAAATATATTTGTTATTTCATTTTGAAATTAAAGTATATAGTATAAGTTTAAAAAAGAATAACAATTTATGAGGAACATTGAAATTTGTATGAGAAATACAAACTAACACTTTTTGAGGTTTATGAAACATGGCAAAAAAATGTATACATAAATGTTAAACTTAAATAGATTAACGTGGAAATGTGCATGTGTTTTTTTTATATCTTTGTTTAGAAAATTATATAAAAATATTAAAAAATAATAATTAACAATGATATTAAATAAATAAGATTATATTTTATGTATATAATAGTTGGCATAAGAAAGAAAAGGATTTTAAAAAAAGTGAAAGATTCATTCAATTGGGAAATAAGAATATACACTTTCTTAAGTTTAATGAACATGAAAAGTAACAATGGAGAATCAAAGCAATGTTACAAAAGGTGAGGATGTGGGTGTGTGAACTTTACAATCATTACCTCTTATTAACCACTATAAAGTAAAGTATATACATGCACATCCTCACCCCCTAAGAAAAGTGAGGGGTAGGAGAGATAAAGATAAGAAAATCTCAAATTCTCAGCCCTACTTCTCACTCTCATGAGGTAAGGATAAACCATTCACCAATAAATGAGAAAGAGTGAAACGTTGACAAAAATAAGATTTAAAATATTTATATTGTCATTGATAACAGATTAAAATTTTGATCTTTAAACCAATCTAATTACTAAATGATGATTTTAAATGATGAAAATCAAGATAAAGTTCAACAATGAGAGAGTTGATTCTCGAAACATATGCCAACAATTTGAATTTTTCCCTAATCTATACAGGAGTGTGTTATAATGGGGAGAAACCTCTACATATATTAAAAAAATCCAACTTAATTTATCAATACATAAATAAGGTGTGTGTTCTAGCAACAAGTAATAAAGCGATCAAGATTGTGTTAACACGTGGACCTAAGTTCAAAACCCACCCTATGAGTGTGGATGAGGCTAGGTGTAAATCTAATATGGTTTTATAGTGTAGAGATGCCCCTCATAGTGTCACACCTTAGCGAAAGGACAATTGTAAGTTACTATAAACAACATTTAGATAGTAAAATGATAAATAACTTGTATAAATAACAAAATATTGACACTATTTAAAAGTGGCTCGTGAAATCTTGAATTTGAAATACTAGTATTTATTTGGAGATTTCAAATTTAAATAATATAGCTCAAGGTTCATTATATCTCCTTTGTTTCTATAAATCTCAGCGCACCTTCTTATGAGAGATGCATTATTTTAATTCCCTCGCTCGCCATCAAAAAACTTTGTCATTGTTTATTTGGTAAATTATGTGGTATTTTAATCTCTGAAAAATCTTAAATGATTTATAATATTGCTATGTGAATAATCATTGTCGTTGGCTTGTGTCATGGTGTTTCTTGACATCATGACATTTGACCATATGTAGATGCCACCAATAAGCATGAGAACAATTCCAAACCTCAAATTTTGTAAAATTTGAGTGTAAGATCGTTTTGTGAAATTTGAGTGTAAGATCGTTACAAGCAATTGAGGAGAAGATTCATTGTTTTACATTATGATGGTCATAGTGAAATCCTACAATTATGATGGTGAGTATTATGTAATAAAGTAGGATTAAAAACCAATGAAATTCACTTTCTCTAATGTCCTTTTTCAACATTTTTATTACGTTTCATTTTTATTATTAAAACGGAGTAAAATTTAATTTTGCATTGTTGAGATGGTGAAATTAAGTTGATAAGATTATATATTTTAGGTTTTGGGAGTTTTTTTTATCTCTCAATATCAATATTATTATAATGGTGGTAGTTATTATTATCCATTGAGATGAACTTTGGCCTATCAAACTTTAAGAAAAAAAAATGTGACGGATTATTTGGTTTGCTTTAGAATTTTATTTATGTGTTTGAAAATCTTTAAAAGAAGCATGTCTAAATCATCATAGTTTTGATGAGTTAAAAAGTTAGCCATCATTCATTTTGACATTTTTTAAGATTTTTTTGGGGGTAAGATTTAGCTAACAAAATTCCAATGAAGTTTTGTTAGAAAATGTGCATTATCTCTTTTTATTTTGTCATATGTCTCCATCCCTAGTTCACTTTGGCAATTAATAAAAACTCAATAACAAACATTGATTTTACGCACCTCATCACAAACCCTGAAATACACCGACAACCTCAACTTTATTTAAGGTTGTTGGTGACTTGCATGCATTATCACATTTTCTTTTGGTTTATTAAAAATATAATTTATTATTAATATACTATCCAACAAGTGAAGGGGTATGGGAAAGTGAACAATAAATAGTATACACTTACTAGTAGATTAATTGAGGTTGCATATGTCAAGTTATTTAGTATAAGATCTAAACAACTTCATATCGAATGGTATATATCCTGATATATACAACATTACAACATTAATTGTCTTATTACTGGGTGTATAATGTTTTCCATTCACTTTCACATTCCCTTCACTATTTATTACACCAGCCTAGATCCAAATCCTAGGCTCTATCAAGCGCCGAGAGGGATCAAATCTCCCGAGGTGCAAACCTCTTCTTAGGTATTGCACTCAAGGAGCTTTTTGAGGGCTCCTTGAGTGTAATACCTCTTCTCAGGTATTTATTAATTTTTATTTTTTATTCATTTTATTAATGGCCGACAATAATATGGACAAACATGGACAAACGTTACAATATCTCCCTCATATTATTACTTTTTATTATTACATTTTATTAATGACTGACAATAATATAAACAAACATGGACAAACGTTACAAGATCTCCCTCATATTATTACTTTTTATTTTTATTATTACATTTTATTAATGGCCGACAATAATATGGACAAACATGGACAAACGTTACAAGATCTCTCTCATATTATTACTTTTTACTTTTTTATTATTAAATTTTATTAATGGCCGAAAATAATATAGACAAACATGGACAAACGTTACAAGATTTCCCTCATACTGGACGGACTGTGGAGCGCCTCTTGACGCAATTAGTAATGTAAAAGTGAATAACAAAACTTATACACCTAAAACAAAGCCTAAAATAAAAATAATTAATATTATATATTACAATATATGTACGTTTAAAATCACAAGATAATCAATATTAAAAAGAAATTTAAAAATTACTTCAAACTTTAGTTAAAACCACCTAACATTCAAAAAGAGATCAATATAAAAATATTAAATTCACTCTTAAATGCACATCATTTCCACGCTCCACTTCTATATTAATTATGAATTACGACTAAAAGTAAAAGAGATAATACATACATGTCGCCAACAACCTTGAATAAAGTTAAAAGTTGTTGGTATATCCTAGGTTTTGTGCTGTCATGGATGAAATAAATATTATCTTCACACCATAAATTATATATATAGACATGTTTATTTTCAACACACATTTCTAGTTGTCCTAGCATTCTATTTGCACAACTCGTGGACATAATATATGTCTAGTGTTTGACAACTTCATAGGATTTATGAGCAATATTAACCTTACACGTCAATTTCAATTCCACTTAAAGCATAACAACACAACACGCATGGTTCCCATTGCCATCAATCCTCAATTATGCTTAAAGGAGAACAACACAACACGCATGGTTCCCCATTGCCATCAATCTCATTATCCATCTCTTTTTCCTTCAATGATACGATGAAAGCACCCACAAACAAAGCTAGTGGTCGTAGGTGATTCATCATGTGGGTCTTCCTGTGTGACTGGGGCTATTGTACACGTAAAGTAACTGTCCATTCATTTCATTTTTGTAGGTCTTTTTCTTTGGCTTGGGTTGTTATACACGTAAAGTATTAACTTATTAATGTGGGTCCTCTTTATTTCATAATGGCCTTATGCATAATATGTCCATAATAGTAATAATTAAAAAATAAACTTTGGATTAAGGCTTTTATTTGATATAAATATTATATTTTCATATATTTATAATATAATTTTTTTAAACTAAATATTTGTATAAGAGTTAAAAGTATTATGAATTATAATTTGGCAATGTTATTATATTGAGAGCAGCAATGAGCACGGTGCAACTTGAGTGAAAGAGATATGTTATGCTGATTTTTTTTCACTTTAAAAATATCACAGTTTATATTTTTTATTTCTAAAAACCTTGAACCGTATTGTTCAATTGGCACATATGTTGTATATAAAAAAATTGCATATTATTTACATTCATCTCAGAGCCATATTCTACTACTCTTTATCAATATTCAAAAAAGATAGATGAATTATTTTTCAATAATGACAAAATCAGATTATATATTCATCATGTGTGTTATATTTACACAACAGTCAACATATTAAGAATGATTTGTTGTATATTCTATATAGTATATAACTAACTAGAAACCCAAATACCAAGTCCTTCCAGCCGGACAAGGTTATATTTCGTATGATTCTGGTTCATATCCCTTGGTCAAATCGTTTTGGATCTCCTGCACATGCCAAATATCTTCATCGATTAGCAACCCTTTTTTTGAAAACTAGTTTACTAATACATTGTGTTACTTATATATATGATGGAAATTTTATGCATCTATGAGTCCTATATATATGATGTGTTATGTTGATAGATAACAAACACAGCATAAATATTAAAATGTAAAATGTAATATAAATCAGTATAGATTTATCTTAAACCCCCGTATTTATCAAGCACGGAGAGGGATCCAATTTCTTGAGGTGTATTTCTTTTTTTAAATTTAAACTTAAGAAATTTAATCTCTCTTGATTGATAGATCTCGATTTAAGTTTTAAGTTTTTATTTTATAAACGAACATCTATTTTTTAATTATTTTTCATAATATTTTATTTTATGAGCCGACATAGATTTTTTTTAAATACTTTCCATAATTTTTTTTTACATTTTAATTAATGGCCTACAATACATTTTATTTTTTTACTTTTCATTAAATTTTACTTTTTTACTTTTCATTAGATACTTTCCTTTACATTTTACTTTTTTCTACATTTTAATTAATGGCCAACAATAATAAAGACAAACTTTACATGTAATGTTACAAGATGAGTCTCCCTCATAGTATTACTTTTTACTTTTTAACCAATAATAAAGACAAACGTTACAACATCTCCCCCATACATTATCTCCAATTTACTACATTATTTTTTGGCGACATGTTACAAACTTTACAAATGTTACATCATGTTACAAGATCTCTCCCATAATATTCACTATCACTATTATTTTTTGCCGACATGTTACTAACATTACTAATGTTACATCAAGTTACAAGATCTCTCCCATACTGAGCTGTAGAGTGCCTCTCGACGCAAAAAGAATCACCATATTAAAAAATAAATAAATTATCATAAATTTAACTTATTGGTAAATCTTGTAAGCAATAAAAGGTCTACACTTATATTCTTTTAATTCCTTTCAATGTTTAACCATATAAGATAAAGATGAATCTATTAATTTATTTTTGACAAACTATAACAGATTTTTATATGTTTAACGAAAACTTATTTCGATGAGCTGTTTTTTTCAATTGAAGTCTCTGCATGTATTCATTTGTATTGTCCCTCCAAATGATATATAAGGATGTTGATGACAAAGTTCAAATTGGATGAAGATTGATCAAATAGCTAAATTTATTAAACAATGATAATTATTGAAAAGGGCATTTAAGTTAGTGGTAGATTTGGGTGGTTGTTTATATCCACCTAGATCATTGAGGTAGTAATGAAATCTCAATACCTAGTAGTATTGAGGATAATGGTTTATCAAAGTTGCTTTAAAATTTCATCTCGAGTTTGTTGTGATATTGTTGTTTAAGTGTAAAAATCTATTGATATGGATGTTGCCTAATTAAGGTAGATTCTCAATTTTTGTGGATTTATCATGAGCGAGGATCCCCCTTGCGCTTCTCCAACATACTAAATTCAATCATGAAAGTGATAAAGACACATAGTAGCAAGATTCGGCCATATAGGGAGTTTGTGTACAAACATTAGCATAGAATTTGAAAATTGGTGAATATTTGACATAATATCGATACCATAAAGTTGATTAAATGCTTAAATATAACTACAATTTTTAACTTTTAAAGATTCACAAAATGTTGTTATTAAAATTTAATTGTTAAGATAAAAGTGTAATTTCAAGTAGAATAACTAATGCTGAGGCTTAAAATTTCAACTATGTATTAATTATTAATATAACAATGGAACAATAATAGCAAACGATAATTGAAATCTCATACTATTTGTAACTTCAACATCACAAAACAATCACCACATTCGTGAATCTTTAGCCTATATGAAAAATTTGAAAATGCAAAAACTAAGTAATCATTTCAAACAGATTATTGACTATTGTTCCACGTAATGAACATTCAAATCCGCATGCATTACTTGATCAACATTAAAAAAACTACATACATTGAGGTAATGAACACATATCTACCTATTAAACTCTATTTTGACGTTGTTATATTATATGTTATGTTTCAAATGTGTGAATATAATGTTTCAATTTAATTACATTGAAGAATGAATGTTACAATAAAATTTTGAACAAGCAATATAATTTTAAATTTTCTAAAGTTTAAATAATGCATGGTTTTGTATTTATGAGACGTTTAATTTCATATTTTAATCGTACTAGAATTTTTATTTACGTATTTTTTTATGTACCAAATCAAGTCTGTATATGTATTCATACTCAAGTATTGCTACTATGCAAAGACCTAAGGGAAGGCTATGCTATGGAGCTAGCCATAAAATGAAGATCAAAGGGTATATTAACACACTTGTCCCCCTCCATCCACTTAGAAAAATGACAAATTCTACATGCTTGCACATGCCTTTTATGATGTTGAAATACCACTAGAGGTTAATGATGATGGTTGGGAGTCTATAGTCATTGATTTTATAATTACTACAGATGGTTAAGGACAACCTCTAAGGATTGTGATGATCTCCCCAGTACTAGGTTCTTCCTAGTTATTATTTATTATTTGATGAAATTGGACTTACATTTCTTCTACAAAATGAGCTACTATATCCATGAGTATATAATATAGGTTAGAAATGTAACATATATCTATAATAATAGTGCATCATACATAAGTTAAATATAATATTTAAAAATATAACCATAATAGAAATATGAATATTATGAATGAAATATGAGTAAACATATTATTATCAATTACAAAAGATGTGTGTGTGTGTGTGTGTGTGTGTGTGTGTGTGTGTGTGTGTGTGTGTGTGTGTGAGAGAGAGAGAGAGAGAGAGAGAGAGATGAGGTTGACCCAGTAAAGAGACCATAAGGACATTCAAAATAGAAGAATAATGAAATCTTACCCTGTCCATTTGAAAATCGTAAATGGCTTTCCAACTTTATGGACAAATAGAAGCCCTAAATGATAGTTCAAGACCTTATCAATGGTGACGATATTTAGACACTTAGCATCCTATTGATATCAACTTGGTTTAATGTTTCTTTATGTAAAGTATGTTTCTTTAGTGTGTTTTTGTAGTTATCTAATACAATAGTCACAATTATGTTATAGACGTAAAGTGATCTAATGATTCAGCGTCTCCTAGATACTAATGACCATACTAATATGTGGCTTGACAACTAATCAATCCATGATCTCTATTTAAAGAGGATGGAGGGTCATTTGTTGATGATCGATTGTGAGAGACTCATGTGTAAACTATTTCTCTAAATATAATTCCCCTAGTGGTCACTTTGGTGAGGATCATGGATTGTTTCCCTCTCTTAGGGTTTTAATTATGTAATACATTGATGTAGTGATTTGTGATATGTTTGTCTGAGTGGTTTCCTTAAGGTGTTCAACCTATGTAGATATACCATTTGTATCAAACATGATACCAGAGTCCTTATGAAGACCCACTCCCATTTTTTATTGAGATCCTAAATTTGTGTCACTACATGCATCAAAGGACTTCTATTTTCTATTGTTGTTGAGCATGTATAGGTTGAGACAACAATTCTAGTGCATTTAGAGCATCATTTTTGGTTGGAAACCCTTTTTGTTTCACCCAAAAAGGTTTTTTTGGTTGAACTTTGGTGTCGTCATTGATGTCAAAGAGGTTGTTGGATTTGGTGATGACTTTGAAATCTAAATGATAGTTTAAAGAAGTATATAAAATCATGTGCGCAAGCCTCTAATCCCACCAGGTCATGGTACTCCAGTGCGCAAGTCCCACCAATCCAAGGAACTAGTGTGTGCAAGACCCACAAATTAATGGCACTTCATCCGCACAAGATAAGACAAGTGGCAGATGTTTGTGTAAGCTTGAACACAACAAAAGGAAGAAGGGGTGTTACCGACATAGAGAAGCCCCAACTTGTGGACACATCAATTGAGAAAGATGAGTATAAATAAGAGTTAGATTGATGACTGATAAAGAAGCTTGGAAGAAAAAATGGAGTAATAATTTGAATCGGCAAGCTTCGGTTAGATGAAATGCTCAGGGGAATCAGAGGTAATATGATTTGAAGAAGTGCGCGAGGTTACAAGACATGCAGAAAGAACAAGGAACAATCACGCAAACATAAGGAGCATTAGTGAGAAAGGAACAAGGAACATGTGGATGAATATGTACACATAATAAGTACAGTTAGTGGGACAATAGTAGGATGTAGTGTAAGAGAAATTGTGAGAAGAATTGAAGCATAGTACATCAAAGTGTGTGCAGTAGGAAGAAAAGAAGAGTGTAGAATGAAGTGCATGCAGAGCTGAAGTCAGTGCAATAGAGGTGCAGCAACATCTATATCTCAAGGTGGTTGGATGGGGCAAGGAAAGGATATTGAAGTCTCCATTCAGGTTGGTGCTTGAACACATCAAGTTGGTGCTTACATGGAGGATTGGTGTCATCATAGGTTGAAGCCTTCTTCAACAAGTTGGTGCCTACATGGAGAATTGGTGTCCTCATAGGTTGGATCCTTTTGTTTGTGAGTTGGTGCTTGCATGTGCCATTGGTGTCCCAATTAGATTGGTGTCTGAGTGAGTTGGTGCTCACATCATTCGAGATTGGTGTCTCCCATCTTTCTATGTAATTTCATTTTCACACACACACATATATATATATACATACGTATGTATATATATATATATATATATATATTGGTTTTTATTGATGTGTTTATAAATAGCAATTGGTGCATGTTTTAAAAAGTGAATTATTGTTAAATATGTGCATGATACTAATTCACCCCCCTCTTAGTATCATTAAGAATTCCAACAGTTGGTATCAGATCAGGTTGCTCCAGGAACAGTTTAACAGCTGGAAGATATATCACCACGCAGATATGGATAAACAGGAGGTACTTTCTACAAACAAAGCACCTAGGTTTGATGGTTCAAACTACATCTTTTGGAGCATAAGGACGGAAGTGTACTTACAATCTATTAGAGTTGATTTCTGGCAAGCTGTTAAAAATGGATATAAAGTTCCTGAAACCACACAAGTTGTTGCAGTTGACAAAAGGATATATGAGTGTAATGCAAGGGATATGAATGCAATACCGTGTGGTTTCACTGACTCAAAATTCACCAAGGTCATGTAGTGTACATTAGCTAAATAAGTATGGGATAAGCTTAAGAACATTTGTGAGGGAGATGAGAAGGTCAAGAAGGAAAAGCTGCAAACTTATTCAGGACAGTTTGAAACCCTAAAGGTGAGGGAAGAAGAAAATGTTTCATCTTATGTTCTCTGAGTAGATGAGATTGTTAATGCCATTAGAAGTCTCGGAGTACAAATCACTGAGGAAGCACTAGTACAAAAGGTATTAAGATCCATTCCATCAAGTTTTGACTCCAAAGTATCATCTCTAGAATATAAAGATGATTTGTACAAATTGAATATGGATGAACTTCATAGGATTCTTAATGCATATGATATGAGGGTAGAAAAAGAGAATCCTTCCAGAAAAGAGGTTTCCTTCAAAGTTTCCAAGAAGATAAAGGATAATAGATTGGAATAGAGCAAAAGTTCCCCTGATATATCATATGATGAAGAAGAAAATTTTGTAAAGAATCTCAAAAGGGGCCCTCATGCAAAATATAGAGTTAATTTACCTTTCAAATGTTTTGAATGTGGTAGAGTAGGTCACTTAGCTTCCAAATTACCTTACAAGGAAAGCAAGGATAGTGACAGTGAAGAGGACCTCAATTATAGATAACAAAGAAAAACACATCAACAAAACAATTCTGAACATAAGAAGAAAATGATTTTGTATTCCAAAGAGGATAGTGGTTCATCCGATGAAGATGATAGAGAAACTCTCTTCTTGGAAATTGAAGAAGAGCCAGAACATGAAGGATCAGAAGATGAAGAAATGGCTAAAGTGGATTTTGAAGGAGAGACTATCAGTGCCTTTGAAGAATTAAATAAATCAAGAAAGAATAACAAATATCTACAAGAAAAACCATCACACATAATAGGACAGCTGACACAAAAAGAAGAAAATTGTGAAAAGTTGGAGAGTGAAATTATTTCTTTAAATAGAAAACTACAAGAAGTAAATACCCAGTTGAATTTAAAACAAAATTCCAGCAGTAGTACTAAATCCCTATATACAATTATAAATAATCAAAGATCAGTATTTGATAAGTCAGGTTTAGGCTATGAAGGCCCAACCTCAACAAATCCAACATATAGAATAAGTTTCACAGATGTGATCAAAGGCTCTATTTCAAGAAAGGATCAGGATTTCGGAGAGCGGGACAAGAATTTATCTCCCGAGAAACCTGGTACTATGCAATTTCAAATATATCACTCTACAAGGTATCAAACTCTCTTCTTGGGAAATTTATTTCTCTATAACAAGTTTGGATACAAAGCAATAGATTGCAAAGCTTACGCAAAGGAGAATGTTAAGAAAAATCGCATTTATTGTGAAACTAGAAAGAATGATGTCAGAAGGCTCGTTGCACCTATGAAAGATTATTTAAATTCCTTAAACCCTTTGAATTTAGATGTTGAGTGTCATAAATGTCACAATTATGGATATATTGATCATGAATGCAAAGATCAGTTACCATCTGTGTCTACTGGTGAAATTAAGAATATTCCCAATAAAGGAATCTTCACATAATTCTTGCAGAAAAGGAGAGACCAACAAAGTCAAGAAGGATGCATCATGTCCTTACACGTGTAGAGCAAAATAGGTCATTGGTATGTTGATTGTGGTTGTTCCAAACACATGACAGGAAATAAAGACAATTTCTTGAAGTTTAAAGAAGAAAAGGGAGGCAATGTTTGTTTTGGAGATGATGGGCCTGCTAGAATTCTTAGAAAGGGCATGGTAAGTCTTGGAGATAAGGAAACCAAAGCTGAAAATGTATTACTTATAGAAAATATGAATCACAATCTTCTTAGTGTAATCCAAATGTGTGATCAATGACATATTCTTACATTTGATTCCAAGAAATGTAAAATAAGGAAAAACGACACTAACAGATTGGTAGCAACGACATCCAGAACCCCAAACAATGTATATATCTTAGATAAAAGAGAAGAAGAAAGATGTTTGGGGAAAATAGATGAAAGATGGCTCTGGCATAGAAAAATGGGACACATAAAATTTGATAATCTAGTCAAAATCAGGAAAATACAAGCATTTAAATACATTCCAAAAATCACAAAGCCCTTGAATTATGTTTGCAAGCATTGCCTATATGGAAAGCAGACACAAGTAAGCTTTAAGACAAAATAATATTCTTCGACAAAACCATTAGAGCTAGTGTACACTGATATCTATGAGCCAATGAGAAGTGAAGGTCTAAATGGTGAATCATATTTGCTTCTCTTTATTGATGATTATACCATAATGACATGGGTCTTTTGTTAGTTTTTCACTTGTTTAGCATAGTAACATTAAAAATATAATCATTGAAATAAATACAAGCACAACAAACACAAAGAACACAATATTTCTCTAGGGGAAACCATAAGGGAGAAAACCTTGAAAAAACTTCCTCAATATAGAATTCACAAGTACATGATAAAACCCCAAGACAAAATCAGCTCCTCTCCTTCACTTGTGCGAACTTCTCTCTCTCCTATGTGAACTTGAGTGAGTGAGATGAGTGATCCAAATGAGAAAATCAATCCCCTATTTATACTTAATAAGTGACTTGACCTTTTTACAAATTAGGTCGGATTTAACTCGCCTAAGTGGGCCGACCTGTACACTTTACAATAAAGTATTGTTTTCTAGTTATTTCTAGGTTGACCTAACAGTTAGGGTTTACATTGACTCTTTCAATGACTCTTATACATTATCAATTACATCAGTGACATCTCCCAAAGGAGGAATACAATAGAATATCTTCTGCAGTTACATTTCTTTAACACTCCCTCTTAACTAGGAAGGTATTTTGCAAGCAACATCAACATCAACAACAGTTGTCCAACTAACTTGTGAATCTCTATATGTCGTAGGAAGTTTTTGGAACATCATCATATGTTTGGGGTATCATCAACATCATTTGTTGGAACATCATCGTCAGCATCATTATCACCTTGCTGGAACATCAATGTCATCTGCTGGAATATCACCATCAACATCATCATCATCATCTGCTGGAATATCACCATCACCATCAACATCATCATCATCATTTGTTGGAATATCACCATCAACATCATCATCATCATCTGCTGGAATATTACCATCATCATCATCATCATCATCTGCTGGAATATCACCACCACCATCATCATCAGTGTATGAACACTGGAACAACATCAATCATTAGTCGACAAGTACTGGAACAACAAAAACATCAATCATCAGTTCGCAAGTACAAGAACAAGAATCATCGGTAAGAAAATACTAGAACAACAACAACATCAATCATTAGTAAATAGGTACTGGAACAACAACATCATCATTCAGCAAGTACCGAGATAACATCACCAGTCGGCAAGTATTGGGATAACACTACTGGTCGGAAAGTACTGGAGCAACATCATCAGTCATTAAGCACTGAGGTAACATCACAAGCCCACTCAGTGCTCCAAGCCCACAAAGACAAGATTGTAGCCCAATAGCGCTCCAATCCCACTTTTGTTCCCTTTCGAAATATGGGTTCTCAATGACCACCCATACCGCAAGCTCCTCGACCAACTCCTATCAAGCATTTGTCTGAAACAGAGATGCAAGCATGTAGAGAAAAGGGGCTTTGCTATAATTGTGATGAGAAATTCACTCGGGGACATAGATGTGTTCAGCAAAACCTCTATCTCTTGGATGTGGATTCTCCGCCTGCCTCTGAAATTGGTGACAAAGATGCAAATACGATGGATGCTCAGGTCGACATTCAGGAACCGCCTATTGACCCTCCATCTCAAGATGACCAGTCAGAGATATCTATCCATGCTTTAGCTAGAATCACCACCCCCCAAACAATGTGGGTCAGGGGTTAATTCAAGAAGCTTCTTCTTACAATACTCATTGATTCTGGTAGCACTCATAATTTCATTGACCCTTGGATCGCCAAACAAGTTGATTGTTTAATCCATCCTTGCTCCAACTTTGAAGTCATGGTTGCCAATGGGGGAACCTTACCTTGCAAAGGGAAGTGTCGAAATGTGCGTATCTCTATGGGAGATTATACCTTGCGCTCTGACATGTTTTCTTTGACCTTATACGGATGTGATGTGGTTTTGGGCGCTCAATGGCTACGCACACTTGGCCCTATCTTATGGGATTTTGCTGAACTTTGGATGCAGTTTTTCCTCAATGGACAAAAACACACATTGAAAGTATTACAACTAGGGTCTCTCAGCATCATCAGTTCACATAGCATGGAAAAAATCCTCAAGAAGAATTCACATGGTGTCATCGCTCAAATCCATTCCATTCAAATGCAACCATCAACGGTCTCCACTACTCCTTTGGATCTACAACAAATTTTGGATCGACATACATGTGTCTTTGCTGAACCAATGGGATTGTCACCTTCAAGGCTAGAAGACCATCGTATTCAGCTCCTTCCTAGAAGCATTCCTCCCAACATTAGGCCCTATCGCTACCCATTTCACCAAAAAACGGAGATTGAAATGCTCGTTCGGGACTTATTGAAGTAAGGTATTATTCGCCCAAGCACGAATTCCTTTTCTTCTCCAGTTCTTCTTGGCTGCAAAAAAGATGGGTCATGGCGCCTCTGCATTGACTTTCAAGCACTTAATCACCTCACCATCAAGGATAAGTTTCCAATTCCTATTGTTGATGAGCTTCTTGATGAGCTTCATGGGGCTCAATTTTTCTCCAAGTTGGATCTTCGTTCTGGGTATCATCAAATTCGGGTTCATGAGGATGATATCCCTAAAAAAGCTTTCCGCACACATGATGGCCATTATGAGTTTTTGGTCATGCCCTTTGACCTCACTAATGCTCCTTCCACATTCCAGGCCTTAATGAATAAAATATTTCGGCCCTACTTGCAGAAATTCATTTTGGTATTCTTTGATGATATCCTCAACTACAGTAAAACATGGGCTGAACATCTCCAGCATCTGGATCTTGTCATGCAACTTTTCTCTGACCATCATCTCCACGCCAAACAGTCTAAATGTGCTTTTGGACAGAAGGAAGTTGAGTATCTTAGGCACATTATCTCAGCACAAGGGGTTCGTGTGGATCCTGCCAAAATCGATGCCATGAACAATTGGCCGCAACCTCAGACACTCAAGAGCCTTCGTGGTTTTTTGGGGTTGACTAACTACTACCGCAAGTTTATCAAGGATTATGGGAAGATTGCAGCTCCATTAACTGCTCTATTGAAAAAGGATGCTTTTACATGGACACATGCTACTCAGTGTGCATTTGACAAACTGAAAAAAGTTATGTGTACTACACCTGTTCTAGCTATGCTCGACTTTTCCAAGCCCTTCACTATTGAGAGTGATGCTTGCAGCAATGGACTTGGTGTTGTTCTCCTTCAAGATGAACACCCCATTGCGTTCACTATCAAAGCCCTTTCAGGTAAGAATTTAGCTGCCTCTACATATGAGAAGGAAATGATGGCTATTTTGCATGCAGTACAGAAGTGGCGACCATACCTATTAGGAAATCATTTCTGCATTAAGACTGATCACCAGAGTCTGAAATATTTCATAGAACAGCGTGTCTCCTCCCCAGCACAACATAAATGGGTTAGCAAACTCATGGGTTATGACTATGAGATCACTTACAAGAGGGGTAAGGACAATATTGTGGCAGATGCTCTTTCTCGCACATTTTATGTCCAAGGTTCTCTTTCATCTATTTCTATGCCTGTTCCAAATTGGTTGCAATCTGTTCAACAGGGTTATGTCAATGACTCTTCCTTATCTCAAATCATCCAACAGTTGACCAACAACCCTTTTGCTGTACCACATTACTCTTGGGATGGTGCTTCCCTAAGATATAAGGGTCATCGGGTGCTTCCCCAGAGCATAGATCTTCAACAGGCTGTCTTCTATGAACTCCATGCTTCTCCATCAGCAAGGCACTCTGGGTTCCTCAAAACGTATGAATGGGCACGTCATAACTTCTTTTGGCAAGGCATGAAAAGGACAATTCAACAGATGGTGGCTGAATGTGATACTTGCCAATGCAATAAGGGTGAAATGACACTCCTTTTAGGATTGCTCGAACCCTTGCCCATACCTACACGGATTTGGACAGATATTTCTATGGATTTCATTGAAGGGCTCCCTAAATCTGGGGGGAAGACAGTGATTCTCGTTGTGGTTGATCGCCTCTCCAAATATAGTCATTTTTATGCTCTCAGCCATCCCTATACAGCCTCCTTAGTCGCTCAAATTTTCCTGGACCAGATCTTTCGTCTTCATGGCATCCCTTCTTCCATTGTCTCGGATCGTGATGCGAATTTCACTAGTCATTTTTGGCCAGAACTATTTCGCCACACTGGCACCAAACTGAAGATGAGTTCAAGGAATCACCCACAAACAGATGGTCAGACTGAAATTATCAATAAATGCTTGGAAACTTATCTTCGTTGCTTCACCTTTGAACAACAACATCAGTGGGAAAAGTGGATCCCTCTCGCTGAATGGTGGTACAATACCTCTTACCACACTGCCTCTAAAATGACCCCATATGAAGCAGTCTATGGCTAGGCACCTCCAGTTCTTCTTGCATACACCCCCAATAGTTCACCAGTTCAGGAAGTTGACACAGTCCTTCGAAACCGCGATCAGATTCTTCATAATTTGTAGGACAATCTTCAGATGGCAAGAAATCGCATGAAGCAACAAGTTGATTAGCACCGTTCTGAGCGCACTTTTCAAGCAGGCAATATGGTTTTTCTTCATCTCTAGCCGTACAAGCAATCCTCCCTGAAACTCAAAGGGCGTCATAAGCTCGCTCCAAAGTTCTATGGGCCATATCGGATTCTTCAGAAGATTGGGTCCGTTGCTTATATATTGGATCTTCCTCCTTCTTCCTGCATTCATCCAGTATTTCATGTCTCTTGTCTGAAGAAAGTTCTTGTCACCGACATCAATGGAAAAACTATTTTACCCGAATTGGATAATGAAGGATCCATCCTTTTGGAGCCGGAGGCCATCCTCAATCGGTGCACTCGTCAGCTTCACCCTCACTCTATCACAGAGGTATTAATTCAGTGGCATGGCATGCAACCAGAGGATGCTACATGGGAACCACTCCTTCAGATTCAACAAGAATTTCCACATCTAAAGCTTTGAGGACAAAGCTTTTTTTAAGGGGGAGGGGATGTTAGGAACCCATGTCTTTACTTTGTTAGTATTTTGTTGTTGGATTCATATGCTTTGTAAGTCATCCCGTAGTATTTGTTGATCCATAGTTTGTGTTATTGTTGTTGGCACATATGTTTTGTAAGTCGCCCGTAGTATTGTTGATCTATAGTTTGTAGTGGCCCATGGTTTTGACCCATAGTATTGGCACCTAGACTTAGTATATAAGTGTGTGTTGAGGCCTATGAAGGTACCGTGAAGTTATTTGTATAGAGCTTGCTCAAAGGCGGTTGCCCCCTCGAAGTGGCTTGCGATCAATACAAGTGATTCTAAGTTCTGTTATTCCTGCTATTTCGCATATTCTCATTAATTAATTGTTGCAGGTTCTTCACAGGAACTAGTTCATACTCTATTCTATCTACGGAAATGAAAGAACTTGAAACAATGCAACTAAACCAAATCAAAACACTATGTAAATAAATACTAATTAGGAACTTGAATGCAAACTGGAAATGAAATACTAAACTAATTCAGAAATAAGACAAACTGAGATTTAACAAAGTCTATGATAACATTGTAAACAAGTGTAAGCTAATATAGGTCCTAGACATCAGAAATAATTCATAAACTACCTAAATCATAAGCAAAAGACATTTATACTACTTCTACTTAAACCAAAACTATTTCTCATTTGAACAGTACAACATATGTTGAATGTAAATGAATTTCATCATTAATAAAACTGAAACGGTTAACCTATGTGCAAATGTAAAATGAGATATGAAATGTTAAGGGTGGATTCGAATCCCAAACTAGCTACAGAATGTGATGAAGGACTCAAAAATCAACCTACATCCTAGCTAACTATCCCTGCATGAAATGAAATACTAACAATTCTGGAAATGACTGCAAATTCTGGAAAATTCTGTCTAAATGCGAATGAAAGGCTAAAAGAAGGTCTGAAAGACAGTCTAAACGAAAGGTGCGAATGGCTGGCCGAATGACATTCCGGATGACATAAATGTTACAAACTATGAAAATAAACAAGCTAAATGAATTTAATGCCAGCTGGATTATGTATATTAGTCTACGGTGCAAGCAAAGCAGTAAATAAGCTATTAAATTGAAATAATGAGAAGAAACTACACTAATCTATATCTAAGGAAAGAAAACCATTTCTATTGCATAATAAAATAGAGCTGAAAGGTAAACAAATCTAATCTACAACTACAGTAACACTCACAGAGCTAAATCTGATTACAAACTGAAATTGAAATACTAAACTAATTAAATTTGATCTAATTGCAATGGAAAAGCTAAAAGGAAAGCCGAAAGAAACTATGCATGACCGGTCACTTTAAATTTTGGAAACGTAAGTGTATTAACAACAAGAAATATATTACAGGAAACAAAGAAACACCATTTACAGAAAAACCAAATTAAATACATATACTGAAAATGAAAACTAATTATCTGCATAAAAGAAATAACGAAATATACACAATGAAAAACCTCTGGTTGTTGAGGGGCCCTTCTCAGCAATCAGGGATTGTGTATAACTCAGATCATTCACCAACAGAACATGAATTTACTCATCAACAGCTAAAATCAGAGACTTTCTATTAAACTGAATCGAAGGTTACACAACGTTTTTTTCTCTATAGCTTTGCGCATGCATTTCTCAACTTGAGATGTCTTTATATAGTTTTACAAAGAGAGAGCAGGTCGACCCTTTTAGTGGTTGACCTCTCTAAAAATAGGTCTTAATGGCTACAGGAACGGTCCATTAAATCGCACAGACCGTTTTCCTTCTTCCGTGGGCGTTGATTCTCTTTGACATGGGCAACTGGTGCATTGTTAGGTTGGGCGAACAGGAACACGAATCTTCTAGAACGAGGGCTCACGAACCATGAGGGACACGTTGCCAACAGAACCCACGTCATGGTTTTTTCCTTTAGTGCACTTGAATATTCCAACCAACGAATCTGCGGGTGTGAACGAAGGGCTGAACGATGGTCTGAATGCGGTTGGGCGTCTTGGACGTGAACACGCGTCTGAATGAGAGTCTGTTTGAGAACCATGGCCTGCAGAATGAAGTTTATGTGCCAATCAAGTCGAGAAATGCTAGATTAATGTTAATAAACCATAAAATGATGATAATCAATTAAGATTTATGAAATATTCAAATGTATTCATACCTGAGTTCAAATGGTGGTCTGAATGGCAAGAAGTATGACTTATCATATAAAAAATGGTAAAAATTACGCCATCATAGCACGTTTAATGATCAAAAGTGATGACAAAATTGGGCATCAACAAAAGCATAATACCTTGGGCCCTGGTATTTATATCTTATGCAGGAAGAATGATGAAACTACCTCACATTTATTCCTTCACTGTGATTACTCTTGCCAAGTTTGGGTCAAGGTTGAATGACATATGGCAAGTTTGATTTATGGAGTAAAGGCTTGATGGATGAATGTTTTAAGGTTTGGTTTATGATGAGATATTTGAATTGTCGTTTATCTCATTGATTGTGATATGGAGTATATTGTTGGTGCATAATTCTCTTTTATTTGGGGATAACTATCTTCCTCCATTTCAAACAGTTGCTCAAGTTCTTTCCACACTCCCTGACTATATAAATTCTCCAAAGATTAAGATGTTGCACAGTCTTATTCCACCTTCAATCGACCGTGAGATGACCTAGTGTAATTTTGATGGCATAAGTCAAGACAAAGATGCACTTTATGGCATTGGTTTTATTTTATATCCATCAACATCTCATCGTGTCATTTTTAAATTTGTTCCAGGGAAGGGAATTACCAATCGAGGTGAATTTACAACTTTATTTTATGCATTAAAGATGACCTTGGATATAGGTATAACTCATTTGCATGTTTTTGGAGATTCACTCTTGGTCATAAATTGGATGAACAATTTTGTCTAGGTGCTAATAATGCATTATTTCATTTGGCACAGTAGTTGAAGGACATCTCCTTCCACATTCAACATATTAGTTTCACTCATATTTACAGGGATATGAATGAAAAAGCTGATTCACTTTCCAAAATAGGTCTACACATGAACAAATTATTTCTCTTGGGAAGAGGAAGCTGAGGGACAACTAGTGGCCTCTAGATCAGGGGTGTTACCATATTTTTAACTAGTTATGATGGTATTTCCTATTGATCATTTTGTTTTGTTAGATATATGTGATACTAGTATATGACTGGATGTGCCTATGACTATTTTGGTTAGTAAAGATTCTGGTGATACTTATTTTTGGGTGATCTATCAATCACTTTTTGTCATGTTTATAGTTTGTTCCTTGAGGATTTGAGGATTGTATTTTTGGTTCATCTCAAATAAAAAGTATGTTTTTTTCTTGGGAAAAGAATTATTATATTATATGGAGTAAACAAATAGAAGCCATAGAAACCACCCCTATCCAATCAAGAACCCCTCGATAGTCATTCGTGGTGTTAGTGTTGGAAATTTTCAGCATCTATGTACCCCTCCTTATTTAATTTATTTTTACATTTTGGGAATATATATTTTTGTCATAGAATGCATCATCCTTAAAAAAATATTTTTGTTAAAATATTAATTTTCAATAATAAAGTTTAATTTTAAAAAATATTATTTATTTCCTTGATATTAATAAATATCCCTACTATTTATTTTTTATTTGGAAAAATAGTTATATTATATAAAGTAAAAAATAGAAGAGACACCACCCTTACCCAATCAAGCACCCCTCCATAGTCATTAGTGGTGGTAGTGTTGGAATTTTTCACCATATATATACTCCTCCTCATTTAATTTTTTTTTTTTGTGTTTTGGGATTATGCATTTTTGAGATACAATGTTTCTATCTTTCAATAATTTAAACAAATATTTTTGAGAATTCTCATATATATATATATATATATATATAATATTTTATTTAACAAGAACATTTTATTTTAATTTTTTGGCGGATAACATTTTAGATATCTTAGTGTAATTTTTTGTAATGTAATTATAAACTTTTGTTTAAGGTTTTTATATTGTATACATGTATTTACACCAGCATAGATCCATCTTATATCTGTATCTATCAAGCATCGAGAGGGATTCAATTTCTTGAGGTGTATTTCTTTTTTTTTTAATTTAAACTGAAGAAATTTGATCTCTCTTGATTGATAGATCCGAGTTTAAGTTTTAAGTTTTTATTTTATAAAAGAACATCTATTTTTTAATTACTTTTCATAATATTTTATTTTATGAACCAATATGGATTTTTTTAAATACTTTTCATAATTTTTTTTATGAGTCGACATAAAAAAATTTAGTTATTTTGTTAGTAACAAACGTTAAACCATCTCCCCCATATTGAACTGTAAAGCACCTCATTTCTCTCAATACAAATATAACTTTTCTTAAAAATATATGTTTGTATCAATTTCGATTAGCATATCTTTATGTAATTTTTTTAATTTTTTAATGTAATTATAAACTTTGGTTTAAGGCTTTTATATTGTATACATGTATTTAGAATATAACTTTTCTTCTTAAAATTATATGTTTGTATCAATTTCGATTGGCAAAAAGTATTATAATTTATAATTTGGTGTTTTTTGCGTTGAAAAAGTAAAGAGCATTTTGGAACTTGAGATGAAAGAGATAAGTTATGTTGGTAGGTAATAACATAAAAAATTTAATTATAAAAAAAAAAAAGTTTAATAAGTAAAATAATTTTTATTTTTTTACATAAAAAAATATATTTGTTATTTCATTTTGAAATTAAAGTATATAGTATAAATTTATAAAAAATAACAATATATAAGAACATTGAAATGTATGACAAATACAAACTAACACTTTTTAACACTTTTTTGAGGTTTATGAAACATGGCAAAAAATGTATACATCAATGTTAAACTTAAATAGATTAACGTGAAAATGTGCATGCGTCTTTCTTATATCTTTGTTTAGAAAATTATATAAAAATGTTAAAAAAATAATAATTAACAATAATATTAAATAAATAAGATTATATTTTATGTATATAATAGTTGGCATAAGAAAGAAAAGGATTTTAAAAAAAGTGAAAGATTCATTCAATTGGGAAATAAGAATATACACTTTCTCAAGTTTAATGAACATGAAAAGTAGCAATTGAGAATCAAAGCAATGTTAATCTTAACTCTACAAAAGGTAAGGATGTGGGTGTGTGAATTTTTCCATAATCTATACAAAAGTGTGTTATAATGGGGGAGAAACCTCTATATATATTAAAAAAATTCAACTTAAATTATCAATACATAGATAAGGTGTGTGTTCTAGCAATAAGTAGTAAAGCGATCAAGATTGTGTTAACACGTGGACCTAAGTTCAAAACCCACCTTATGGGTGTAGATGAGGCTAAGTGTAAATCTAATATGGTTTTATAGTGTAGAGATGCCCCTCATAGTGTCACACCTTAGCGAAAGGACAATTGTAAGTTACTATAAACAACATTTAGATAGTAAAATGATAAATAACGTGTATAAATAACAAAATATTGAGACTATTTAAAAGTGGCTCGTGAAATCTTGAATTTGAAATACTAGTATTTATTTGGAGATTTCAAATTTAAATAAGATAGCTCAAGCTTCATTATATCTCCTTTGTTTCTATAAATCTCAGCGCACCTTCTTATGAGAGATGCATTATTTTAATTCCCTCGCTCGCCATCAAAAAACTTTGTCATTGTTTATTTGGTAAATTATGTGGTATTTTAATCTCTGAAAAATCTTAAATGATTTATAATATTGCTATGTGAATAATCATTGTCGTTGGCTTGTGTCATGGTGTTTCTTGACATCATGACATTTGACCACATGTGGATGCCACCCAATAAGCATGAGAGCAATTCCAAACCTTAAATTTTGTAAAATTTGAGTGTAAGATCATTTTGTGAAATTTGAGTGTAAGGTCGTTACAAGCAATTGAGGAGAAGATTAGTTGTTTTACAATGAAATCTTACAATTATGATGGTCTAGAGTGCTCATGAGTATTATGTCATAAAGTAGGATTAAAAACCAATGAAATTCACTTTTTCTAATGTCCTTTTTTAACATTTTTATTACTAAAACGTAGTAAAATTTAATTTTGCATTGTTGAGATGGTGAAATTAAGTTGATGAGATTATGTATTTTAGGTTTTAGGAGGTTTTTTTAATCTCTCAACATCTCAACATCAATATTATTATAATGGTGGTAGTTATTAACATCCATTGAGATGAACTTTGGCCTATTAAACCTTAAGAAAAAAAAATGTGATGGATTATTTGATTTGCTTTAGAATTTTATTTATGTGTTTGAAAATCTTTAAGAGAAGCATGCCTAAATCCTCATAGTTTTGATGAGTTAAAAAGTTAGCCATCATTCATTTTAACATTTTTTTAGATTTTTTTGGGGTAAGATTTAGCTAACAAAATTCCAATGAAGTTTTGTTAGAAAATGTGCATTATCTCTTTTTACTTTGTCCTATGTCTCCATCCCTAGTTTACTTTGGCAATTAATAAAACTCAATAACAAACATTGATTTCACGCACCTCATCACAAACCCTGAAATACACCGGCAACCTCAACTTTATTCAAGGTTGTTGGTGACTTGCATGCATTATCACATTTTCTTTTGGTTTATTAAAAATATAAATTATTATTAATATACTATTCAACAAGTGAAGGGTATGGGAAAGTGAACAATAAATAGTATACACTTACTAGTAGATTAATTGAGGTTGCATATGTCAAGTTATTTAGTCTAAGATCTAAACACCTTCATATCGAATGGTATATATCATGAGATATAAAACATTACAACATTAATTGTCTTATTACTGGGTGCATAATGTTTTCCATTCACTTTCACATTCCCTTCACTATTTATTACACTAGCCTAGATCCAAATCCTAGGTTCTATCAAGCGCCGAGAGGGATCAAATCTCTCGAGGTGCAAACCTCTTCTCAGGTATTGCACTCAAGGAGATTTTCGAGGGCTCCTTGAGTGTAATACCTCTTCTCAGGTATTTATTAATTTTTAATGTTTATTCATTTTTATTAATGGCCGACAATAATATGGACAAACATGGACAAACATTTCAATATCTCCCTCATATTATTACTTTTTACTTTTTATTATTACATTTTATTAATGACCGACAATAATATAAACAAACATGGACAAACGTTACAAGATCTCCCTCATATTATTATTTTTTACTTTTTATTATTACATTTTATTAATGGCCGACAATAATATGGACAAACGTTACAAGATCTCCCTCATATTATTACTTTTTATTTTTATTATTACATTTTATTAATGGCCGACAATAATATGGACAAACATGGACAAACGTTACAAGATCTCTCTCATATTATTACTTTTTACTTTTTTATTATTACATTTTATTAATGGCCGAAAATAATATGGACAAACATGGACAAACGTTACAAGATCTCCCTCATACTGGACTGTAGAGCGCCTATCAACACAATTAGTAATGTAAAAGTGAATGACAAAACTTATACACCTAAAACAAAGCCTAAAATAAAAATAATTAATATTATATATTACAATATATGTACGTTTAAAATCACAAGATAATCAATATTAAAAAGAAATTTAAAAATTACTTCAAACTTTAGTTAAAACCACCTAACATTAAAAAAGAGATCAATATAAAAATATTAAATTCACTCTTAAATGCACATCATTTCCACGTTCCCCTTCTATATTAATTATGAATTACGACTAAAAGTAAAATGAGATAATACATACATGTTGCCAACAACCTTGAATAAAGTTAAAAGTTGTTGGTATATCCTAGGTTTTGTGCGGTCATGGATGAAATAAATATTATCTTTACACCATAAATTATATATATATAGACATGTTTATTTTCAACACACATTTCTAGTTGTCCTAGCATTCTATTTGCACAACTTGTGGACATAATATATGTCTAGTGTTTGACAACTTCATAGGATTTATGAGCAATATTAACCTTACACGTCAATTTCAATTCCACTTAAAGCATAACAACACAACACGCATGGTTCCCATTGCCATCAATCCTCAATTATGCTTAAAGGAGAACAACACAACACGCATGGTTCCCCATTGCCATCAATCTCATTATCCATCTCTTTTTCCTTCAATGATACGATGAAAGCACCCACAAACAAAGCTAGTGGTCGTAGGTGATTCATCATGTGGGTCTTCCTGTGTGACTGGGGCTATTGTACACGTAAAGTAACTGTCCATTCATTTCATTTTTGTAGGTCTTTTTCTTTGGCTTGGGTTGTTATACACGTAAAGTATTAACTTATTAATGTGGGTCCTCTTTATATTTCATAATGGCCTTATACATAATATGTCCATAATAGTAATAATTAAAAAATAAACTTTGGGTTAAGGCTTTTATTTAATATAAATATTATATTTTCATATATTTATAATATAATTTTTTTAAACTAAATATTTGTATAAGAGTTAAAAGTATTATGAATTATAATTTGACAATGTTATTATATTGAGAGCAGCAATGAGCACGGTGCAACTTGAGTGAAAGAGATATGTTATGCTGATTTTTTTTCACTTAAAAAATATCACAGTTTATATTTTTTATTTCTAAAAAACTTGAACCGTATTGTTCAATTGGCATATATGTTGTATATAAAAAAGTTGCATATTATTTACATTCATCTTAGAGCCATATTCTACTACTCTTTATCAATATTCAAAAAAATAAATCAATTATTTTTCTCTAATGACAAAATCAGATTATATAATCATCATGTGTGTTATATCTCCATAACGGTCAACATACTAAGAATGATTTGTTGTATATTCTATATAGTATATAACTAACTGGAAACCCAAATACCAAGTCCTTCCAGCCGAAAGAGGTTATATTAAGTATGATTCTGGTTCATATTCCTTGGTCAAATCGTTTTGGATCTCCTGCACATGCCAAATATCTTCATCGATTAGCAACCCTTTCTTTGAAAGCTAGTCTACTAATACATTGTGCTACCTATATATATGATGGAAATTCTATGCATCCAAAGAGTCCTATATATATGATGTGTTATGTTGATAGATAACAAACACAGCATAAATATTAAAATGTAAAATGTAATATAAACCAGTATAGATCCATCTTAAATCCGTATCTATCAAGCATTGAGAGAGATCCAATTTCTTGAGGTGTATTTCTTTTTTTAAATTTAAACTCAAGAAATTTAATCTCTCTTGATTGATAGATCCGGGTTTAAGTTTTAAGTTTTTATTTTATAAACCAACATCTATTTTTTAATTACTTTTCATAATATTTTATTTTATGAGCCGACATGGATTTTTTTTAAATACTTTCCATAATTTTTTTTTTTACATTTTAATTAATGGCCGACAATACATTTTACTTTTTTACTTTTCATTAAATACTTTCCATTACATTTTACTTTTTTCTACATTTTGATTAATGGCCGACAATAATAAAGACAAACTTTACATGTAACGTTACAAGATGAGTCTCCCTCATAGTATTACTTTTTACTTTTTAGCCGATAATAAAGACAAACGTTACAACATCTCCCCCATACATTATCTCCATTTTACTACATTATTTTTTGCCGACATGTTACTAACGTTACATCACGTTATAAGATCTCTCCCATACTGAACTAGAGTACCTCTAGACGCAAAAAGAATCACCATATTAAAAAATAAATAAATTATCATAAATTTAACTTATTGGTAAATCTTGTAAGCAATAAAAGGTCTACACTTATATTCTTTTAATTCCTTTCAATGTTTAACCATATAAGATACAGATGAATATATTAATTTATTTTTGACAAACTATAACATATTTTTATATGTTTAACGAAAACTTATTTCGATTAACTGTTTTTTTCAATTGAAGTCTCTGCATGTATTCATTTGTATTGTCCCTCCAAATGATATATAAGGATGTTGATGACAAAGTTCAAATTGAATGAAGATTGATCAAATAGCTAAATTTATTAAACAATGATAATTATTAAAAAGGGTATTTAAGTTAGTGGTAGATTTGGGTGGATCATTTCTAAATGGGTCACATATTTGGGTGGTTGTTTATATCCACCTAGATCATTGAGGTAGTAATGAAATCTCAATACCCAGTAGTATTGAGGATAATGGTTTATCGAAGTTGCCTTAAAATTTCATCCCAAGTTTGTTGTGATATTGTTGTTGAAGTGTAAAAATCTATTGATATGGATGTTGTCTAATTAACGTAGATTCTCATTTTGTGTGGATTTATCACGAGTGAGGATCCCCCTTGCGCTTCTCCAACATACTCAATTGATTAGTATAGATTTCAAAAATGGGTGAATATTTGACATAATATCGATACCATAAAGTTGATTAAATGCTTAAATATAATTACAATTTTTAACTTTTAAAGATTCACAAAATGTTGTTATTAAAATTTAATTGTCAAGATAAAAGTGTAATTTCAAGTAGAATAACTAATGCTAAGGCTTAAAATTTCAACTATTTATTAATTATTAATATAACAATGGAGCTATAATAGCAAATGATAATTGAAATCTCATACTATTTGTAACTTCATCATCACAAAACAATCGCCACATTCGCGAATCTTTAGCCTATATGAAAAATTTGAAAATGCGAAAACTAAGTAATCATTTCAAACAAATTATTGACTATTGTTCCACGTAATGAACATTCAAATCCGCATGCATTACTTGATCAACATTAAAAAACTACGTACATTGAGGTTATGAACACATATCTACCTATTAAACTCTATTTTGACGTTGTTATATTATGTTATGTTTCAAATGTGTGAATATAATGTTTCAAGTTAATTACATTGAAGAATGAATGTTACAATAAAATTTTGAACAAGCAATATAATTTTAAATTTTCTAAAGTTTAAATAATGCATGGTTTTGTATTTATGAGATGTCTAGTTTCATATTTTAATCGTACTAGAATTTTTATTTATGTATTTTTTTATGTACCAAATCAAGTCTGTATACGTATTCATACTCAAGTATTGCTACTATGCAAAGACCTAAGGGAAGGCTATGCTATGGAGCTGGCCATAAAATGAAGATCAATGGGTATATTAACACACTTGTCCCCCTCCATCCACTTAGAAAAATGACAAATTCTACATGCTTGCACATGCCTTTTATGATGTTGAAATACCACTAGAGGTTAATGATGATGGTTGGGAGTCTATAGTCATTGGTTTTATAATTACTACCGATGGTCAAGGCCAACCTCTAAGGATTGTGATGATCTCCCCAACACTAGGCTCTTCCTAGTTATTATTTATTATTTGATGAAATTGGACTTACATTTCTTCTACAAAATGAGCTACTATATCCATGAGTATATAATATAGGTTAGAAATGTAACATATATCTATAATAATAGTGCATCATACATAAGTTAAATATAATATTTAAAAATATAACCATAATAGAAATATGAATATTATGAATGAAATATGAGTAAACATATTATTATCAATTACAAAAGATGTGTGTGTGTGTATGTGTGTGTGTGTGTGAGAGAGAGAGAGAGAGAGAGAGAGAGGGAGAGAGAGAGAGAGATGAGGTTGACCCAGTAAAGAGACCATAAGGACATTCAGAATAGAAGAATAAGGAAATCTTACCCTGTCCATTTGAAAATCGTAAATGGATTTCCAACTTTATGGACAAATAGAAGCCCTAAATGATAGTTCAAGACCTTATCAATTGTTACAATATTTAGACACTTAGCATCCTATTGATATCAACTTGGTTTAATGTGTCTTTATGTAAAGTATGTTTCTTTAGTGTGTTTTTGTAGTTATCTAATCCAATAGTCACAATTATGTCATAGACGTAAAGTGATATAATGATTCAGCTTCTCCTAGATACTAATGACCATACTAATACAGTGGCTTGACAACTGATCAATCCATGATCTCTATTTAAAGAGGATGGAGGGTCATTTGTTGATGATCGATTATGAGAGACTCATGTGTAAACTATTTCTCTAAATATAATTCCCCTAGTGGTCACTTTGGTGAGGATCATGGATTGTTTCCCTCTCTTAGGGTTTTAATTATGTAATACATTGATGTAGTGATTTGTGATATGTTTGTTTGAGTGGTTTCCTTAAGGTGTTTAACCTACGTAGATATACCATTTGTATCAAACATGATATCAGAGTGCTTATGAAGACCCACTCCCATTTTTTATTGAGATCCTAAATTCGTGTCACTACATGCATCAAAGGACTTCTATTTTCTATTGTTGTTGAGCATGTATAAGTTGAGACAACAATTCTAGTGCATTTAGAGCATCATTTTTTGTTGGAAACCCTTTTTGTTTCACCCAAAAAGGTTTTTTTTGTTGAACTTTGGTGTTGTCATTGATGTCAAAGAGGTTGTTGGACTTGGTGATGACTTTGAAATCTAAATGCTAGTTTAAAGAAGTATATAAAATCATGTACGCAAGCCTCTAATCCCACTAGGTCATGGTACTCCAGTGCGCAAGTCCCACCAATCCAAGGAACTAGTGTGTGCAAGACCCACAAATTAATGGCACTTCATCCGCACAAGATAAGACAAGTGGCAGATGTTTGTGTAAGCTTGCACGCAACAAAAGGAAGAAGGGGTGTTACTGACATAGAGAAGCCCCAACTTGTGGACACATCAATTGAGAAAGATGAGTATAAATAAGAGTTAGATTGATGACTGATAAGTAAGCTTGGAAGAAAAAATGGAGTAATAATTTGAATCGGAAAGCTTCGGTTAGATGAAATGCTCAGGGGAATCAGAGGTAATATGATTTGAAGAAGTGAGCGAGGTTACAAGACATGCAGAAAGAACAAGGAGCAGTCACACAGACATAAGGAGCATTAGTGAGAAAGGCACAAGGAACATGCGGATGAATATGTATGCATAATAAGTACAGTTAATGGGACAATAGCAGGATGTAGTGTAAGAGAAACTGTGAGAAGAATTGAAGCATAGTACATCAAAGTGTGTGCAGTAGGAAGAAAAGCAGAGTGTAGAATGAAGTGCATGCAGAGCTGAAGTCAGTGCAATAGAGGTGTAGCAACATCTATATCTCAAGGTGGTTGGACGAGGCAAGGAAAGGATATTAAAGTCTCCATTCAGGTTGGTGCTTGAACACAGCAAGTTGGTGCTTACATGGAGGATTGGTGTCATCACGGGTTGAAGCCTTCTTCAGCAAGTTAGTGCCTGCATGGAGAATTGGTGTCCTCATAGGTTGGATCCTGTTGTTTGTGAGTTGGTGCTTGCATGTGCGATTGGTGTCTGATATATATATATATATATATATATATATATATATATATATATATATGTCTATATATATACGTATGTGTGTGTATATATATATACATACGTATACATACATGCATACATACATACATACATACATACATACATACATACATATATATATATATATATATATATATATATATATAAGTTTCTTCAAAGATTCTACGTATAGTTGGTTTTTATTGATGTGTTTATAAATAGCAATTGGTGCATGTAAAAAGTGAATTATTGTTAAATATGTGCATGATACTAATTCACCCCCCTCTTAGTATCATTAAGAATTCCAACAGTTGGTATCAGAGCAGGTTGCTCCAGGAATAGTTTAACAGCTGGAAGATATATCACCATGCAGATATGGATAAACAGGAGGTAATTTCTACAAACAGAGCACCTAGGTTTGATGGTTCAAACTACATCTTCTGGAGCATAAGGATGGAAGTGTAATTACAATCTATTAGAGTTGATTTCTGGCAAGCTGTTAAAAATGGCTATAAAGTTCCTGAAACCACACAAGTTGTTGCAGTTGACAAAAGGATATATGAGTGTAATGCAAGGGATATGAATGCAATATCGTGTGGTTTCGCTGACTCAAAATTCACCAAGGTCATGTAGTGTACATTAGCTAAATAAGTATGGGATAAGCTTAAGAACATCTATGAGGGAGATGAGAAGGTCAAGAAGGAAAAGCTGCAAACTTATTCAGGATGGTTTGAAACCCTAAAGATGAGGGAAGAAGAAAATGTTTCATCTTATGTTCTCTGAGTAGATGAGATTGTTAATGCCATTAGAATTCTTGGAGTACAAATCACTGAGGAAGCACTAGTACAAAAGGTATTAAGATCCGTTCCATCAAGTTTTGACTCCAAAGTATCATCTCTAGAATATAAAGATGATTTGTACAAGTTGAAGATGGATGAACTTCATAGGATTCTTATTGCATATGATATGAGGGTAGAAAAAGAGAATCCTTCCAGAAAAGATGTTTCCTTCAAAGTTTCCAAGAAGATAGAGGATAGCAGGTTGGAATAGAGCAAAATTTCCCCGGATATATCATATGATGAAGAAGAAAACTTTGTAAAGAATCTCAAAAGGGGCCCTCATGGCAAATATAGAGTTAATTTACCTTTCAAATGTTTTGAATGTGGTAGAGTAGGTCACTTTGCTTCCAAATTACCTTACAAGGAAAGCAAGGATAGTGACAGTGAAGAGGACCTCAATTATAGATAACAAAGAAAAACACATCAACAAAACAATTCTGAACATAAGAAGAAAATGATTTTGTATTCCAAAGAGGATAGTGGTTCATCCGATGAAGATGATAGAGAAATTCTCTTCATGGCAATTGAAGAAGACCCGGAACATGAAGGATCATAAGATGAAGAAATGGCTGAAGTGGATTTTGAAGGAGAGACTATCAGTTCCTTGGAAGAACTAAAGAAATCAAGAAAGAATAACAAATATCTACAAGAAAAACCATCACACATAATAGGACAGCTGACACAAAAAGAAGAAAATTGTGAAAAGTTGGAGAGTGAAATTATTTCTTTAAATAGAAAACTACAAGAAGTAAATACCCAGTTGAATTTAAAACAAAATTCCAGCAATAGTACTAAATCCCTATATACAATTATAAATAATCAAGGATTAGTATTTGATAAGTTAGGGTTAGGCTATGAAGTCCTAACCTCAACAAATCCAACATATAGAATAAGTTTCGCAGATGTGATCAAAGGCTCTATTTCAAGAAAGGATCGGGATTTCAGAGAACGGGACAAGAATTTATCTCCTGAGAAACCTGGTACTATGCAATTTCAAATATATCACTCTACAAGGTATCAAACTCTCTTCTTGGGAAATTTATTTCTCTATAACAAGTTTGGATATAAAGCAATAGATTTCAAAGCTTACGCAAAGGAGAATGTTAAGAAAAATCGCATTTACTGTGAAACTAGAAAGAATGATGTTAGAAGGCTCGTTGAACCTATGAAAGAGGATTTAAATTCCTTCAACCCTTTGAATTTAGATGTTGAGTATCATAAATGTCACAATTATGGACATATTGATCATGAATGCACATATCAGTTACCATATGTGTCTACTGGTGAAATTAAGAATATTCCCAATAAAAGAATCTTCACAGAATTCTTGCAGAAAAGGAGAGACCAACAAAGTCAAGAAGGATGCATCATGTCCTTACACGTGCAGAGCAAAATAGGTCATTGGTATGTTGATTGTGGTTGTTCCAAACACATGACAGGAAATAAAGACAATTTCTTGAAGTTTAAAGAAGAAAAGGGAGGCAATGTTTGTTTTGGAGATGATGGGCCTGCTAGAATTCTTAGAAAGGGCATGGTAAGTCTTGGAGATAAGGAAACCAAAGCTGAAAATGTATTACTTATAGAAAATATGAAGCACAATCTTCTTAGTGTAATCCAAATGTGTGATCAATGACATATTCTTACATTTGATTCCAAGAAATGTAAAATAAGGAAAAACGACACTAACAGATTGGTAGCAATGACATCCAGATAGTGTACTATAGTACTCCTTGTATCTTGTTTTTGAAAAGATGACCTGATGATAGTGCATCCATGAGATCAAGAATCACTGCAAGATCTACAGTATGAAGGTGTACATTAAACCCAGTTTGGGATTACACAGAGGCTCTTGGATGGCTACGAGGCGGATTTTAGCTGTTCACCATTGTTTATAGAGTTGCAGACACCGGAATGGGCACGAGATTGGTTAGCAGAAGCGCATCTCAACTACCCAGCAGTTCTGCCTACATCTTGGAATTGGATGATGGAGTGTACGCTTGATTGACAGCATTGCTGCTCGTATTACAATGGATCGGCTACCCTTGTGAACGCTAGTGTAATCGCGTTGGAGCTCTGCGTGGGTGCGGTGAGGATTCATGTTTCAGCATTGGATCTTTAAGATTGCTTGAAGGCCGTGGGTACAGGGGATCCATTTCTGTCATTGTAGTCCGGCTGGGATGGGTCTTATGTTGGGATTTTAAGCCATTTATGTTCTGTGAAGCATTTCTACTGGTGCTATGATGGCTGCTCCGGGGAAAGGAGACTTTCCTGGTGAAGAATCCCTGCCCCGCTCAGGGATGCCTGCAAAAGCTGGCTCTCCAAAACACCATGTTAAAACGGTCAAGGAAAGAAAGAGACAAGACCTGTTAGTGTTGGGGGTGGATGTGACTATGGCAGAGGCAGAGGATTTCTCTAATACAGCTGTGGTTGGTCATGTGAGGGGACGTAGATTTGGCTGTGGCTTCCTTCAACGTTGGGTGTCTGAACAGTGGATGGACATCGTATCATCAGCTCGTGAGGTCCGTGTATTGACGAAAGGCTGGTTTTCCTTTATCTTCAAGAGCCAAGGGGAGGTCAAGGCTGTCTTGAGTAGAAATTGGTCGATTCTAGGAATCCCTCTTGTTCTGAAAAGATGGTCACCCTTCTTTGACTCTAAGTCGGAGAGAGTTGCGAAAGAACCTCTGTGGGTAAAGCTTCCTGGCCTGCCCATGCATATGTGGAATGAAACACAGTTTACTGAGATTGGGAATTACCTTGGTGAATATGTGTGTTCTGATTCCTCCCATATTAATACTGGCATCTACACGGTTGCTAAAATATTGGTAAATATCGATATTCGGTTGGGACTCTCGGCTGAGATTAAAGTTCACTCCAAGGATGGGGATTTTACACAATTACTGGATTATGTGGGTGTGCCGTTTCGGTGTCATCGCTGTCACTCTCAGAGTCATCTTGTAGCCTGCTGCCCTTTACCGTTTCGGACCTGTAAGCCTCTGTCCAGTATAGCAGCAGATGTAGAGGCTGTTCCAGTGTCTAAGGTGGACTCTCCGGTGGTGGTGGCTGATGGGAATGGGCCTGCTAAGGATGGGGGAGTGAATTATGGTTCTGAGGTGCCATCAATTCATTGTGGGAGGCTAGGATCAGAGGATTTGCTGCCACCTTTGGTAAACATTGGTTTGGAGCATTATGGGAGGGCGCCTCCTGTTGTTGAGGGGGATACTTTCTCCATACCACCGTCTTCTATGATCCTGGAGCTGCCTATTTTTCGTCAGGATTCATCTGCCATTCAATCAGGTATGTATCCTTTAATTTCCCCTGCTGGTTCTTTATTGGATGACCCTATGGTATTGGGGGGGGGCTGCCATGGGTCTCCACCACGTCCGGCTGCTCCTTGTAATCGGCCTGATGTGGATTGTACTGTCACTCCGACTATGGTTACAACCAATCACTCATCCAGCTCCGAGGGCAGTATCCGTTATGCCCTTCATAGTAGGGAGATTCCTGATTGTGGAATGGGGGGCAAGGGTCTACCTGAATTGGCCTCCAGTGTTGGGGGGAAAGGTCGTGGACGTAAATCCCATTTGTCAAAGGCTAAAGAACGGTCTAAAGTGGATGTAGTGATGGGTACACAATCTTCAATCGACTGGGCACTTAGAGCAGTGAAAGCCCATGATGGGGGTTCTTTATGAAAATTATGTCCTTCAATTGTCGTGGGTTGGCGAGTCCCATTAAAAAATCGTCGCTGAGGCGGCTGGTAGACTTAAACCAACCGGATGTATTATTGCTGCAAGAAACATTGGGTGGCAGCGAGGACGTAGTTCGTATTTTAGAATCTTTGCTTACTGGTTGGAAGTTTGTAGGAGTGGATGCTCGGGGGCGTTCGGGAGGTCTGGCCTCGGGGTGGAAGGTCAAGAGCTGCAGATGTGATTGTTCTTGGGGCATATCCTCTGGTCTCGGTTTGGAGGTATGGGATGCAGATCTTGGTCGGACGATCACGGTCCTCAATATTTACGGGCCCTACATTAATAGGGTGGGATACTGGGACTCCTTGTTAGGTATGGACATATTTGATGGCAGGGATGTGATTTTGGGTGGGGATTTCAATCTTACCCTGGGGTCTTCTGAAATTTGGGGGCCTCGGGCTGCTCCGGATCATTTAGCAAACTTTTTCATAAATGCCTTTGTCAGGAAGGATCTACTCGACATTATACCATCCCAGCTATCTCCTACTTGGAGGAATATGAGAACTGGCGTACATAGAGTGGCCAAACGACTGGATAGGTTTCTGGTGGCTGAAGGGTTGGCACTTCGTGTTGATGTTGTCAGACAGTGGGTTGGTTCAGGTGGGATATCAGACCATTGCCCCATCTTCCTGGAGTTACGAGGTAGCAGGAATTAACCACCCAGCCCCTTCAAATTCAATCCTAGCTGGCTGAAGGATAAGACTTTCATTAATCTGGTTCAGGAGCATTGGATTCATCGACCACATGAATCTCAGATGCAGGCTGGTGCTCACTTTTATCACAATCTTAAGAGAATTAAAGAGGCCACGAGAACATGGGCTCATGACAAAAGGGTGTTGGATGACCTGAACTTGCAAGAGGCTGAATTAAACATTGCAAGGATACTTAACAGTCTGGGCATGGGATTTCTGGATGAACTGCAGAAAGGTGAGTTGTTGGAGTGGGAGAGACGCAGGAATGGGATTCTGTGTGAGAGAGAAGAGATGTGGAGAATGAAAAGTAGGGCGGTTTGGCTTCAGTGCGGTGATGAGAATACAAATTTTTTTCAAGCTTATGCTAAGGGGAGAAAATTCACAAACTCTATTTGGGAACTATCTGCTGATAATGGAGAACAGGTTTCTAGCTTTGATGGATTAGCGATGTTGGGGGTTCGTCATTTTGGAGATTTATTCACTGCTCCAACTGGAGTCTCCATAGCTGAGGTTATTCGGGTGACTCAGCTATTTCCCAGTTTTGTGGGGGAGGACGAGAACAGAATGCTGATGGAGGAGGTAACGCAGAATGAGCTCGAGTTGGTTATGAAATCCTTTAATAAAGATAGCAGCCCGGGGCCAGATGGCTGGCCTATAGAATTCTTCATAGGATTCTATGAATTCTTCGGGCAGGAGATTTTGAATGTGGTGGAAGAATCACGCAAGGCTGGGTTTGTCCATGGACCCTTCAACTCCACCTTTTTAGCTCTTATACCGAAGACGGACAAGCCTGTCAGCTTTGATGAATTCAGACCCATATCTCTCTGCAATTGCATCTACAAGATCATATCTAAGGTTATGGCGTGCAGACTCAAGAATATATTGTCTAAGCATATTTCTTGTGAGCAATTTGGCTTCTTGGAAGGACGCCAAATTCATGAGGCTATTGGAGTTGCACAGGAAGGTTTACACACTCTCAAGGTGCAGAAGCAGAAGGGTGCTGTGATTAAGATCGATCTCTCCAAAGCATTTGACAGGGTTAGCTGGCTTTATATCCGGATGCTTCTTACCCATCTGGGGTTCTGCTATGAATTTGTCAGATGGATAATGGCCTGCCTCACAACGGTGAACTTTGCTGTTCTGATTAATGGGTCTGCTAGCCCTTTCTTCCAGGATGGGAGGGGGCTACGACAGGGATGTCCCCTGTCTCCGCTGTTGTTTTTCCTTGTTGCAGAAGGACTTAGCCGATTCATACTGAATGCAAAAGCAGAGGGTTCCTTTAGAGGCATTTATATCTCACAAGTACTGTTCATTACACATCTCCTTTTTGTTGATGACATTCTGATTTTCTGTGATGGCACGAGACAGGATATTGACAAGGTGGTAGAAGGCCTCCAATTAGTGGAAATTGCAGCGGGTATGTTAGTGAATATTGACAAATCTACTATCACATGCTCGAATTTAACCGAGCAGGAGGTTATTAGTATGGTTAACAAACTACCATATAGGATTTTGGAGATAGATGATGGATTAAAGTACCTTGGATTTCACTTAAAACCGAATGCTTACCTGAAGGCTGATTGGTGCTGGTTAATTGCAAAATTAGAACAGCGTCTTCATGGTTGGAGTCATAAATGGCTCTCTCGGGCTGGGAGGCTGGTTCTGATAAAATCAGTCTTGGAAGCAGTTCCGGTGTATTGGATGTCTCTTGCTTGGATACCCATCGGAGTTCTGGTGCAGATAAGGCGACTGTGTTTTGCCTTCCTTTGGAAGGGTACGAGTGATCAACGTGCATTGGTGTGGGTCAGATGGGAGAAAATTGCTGTCCCTAAAGCATTGGGAGGGTGGGGATTAAAGAATATTTTTATGTTTGCCAAAGCATTGGGGGCCAAAGTGTCGTGGTGCATAATCCATACACAGAGTCTCTGGACTAGAGTGGTATATCATAAATATATTGCCCCTTTAACTCTTCTCGAATGGATCAGGCTGAGAAATAAGACGAGGGCAAACTGCTCTGTGGTCTGGAAAGCAGTGGTGCAGCATTTCTCTTTAGTCGGATCTGGATTAGTGTGGCGGATTGGCGATGGGCATCTCCTTCGAATTGGGATGGACCCTTGGGTTGGATGCAGGGGTGGTCATGTCCTTTCTGTGGAACTGAGGTCCCTTTTGGCTACTAGAGGATGTCATTATCTGGCTGATTTAGCGGATCCGGGAGCTACTACAATTTGGCAACAGGGGTGGATTTCTGCACGACATCTTGGGATCTCGACTGAACTACAGGGGGCATGGGAGGACTATATACGGAGGTTAAAACATTCTCATATTCGATTGAACGATAGGACTGATGTACTTATCTGGGATCACCATCCCTCCGGCGTATATACACCTAAATATGGATATATACAACTCAATTTGGAAATACATAACAGGGAATTGGTGTGGTGGTGGAAATACTTATGGAAGCTAAGATGCCTGGGTAAAGCAAAATTACTCTTCTGGGCGATCCTGGAAAATAAGGCCCCTACTTGGGACATTCTGCAGAAACGTTTTCTCCAGGGTCCGGGGATTTGTCCACTTTGTAGGGATGCCGAAGAGAACTTGGCTCACCTTTTTATTCATTGTCGATTTTCACAGGCTGTTTGGAATGATAGCAGCAAGATACTGGATATTAAGGTGAAGTGGAGAGGAACGAATGTGCTGGAAGCTTTCCAATTGTGGTGGTCTGTTCAATATTCCTCCACTTTCCGGGAATTCCCGTGTATATACACTTGGGGCATTTGGATCGCACGCAATAAGGTGTTATTCCAAGACTGCAGGGTCCCTCTGGAATCTATCGTGGCTCAAATGGTGGCGGTTTATCTTCATTATGTGGCCCATGTACAAGTGAGCAGAACTCGACCTGTGCGGGTAGAAACGATTGATAACTCCATGCCATGGGCCTTTTTTGACGGCGCCTCCTTAAACCAACAATCGGTTTGTGGAGGGGGGGGAGTCCTTTACAAAACAGAGGAGCATTATTTCCATCTGGTGGCTGGCTTGGGAAGAGGAACAAATAACTATGCAGAACTCATGTCTCTAAAATTGCTGATGTTATTTGCTCTTGAACAAGGTTGCTTATCGCTTCATTTTTGGTGACTCCCTGTTAGTCATCAACTGGGCAAAGGAGATCTCACAGTGTCATGTGATGGTTCTATTACCTATCCTGGAGGAGGTGAACCGGATAAAATTGTCATTTAACCACATCACATTTACACATGTGTATAGGGAGAGGAATGGGATGGCAGACCAGCTATCCAAGGAGGCAACGCAGCAGGACTTAGCACATGGAACCTGGAGGATAACTATACATTCTCCGGAAGGAACTTTCAGCTATAATCACAGTCCTTTTTATGAGGATAATGATGAGGCTCTGATTTATCCACCACGCATTTGATGACTGGGGAGATGTGGGATGGCTGATCGCTGATCACCCAACGGGAGGCTTCCCACAGGATTTATATATTGAGGACAGGTTGGAACTATAGATCGCAGCTATCATGCGCGGGCCGTATCCATTGTTTACTGTATCCACTGTTAACGGGCTGTATTGATTGAAGCACAATGGCGGGCTGTATGGACAACATTAATTGATCAGAGATGGTCACGACCATCTTATAATTGAGAAATTGTATGTCGAGATGCAGGCTGGAGGACAGCAATAGTTTTTGAATTAGTATGGGTTTTTATTTGAGGGCTGTATGGACAGCATTATGGACACGACCTTCAATTTGAGACAGTAGTCGGAGATGCAGGCTGGAGGACAGCCATATCATCATTTCTGAATGGATTTCTGATGTAAATAATATGGGCGATAATATGTGACAATGTAGGAATCTTAGTGATTCTATTACATATGCAGAATGTAATTTTGTTCCTCTTTTGAAATAAAATTACAAATTTTTCCAAGGAAAAAAAAAAAAAAAGCAATGACATCCAGAACCCCAAACAATGTATATATCTTAGATAAAAGAGAAGAAGAAAGATGTTTTTTGGGGAAAATAGATGAAAGTTGGCTCTGGCATAGAAAAATGGGACACATAAAATTTGATAATCTAGTCAAAATAAAAAAATACAAGCATTTAAATACATTCCAAAAATCACAAAACCCTTGAATTATGTTTGCAAGCATTGCCTATATGGAAAGCAGACACAAGTAAGCTTTAAGACAAAATAATATTCTTCAACAAAACCATTAGAGCTAGTGTACACTAATATCTATGAGCCAATGAGAAGTGAAGGTCTAAATGGTGAATCATATTTCCTTCTCTTTATTGATGATTATACCATAATGACATGGGTCTTTTGTTAGTTTTTCACTTGTTTAGCATAATTGATACGAACCGTTACACCAAAACCTCGAGGTGTTAGTGAAGGCCGCCCACTAGGATCTTAACATCCCACCACGCTCCGCAGTCCAGACTCTGGGCTGGATGTGCGCCCGTACGGTGGTGTCCCCTTTGCGTCGTACGAGCCCCGGGCGAACACTGCAATGCCGACGTTTCCACCCGCTCTGTGACTTGAACCTTGGTGGAGGCTCTGATACCAAATGATACGAACCGTTACACCAAAACCTTGAGGTGTTAGTGAAGGACGCCCACTAGGATCTTAACAATAATAACATTAAACAATATAATCATTGAAATAAATACAAGCACAACAAACACAAATAACACAATATTTCTCTAGGGGAAACCATAAGGGAGAAAACCCCGAAAAAACTTCCTCAATATAGAATTCACAATTACATGATAAAACCCTAAGAGAAAATCAGCTCCTCTCCTTCACTTGTGCGAACTTGTCTCTCTCCTATGCGGACTTGAGTGAGTGATATGAGTGATCCAAATGAGCAAATCAATCCCCTATTTATACTTAACAAGTGACTTGACCTTTTTACAAATTAGGTCGGATTTAACTCACCTAAATGGGCCGACCTGTACAATTTACAATAAAATATTATTTTCTAGTTATTTCTAGGTTGACCTAACCGTTAGGGTTTACATTGACTCTTTCAATGACTCTTATACATTATCAATTACATCAATGACATCTCCCAAAGGAGGAATACAATAGAATATCTTCTGCAGTTACATTTATTTAACACTCCCTCTTAACTAGGAAGGTATTTTGCAAGCAACATCAACATCATCAACAGTTGTCCAACTGACTTGTGAATCTCTATATGTCGTAGGAATTTTTTGGAACATCATCATATGTTTGGGGTATCATCAACATCATCTGCTGGAACATCATCATCAGCATCATTATCACCGTCAACAAGAATTTGCTGGAACATCAATGTCATTGGCTGGAATATCACCATCAGCATCATCATCATCATCTGTTGGAATATCACCATCACCATCAACATCATCATCATCATTTTTTGGAATATCACCATCAACATAATCATCATCATCTGCTGGAATATCACCATCATCATCATCATCATCATCATCTGCTGGAATATCACCATCATCATCATCATCAGTGTATGAACACTGGAACAACATCAATCATCAGTCGACAAGTACTGGAACAACAAAAACATCAATCATCAGTTCGCAAGTACCATAACAAGAATCATCGGCAAGTAAATACTAGAACAACAACAACATCAATCATCAGTAAACAAGTACTGGAACAACAACATCATCATTCGCAAGTACTGAGATAACATCACCAGTCGGAAAGTATTGGGATAACACTACCGGTCAAAAAGTACTGGAGCAACATCATCAGTCGTCAAGTATTGAGGTAACATCACCATTTAGCAAGTACTGGGATAACACTATCAGTCGAAAAGTACTGATCTTCAATAGGAAAGTACTGGAATAACATCACCAATTGGCAATGTTGAAGCCTCGGATGTGCTCAAAGTACCCTAGGAAACAATGTGAGGGAGATAGCCCAGCCGAAGGCTTCGAATAATCCTACGCAAGGAATACCCTATCCTCAAGTTCTTTGGCATAACTAACTCCGGCGGGTTTTATGACTCCTTTAACCGCTAAGCGATGGTTGCTCCTCAAAGAGGAGACTTTGAATCATGACTGAAACTAGATCCTAAATGCAAACGTAACTTAATGTGTAATTTATTAAATGTGATTGTGATAACCAGTTCATGTCAATCTGCCAATCTATGATAAATTATAAAAATAATCATCTAATAGAACTAACAGAATGAAAAAAAAATGTTTTTTTCATAAACTGATTATTAAAAAGAGAATTTTTTTAATTTTAATTAGTATCCAATTGATTATCAAGCTGACAAATCAGATTCAGATCAATTGGAGTGTCATAAAACATTATAGGTTATGCAATGATAAAAAATCAGAACAAATCAAGAATTTTGCTCATCACAAATTGAAAATGATTCATGTTGCAATTGAAAGTAACTTCTGAGATCTAAACATAGGCAACAGAAGGTGAATATAAGATGACAATCAACATATTCTGAAAATAAATTGCAGAAAACAAACCAAATTCAATGTATTAAATGAATTGATGAAAACCTTACAGAAGATCTCTAGACCCAATGAACTAGCTTACTGAAAAATCAGAGTACCATCCACTGATCTGAATAACAAATTGTATGCATAAAAATGCATAACAATTGTATATTACAGAGAAAGAAAGAAATTTGTCTCTCCTGAGATCCCCCCTCCCTCTCAGAGCATAGAAGGTAGGTATTTATAAAAAATAAATGACAGGAGAAGATAAGATCAGTTTCCCCATTGCTGAGCTAACTAGCTGAGTTGTTCCATTTAGTAAATCCGTCCATTAGAAAAATATGGGAAATTCTGTTGTGAAAAACTAGTCGGATCTCCCAAATGAAGAATGTTCTGAGGATTCTACTCGTGGATAAGCTAATAGGGCATATTCTGCACAAAACTCGTGTCTCGGATTTTCCAGATTCATCTTCATCACTCCATAAATCGCATCCAAATATTACTGCTTTCCACTTGGCACATTTTGACCGCTCCAAATTTGAGATGTAAATCTTTCAGTTTGACTCTTCCAAATCCAAATCCACACTTGTACAATTCAAAAGAGAAATTAAAACACCATTCCAAAGCTAATGAAATAAATCCAAATTAATAAAATCCATTTTCAAACCAAAATATAATGAAAATAAACAAATCTGATCCAAATCTGAAATTGACTATTCAGACAGATTTTCGAGGTGTTTAAGTTATTCAATTGGAAAAAATAATCATCCCAAATCATTCCTCATCCTTCCAGCTTTCCAAAGAGGGCTTGATTTGGATTTACCAGCATAGATCCGAATCCTAGGCTCTATCAAGCACCGAGAGGGATCAAATCTCCCTCATATTTACTTTTTACTTTATATTATTCTTTTTTGTTTACTTTGTATTATTTTGTTACTCGACAAATGTTACAAGATCTCCCTCATATTTACTTTTTACTTTGTATTATTCTTTTTTGTTTATGGCCGACATAATATTTATTACTTTTCACTTTGTATTATTCTGTTTTGTTCACTTTGTATTATTTTGTTACTCGACAAACTCGACAAACACTAGACACATGTTACAAGATCTCCCTCATACTAGGCTGTAGAGCGCCTCTCGATGCAATAAATCTCAAGATATTGCTCCTGGAAGTTAAGGCTCAGCAGCGGTTGCTTTCATTATTGGGTGAATCACGACCATTGATTTAACAATTAAATCCATTATCCCATACTAATTATTTTCCAAAAGAATAAAACCAAAACAAATAAAAAACAAAATCAATAGTCCCAAAATATCGGAAATCAAATGTCGGGAGGAAACTTTGAATTTTTAAACAAATCAAAATCGGAAAACAAAATCAAAACCAAAATTAAAAACTCTTAGTAAAAATGAAATTACCAAATTTACGAACCCAAAATTAAATTAAAACATAGCATAAGAGAAACTTAGGGCCCGAACCATTTTATTTACCCTTCCGCAATCCGCATTCCACTTTTGGGGATTGCAGAAATGATTTTTTAAAAATGAGAAAATTTTTTACCTTCCGCATTTGTGGATTGTGAAAACATCAAAATCTAACAATTAAAATTAAAGAAAAATTGCGGATTGCGGATTATGGAAATGTTGGAATTTTAACAAAAAATAAAGTTTTTCCAATCCGCAAAAATGCATAAAAGGATCTAAAAGCTTGGAAAAATGCAATTTTATTTTTTTATTTTTTTATTTTTTTAATGTTGAAAGAAGTAGATTAAAATAAAACAATAATGGAGAAAAGATTAAAAATCTAGAAATATTTACAAGGTGAAAGAAAATCCAATATCGAAAAACTATAAACCTAGAAGTAAAAACCAAAACAATTTACAAGTTAATTCTTAAGAAAATAAATGTTGGAAAAAAGTTACGTATATAGGGAAAGAATCTCTCATAAAATATAGGAGAGTTAATGAATTCCATAAATAGGTTTCTAACATAATCAGTTTCCAAGAATAGAATAGCAAGAACAGAATAGTAATGTTTCTTTTTGCACAATAATAAATGAAAATCCTTTTAAATTGCAAAAGAGAAAAATAGAAATTGTATTTTCAAGATCAAATTAGTTTATTGAGAAAGAAAGATTTATCCATGATCAAACTAATTTTACATTCGTGAATATTGAACTTTAATCCCACTAATTCCTAAATAATCATAAAACAAAAAACTCATAGGAATTAGAGAAATTAGAACTCACTAAAACATGTATGTTTTTTTAATTTTCATAAAATCAAATTGTGTATAAATATATCGATTTCATAAAATGCACAAATTAATTTAATGAAAGTTAAAGCATGACCATGAATATTTAAAAGATTTAAATAAGCTTAATTTAAACATTAAAAATGTTAAATTAATATAGGCAAACAAACCCAAAAGACTAAGATTATTTACAATATTTATATTATGATTCCAGGCATGCAAAAGTGAAAATAAAACTCCATCAAGCTCAAATATCAAACTAATGCAATATCTAAACTCATTAGAGAAGAAATCATAAGATCAATGAAAATCCCAGAATGAAGGTAATAATCAGCTATCATCTCAAATAATTAGTTTATGCAATGAAGACCAAATCTAGGTGGGGAATGTGAAGGACGACATGGTAAGTTAACCACCAAGATCATGGAACCAACTCAAATGAATCAAAAAGAAAATACAAGCTAGAGATCGGTAAAAATGGAGACAATCGAAATAATATAAGAGATCTAGAAGAATAATCAAGTCAATGATGAACTACAAAAAATACAAATCCTAACAAATAATAAATAAAAGGGGCTCCCATCTTATGTTTAAGATCGGATATGTTGTGCATACAACAGGAAAGTACTGGGATAACACTATCCGTCGGAAAGTACTGATATTTAGTCAGAAAGTATTGGAATAGCATCACCATTCAGAAAGTACCGCGATTGTTGATGTATATGTAACTTCGGAATGTATTTCATCTATGTATTTCATATATATTTATTGTACCCTTATTAGAGATGTGTTATTCCTCTATAAGGAAGTGTCGTCAAGTGGATTGACAAGTGTCGCAAGTGTGTGTACTTGCCGATGGGTTATTAGACCACCATGTGTGGGGTCGGCCCTGAAATATATATTATATTGTGGATGTACCTAGCTAGACAAGTCGGCCCCATAAGGTCACTGGGCAAACAGGTTAGTATAAATAGAGATCAGGAGATCTCTATTTAGATCATTCGAAAAGTCATCTCTCTCTCACTCAGAAAGTGGCGCACTAGTGAGGAGGAGGATCATCTGCTTCTAGGAGACTATCTCAAGTGTATTTTGGTTGTACTTTGGTTGAGCCATTGCTCTCTCTATCTATGAGGAAGTTGTGGGGTTTTTCACCTTAGGGTTTTCCCCACGGAAACTCTGTGTCTCTTGTCTCTCATGCTTTTGATTCTTGTCATGCTTGTCATGCTTATTGTGATTTTTATGCATTGATATACTGTATATGTTATTCTCTCAGTGAAGATCCTAGAGTATTGTGAATTAATGCTCAAAATTTAACATGGTATCAGAGCTAACCTGAGAAGAAGACATTTTGCAGTGACAGAAACTTGAGTTTCTTGTTTATTGGGTTTCTCTCCACAGATTTTGGAAAAGCAGTATAGTAGATTGACTCTACTCATCAAGGAGAATCTATCTGTCCAATCAGAATTCAATTCTGAGCATTTTCAGATTTGGCCCTAAAAATTAGGATTTCCACAAAAATAGGAATTTCTGAAATCTGAAGACATAGCTGGAAGCTCCTTGCAAAAATCGAAGTTTAGAGCTTTGGATCGAGATTTTTGGTTGGGTAGATCTTCGGGAAACTCAAACCCTAATTCAGGGCTCTCCCTAGTGAACCCACGAGGACAAAAAGGCAAATCTGAAGGGTAAAGCTTTGTTGATCTCAAATTCTGAATACACCAGGCTGATCAGCTCATCAAGGCGCATCTTTCTATCCTTTCAGAAAATTGAAATTCACATTTTGAATTTTTAGGGTTTTTTTGACAAACCCTAATTCGGGACCAGATCCAATTTTCAGCATTTCAAGTGGTAAGACCTAAATTTTTTCTATTTCCATTTGAAGTACTCTTTAAGATGTCTCACCACACCAAGCTTTAGGATAAGCTTGAAGGAGCTGATAAATTCCGAGCTTGGAAGTATAGGATTGGGTTAATCCTGGAAGAGAATGAGTTGGACTCATATGTAAAAGAAGACATCCCTATCCCAGAGGATGAAGAGGCTAAGGTATTGCATAAGAAAAACTTGGTCAAGGCAAAGAGAATCATTGCTGATTCTATCAAAGACCATCTCATACCCCATGTGTCTTCTCTAAAGACACCCAAGGAGATCTTTGACTCTTTGACCAAGCTATTTGAAGGGAAGAACATAAATCGAAATATGACCTTGCGAAACCAATTGAAAGGAGTAAAGTTTCAGAATGTAGAAACCATTCAATCTTATTTTTCAAGGGTCTCCCAGATCAAGGAACAACTAGAAGCAGTGGATGAAATTGTGGAGAATGGTGAAGTGGTGATGACCACTCTAAATGGCCTACCCATGTCATGGGATTCCTTTATTCAAGGAATTTGTGCAAGGAAGAAGTTGATCTCCTTCAACAGATTGCGGGAAGAATGCTTTGAAGAAGAAGTTGGGCTTGTGGCCCGAGAAGAAAAGATGGGAAATGAAGATCAAGCTCTCACAGCACATGCTAGGAAAGGCAAGTCCAAGAAGGAATCATCTCATAACAGAAGATTCTCAGACCACCATTATCATAAAGATAAGAAAGATCTCAGATGCTTCAATTGCAATGAGAAGGGACACTTTGCTTCAGATTGTCCCAAGAAGAAGAAAGACAACAACAACAACTTCATTAAGAAGAAGAAGAATATCAAAAGAAGATATCATGCTCATGCTGCCGAAGATGATGAACCCGCAAAGAAGAAGGCTAGGGCAGAAAGTGATAGTGATGATGACTCATCAAGTGAAGAAGAATATGTTCTAATTTCTGCTCTCACAACTACTATCTCCCATGGTTGTAATGATTGGTTGATTGATAGTGGGGCTTCCAAACACATGACTAGGTTTAAGGAATCTTTTGTGAATCTATCTAAACATGAATCACCCCATAAGGTGAAACTTGGGGATGATTATCAATATCCAATCAAAGGAAGTGGTGAAGCCTCCTACAACCTAGATTCTGGAAAATCTTTGAAGATGAAAGAAGTCCTTTATGTACCTGGGCTCAAGAAGAACTTACTCTCCATCTCTGCATTGGATGCAAAAGGTATGAGGGTTGCATTTGTGGATGGCCAAGTCCTAATGTGGCCAAAGGAAAAGAACATAGATGATGCAGTAATGATTGGAGAGCAAGAGGGAGGTTTGTATAAATTGAAGGAACAACCTGAACATGCCATGGTACATGAATCCATGGAGCTAAGTGAACTTTGGCATAGAAGACTTGCTCATATGCACTATAGGGAACTTCCAATTGCAAGCAAGACTGTAGAGGGTCTTCCTGAAATCAAGACCAAACATGAAGGTGTTTGCAAAGGATGTGCAAAAGGTAAGAACATTAAGAAGGCTTTCCCAAGCAGTGAAAGCAAGGCAAAAGACATCCTGGAAATCATCCACTCAGATGTATGTGGTCCTATGTCATCCAGTTCTCTGAGTGGGTATGTTTACTATGTCTCATTTATTGATGACTTCTCCAGGAAGACTTGGGTATACTTCTTGAAGAGAAAAGATGAGGTGTTTGATATGTTGAGATATTGTAACTTCAAAGAATATTATAATTGTACTTTATTATTCCACAGATGTTTTATTCCTCTGTAAAGATCTTATTGTATATCCGGAGATGTTTATTCCTCCGTCAGAATGTGGTAACTTGGGTTATTAGACTTCCCTAGTGAAGGTCGGCCCTGCATGTGTTATGTGGGTCAAAGGGGTATTAGACCACCCTAGAAGGGTCGGCCCAGTCAGTAGTAGTGGGGTATTTAACCCATTGGTTAAATACGAGCCTACATGTACTTGTGTAAAAGATATGTCAGAGTAGTGTATAAATAGAGGAGGTGCATTCCTCATTTGACACACTCACTCACTTGAGGATAGCGGACTTGTGAAGGAGAGGTCTGCTATTGTGGAGGAGGAGATCATGTCTCAGGGTTTCATCTTTGTATATTGCTGGTCATCTATATTGAGGAAGCTTTGATGGGTTTTCTACCCCATGAGGGTTTCCCAGGATAAATCTCTGTCTCTTGTGTTTATGTTGTGCTTGTTGTTTCTTCAGTGATCCTGTATATGCTATTATTGTGAAATGGAATGTAATGCTGCTATTTTCTATCTTAGAATATTTAATTTTAACATGGTATCAGAGCTAACTTGAAGGAAGACAAGGTATGGCACTTACGACATTTGCTTTACTTACGACAATTTGAAGGTTAGGGTTTTACATAGCAAAAACCAGTCATCGTGGAACTTTCGCTATAAATCCATTTCTGCGAAGGTTCAGGGTCTGCAAAGTTTACAGGTCGAAGATAACATCCCCAGGTACCTTGTGTCCAAAAGGAACCCTCAGATTCGTTGTACTTTATGAGTTATGATCAGTACAAGTTAGGGTTTCTGCCTCTTCCAGATCTCATTCAAAATCAGGTGACCTAGGAAAAAAGGTCATAACTTGGGCTAGGAAGATCCAAATGAAATTTCGTAAAAAGTGACAGGTAGTACACAGACTTTAATATCTTAGAAAACTTTTTTAGAGGCCGAAGAAGAACCAGTGACACGTGGCATGCCGTACAAGTTCGCTCTCCTGTTTTATCCCATAAACAGGTCACGTTGCGACACTTGGCATAACTGTCTCTCAGAGAGTCCAATTGAGGTCAAACCTATCAGGATGGAAAGAAAACAGGGCAAGATATCTCAGGAAACGTTTTTAGAGGTCGAAGTTGAAACAGTGACACGTGGCACACCGTACAAGTTTGCTCTCCTATTTTATCCCATAAACAGGTCACATTGCGACACTTGGCATAACTTTCTCTCAAAAAATCCAATTGAGGTCAAACCTATCAGGATGGAAAGATGACAGGTCAGGCTACTACAAAAAAAAATTTCAGACCCTGTGGAGCAAAAATTTCAGAGTTATAGCAGAAACAATCAGGTGCATATTTCTGTCAAAACAGAATTATTTTTGGAGCACCTTTATTCATGGCTTCCGGAATTTAGGGTTTCAGAGAAAGTTAGAATTTTTGGAATCGGAGTCGACGGCTGAATGCTACTCAGGAAAATCAAAATTTAGAGACCAAGATTGAATTTTTTGGTTAGGTAGAAGACCGGGCTTGATCAAACCCTAGTTCGGGATTTTGATCAGAAAGATGGAAAATTAGGGCTTCAGCAAAAGTTGAAATTTTTTAAGTCTGTAACCACAGCTGGAAGCTCCTCAGAAAAATAAGAGTTTAGAGCCTTGGATTGAACCTTTTGATTGGACAGAAGGGTGGGATTCATCAAACCCTAGTTCGGGTTCCTGTCCAGAAGATCCAGAAGTTTCGAAGGCAATTTTGAGGGGTCAAATTTTGGAGATTTCAAAATTGAAGAATGCTAGGTTGATTAGCTCAGCAAGACACATTCTTCCATCCATTCAGAAGTGTGAAAGTCAAAGATTGAATTTTTTAGGGTTTCTCTAGCAAACCCTAATCAAGATCTAGATCAAGTTTCAGAGGGAGTTGAGGCTAAGGCCTTACATAAGAAGACTACAAGAAGTCTCGACAGGTATGACTTAAGAAGGTTCAGGTATGTCTTGAAATCTGATTCTTGATTAAGTTCATAATGTGTTTGTCTTCATATTATTTAGTACAATCTTGATCAATGTTAGAATTGTCTTATCACTCTAGTAGCAGTATGAATGCATGTGAATAATCGAAGACATTCATTGATTAGGGCTATATGATTGTACTAATGCATTATGGTGTTGTGTGAGGTTGATGTTGTCTGCTAACAAGATACAGGTACATCACAAAAGACAAATCAAGTTCCATGACCATGACCACATGAAGACAAAGACTCATCCATAATCTTTGTTCTACTTACGAGGTATGTATGACTTTGTTATATTATGCTTAACCTATGAGACATGCAGGTTCTAGCTCAGAATCTCTAAATCGTTGAAGAGATTGGTTAGGTATGTTGTACATAACTAAGCAGGTTTACTAATCCAGGTATGTTTTCCTATGTCAAGTTAGAATCTTACCTTGTGTTAGGATCCCTTATATAAGTATACTTGGCATGATTAGATATGCTTATTCATAAAGTTAGTTATCAAGGGATTATGCATATTATATCTTCTATCTTGATTGATGATATGCATGGGTAAAAGAAGTCTTCCTTGAAATCTTGAATACTAATGTTTATTATCAATGATCGTAACTATACATATTCAAGACTATTTAGATGTTTTGATAATGTTTATAATATACTAATGAATGTATGTTTGTGTATGATATCATGAGGATAACACTATTGCACACTTGAGCATGCACAGTGGTATAGAATGAATAGAAGTTCAAAAGACATTTAGAATACCAAGCGAGAGGCAACCACACAAACATAAAAGATAAGTATTTGAGTTGTTATTAGAAATAGTAAATGATATTGCTTGTATGCATATTTGTATTCCTAGAATATATCATGCTACTAATATGCATATAATTGGTAAGTTGGACAAACATTCCATTGTTTCTTGTCTAGAATGAAACCTCTTTGCTGACATGCTGAGAGCTGTGCACACTCTCGATAGTATGTTCTGGTAGAGATGGAAGGCATCTAGATAGCCACTGTATGCATACAGGATATGGGAAAGTGTTGTGCGAAAGTATTGGTCAAAATAGTTGCATAACTATGTAAATGATATCTGTATGCATAATAGGTTATCATGTCAATATGATTTGATGATTATGAAGTATTACTAATCCTGTACTTAATTTTGATTTGTAGGAAAGATCATGATGAATGATGAACACTGAACAAGCGATGGATGTTCAACAAAAGATTTACAAATCAAACACACTATAGAAGGCTTGTGGCTAGAATATTCTCTTAGAAAGAGGAAGAGAATCATGATGAGATGTTTTGCTCCAAGTGGATAGATAAGACCATTCTCTTAATGGTGTAATTAAAGAAGAAGTGTGAATCAGGTTCTGTATAGGTTCCCAGGATCGATAATCAATTGATGAGCTTAATGATCACCATGGGTGATGTGGATCTCAACCTTTGCTACAAGGTTGAATATGGTTTCTATACATAGATGACATGGACACAAGAAGGAACTCACCTCAGAGTTCGAATGATGTTGAGGTTCATATCAGTAGACCCATCTAACAAGAGATGGCACAGATAGATGGCTGCATAAAAGAAAATGAAAGATCTTAGATTAATGTATTACTTCCTAGTTCTGGAAGTATGGAAAGGCTCAAAAGGAATCTTTCTCAACCAGGGAAAGTATGCCGAGAAATATTAAAAGGAATTGATATGTTGGAATGTCCACTCTCATGGATTCCAACTTGAAGCTGTTGGTGAATGAATCATCAGAGTTAGTGTATATAACTCTGTGCAGACAAATTATTGGGTCATTGATGTATCTATTAAATACTAGGTCAGATATATGCTTTGATGTGAATACCTTAAGTCAGTATCTAGTGGAAACTAGATGTGTTCACCTATTAGTTGCAAAGCATGTGACCAGGTACCTAAAGGATACGATAGACTTTGATCTATGCTATTTTGAAGATCATGACTTCAGATGGCTACACAGATATTGATTGAGCAGAAAGTGTATCAGACAGGAAGAGCACATCGAGAAGATGTTATTGTCTGGGATCAACCATGATCTTGTGGTTTAGCAGGAAGCAGTCTAGCACAAGCGGAATATATGGCTACTTGCTCTGCTAATTGTGAAACGGCATGGCTTCAGAACTATTTGACTTAGAGATGGACCCAACTGTGATCCTATGTGACAAACAGAGTTGTACTAAAATGGCAAAGAATCCAGTGTTCCATGATAAGTCAAAGCACATAGAGATCTGACATTCCTATATACAAGATATGATTAATGTTCGAATTTGTAACAAGTTACCAATGCACTAACCAAACCTTTACCGATCCTATGTATTAACCAAACCTCTACCTCAAGTAAAGTTTTCCAAGACAAACTTAATATAGTTAAGAAGGACCCTCCTCGAAAGGGGGAGTGATGTGATCACTTATGATGAGATTTCCCACAACGAGGTCGATGATGAGGATACCTATATTAGTGATGCCGACAGAGAGGTTGGTGGATGGTCCTTAGATAGGGTCTAAGGTGACAAGGGGATTGCATCATCCTTGAAAATATGTTCTAAAGAGAGCCATAGACGTATGTCTTTGAGAATGAAGTCCTTGGTGGACATGATAGGATTGCATCATCCTCAAGAGAGCCGTAGACGTATGTCTTCGAGAATGAAGTCCTAGGTGGACATGATAGGATTGCATCATCCTCAAGAGAGCCGTAGATGTATGTCTTCGAGAATGAAGTCCTTGGTGGACATGATAGGATTGCATCATCCTCAAGAGAGCCGTAGACGTATGTCTTCGAGAATGAATTCCTTGGTGGACATGATAGGATTGCATCATCCTTAAGAGAGCCATAGACAGATGTCTCCGAGAAAGAAGAGGGATTGCATCATCCTTGAACACATGTTCTAAAGTGAGCTGTAGACAGGTGTCTCCGAGAAAGAAGAGGGATTGCATCATCCTTGAACATATGTTCTAAAGTGAGCCGCAGACATGATATCTCCGATAATAGAGTCCTGAATGAACAGGTAGGGGATTGCATCGTCCCCGGACTGAGGTCCCAGAATTGAGTTGTAGACATGATGTCTCCGATAATAAAGTCCTGAATGAACAGGTAGGGGATTGTATCTTCCCCGGACTGAGGTCCCAGAATTGAGCCGTAGACTGGGTCTCCGATAATGAAGTCCTGAATGAACAGGTAGGAGATTGCATCGTCCCTAGACTGAGGTCCCAGAATTGAGCCGTAGACTGGGTCTCCGATAATGAAGTCCTGAATGAACAGGTAGGGGATTGCATCGTCCCCAGACTGAGGTCCTAGAATTGAGCCGTAGACTGGGTCTCCGATAATGAAGTCCTGAATGAACAGGTAGGGGATTGCATCATCCCCGGACTGAGGTCCCAGAATTGAGCCGTATACTGGGTCTCCGATAACGAAGTCCTGAATGAACAGGTAGGGGATTGTATCTTCCCTGGACTTAGGTCCCAGAATTGATCCGTAGACTGATGTCTTCGAGAATTGAAGATAGGACTACATCGTCCCTGGACCTCGGTTCAAAATGTATGTGAGAGGACTGCATCATCAATGAACTGGGTTCAAAATGTACATGATGGGATTGCATTGTCCCTAGACATAAGACTTGTCTTAAAGTGATAAGGATTGATCATCCTGGAACTTGATCTGGATTGTATCATCCATGGACCTATGTCCTAAAGAGAGCGGGATTGATCATCCTGTAATATGATCATGTGTGTTGCAGGATATGCTGTTATGTATTAGTGAGAATACATGCTTTTTGATGATAGATGTATTAGTGAGAATACATGCTATTGATGATAGATGTATTAGTGAGAATACATGCTTTTGATGATAGATGTCTTAGTGAGAATACATGCTATTGATGATATACTTGTATTGTGTGAATACTTGTATTGATGATGTGTATACTTGTATTGTGCGAATACTTGTATTGATGATGTGTACACTTGTATTGTGTAGATACTTGCATTGATGATGTGTATACTTATATTCTGTGGATACTTGTATTGATGATGTGTATACTTGTATTGGTGTGGATACTAATACTGTTGATCTAGATAACGATGCTGCTGATCGTGTTGATCTAGATGACGATGCTGTTGATCGTGTTGATCTAGATGATGATGCTGCTGATTGTGTTGATTTAGATGACGATGATGTTGATCATGTAGATTGAGATGATCCAGATGCTGTAGATCGAGATGATCCAGATGCTATAGATCGAGATGATCCAGATACTGTAGCTCGTGATGAACCAGATGCTGTAGATTGAGATGATGTGACGATGCTGATCGTGTTGATCTAGACGATGATGCTGATTGTGTTGATCTAGATGATGATGTTGATCGTGTGATGACGATGCTGATGATCGTGTGATGACGATGTTAATGATCGTGAGGATTCAGATATTGATGTTGCTGTAGCCGTTTGAGTGCTGCAGAAGATAAAGACTCAGTACTGAAGATGTTGATGTTCCAGTATTGAAGATGTTCCAGTAACTGGTTGAGTTACTGATGATGTTGAGAAAGCTTCCAATGATTTATAGATGTATCATGTATGATGTTGATGACTCCTTGCTCGTGCAGATGCTGTTATAATATCCTTCTCGTTAAGGGGGAGTGTTGAGATATTGTAACTTCAAAGAATATTATAATTGTACTTTATTATTCTGGAGATGTTTTATTCCTCCGTAAAGATCTTATTGTATATCCGGAGATGTTTATTCCTCCGTCAGAATGTGGTAACTCGGGTTATTAGAATTCCCTAGTGGAGGTCGGCCCTGTATGTGTTATGTGGGTCAAAGGGGTATTAGACCACCCTAGAGGGGTCGGCCCAGTCAGTAGTAGTGGGGTATTTAACCCATTGGTTAAATACGAGCCTACATGTACTTGTGTAAAAGATATGTCAGAGTAGTGTATAAATAGAGGAGGTGCATTCCTCATTTGACACACTCACTCACTTGAGGATAACGCACTTGTGAAGGAGAGGTATGCTATTGTGGAGGAGGAGATCATGTCTCAGGGTTTCATCTTTGTATATTGCTGGTCATCTATATTGAGGAAGCTTTGCTGGGTTTTCTACCCCATGAGGGTTTCCCAGGATAAATCTCTGTCTCTTGTGTTTATGCTGTGCTTGTTGTTTCTTCAGTGATCCTGTATATGCTATTATTGTGAAATGGAATGTAATGCTGCTATTTTCTATCTTATCATATTGAATTTTAACATGATAAATTCAATGAATTCAAAACCTTGATGGAGAATCAAACTGACAAGAAGATCAAAACATTCAGATCTGACAATGGTGGAGAATTCACCTCAGGTGATTCAAGAAGCTTTGTAGTGATTCAGGGATTAAGAGGGAGTTGACTACTCCTTATAATCCTCAATAGAATGGAGTTGCAGAAAGGAAGAACAGAACAATCATGGAAGTAGCAAGGGCAATGCTGCATGGCCAGGATCTACCTATGCATCTATGGGCAGAAGCAGCTAGAACAACTATATATGTGTAGAACAGAACACCCCATAAGATATTGGATAACAAGACACCAGAAGAGGTCTTTTCTGGTAAGAAACCTGAAGTCAGCCATCTTAGAATATTTGGTTGTCCAGTATACACTCATGTCCCAAAGGAAAAGAGGACTAAACTAGATCCTTCAAGTAAGAAGGGTATATTTGTAGGTTGCAGTGAAAGCTCGAAGGCTTACAGAATATACTTTCCAGGGTTCAAGAAGATTGATGTCAGTAGGGATGTAACATTTGATGAAAACTCAACATTCATCAAATCAAGGAAGGCACTTATCGAAGTTTATGAAGAACCTAAGGAAACTAGATTTCAAGACACTACCATGACTGAAGCAGTTCCAGAAGTTGTTTGTGAGTTTGAAGATCCGCAAAAACCTATAGATCCACTCCGTGAGGATAACTCTCACAAGAGGAAACCTGCATGGGCTAGAGAGCTCATTCAAGATGCAGAAAGATTTGACATTCCAAAAGAAGAACACAGAGCAAAGAAGAGAACCAGATCACATACCAGCTATGTTGCTTTACTCTGTGACATTATGAACAAAGAGCCTTCTAGTTATGAAGAAGTAGCGGAAAAGGAAGAATGGAAGGATGCCATAGTTGAGGAATACCAATCAATAATGAAGAATGATGTTTGGGATGTTGTACCTAGACCTAAAGAGAAGTCTGTAGTGACTTCTAAATGGATCTACAAAATCAAGCATGCTGTAGATGGCAGTGTAGAGAAATACAAATCAAGATTCGTAGCTCGTGGCTTCCCTCAGAAAGAGGGAATAGATTATGAAGAAACTTTTGCACCTGTAGCTAGGCATACTTCCATTAGAACAGTACTTTCCCTGGCTGCAGCGATGAAATCGAAAATACACCAGATGGATGTCAAGACTGCTTTCTTGAATGGTGTAGTTGAAGAGGAAGTATATGTGGAGCAGCCATTCGGTTTCGAAATACATGACAGGGAGTCGTATGTGTGCAGATTGAAGAAAGCCTTGTATGGCTTGAAGCAAGCTCCCAGATTTTGGTATGGCAAGATGGAAAATTTCCTATCTAGTTTGGGCTTTACCAAGAGTAAAGCGGATTCCAACCTTTACTACAAGGTTGAGGAAGGGAATCCTGTGATTCTACTCCTGTATGTGGATGACTTATTTGTAACAGGAGATGACAGATTGATTGCAGATACGCAGAGGAAGCTTGTTGTTGAGTTCGATATGAAAGATTTGGGAATGATGCATTATTTCCTAGGTATGGAGGTGTGGCAAAGTATAGGTGGGATCTTCCTTGGTCAAGGGAAGTACACAGTAGATATCCTGAAGAGATTATGGATGATGGATTGCAAGGCCATGGCCACACCTATGGCATCGAATCTGAAGCTTCTATGTGATGCTTCATCTGAGCCTGTTGATGTCTCTATGTATTGTCAGATGATTGGGTCCTTGATGAACCTGACGAACACAAGACCAGATATTTTCTTTGTGGTGAACACATTGAGTCAGTTCCTGACAAATCCGAGGAGTGTTCATCTGGTTGCTGTAAAGCATGTTCTGAGGTACCTGAAGGGTACAGTGGATTATGGGCTCAAGTATGAGGTGAATCAAAAGTTTAACCTGCAGGGTTATGTTGATTCAGATTGGGCTGGCAGTGCTGCAGATAGGAAGAGCACATCTGGGTGCTGCTTCAGTATGGGATCAAGTGTGATCTCTTGGTTTAGCAGGAAGCAGTCCTATGTAGCACTGAGTACAGCTGAGGCAGAGTATGTTGCAGCCTGTTCAGCTAGTTGTGACGCAGTATGGCTACGGAAGCTACTGTCTGAGTTATTTGATCTCTTGTTGGATGCTACTGGTATCTTCTGTGATAACCAGAGTTGTGTGAAGCTATCCAAGAACCCAGTGTTTCATGACAGATCGAAACACATAGAGATCAAATATCACTATATCAGGGATATGGTGCAGAGAGGAACTGTGAAGCTCCTATATGTTGCGACAGACAAGTAGATTGCAGATGTGCTGACGAAGCCACTACCCAGGGTGAAGTTCGAGTACTTCAGAGAGAGGCTTGGTGTTCTTCGGATTGATGACACTTCGAGGAAGAAGTGATGGACACATTTGCTGAAGCCATTCCAAGCATGTTGGAAGGAGGATCCTTCACATGGCTATGGATGTAAGCGCTGGATGATGAGCATCAGGATGATGTTCTGGTTTCTGCTTTGTATGATCAGTTGGATCATTTTTATATGTATGTATGTATGCATCATGTTGGATGTTGGATATGATCAGTTGGATCATTTATATGTATGTATGTACGCATCATGTTGGATGCTGGATATGATTAGTTGGATCATTTATATGTATGTACACATCATGGTGGATGCTGGATATGATCGATTGGATCATTTGTATGTATTTTGTATATGCATCATGTTGGATGCTTGGACCATGTATCTGTATATGTATCATGTGGATACATTGTATGATTAGGTAGATCATGTATGTTGATATGTATCAGGGATGATCAGGTGGATAATGTATGATGATATGTATCAGGTAGATACTTGGTATGCATCAGGTAGATGCATTGTATGATCAGGATGATCATGGATGACGAGCTTCAGGATGTTGCTCCAGATGACATGCAGCAGGATGTTGTAGTGATGATGATCAGGATGATCATGTGTACATCAGGATGATGTATGGTGAGTATCAGGTTGATACTCTATGGCCGTGTAACAGGTTGTGCAGATAAGCATGTAATTTGTGCCCTGGGAGATTTGCAGATAGTATTTCGAGGTTTTGCCTACGGCATGTAATTTGTACCCTGGGATATTTGGCAAATGCTCTTTCGAGGTTTTGCTTGGGAGGACATATAATTTGTGCCCTGGGAGATTTGCAGATAGTCTTTCGAGGTTTTGCATATGGCATGTAATCTGTGCCCTGGGATATCTGGTAGATGCTCTTTGGAGGTTTTGTCCTATGGCATGTAATTTGTGTCCTGGGAGATCCGATAGGTTGATCCGCGTGCTCGTAATCAGTCCTGGGATGCTCTTTCGAGGTTTTTCCATGACCGCATGTAATTTGTGCCCTGGGAGATCCGATAGGCTAAGCCTTGTGCTCGTAATCAATCCTGGGATGCTCTTTCGAGGTTTTGTGGTGACCACATGTAATTTGTGCCCTGGGAGATCCGATAGGTTGAGCCTTGTGCTCGTAATCAGTCCTGGGATTCTCTTTCGAGGTTTTGTGGTGGGGTCACATGTAATAAGTCCCTGAGATCTGGACAGGCTGAAAAAGGCCTCAGATGCTCTTTAGAGTTCTTGCTACTCAAGAGACTCTTTTAACGTTTTATGACGCACATAATAAGTCCTGAGATTTCCATAGTATGGCCAATGATGACAAAGACTTGCAGGTGGTGGTCCTACATCTAGTATGAAAAAGGACTAGCTCTGTAGAACTTCCTATGATGAGTAGAGTCAGAGATTGGTTGAGATAGCAACAGCAGTGACGATGATGATGACGATGCATCGATGATGATGATCCCGAGAAGAAGACTTGTCTAGCAGATCTATGTCGAGAAATACCTTCCTAGTTAAGAGGGAGTGTTGATGTATATGTAACTTCAGAATGTATTTCATCTATATTTATTGTACCCTTATTAGAGATGTGTTATTCCTCTATAAGGAAGTGTCGTCATGTGGATTGACAAATGTCGCAAGTGTGTGTGCTTGCCGATGGGTTATTAGACAAATATACATTATATTGTGGATGTACCTAGCTAGACAAGTCGGCCCCATAAGGTCACTAGGAAAACAGGTTAGTATAAATAGAGATAAGGAGATCTCTATTTAGATCATTTGAAAAGTCATCTCTCTCTCACTTAGAAAGTGGCACACTAGTGAGGAGGAGGATCATTTGCTTCTAGGAGAATATCTCAAGTGTATTTTGGTTGTACTTTGGTTGAGCCATTGCTCTCTCTGTCTTTGAGGAAGTTGTGGGGTTTTTTACCTTAGGGTTTTACCCACGGAAACTCTGTGTCTCTTATCTCTCATGCTTTTGATTCTTGTGATGCTTGTCATGCTTATTGTGATTGTTATGCATTGATATATTGTATATGTTATTCTCTCAGTGAAGATCCTAGAGTATTGTGAATTAATGCTCAAAATTTAACAGGGACAACATTATCAGTTGGTAAGTACTGGAATAACATCATCATTCGCCAAGTACTAGGATAACACTATCAGTCGAAAAGTACTGATCTTCAGTTGACAAGTACTGGAATAACATCACCAGTCGACAAGTACTGGGATAACACTATCAGTCAGAAAGTACTGATCTTCAGTCGTAAAGTACTGGAATAACATCACCAGTTGGAAAGTACTAGGATAACACTATCAGTCGGAAAGTACTGATCTTCAGTCGGAATGTACTGGAATAACATCACAATTCGACAAGTACTGGGATAACACTATCAATCGGAAAGTACTGATCTTCAGTCGGAAAGTACTGGAATAACATCACCATTAGTCCCTCTTTCGAGGGAGTTCCTTTTGTACCACACCAAGCTTGTCTCGAAAGTATTCAAACTTTATGCGAGACAAAGGCTTAGTCAACACATCAACAACTTGTTCCTCTGTTACTTGAGCTTTACAAATCCCTTCTGCATCATATCCCGGATATAGTGAAACTTGATCTCTATATGCTTCGATCTATCATGGAATACTGGATTCTATGTCATCTTGATACAACTCTGATTATCATAGAGAATATTAGTCACATCTATCTCTGCCTCGAACAATCCTTTCAACATCTTGCGAAGCCACACTATTTCACCTACAAGATGAACATGCTGCTACGTATTCAAATTCTGTTGTACTGAGAGCAACACAAGGATTCTTTCTACTAAGCCATGAGATCATACCTGATCCCAAACTAAAGAAACACCTTGAAGTGCTTTTTCTATCTTTGACACTTCCATCCCAATCTGAGTCTGTATATCCGTACATTCTGAAATCACTATCTAAAGCATATTTGAGTCCATATCCCAATGTACCTTTTAGGTACCTCATCTAATGTTTTGCTGCTATCAAGCGAACATGTCCGAGCTCCACCATATACTGGCTCAAGGTGTTCACAACAAACATATGTCTGGTCTAGTATTGGTCAAATACATCAATGACCCAATAATTTGTCTGTACAATGTGACATCTACTATCTCTGATAAAGCATAATTCAAGGGATTCAATTTAGTCACCATTGGATTAGTCACATCCTTACAATCCAACATACCAAATCTCTTTAGGATCTCAGCAATATATTTTCCTTGACTCGGGAAAATATCATCTGGGAACTGCCATACTTCAAGACCTAGAAAATAGTGCATCATCCCAAGGTCTTTCATCTCAAATTCTGTAGCAAGATTCTTCTTACATTCAGTGATGGGATTTTCTTCTCCTGTCAGGAACAAATCATCCACATACAATAGCAATATCATGGGTTCATCATTTATGAACTTATAATAAACATTAGAATCTGCTTTGCTCTTGGTATATCCCAAGCTCATCAGGAAACCATCAATTCTTCCATACCATGCTCTGGATGCTTGCTTCAATCCATATAATTCATTCTCCAGTTTACATACATGTGTTTTTCTGTCATCTGTTTCAAATCCTTTTGGTTTCTCGATGTATACCTCCTCTTCTGTTTTTCCATTCAGGAAAATATGTCTTTACATCCATCTGATGTAAATTCCATTTCATCTGAGCTTCCAAGGTAAGGGTGATTCTGATTGAGGTATATCTGGCCACAGGAGAAAAGGTCTCCTCATAATCAATTCCTTCCTTCTGATAGAACCCCTGGGATACAAACCTTGCCTTTTACGTTTCAATGCTTCTGTCTGCTGAATGTTTTGTTTTAAAGATCCATTTTGACGAAACTATTGACTTGTCCTTTGATATTGGTACCACATCCCAAACATCATTCTTAATGATGGATTGGTATTCTTCATTCATAGCATCCAACCATTCCTTCTTCTTTACAACATATTCAAAACATGTAGGTTCTTCTTCAACAAGGTTACACATCAAGGCTACATAACTGGAATATGGCCTTGGTCTCTTGCTTTCTCTACTGGTTCCTTCTGAGGCACCATATATTTTTGCATCTTGTATTATTTATCATGCCCAAACTGGTATTCTCTTTCATGGATTTTCCTCATGAGGTGTCTCCTCAGGTCTCTAAAGTTCTTTCATGTCATTATCCTATGGAATAGTTTCCTCTTCAATATTTCTGTCTGGTACATTATTAGTTTCTGAAACTCTAGGATCTTCATGCTCCTCTTCATCCTCATGAGTCTTGTTAGACTTGTTGAAATTTGTGTCTTCGTCAAATGTAACATCCCTGCTAAGCTCAATCTGGTGGTATCCTGGGATGTAGATACGGTAAGCCTTTGATTGCTCACTGTAACCCACAAATATTCCCTTCTTTCCTGAAGGCTCCAACTTTGATCTCTTCTCTTTTGGAATGTGAATAAATATTGGACATCCAAATATATATAGATGAATGACTTCAGGCTTCACACCAGTAAACATCTCTTCTAGAGTCTTATTTCCAAGAGCATTGTGAGAGATTCTATTTTATACATAGACTACAGTTCTAGCTGCTTCAACCCATAGATGCATGGGTAGGTCTTGATCATGGATCATGGCCTTCACTGATTCCATGATAGTTCTGTTCTTTCTTTCAGCTACACCATTTTGTTGTGGATTATAGGGAATGGTAATATCCCTCTTAATCCCTGGTTGTTTACAGAATTCTTTGAAATCACCTGAAGTGTATTCCCCTTCATTATCTGTCCTTAGTATCTTGATCTTCTTTTCAGAGAGGTTTTCCACTTAATGAAGTGGTATACATAGGTACACAAATGTCGGAATGAACAATGTCCAATATACCTTTAGCTTTGTTGTCACTACTTGGAAATGGGTTCTTTATACTTTTTCCTTGTGCACATCCTTTTCACACTCCTTCATGATCAACCTGGATTTCTGGTAATCCAGTCACCACCTTACTTACTATTGGTAATTCTTTGTAGTGTACATGATCTAGTCTTCTATGTCATAGTTCACAGGGGCTTATGGTACTAGCCATTAGTTTTGAATCTGCATGACCCTTAAGTTTATAGAGTCCTTCTTCAACCCTAATAATGATTGCATCATTGATAGTCTTCCCCTTTTTCCACATAAGAACTTCACCATCTACAAATGCAATTCTAATACCTTTCTTATCTAATGTTGAAATGGAAAGAAGGTTCTTTTTAAAACTGGAACATATAGTACTTCCTTCATGTTCATGGGCTTTCCAGAGTCCAATTTGTAAGTAGCCTCTCCCATTCCTTTGATAGGATATTGGTAATCATGTCCAAGCTTTACTTTGTGTGGAGAATCTTTCTGCATGAGATGTGAGAGAGAGTCCTTGTATATTGTTATGTGTTTTGAAGCTCCGCTGTCCACTAGCCAAGTATCACTTCCATGAGATACTGAACTAGTGATGGATGAGATTAGTACATATTCTTCACTAGAATATTATTCTTCTTTGGTTTTGAATTCATCATCATATTCAATGTCTTCAACTGAATGAGCATGAGATCTTTTATTTTGCTTCTTGGATTGTCCAGATTTGAATGGTCAATTTCTTGCAATGTGTCCTGTCTTGTGACAAGAGTAACATTCAATTGAGTAGAATTATTTCTTGAACCTCTTGTTCTTTTGAGATCTTTGGGGTATTCTGGGAGAGCGGCCATGAGTACATACATCATTATTTATTTTCCTTCCTCCTTTGGCATGAGTTTCCAAAGCTTGATCTTCATTATCGTTGATTTTCTCTTCTCTTACTGCTATTATTTCTTCCTATTGCACACACTCTTCCCATAGTTGTCTGAACTGGATTAATTTCTTCCTAGCGCATATGCCACAAACAAAATGTTCCCAATATCTAGGAACACCATTCAGAGTGGTCATCACAACTTCAATGTCTTCTACCATGTCTCCAATAGCTTCTATTTTTTCTTTGATCTGAGATACTCTAGAGAAGTATGAATGCATAGTCTCAAAATTCAGGATCTTCACACCCTTGAGTTGGTTTCTCATGGTCATCTTCATATTGATGTTCTTTCCTTCAAATAGGTTAGTCAAGGCATCGGACATTTATTTTGGAGTCTTCTTTGAGGACACTTGAGGAATCAAGTGATATTTGATAGAATCAGTTATGATCCTCTCAGCCTTGATCATATTCTTCTTGTGTCTTGCTTTTGCATCATCTCCTTCTAGTTCTGTAAGTCCCTCATTTATAAAACCTTATAGGTCATGTTCTTCAAGAATGATCATGACTCTATATTTCCATGCCTTGGAGTTCTCATCTCCTTCAAGATTCTCATCAAGCTTGTTATTGTTTGTCATTTTGACAATACAAGAACCTAAAATGGAAATAGAATAGATGTAGTGCTTACCAGTAAAGTTGTCCTTCTGAAAACTGCTTCTTCCTTGACTTAGGGTTTGATAGAGAAACCCTAATTTTCCAACTTCGGGATTTTGGAAAACTAATTGGATGAAAAGATGAGCCTCCTCAAGGTGACTTGAGCAAAGTACTCTTTCTCCCAATTCTATGAGCATATGTTCCAAAAACTTGCTGCCCTAGTTCTTTGAGCTGCAATGGTGGACCCAAAAATGAAAATTATCAGAATTGAAATCTGCTTCGACAGAAAGATGTGCCCTAGTGAGGAGAGTTAGATACACCCTCTTTTTTTTCAGTTGATCTGTGGAGAGAGATCCCGGAATAAGAAGCCCTAGTTTCTACAGTTGCGGAGGATGCACAATGTTTTCTTTCAGGCCTGCTTTGATACCATGTTAGTTTTTCACTTGTTTAACATAATAACATTAAAAAATATAATCATTGAAAGAAATAAAAGCACAAAAAACACAAAGAACACAATATTTCTCTCGAGGAAACCACAATGGAGAAAATTCTGGAAAAACTTCCTCAATATAGAATTCACAAGTACAAGATAAAACCCCAAGACAAAATCAGCTCCTCTCCTTCACTTATGTGAAATTCTCTCTCTCCTATGCAAACTTGAGCGAGTGATATGAGTGATCCAAATGAGCAACTCAATCCACTATTTATACTTAACAAGTGACTTGAGCTTTTTACTAATTAGGTCAGATTTAACTCATCTAACTGGGATGACTTGTACACTTTACAATAAAAATATTCTTTTCTAGTTATTTCCAGGTCGACCTAATAGTTAGGGTTTAAATTGAATCTTTCAATGACTCTTACATTATCAATTACATCAATGACATCTCCCGAAGTAGGAATACACTAATACAATAGAATATCTTCTGCAGTTACATTTCTTTAACATCTATTTCCTTAAGAAAAAATCAGAGACATTCGAATGCTTCAAAATATTTAAGGAAGTAGTTGAAAATGAGACCAAATTAAATATCAAGTGTCTAAGATCAGATAATGGGGGTTAATATACCTCAAATGAGTTTGAATATTTCTATGAGAGACATGGAATCAGAAGACATTTTTCAGATGCCAGGACTCCACAACAAAATGGGGTAGCAAATAGAAAAAATAGAACTGTACAGGAAATGGCTAGTGACTTGACCTTTTAATGGTTTGAGTATGTGTTTCCTTAGGTCCAAATTATCGGATTTTTTTGGACTCAATCCATTTATAATTCTATTCATATTCTGAACAGAGGTCATATTAGAACAGATAGAAACATGACTCCTTATGAAATCTAGAAAGGCAGGCCAACCACAATTAAGCATTTCAGAGTATTTGGAAGCAAGTGTTATATCAAGGGAAATGATGAAAACCTGGGAAAATTTGATTCCATATCTGATGAAGGGATATTTCTTGGATATGAAACATGAAGTAAGGAATATAAACATTACAACATAAGACTAAAGAAGATGATGGAAATTCCAGATGTGACGGTAGACGAAGTGTTAACACATAGATTACCAGAGGATGATGATGATTAGTCAACATTTGAACAGTCATCAAAAGGCCCACTAGAAGAAGAAGAGTCAAGAGAATGACAATAAGAAACACATCAAGAAGAACCAGAAGAAGAAAGAAGACTAGACACAAAGACTCCCTCTAGGTATGTCCAAAAGAATCATTATGAATATTTAATTATTGGTGACAAGAATGTTGGTGTAGAAACTAGAAGGAAGTACTTGAAAAACACCCTTGAAGAAGTACATTTCTCCTTGCTATCAAAAGTAGAACCAAATATTTTTTATGAATCCAAGGCCGAGAAACACTCGATTGAAGCCATGAATGAAGAAATAATTCAAATTGAGAAAAATCAGACCTGGGAACTAGTTCCAAGACCCAAAGATGAAAATGTTATTGGCACCAGATAGGTTTTTAGGAACAAATTAAATGAGGATGATTAGATAGTTAGAAATAAAGGAAGGATGGTATGCAAGGGATATGCGTAGGTTGAATGGGTATATTTTGAAGAAATGTTTTCTCTTTTATCACGAATAGAAGCTATCAGAATGCTCTTGGATTATAATTTCTCTAAAAGTATAACTGTATATCAAATGGACTTAAAGTAAACATTTCTAAATGGAGAACTAGAAGGAGAACTGTATATAGAAAATCCAGAAGGATTCTCTCTTTCATATGGAAAGGGCTATGTGCCCCGATTGAAGAAATCCTTGTATGGGTTAAAGAAAGTTCTTAGAGCCTAGTATGCAAGACTAGACAAGTACCTACAACAACAAAGTTTCAAGAAAGGAAATGTATACATCAATCTATATATTAAAGTCAAGCATGGAGATATGATTGTTGTTGAGGTATATGTAGATGATATCATATTTGGAAGTAGTGATAACAGTTTAAGTCAAAGTTTTTCTAAGAACATCCAGAAGGAATTTGAAATGTCAATGCTTAGATAACTGTCTTTCTTTGTAGGACACCAAATATCTCAACTTGATAATGGTATATTTATCTCTCAAACAAAGTATGTAAAAGATATGTTGAAAAGATTTAATATGGAATATTGCAATTCAGTATGTACACCTATGATTATTGGTTGAAAATTAAGTAAATAAGATGAAGCAAAGGAAGTAGATCAACAACTGTATAGATCAATGATTGGAAGTTTGTTGTACATAACAATTTCGAGACCAGAAATAATGCAAGTTGCTGGACTGGTTGCGAGGTTTCAATCAACACCTAAGGAGACACATACTCAAGCTGTGAAAAGAATCTTTAGATATCTAAAAGGAACTTTATATTTCATTCTATGGTATCCATGAAGTAATGAATTGATCTTAGTGGCATATACAGACACAGACTGTGCAGGAAGTATCGATGACAGAAGAAGCACAAGTGGATCAACACGTTTCTTAGGAAATTGCTTAGTATATTGGTTGAGAAAGAAACAATCACCTGTATGTCTATCTACAACATAAGCATAATATATTGCAGAAGCATCCCCTTGTGTGCAAGTTATATGGATGAAACAAACCTTGAAGGATGTTCAAGTAGAATTTGATCAGACTATATTGATTTTTTGTGACAACACAAGTGCAATCAACATCTCCAAGAATCCTGTAATGCACTCCAAAACTAAACATATTCCAACCAAATACCATTTTGTGAGAGAGCAAGTCACCAAAAATATTATCAAACTAGAGTATGTGGACACCAAGGAATATATTGCAAATATATTTGCAAATCCAGTTCCAAGAGATACTTCTGAATATCTCAGACATAAACTAGGCGTTATTTCTATTGGAAACTTGGCACAATAGAAGAAATAAAGAGAAGTGTAAAGACAGTGGGAGAATCCCATTTCCATTGATGTCAAAGGGGGAGAGATACTAAGTAAAAGGTAATGCATAGAAATACTAAAAATATGTTTGTGCAGGTATACTCAAAGGATCAATTGACAGGAATACAAGGGAAGCATGTTACACAGAAAGGAATAGCTCACATTCAGGGGTAGATTAGTTTTTTCTTAGTGTTGACATCAATGCCAAAGGGGAAGATTGTTGAACTTTGGTGTTGTCATTGATGTCAAAGAGGTTGTTGGACTTGGTGATGACTTTGAAATATAAATGCTAGCTTAAATAAGTATATAAAAGCATATGCACAAGCCTCTAATGCCACCTATTCATGGTACTCCAGTGTGCAAGTCCCACCAAACCAAGGAACTAGTGTGCGCAAGACCCACAAAGTAATGGTACTTCATCTGCACAAGATAAGGAAAGTGGAAAATGTTTGGGTAAGATTGACTACAAAAAAAGGAAGAAGGGGTGTTACCGACTTAGAGAAGCCACAACTTGTGGACATAGCAATTGAGAAAGATGAGTATAAATAAGAGTTAGATTGATGAATGATAAGTAAGCTTGGAAGAAAAAATGGAGTAATATTTTGAATCTACAAGCTTCGGTTAGATGAAATTCTTAGCGGAATAAGAGGTAATATGATTTGAAGAAGTGCATGAGGTTACAAGACATGTGGAAAAATAATAAGGAGCAGTCATGTAGACATAAGGAGCATTAGTGAGAAAGGTGCAAGGAACATGTGGATGAATATGTGCGCAGAATCAGTACAATTAGTGGGACAGTAGCAGATGAAGTATAAGATAAACTCTGAGAAAAATTGAAGAAGATAAAATTGAAGTCTATGCAGTAGGAATCAAAGCAGAGAACAGAACGTAGTGCATGAAGGAGATTGAAGTGTCCATTCAGGTTGGTGCCTGAACACAACAAATTGGTGCTTGCACAGAGGATTGGTGTCCTCACAAGTTGAATCCTTCTTCAACAAGTTGGCGCTTGCATGGAGGATTGGTGTCCTCATAGGTTGTATCCTATTGTTGGTGAGTTGGTGCTTGCATGTGGGTTTGGTGTCCCAATCAGATTGGTGTTTAAGTGAGTTGTTTCTCACATAATTGGAGATTGGTGTCTCCCATATTTCTATGTAATTTCATTTTCATATATATATATATATATATATAAGTTTCTTCAAAAAATTTGCGTACAACTGGTTTTTATTGATGTGTTTGTAAATAGAAATTGGTGCATGTTTTAAAAAGTGGATTATTATTAAATTTGCGAATGATACCGATTCACCCCCCCCTCTCAGTATCATTAAGAATTCGAACATTTTTTCACCCCTGATACAACTATTTTTATTATATTTGGAGGTATAAAGGTTCATTATGGATTTTAAATCTTTTTCATACTATGTTAATATTTCATTTTGGTTATTATGTGTATATTTATAGTTTTCTACCTATCCAATCTATGCATACTCCATCATGCACCTTGTGTGAACTCAATAAATCATAAACATAGTGGAAAGTGTTTGTTTTTCTACGTATGCTCTTTGCCCTACAGGCCTACACTTTTGGAAATACTGACAAATTATAAATAGAGAGAAAACTTATACTTTTTAGGTAAGATAACCAAGATCTAACCTTGAACTTAGAAAGTTTTTAGATAAAAAAGTTTCAAAAAAAAAATAAAATTAAGAATTTGTTATTTTTGTGTGCAACTTTGTTAAATTTTTTTGTAGACAAAACAAGGATTTTGGGGGTAAGCACACATTTCAAGGAAAAGAGTAAATACAAAGAGCCTCATCTCCTTCCTAAAATTTGTTATATATTTTGTGTTAATGCACTTGGTTCATGGCTATTTTATTGAAATAGAGGTCTTGAGTCCATGTATTTCTTTTTAAAACTTACATTTTAAAAATGTGCATGCAATTTGAAACTATTTTGAAGTTTTATTGTAAAGTGCAGTTCACTTAAATTATAAAAGTAAACCACTCATGAAGTAAATATATTCTTATTTTTAGGGGAGGCAGGTGCAGGGGGGGTGGTGGGGGGGGGTCATATTTGATCCCAGAGGAAATATAATATCTTCTTATGCTTGGGGCTTTGGGGAAAAAACCAACAATCAGGATAAATGGCTAGCCTTACTGCTAGGTATCAAAAATTTGGCCAAGCTAGGACTTAACTCCTATCAGGTATTTGGAGATTCTAAGATCATCATCCAGAAGATGCGTCATATCCAAGATGGAAAAGATCATGGCTCGAGTGGGGTTCAGAAAATAATTGTCTCCTTCATCCCTGAAATTGATAACATACAACTCTTCCACATCAAGCGTCAGAACAACTGTGAACCAGATGTTATGGCCAATAAGGGATCCAAGTTGCGTCAAGGGGAAATCATAGAAGACAACATTTTTTCATCTCTTAAATGGATAGCTTGCTAAAGGTCGAATGAGACCACCCCTCCTTAGATAATCCCCATGAGAGAGAATGTGGCATGCTTATACCACACCAAGGTTGTTGCAGTGGCATGTTTGAACCTACATTTCGGTTGACAGCTGGTAAGTGGGAGATGAAAACCTTAAATGGTCCATTTATGGCCGATCCCTTTGAGATATTAAGGGAATGTTTTGCTCAAGATATCTCTTTTATTTCATGGCAAGGAAAATACTGGGCCTTTACTCCTCTCCCTCCCCTCTCAGACGAGCCCGTAAATATGGATAATTCTTGGGTTATTTTGCACATTCCAGAGTGTAGACTTTTGCGTCTGGAGTTGAGAATTTGTGAAGGAAACATGTGTATAATGCAGAGGAGCTCTGAAACCATGAGAAAGGATATGGAAAATTTTATGGGCAAGGTCCAGGATATCAAAAACATTCTGACAGAAACCAGGAAGATGGTGCATTGCACCTAAGAGGTTTCTCGAGATGCTCTTGAGGAAGGCCAACGAATTGCCTAGGATTTGATAAATCTGGACTCTCGTGTTGAGGATTTAGAGAGCCATGCCTGGGTGCATATTGATGAATTAGAGGATGCCAAGAACATTATCAACGAGATGGGTAAAGTCCATAAGGAACGGTTGGAGGCTCTAATGCGTGCCCTCACAAGCCTAAATTTCCAGCTCCAAGTGGTATCCATGCATGGAAATGAGCAGAACGAGGACCACTTTTTTTCATCTCAAAGAGATTCTACTCAAAGTGTAGAAGGGCATGGAAGGTATTGAGGAAAATTAGTGGTTATGGAAGCAACAAGCTAGATAGACAGTTATGGAAGAAGACACAACACTATAGCAAGAAGCAGAAAAGTTTCAGTCTCAGAAATGATGTATCTCTCTCAGTTTTCTCTTTTTTTGTAGTAGGTTCCATGTTTTTTTGCAAATATCTATGTAATCAATTTGTTATATTTTATACTGTAAAAGGAAGAAATGTAAGACTATCAAGAAACTATGAAGGCATGTCTATGACTATGGTGTTTTCCTTCTTTTGGACGATCTATTCCAAGGATTTTGCCATGTTTCTTTTTTTTGGATGACATGTTGTCCTATGTACTCTCTGTTTAGACATATAAATATATTTCTCGTTTCTGTTAAAAAAATACATTCTTATTTCAAATTTATTTTTTGTATATAACCTTAAATTCTAAAGTAATTTCGTTGTAAAAGTGATTATCACTTATTTTATATAAATAGTATGCTTACATTTATCAAAGTAACTTATTTGTAAAAGTGAATTTATAGGAAAAGTTAGATATGAAATAGAGAAAAGTGAGTTTATATGGAAAGTGAGTTTATAGGAGTGGATTCCTTAGCCATTTTGAGGTTTCCATTATATATATGAGTTTTTCCAAACTCTTGCAAGCCCCTCCAAGCCTAAGGGGACCCAAGTTTCTATATCTGAGTCAACTATGCCCTCATGAATTTTATATTGACATCCATCTTGAATGGTTCCATGCATGTTGTTCCAAGTGATTGCAAGTGCAATTGATTCCCAAGGTCCCACAAGTGCACCCATCACATCCACTTATGTTGCAAGTGTTCCTGGTTGGTGCACCCATTGAATCCACATCCATCCCAAGTGTGCTCAATAGGTGTTCCCATCACAAGTGTGCTTGGAAGGTGTGCCCAACAAGTTTTCCCGAAGATCCCCATTGCAAGTGTTCCTGAAGTATGGGCAAGTTGTACCCAAGCAAACCCATGAAGTGCTTCCAAAAATGTGCCTCCAAGTGCACCCATAAGTTTCACCCAATAAGTGTACAAAGTCAACACCCATCCATGTGATGTGTGTTCAAGTACTCCTAGCCAACGTGCATACAACCAAGTTCATTCACTTAGTCTGAAAATCCAATGTGCACCCAACCAAGTCTTCCCAGGTCATATATATGCCATACAATTCTACTTTCCAATTCATTTATCATGTGTATCTTATGGATAAGATTTTCCTTAGAAGCATCCTCTACCTCTCCAATTTCCCTCCAATATTCTCTTTGTATATCCAACTAATGTGAGTTGCCAATATCTACGATGCACCAAGTATTCATGCAAGGGAACCCAACATGTCTATGGTGTGTCTTTCCAATGGGCCAAGGTACCCCAAAACCAAATAATCTAGCCATCAACATCATGTCATGTATGTTTGTGCCAACTAGAAACTTCCAAGGTGATCTTATGATTGAGATTCTCAAAACCTCTTAAGCTTAGGGCCTTATATCCTTCCCCACTAAAATTAATTGTTTTCCTAGAAAATATCCACAAGGACCTATTGTCATCCAAATCTACTACGCAAACTCATGCATCTATCTGAGGTTGGATTCGCTAACCACTCCACACTATTATTGTCAAAATACTTGTGCAACTACTCACTATTCGATGCTTCCTTTGAATGAAGAAAATTTTCCCCACTCTATCAACAATGTCTCTTGGATTCCATTGTCACACTTTTTTCCTTCTATTGCAATCACAACCTACTGCTACTACAACTACCTTATGTTATTTTGGTATGCCAACCTTTACCAAGAAGGTTGTCAATATGTCCAAGTGTTTTACTGTCCAAACATGCTACTCCTTCAATACTTAGCCAAATATATCATGCATTCGTACATTGGATCCCCTCAATCTTGAGCTAGTGGGGTATCTAGTCTAAACATCATGCCCAATTTATAAGAATGCACATCCTTGTGTCCAAAATTAGTCATTTCCTTTCGCACTTTAGTCATCTTGTACAAATCCAATGAACCAAGGAAAGGTAACCACTTCACCTCAATATTGTCATGTTACTTGCTGCAACTAAAAGGGTTTTTCCAAGACACCTTTCAAAAGGAACTCTAGAATACATTATTTTCTCCTAAGTAGTGAGACACCTCACATTATATCAATGCAAAGAAGATGGAAACTAGATACCAAAGCCAATACCAACAAGTATGCCACCAATGTACCCAAATCATCAAAATCATTATGTCCAAATGAAAAAATTCCATACCTCTCACTCAAATACATAAGGAGAGGCACATTTGAGCCAATTCTTCCCTTTCCTTCCTCCAACAATGTTTTCATATCTAAATAATCTTTTCAATATTCTTTCCCAAGAGCACATGAATAAGTTTTATCCACTTCTATGGTCCTTACGTACCAGGCTTGTTGCTCCTCAACTTCACCATCTTGGTCTTCTTCAAGCATGGCCCATTCAGGTTGAATGCTTCAATGGTGTCCTTGGTTGAATCATCCATCTACCTAACCATGTCCATAATGTATTTCTTGCCAACGCAAGCATCCAAAAATCTAGAAATTGTGTTCAGTGTGGTTTCCACTATTGCCTCTATTCTAATGAATCTTTCTTCCAAGTTTGTTACTAATTTATTGTTCATCGAATCCTATACAAAAATTCATATTGAATTTCTATCTATGGTATTTCCATCAAACCTAGCACATCTGATTTTTGCTTTGCAAGGGTGTTTAGCTCCTTGACTATATGCAGAGACCATGCTCAAGGAATTCATCCTACCATTGACTCCAAGATGCTTCCTTACAATTTGAAAGATTCATAAATAGTCCATATGAGGCATAGGAAATACCTTTTCCTTCCTCATAAACTCTTATCCCAAAACAACCTCAAATTCATCGATAGGAATAATGGTGAAACATATTGTTCCACTCTACCCACCAAGTTTCAAGGGGACCCTATTAGATTTTCCAATCACCTTCTCCACTTCCGAGTTCACTACTTTGAACGAAGCCTATATGGGATAAAGCTACAACCTAAGATCCTTTTCCACAGCTTCCTTCATGAAATTGTGGGTCTCCCACTATCTACAATGGCATGTATTGATCTACCATTCGGTTATGTCAATACAATAAGAGATGGTCTTACCTTTTCCTTAATTATATGCTTCTAGTTGCTTGGCCTTGTCCTTGCCAGTTTTGCTAGATGGATTTTCCTTCACTTTTCCATTCTTCTTGATCATGTCAACTTTTTTCTCTGCTTAACCATTCTCATCCCCCTTTTGAATACCTTTTGAATTTTCCTTATAATCTAGCAACTTTCTTATTGTGTTGATGGTTGTTGCTGGGGTCTTCACATTCTAGCACCACAAGTCACTCTATGCCCAAGGTTGTAACCCTTTCATAAAATGGAACAACCTATATCCTTATGGCATATCCTTAATTGCCAACATAAGGCTTGAAAAATACCTTATATATGCATGGATCATTCTCATATGCTTGAGAATCAATAACTCATTTTGCATGATCCAATATTTCTTCCCTATCCCAAACTAAGCCTTCACAGATTCTTTCATGTCTACCTAGTTTTCAATATCTCCTATACTAGGCATATATGCCAACTCCTTTGCACTATTTCTCCACTAGATCTTTGTGGTACCTATCAAGAACATCCCAACAATGTTCACCTTCAATTCATTTGAGCTTCCACTCATCTATGCCAAGTACTGCTCAACATCCCAATATAATTTACCAAGTAACATAGCATTACAGGTTCCATTTTACAATTTTGGTTCCTATATATTTATCCTCATAGGAGTCATTGAATTATTCCCATTGGAAATAAATCATTTCAAGGAACTAGAACCATACGATGGCACTTGTTTCAACACTTTAATGGTATCTTTTTAACCTTTCATCTTCCCAAGAACATACTTAACAAAGTCTTCTATAACTTGTACCATTTCATTCACATCGATTTTATGTACTAGTTCATTAAAAAGGGAATCTCCGATCTTATAGCACTTCGAAACCACCTTATTATGATCTTGGGGCATGATATTCAACTCTACCTCCAAGGTTGATTCTTCCTTCTTCTTGTGCATGATAAGATCGGATGGCATGTTCCCAACAATCCTCTCTAAGGTCACAATATTGGTCTTCAACCTTGGAGTCTTAGGAACCTAGGAAAAATCATTGTCATAGTGCAATGCAATATCTACATCTGAAGTAGGAATAGTCCTTTGCCGAAAAACAACAAAAGTACTCACCTTGTGAATGGAATTCCCTAGTTTCCTATTGTGCCCAGGTCAAAATTTTGTATTGTCGATAGTAAGATCACCTTTCATAGTTGTCTACCAATTCATCCAATATTTTTTCCATTATTTGCGTTTTCACAATCCTTGAGAGGTGCGTCTAAGAAACTATACAAACCACTTGTCATGGAAGTAACAATGGTGAAGAGTTCCCAAAACTACGATGAAATCACTTGTCAAGGAAGTGACAATGGTGAATAACAATCTAGCTAACCAGTGTTTGTCTCTTATACAACATGTCACATACGTGACAATGGTGAATATCATTATAGAAACCCCAATATTTTCTCTAGCACCATTTGTCATGGACCTATAGTCTTCCTAACAAAAATTATTAGAACTTAGGAATTTCCCAACTTTGTTTTGGCACTTGAGGTCATGCAACACTACCTTGCCTCACCCACAAGGGCTTGGCCACCCTATGCCTACTATGACCATACTAGGCCTATTCACCTAAGGTATTCTCATAATTTTACCTTACACTACAAACCATTAAATGCAACTAAGTCCTACTTAACCAAGTTCATTCAATATTCTAGCATGCATCTAACTGCAACCTTTAAAAATTTTCAGCAATACTTATACTTAACAAGATTCAACACTTAGCCAATACTTCACTTAGAAAATATAAATAGTTAACTAACATAAAGCATCACATGAAATAGAACAACATTCATCCCAATAAACAAGTCATAATACACATGCACATGTACATGCAACACCCAAGGTGGATGCCTTGATCTTGATTTATGAGAAAAATGTTTAGAGTCTAAACAAGGAAAGGCAACCAATGGCCCACCCATATTTTATATAAGTACAAGTAATCTAAGGACAAATAGCCTTATACCAATTCCCAATAGTCATGTACAAAACAACACCAAAAGCTACCGTAGGCCTACCTATTGCAGACCATGTTCAACTCTTCCTTTTGCACTTAGCCAATGTAAAACCAAGAAATCATCACAATCGCACATCTCAATTGAACTTGTGTGTATCAATCACTTGACCAATATGATTGCTTAACCAGTCATAATACACATGCACATATACATACAACACCCAAGGTGTATGCCTTAAACATTATTTATGAGAAGAATGTTTACAGTCTAAACAAGAAAAGGAAACCAATGGCCTACCCATCTTTTACAGAAGTACAAATAATCTAAGTCCAAATAGCCTTATGCCAATGCCCAACAATCATGTGCAAACCAACAATTAAATATATCATAGGCCTACGTCTCTTGCAGGTCATGTTCAACTCTTTGTATTTCACTCAGCTAGTGCAAAACCTAGAACTTATCACAATCACATAGCTCAATATGAACTTATGTGTATCAATCACTTTCCGAAGATGATTCCTTAACTACTTTGATATGTCCACTATATATTTGAGTCTCACTAAAATATTGCAATCCCATCCAATCCTAACTGGAACTAATATCTACATCCAACTCAATTGTACCCTTGTGACTTGTCCATTGACATCGATCTCCAATGGTGTCATACCTGTTGTACCACACAACCACAAGTACATCCAATGCCCAAGCTCCCACAAGTGCACCCATCACATCTACAACTGTTGCAAGAGTGATAAGTAGGATTTCCCATCACATCGGCATATTTAGCAAGTATTCTTGATAGGTGCACCCATCAAAAGTGTGCCTTGTAGGTGCACTCATTGCAAGTGTGCCTAAAGGTTCCCATCGCAAGTGCGCATGAAGTGTATTCAGTAAGCTTCACCCATTAAGTGTGCCCAAGAAGTGGTTATGGTAAGGTGCCTACAAGTGCACCCAAAAGTTGCACCCATCAAGTGCACAAAATTAACCAACATACATCCATGCGATGTGTGTCGAAGTGATCCTAGCCGACATCCATCCATGTGATGTGTGTCCAAGTGATCCTAGCGGACATCCATCCAACCAAGTGTTCCCAATTCATCCACCCAACCAATGTGTGACCAAAAAAGTATTCCCAGGTCACATATAATCTAGTCAGTTCTTCTTCCCACTTCATCTATCATGTGTAATCTATGGATGAGGTTGCATGTGGCAACATCCTCTACCTCATCAAGTATCCTCCAAGCTTCTCTTTGTTTGTTCAACTAATGCGAGATACCAATGTCCATAGTGCACCAAACCTTCATGTAAGGGTGCTTTTCATGTATGTGGTGTTCATTGCCAATGGGTCAAGGCACCCAAAAACCAACTCATATGGCCATCAAACTCATGTCATATCTATCGTAATACTGCAACCACCACCAAGGTGACCATGTGATGGAGGTTCCTAAAGCCTCTCATAGCTAGGGCCTTACATAGCCCATGTAAGTTACAAGAGGATTCTTAAGTTAGTAGAGAGGATGATTGCTTTTGGTGAATCCTCTACCAAATAACCATTGTGGTACTTGATTGGGATGTGAAATTGGGGTTCTATTAGATCAAGTCTAAAGAAGCACATCACGGATTACTGATCCTTATGTCCACTTTATATAGTATAAGTCAACAATTCTTTATAAGAAACTCATGCTAATAAAGGCATAATACAATCTCCATAATTATAATAAAGGGATGGCTCACTATTTACTCTCAAAGTCAAATATATCTAAGAATAAGATGAATCTAGGTGGTCTATCATTCACATCCTTAACCATTGTGGTCTCATTTTGGTTGTGTATCTTATACTATCACTATTATTGAGATATTCTAGTTGTATGGTTAATTGTTATCCTAATATATTATTTGGTGTATTGTTTATGGATCATTGGGATGCATTATGGTTGCATTCTAGATTGTAACTATAAATTATAGTATGAGAATTAGCTAACTTTCAAGATCAATTGTACACCATACAACATTAGCATAAAATGACACTCCACCCTTCACCAAACAATGCACCAAATTTAGCAAAATAATTGAGTTTTAGCATTGTATCATGGAAACCTACCCACACTTACACTGGGAAAAAATAAACTTGTTGATATTTATGCATAGAATTCAGATGCATCTATCAACAAGTATATTGAGTATAGAGATTAAGGGAGTTTGAATAGAGTTGAGAGTAATCCCACTAACTCTATGAATTATGCTTTAATGAAGTTTAGTCCTATGTCTATTAGGACAATGAGTTTGTTGAAGTAATGAATGGAGGATATCTCATCCCAGCCATCAATGTTTTTTTTATTACGTGTCATCTTGTTGTTCTTAACATACCTTTGTAGGAGGTTGTGGTGGAGCAATGACGAGATGTATAATTGGTTCCATCATGGTTGATAAGGTATTCTTTCACATTGTGTTTGTGACTAGTTAAAATAACTATAAATTCAGTTACCTATCTGATTCTTTTGTGTTAGTAAGTAAAATATTACAGGGGATGAAGATTCACTATAGCATTATGTTGACAAATTCTAGAATGGAGAACATTGTTGATTGAAGTTGTCATTGATGTCAAATTCCTTGAAGTACTTACCAAAAGTGATGACAAGACTACATGTAGTATCCAAAATAGGTCAATGTCTTGAAGATGCCCAGCAAAATCCCCTTGATGAAGACATGAAGTGCATTGAAGATGCCTAGTTTGGATACCATATCTTTGGAGGCCTTTTACACCCTAAATATCTTGTCAAATGGTGACATATTATACATATTTGGAATTATTACTCCAAGACCTTTCCGACAGTATGTAAAACTCTCTCTAATTCTAAAGGAATCAAAAGCTATGAAGGTTTTTGTGAAGACTATCTAACCAGAAATGTAAGGTTGGCTCAGCCAAAAGATTACATGTCGGTCCCAGTGAAAAAAGTTCAGCCCTTGGACTAGCATAAATACAAGTTATAACTTCTCATTTCCTACACAAATTTACATATCCTCTCATAAAGAGTCTTCAATACAAGTGCACAATTTCTAATGGGGATAATAAATCCTAGCAAGGAGACTTGGCACTTCGAAGGAGTAACTTCTACATTCTTGGGTTTGCTATTCTTGGACTAGGGATTCTACATGTATGGCGAGGTAGGGTAAGGATCTTGTTTTAGGGTTTTATTCTCTTGGAGAATATTGAATAACCTAGGATGATGATGATGGTGTAGTAAACCATGATGATGATCAGTATGACCTAGCAGGTGTAGAGAAGACAAGTGATGAAAATAAATGATCAAGGGTAACATATACTATACTCTTAAATACTAGGGTGTTGTATCCTCCTTCTAGTAGAAGCTAGTAAACTAGGGATTTGGAGCTTCCTTCAAGTTGAAGCTTGTAAACTAGAGGGTTGTAGACTCATTTGATTTGGTTCTCATAATTCTTGGAGATTAGTGTCTCCTCTCTATTGATGTAAATTAATCTATGATTTATCAATATTGAGTTTCCATATATATCTCGTGTATTTTTTGTTGATTGTTTATGTTATACTTGTGGTGAAAAATAAAATGTGCTTAAGTGCTCAATATTGTTTGCTATATATATTTTCAACAAACATAACATTGGTTGGGTCTATCATGTATAATGTCAATAAGACAAGCTATTAGGATAGTACTAATAAGATTACGTTGGTAATAGCTTACACTGGATAATAAGATTACGTTGATAATAGCTTGCAATGGATGCCTCATTATGATTTGAATGCAAAATGCATCTCAGTCATGGTGAAATATTAGTAGCACTATAGTTCCCTTCTAATATTAAGCTAAGAGATCTCCATACAAAGAGATGATATATTGTAAGGGTGATCATCTAAAGCAAAGAGGCATGAATTACCTTAATTTTATCATCATAAATTAAAAATAGTCTTTCAATATTATGATTTTTATAATAATGTAAACGATTATAAAGGAAGTGAACTATATACTAAAATAATGATATATTATGATTTTTATAATAATGTAAACGATTATAAAGGAAGTGAACTATATACTAAAATAATGATATATTGGTTGTAAGATGAATATACATGCTTATTTGGTTTCCTTTCTCTCCTCTCTTCCCATGTTAGTGATGGTTGACAAAGCAATTGAGTAATTTTATAATTATTGTATTGAAACTTCCCATGTTAGTGATGGTTGACAAAGCAATTGAGTAATTTTATAATTATTGTATTGAAAGTAATGTTAAATATAAGAATTTTATATATGAAAGATGTAAAAATTATATTTTAATTTGTTAATTTTATGCTTAAAATGTTTCAATTTTTCAAAGTAATTCCAACACTATTTTTTAATTAAATATGTGGAATTTCCATTAAAAAATTAGAACATAAATATATAATTATTTTCTTATTGTTAAAAATGAGCAACGTTTTCCTATATTGATATATGCAATGCATGTTTAGTTTCAATTTTTCATAGTAATTCCAACACTATTTTTTAATTAAATATGTGGAATTTCCATTAAAAAATTAGAACATAAATATATAATTATTTTCTCATTGTTAAAAATGAGCAATGTTTTCCTATATTGATATATGCAATGGATTAAAGTTAAAATATATTAAATACATTATTGTTTTTTTAATTATTTTAAATATATAAAATAAAAAATGAATTTGAAATAATTATTTATAATGAAATTAAAACTTTGAAGACAAAGTTCCAAAATTTTAGTGGAGAAAATGAGGCTACACATTCATGATAATAACAAAAGATATATGCAATTTAGTCCTTTTCTTCTAGATTAAAAAATATAAAATAAAATAAAAAAAATGAATTATTCAAAATCACTATTAAATAAAAATAAAGCTAAAAGTAGAGATGTATATAAATATGTATAAGGGTCCTGGAGTAAGATCTTCCACTGCTTCTGATTGGATAAGAACTTGCCTTCTTCGAACAGGGTAACGACCCAATACCCGAAGGCATATGGCAGGAGTGGATTTCTACCCCCTTACAAACCACCAACAAGTTATTTCACGTTGCGTGGTTTCCTTGAATAATTCTGATGAGACAACTCACATTTGCGACAACTAGTGATGGTTGTCCTCATATGAGTTATGCTACATTTTGACATGAACCCCGTGCAAATTCCTTAAAAATACAAAATGATTTATTTAAAGTGATTTTCTTCATAAAATATTGTTTTCAGGGATATTTAGCCTTATTACATTAACAAGGTGATCAACAAAATGTATGCATTAATATCAACATGCTAGATCTTCCATATGCTCATGATGTCATTTCAAACACCCTTACAATCTTATCAAAATTAGATAAATTCAAATATGAATAAGTGTCCTAAACAAAGCCAATAAGACGCCAATTAATTGTTTTATAAAGAAAACTTACATAAAACACAATGTAGACTCCTCTGAGGGGGAGTTTGCATTTCTTTATTCAATTCTTAAAGCATTCAATGCAATTCCTAATCAAGTTCAATATCCAAATCTCCTTCCACAAATTGCAATGATGAAGTATTTACAAAGAAAGATGTAGTCATGTAACATCAACTCGTATGTTTCGCTTCTAATTTATTTTTAAATTTTGTGATGACAAAGCTAAAGACTCAAATGTCTTTTTCAACACCTAGCAACTAAGTTCTTGTTAGGGATTGGAAGGCCTCCAACATCTCACCTAGATTTCTAGATTTGAAAGGCCAAACCAATCTCTAATGAATTTTTTATCTTCATAACCTATCCACTTATGAATCCCCTCATAAGAAATTTTGAGGTCTTGTAATTGCATTGTTATTGTATTTTTTTCATGTACAAGATCATGTGGCTTTTATAAACTTTATTATATGTATGGTCAATTTTATTTTCTAAAATTAATAATTTTTTACTTAAATTACAGTTATTCAATAATATGTTAACCTCATGTTTTTAGATAAAATTGTGTTTACAAGAAAAGATACGGTTAAATCATGCTTTTGGAAAGTAGAATAAGGTGTACATCAATTTTATAAAAACAATAATATTCATAATATTTTTAGGAATTTTAAGATTCATAAAATTGTGTTTACAAGAAAAGATATGGTTAAATCATGCTTTTGAAAAGTAGAATAAGGTGTGTATAAATTTTATAAAAACAACAATATTCATAATATGACAAATATCAATTTGAGGAGATGAATACAAGGTCCACATAAATTTTAATAAAAAATCAAAGTCTATATTGTATTGGATTAATTGTTTTTAATTAAACCACTTTATTGTTAGTGTTGTTAGAAAATATTGGCATATTAATATATATAAATATAAATTTTAATTAAAGCATATTGAGCATTTATGGTAGTATGCCTCTATTTGTTTCCCCATAATACTCCTGCAAAATACAGAACAAAGAGCAGTGATCGATATAGACCAATTTTTTGTGTTGAGCCCTATTCTAACAAATTGACCACTTGCTCCATTTAAATTGGACACAATTCTTTTTACTGAAAATTTGTATGGGTCTTAATCACCAACAGAAAATTCTAGAAAAGACCGTATAGATAATGCCCCATCTTCCATTGTTTTTGCACCACTAGAAATGTTCAGCATTTGGAGCTCACTATAAATTTTCTTCTCAACTAATAGTCACCAAATCCAGTGCTTCATGCACTCTGCATTCGACTCTAGTGGCTGGCATGGCAATGAAATTGAGCACACCCTCTGTGAAACTGGTAGTAAAACCCATCACATTAATTTCAAATCAGAATGCTCTTTTCCATTCAATAAGGAGTTGGAATATCAAATGTCCTTAGAGCCCTGAGGTGCCCCTTAGACTAAGAATGGAAAGTTGGAGCAAGAAAAGAAATTCCGTAGAGTTGAAGAAGGGGTCAACCATGGTTAAGGCCTCTGCTACCACATAGGGACAAAGTACTACGGAATTTGCAACTCAATTCCCATTCCTGGGACTATCCTCATGAGTGATCCACTCAGGGCCAGGAAGCTGAGGGGGACAACAGCTCGACTGAATGAGTCAGCTTTGTTATGACGGAAGCACAAGAAATAGAATAAGCAAGCAGGATTACACTACGCTGATAAAAACAAATACACACACACACAATATGCAAGAATTGGGAACCGATCTTCTCTATTACTGGATGTAAAGATCCAGACTGATAAGATGTGTATTACAATAGTTTACATGCTTATATAGAGAGTGTTGAGACTCTTGGGTGCCTTCCCGTTACGTTCAATTACAAAGAAGAGGTTATAATGGTTCAACAGTTCAACCATTATAGTCGACTGGAAGACAGAGAGACAGTCTGTCGAAGTTCGACAGTCGCAAGTCGCAAGACGGTGTTGCGCAAGTCACAGGTAGATGCTGCATGTCGACATCGCAAAACTGTGAGGTCACTGAATGTGTTGAAGTCATGTCGTAGTTCGACAACTTGCCAAAATTGTGTCGAAGTCAAAACTCGTTGGAGTTGTGTCGACGATGGCTTGTCGCAGTAGATGTTGGCATTCAACAATAATTCCAACTACGATATAGATCAAACCTCCTTCCTTAAGAAACAATGGTCCCCATTGTTTGCTCATGAAGGTGAGGAAAATTGTCGTTCAATTCAGTAGCAGAGTACCATTTTCCTTGTGCTGGGATCTGTCCTGCTTTAGCAACCTGAAACAAGGGAATTGTATTCGTCCTTGTATGGTGTACTCCTCATCCCACAATGGTGTCGCAAGGAAGAGGCTCCTAAACATCTGGATGGATGTCGTCAGGTTCTGTTGTATGCAAGTCGTTCTATTCCAACAGTGGTGCATGGTATGGTCGAAGTAGATCCACATTGAAGATTGGATGTAGACCAAGGCATGTAGGAATGTAGGAAAATTTGTATGGGTCTTAATCAGCAACAGAAAATTCTAGAAAAGACCGTATAGATAATGCCCCATCTTCCATTGTTTTTGCACCACTAGAAATGTTCAGCATTTGGAGCTCACTATAAATTTTCTTCTCAACTAATAGTCACCAAATCCAGTGCTTCATGCACTCTGCATTTGACTCTAGTGGTTGGCATGGCAATGAAATTGAGCACACCCTCTCTGAAATTGGTAGTAAAACCCATCACATTAATTTCAAATCAGAATGCTCTTTTCTATTCAACAAGGAGTTGGAATTTCAAATGTCCTTAGAGCCCTGAGGTGCCCCTTAGACTAAGAATGGAAAGTTGGAGCAAGAAAAGAAATTCCGCAGAGTTGAAGAAGGGGTCAACCATGGTTAAGGCCTCTGCTACCACATAGGGACAAAGTACTACGGAATTTGCAACTCAATTCCCATTCCTGGGACTATCCTCATGAGTGATCCACTCGGGGCCAGGAATCCAAGGGGGAAAATAGTTCGACTAAATGAGTCGGCTTTGTTATGACGGAAGCACAAGAAATAGAATAAGCAAGCAGGATTACACTACGCAGATAAACACAAATACACACACACACAATATGCAAGAATTGAGAACCGATCTTCTCTATTACTGGATGTAAAGATCCGGACTGATAAGATGTATATTACAATAGTTTACATGCTTATATAGAGAGTGCTAAGACTCTTGGGTGCCTTCCCATTACGTTTAGTTACAAAGAAGAAGTTATAATGGTTCAATAGTTCAACCGTTATAGTCGACTGGAAGACAGAGAGACAGTCTGTCGAAGTTTGACAGTCGCAAGTCGCAAGACGATGTTGCACAAGTTGCAGGTCGATGTTGCATGTCGACATCGCAAAACTGTGAGGTCGCTAAATGTGTCAAATTCATGTCGTGGTTCGACAACTTGCAAAAGTTGTGTCGAAGTCAGAACTTGTCGGAGTTGTGTCGACGATGGCTTGTCGCAGTAGATGTTGGCATTCGACAATAATGCCAACTGCAATATGGATCAGACCTCCTTCCTTAAGAAACAATGGTCCGCATTGTTTGCTCATGAAGGTTAGGAAAATTGTCGTTTAGTTCAGTAGCAGAGTACCATTTTCCTTGTGTTGGATTCTGTCCTGCTTTAGAAACCTGAAACAAGGGAATTGTATTCGTCCTTGTATGGCATACTCCTCATCCCACAATGGTGTTGCAAGGAAGAGGCTCCTGAACATCTAGATGGATGTCATCAGGTTCTGTTGTATGCAATTCGTTCTATTCCAACAGTGGTGCATGGTATGGTTGAAGTAGATCCACATTGAATACTGGATGTAAACCAAGGCATGTAGGAATGTTAAGCTGGAAAGTGTTTTCTCCAATCTGCTGAAGAATACTGTATGGACCATATCACAAAGGTTTGAGCTTCTTGAATGGGCCAGTGAAGCACTCCTTCTTAATATGTAACCAGACCTTATCCCCAATTTGGAACGAATGAGGGATACGAGGCTTATTGTGTCGGGCCTTAGCTTTCATGTTTTCTCTATGCAACATATCATGTGCTTGTCATTGGATGTCGCAAATTTGTTCTCGAAAATTCAATGATTTGTCAACTTCTCACTGGTTGTGTTCGATGTCGAAGTTCGAATGTGTTGAGGAGTTGATCAAGTCGATAGGCACTGAGGGTTGAAATCCATAACAGATCTCAAATGGACTCTTTCCTGTAGAGCTTTGCTGAGCATGATTGTAGATGTGTTGTGTGTATGGAAGAATTTCATCCCATGTTCGCCGATGCCTGTGGTTGTACATGCGAAGCAGTTGTACGACCAAGCAATTAAAAACTTTCATCTGTCCATCGATCTATGGATGGAAAGATGTCCACAATGAGAGTCGTGTGTCTATCTATTTCCAAAGGGTCTTCCAAAAGATGCTGACGAATCTATCATCTCGGTCATAAATGATGGTTTTCGGTAAACCATAGTGTTTCCAAACATGTGTGAAGAAGAGCTGAGCAATCTGTTGTGTTGTCATTGTCTTCTTGCATGGTATGGGAATAGCCATCTTGGAAAATATGTCGAATACTACTAAGATCGCATCATGCTGATGTTTCAAAGTAGGATACCCTGTCAAGTAGTCCATAGAAATAGATTCCCATGGTCAACTAGGAACTGGCAGAGGTGTGTACAATCCTCGTCGTCGATTGGGTGGTTTAGCAATGGCACAAACCACGCATGATTGAATGTAGTTGTTGACATCAGTTTTAAGTGAAGGACAAAAGAAATACTTCTGCAAAATAGAAAGTGTCTTTGCTACTCCAAAGTGTCTTGCAGTATTGCTATAGTGCGTGTCCCAAATGAGCTACTGTCAATGGTCACCGGTCGGTACACAAAACTGTCCAAGCTTGTATAGCAAGATATCTTTCAGGAAATAGTCGGCGGTCGACGACTTGTCAGTATGAAGCTGTTGATACACTGGTGAAAATTTGATGGCGTCCTAATACAACTGAGGCCAAGTAGTGGTGTCATATCCCTGCATACTCATCACTGTGAAAAGGAGAGTAATGGGTGGTCTGCTTAGACAATTGGTGGCGGCGTTAGCTTTACCTTTCTGATACTTAATTACCAACTGGAATTGTTGCAGGTAATTAATCCACTTAAGCTATCGAGTTGTTTGTAGTTTCGATTGTATCGGATAAAACTGAAGAGGCTTATGGTTAGTGAGGATGATTGTTTCCTTTCCAAGGATGTAATGCTTCCATTGCTTGAGAGCTTGCACAATGGTGTACAGTTATTTTTCATATGTTGAATACCTTCTAATAGTTTCATTAAAAGTTTCGGAATGAAAAGCGACTGGGTGACCAGACTGAGTGATCACTATGCCCAAGGCATAGTTTGGTGCGTCTGTCTTAATCTCAAAGGGCTGATGCAAATCATGTAACACAAGTACTGGTGCAATGCAGAGCTTGTGTTTGAGCTGTTCAAAAGATGCTTGTTGTGTTGGTGTCCATTTAAAGACAATTTTCCCACTTCCTTTCGTCAACTGATTCAAGGGCCAGGCTATGTGACTGAAGCTGAGTATGAATCATCAATAGAAATTTGCCAAACCAAGAAAAATTCTGAGTTCTTGAATGTTGTGAGGAATGGGCCAATATTTGAGAATTTGTACTTTGTTTGGGTCGACATGAATGCCTGCAGAGTCAATTACAAATCCCAAATAGTTGATGCTTTTCATTGCAAAGGAACACTTGTCCATGTTCAAGTAGAGCCGATGTTGCTAGAGAGTGTCGAGGACTTGTTGAAGTTGTCGAACATGCTCTTCCCATGATCGACTAAAAATCAATATGTCGTCAAGATAGACAATGACCCATTTGCCGATGACAGGTCGAAGAATGTTATCCATGTATCGCATGAAGGTTGCAGGTGCGTTGGTTAAGCCAAAAGGCATGACTAACCATTCAAAAAATCCTTCCTTGGTCTTGAAAGTAGTTTTCCATACATTTGATGGCTAGATTGGAATCTGATGATATCCCAACTTGAGTTCGAGCTTAGTAAATAACTTAGCACCTTTCAGACAGTTGATGAGCTCGTCTATCCACGGCAGAGGGTACCGATTATTCACCGATATTTTTTTGAGTGCCCTGTAGTCGATGGACATGCGCTAAGTCTCGTCTTTCTTTGGAACGAGGACGACTGTCTTTGGAACGAGGACGACTGGACTTCCACAAGGGGAGGAGATGGGTCGAATATGTCCTTTTTCGATAAAATCTTGGATTTGTCTACGAATCTCTTCATTTTTTAGAATGGATCTTCTGTAGACATATGCGTTAGGAAAAGAAGAACCAGGAGCAAGTTCAATAGAGTGTTTTACCTGATAGTGTAGAGGTACTCTGTCTGGAACTTGAAATAGGTGCTGGTACTCATCAAGAATATTGTCGATCTGCTACTTCTGTCGGGAGCTACACTCGTGATACGAACCGTTACACCAAAACCTCGAGATGTTAGTGAAGGATGCCCACTAGGATCTTAAAATCCCACCATGCTCCGCAGTCCAGACTCTGGGCTGGATGTGCACCCGTACGGTGGTGTCCCGTTTGAGTCGTACGAGCCTCGGGCGAACACTGCAATGCTGACGTTGCCACTCGTTCTGTGACTTGAACCTGGGTGGAGGCTCTGATACCAGATGTGATGAACCTGCAATAATTAATTAATGCAAATACACGAGATATCAGAAATAACAGAACTCAGAATCACTTTTATATTGATCACAGGCCACTTCAAGGGGGAAACCTCCTTTGAGCAAGCTCAATACAATTAACTTCACGGTGCCTTCATAGGCCTCAACACACACTTATATACTAAGTCTAGGCGCCAATACCATGGGTCAATACTATGTGTCAATACAAACCATGGGCTAAGTCTAGACGCCAATACTATGAGTCAAAACCATGGGATATATAATACTATGGGACGACTTACAAAGCATATGCGTCCAATACTATGGGTCAATACTATGGGCTAATATAAACTATGGATCAACAAATACTACGGGATGACTTACAAAGCATATGCGTCCAACAACAATATACTAACAAAGTAAAGACCTGGGTTCCTAACATCCCCTGTCCCTTAGAAAAAGCTTTGTCCTCAAAGCTTTAGATGTGGAAATTGATGCAGAATCTGAAGGACTGGGTCCCCTGTAGCATCCTCGGGTTGCATTCTGAGCCACTGGCGCCTTTCGAGTTTCAAGGAGGATTGCATGGAAGGCTGTAGACGAAGAAGAACCATATCGACAATGTGAAAAGTGTGCTCAGAACGGTGTTGATCGGCTTGTTGTTTCAGTCGAATTCTTGCCACATGAAAATTGTCCTGCAGAATGAGAAGAAGCTGATCATGGTTTCGAAGAATTGAGTCAATTTCCTGAACTGGGGAGCTGCTGAAGGTGTATGGAAGAAGAACTGGTGGTGCCTGTCCAGAGACTGCTTCATATGGTGTCCTTTGAGATGTGGTACTATACCACTGGAGCGCTTCTAGGAAATCCATAGAAATAGTTGTCCAAATCTGTGGAGGGATGGGCAAGGGTTCGAGCAGTCCCGAAAGGAGGTTCATTTCACCCTTGTTGACCTGGAAAGTATCACAGTCAACCACCATCCGTTGAATTGTCCTTTTGAGTCCCTGCCAAAAGAAGTTACATTGTTCCTGGTCATACGTTTTGAGGAACCCAGAGTGCCCTACTGATGAAGAAGCATGGAGTTCATAGAAGAGATAGTCCCATTGAACAGATTGCAACCAATTTGGAACAAGCAGAGAAATAGATGTAAGAGAAATTGGGTCATCAAATGTGCGAGGAGGAGCATCTTCCACCATATTGTCCTTACCCTTCTGGTAAGTGATCGCATAGTCATAACCCATGAGTTGGATAACCCATTTCAGGTGTGTTGGGGAGGAGACCCGTTGTTCCAGGAAAGTTTCCAGACTCTAGAGATCAGTCTTGATGTAGAAATAATTCCCCAATAGGGATGGCTGCCACTTCTGTACTGTATGCAAAATAGTCATCATTTCCTACTGAGAGGTAGATGCAGCTAAATTCTTACCGGAAAGGTCTCTTGAAGGCAATAAGCCCATTGGTTCAGCAAAGACACCTGCATATCTATCCATGGAAGTAGTGGAGACTGTTGATGGGTGCATCTGAATGGAATGGAGTTGAGCGATGACACCATGTGAATTCTTCTTAAGTATTTTTTCCAGGCGATGTGAAATGATGATGCAGAGAGACCCTGGTTGTAAGCCCTTAAATTTTTGTTGTGCCCCATTGACTGAAAACTGCATCCAAAGTTCAGCAAAATCCCATAAGATGGGGCCAAGTGTGCGTAACCATTGAATTCCCAAAACCACATCACATCCGCCTAAGGACAAGGCAAACATGTGAGAGCGTAGGTTATAATCTTCCATAGAGATACGCACATTGTGACACTTCCCCTTGCAAGGTAAGGTGCCCCCATTGGCAACCATGACTTCAAAGTTGGAGCAAGGATGGACAAAACAATCAGCCTGTTTGGCAATCCGAGGATCAATGAAGTTATGAGTGCTACCAGAATCAATGAGTATGGTAAGAGGAGCTTCTTAAAGTATCCCCTAACTCGCATTGTTTGTGGGGTGGTGACGCTGGTTACAACATGGAGAGAGATCTCGGGTGGGTCATCCTTAGATGGGGTGTCAACAGGAGGGTGTTGAATGTCGACCTGATCATCTACTGTATCTGGAGCTTCTTCATCAAGTTCTGAGGCAGGCGGAGAATCCACATCCAAGAGATAGAGCTTTTGTTGAACACATCTATGTCCCCGAGTGAATTTCTCATCACAATTATAACAAAGCCGTTTTTCTTGGCATGCCTGCATCTCTGTTTCAGACAATTGCTTGATAGGAGTTGGTTGAGGAGTAGGAGTGATGGGAGGTCGTTGGGAACCCATATTTCTGAAGGGAACAAAGGTGGGTTTGGAGCGTTGTTGAGCTGCGATCTTGTCCTCAGCCAGCTTAGCCAACCCTAGGACTTCCATCATTGTGTTAGGACAAAACATTTTGACCTCTAAGCGGATTTCATCCTTGAGACCACTGATAAAACAACTCTTGTAGAATTCATCAGACAATCCTTCTGTGTGATTGGCTAGTTTCTCAAATTATGTCTGATACTCTCTCACTGTGCTAGTTTGGTGAAGTTTAGTGAGTGCTCCTATGAAGTCGTCAAAAGCACTAGGACCAAATCGTGGCAAAAGGAGTTGGCAAAAACCTGTCCAGTTTGGCTCGGGATGAGCTTTGATGTACCAACGGTACCATTGGAGGGCTTCCTGTTCCAAATGAAAGGATGCAAGTGGAACTTTCTGGACATCAAAAGTATTATGCAAACTGAAATATTGTTCTGCTCGGTATATCCATCCAGTCGGATCAGTACCATTGAAGCGAGGAAAATCAAGCTTAGGCCGATGAAAATTGCTGGAAGAAGAGAACCCGGTGGCTACAAAATATTCTGGCTGTCAGTTATTGTTCATGGCTGAATGCTGAAGATGGAGGCTGAGAAATTTTTCATGCAGATCTTGGAGTTTGGTTTAGATGGCTGCAAGTGCTTCCTCCATGGTTTTAGCTCCTATGCGAGTGACAACCTTAACCAGTAATTTTATTTTTTTTTATCAGAAATGGATCGGCAACAGCGACGCGGAAGGGATCCGCAATAGATGGATCTGAAACGACGCGGAAGGGATCGAAAATAGTGGGATCTAAAACGACGCGGAAGGGATCGAAAATAGTGGGATCTAAAACGACGACTGGATTTGGAACAACTTTCAGAATAGATCTGAAACGGATGGATCTAGAGCGGAAGTGATCGGCAACAGTTCAAACTGAAAATAGATATGGACCCCAGGTATGTACGGCTTCCTAACAGTTCAGGTGTTTCACTCAGCCACCAATGCTATCTGATGGCTTGCGTATTGGGGCAGTACTGCTCACTCCACGGCTCAGGTAAAACTGATAACCGCTTTGCCACAAACGACAGGTCTTAGTTTACCTCACGGATGGGAACTAGTCAATCAGGTAGGGGTCGTTGCCCTTTTCGCTAGCAGGTCCTCTCAATGGGCCAGCTACTTTGGGGTTCCTGTGGTACTCCTCACAATGAGTTTTAGGGCTTATGCCGAAGTACTTCCCACAGTTAAGCGGATAGGGATTATTCCCAAATCCGAAGCTGCAACAGATGCGAAAAAAATTTGGCAGAAATTCCACCCAACGAGCCCAAGAAAGTGCTCTGATACTAGATGATACGAACCGTTACACCAAAACCTCGAGATGTTAGTGAAGGCCGCCCACTAGGATCTTAACAACTTGTCGGTGACTCGACTAGTTGCTGCAGTATTCCTAGAATTTTGCAGCTTTATCATAATCAATGCGAACTTCTGAGCATGATTGATGAGCTTCTTTGTTTGTTTTGCAGATACCAAGGAAACCGTTGGTATAGGTCGTCGTTCTAGTATGTTGTATCGCTGATCTCCGATTCTGACAATCACCTTATGCAGCTGGGACTGGTAACTTCCATGGTGATCCCATAGGTAATGTTTCCCAAACAAGGCGTCGGCTATGGAGAGTGGTGCCACATCGCAAAGTACTTCATCTTCAAAAGGCTTTATGAAGTATGCAAGCTTGCATTGTCGAGTGATCCTTAACTCTTTTCCATCCTTCATCTAACCGATGTTGTAAGGTTGAGGATGCTAAGTGGTCACAAGACGTAGTTTCTTCACAAATTCTTCAGAAACAAAGTTCTTCTGGCTCCCATTGTCCACAATTAGATGCAATAATTTTTTCTGAACCCATATCTATGTATGGAACAGGCACTCTCGTTCCTCCTCATCGATGATGGTCGAGGATGTTGGAGTTGTTGATGTCAAAAGAGTTGTTGCTTCTAGATCATATTCTACCATAGTCTTGTCAAACGCGTCGAATGTCGACAATTTTTCCAGAAAGGTCTTCCGAGATTTGCATTCAGACGTATCATGCCAAGATGAGTGATGGTAGTCGCACCATTTCCCAGTCGATTGTTGCGTTCCTTTTTATGAAAAGGATTCTTACCGTTATCTGGTTTTGGTGGAGTCGACTGAGAAGATTTCGACTTGTCAAAGTCGGTTGGTGCCTTCTTGTCAGGTGGTCGTCCTGATGTCGGCTTTGTCGCGAAGCATTCTTTTCCCTTCTGCTTGGTTTCTAGTTTGCTGGCATAGTGGAATGCATCTGCAAGCATATTGATAGTCAGAAAATCCATCTCCTATTGAATGTACTGGGATAATCCGCTAACGTACTTCAGAACAAGTAATTTTTCTTCTTCTTGGACGCCAAGTCTAGCCATGAGTCAATAGAAATTGTTAGTGTAGCTTTGCACGGACTGTTCTTTCCATTGCCTTAGCTGCTGCCACTTCTTCTACTGCTGTTCAAGGTACTTCGGCAGGTAAAACTCCTTTCGGATGTGTTCAAAAAATTTAACCCATGTGTCGATGGGGTCTCCTCTTTTCACCATCTTTGTCGAAATATTCTCCCACCAACAGTGCACATATGTTGACATCTTTAAGGATGCAATGGTGATCTTGTTGGATTCTGAGAGTTGATTCACGGAGTAATAGGACTCCAATTGTTGAACCCAATTGTCGATGGATTCCACGTCAATCTTGCCTTCTAGATTCGGTATGTCCAAATTCATTTGCACTTTGAAGGGGTTGATTTTGTCGAAGTTATTTCTCATAAAACATTCTCCTGAAGTTGAAGCAAATCGCATGAGAATCTCGTTGAACTGGGATAACATCTCAGTTCGTTGTCGAGCCAGTGCTTGCTCTATGAGATGCTGTGTCTCGTCGATTGCATGTATTTCTCCTGTTTCTTCTACCATCTATGGAGGTAGTGTATTCTTGGATTGCTGATTCTGCGAGCGAGTTTGAACCGACATAAGTCAAGTAACTTTGATGGAAGTGTCTACGCAAAACTTAAGCACGAACAAAGTTGATGTTCTCTAACGGAGATCTGAACAAGCTTTGAGTCTTCCCTGATACCAATGATCCACTCGGGGCTAGGGAGCCGAGGGGGACAACAGTTCGACTAAATGAGTCAACTCCGTTATGATGAAAGCACAAGAAATAGACTCTAAGCAAGCAGGATTACACTACGCAGATAAACACAAATACAAACACAGACAATATGCAAGAATTGCGAACCGATCTTTTCTATTACTGGATGTAAAGATCCAGACTGATAAGATGTATATTACAATAGTTTACATGCTTATATAGAGAGTGTTGAGACGCTTGGGTTCCTTCCCGTTACGTTCAATTACAAGGAATAAGTTATAACGGTTCAACAGTTCAACCGTTACAGTCGACTAGAAGACAAAGAGATAGTCTGTCGAAGTTCGGCAGTCGCAAGTCACAGGTCAACACTGCATGTCGACATCGCGAAACTGCCAAGTCGCTGAATGTGTCAAATTCATGTCGCATTTCGACAACTTTCCAAAGTTGTGTCGAAGTCGCAGAGTGTGTAGAAGTTGTGTCGAATTCGAAACTCATCATAGTTGTGTCGATGATGGCTTGTCGCAGTAGATGTCGGCATTCAACAATAATGCCAACTGCGATATGGATCAATGAGCTTCTAAGGTTTAGTAAGGGCATATTCCCACCAACTCAAATTCATGGTATCCTACAAAATGTAGAACAAATGCAAGATCAAGGATAGGTGTAAACTCATTTTCAAAATTCATCAACAATGACAGGGCTGTGTATAGGTGTAAAATCACTTCCTGATTTACTTGGACATAATGCAATGGCAAATATCAGGTAAAGTTTATATGACAAAGGAAATGACAACACGTTGTCAAATGTATGACGGTTACTGGAAATCTTTGACATAATGGCAATCCATTAGCACATAAATATTTCTATAGATTTGGTAAGTTACTATGTGGATGGTAGTTTATTTTATTTTTCAATTCTTAGTATTGCTTTCAATGATTAAAAAATGTCTAATCAATAGCTCTGTTCCAATAAATATTAATAAAAAACGCATTAAAAAATAACATTAATTAGTTAACCTTAATAAATATGATGTTTTCTAGCGGATTGATTTCAAATTAATTGTGAAAGGCGGAACATATAGTCTCTATCGTAGGCAGGGACTAAAAAAAAAAACAAATCCAACACTTAAAAAAGTAATGAAATTTTATCACATAATGATTAAAAACCCAAAAAAATTACTTTAAAGAAATGATGATATCGATAGTATCATATTTGTGAATGAAGTTAAAAAATACACCACATAATAAAACCTTGTACATAATAATACCTTGTAGGGTTTAAATTGACCTCGGGTCATAGGAATCTAGGCCCCTTAGTTTTTTTTTTAAATCCTCCTTAATTGTGGCTTATTATCCTTGTGATTCAAGCTTTGGATGCAAACTGATGTTCTAATATGTTGTGAAGATATCTGATTTTTTTTTAGTCCTATTTAATTGTGGTTTATTACTCTTATGACTTAAGCTTTGGATGTAAACTCGTGTTCTTAGATGTTTTGAAAATATTCAATTGGCTTGCATATTTGACCATATTACTTAACAATGACATGATTGTCAATGACGTCTTATTTGTTGGAAGGCTTGTTGTCATTGATGTCAATTTGAAGCCATGAAGATAAGATAATAAGAAGTTGTGAAGAGCCTTGAAGGAACCTTGACATAAGTGTATATAACTCCAAATTGGTCCCCTTATGGCGTAGTTGTTAAGCATGGCCCTCACAGGATGAGATAACATATGGTTGTTTCCACATGGCCACTTTGATTTGCACACAAATGGAGCAAGTGAAGAGGCCCCTAAAGTGATGATGATGTGTCCACATAACCATGATGATGTGAAGTGTAAAGAATATCCTAGATGAATACATGAAGTGGTCAAGAATAAATTCAAATCCCATTGAATAAGTAAAGCAAGAGGCCATGAAGAAAAATCTAGGGGAGTCTCATGAGAATGATGTTAAAGAAAAAAGGGGAATCCCCCCCATAAAGATATCCTAAATGAAAGAACAAGGTCCATAATCATATAGCGTATTCCAATACCTTTTTGATTATAGGTGGAACAATTCCTAACTCCCCGTGGTTGAGGAGAAATTAAGTTTTCTTTGTACGAGACTAGAATTTGGTTAGGGTCGACCTAACATGAGACTATAAATTGGTTAGGGATGACCAAACCTAAAGTAACTTGTAAATGTATAAATAAAGGTTGAAACATTTTATTTGAATCATTCAATTTCAAGACATCATAAGCGCAATTTCAAGGAGGACAAGAAGAGTTAAGTGAAATTCAAGAGAAGGATCAAGTGAAGAAGATTGATAGAAACTTCCATAACTTTCTCATACGATATCAAAATCACAAACTTCTTATCTCATTGGAAAGCTTGTTGTAAAAGATATGTGATCCCACACTTACAAGGGTTTATTTTGGTGAAGGACATGATGCATGACTAGGGTTTCAATCTTGCTTCTTTATCTTGGCAAAGGCATGGACTAGGGTTTATCCTATGATCTTGGTGCATGGATTAGGGTTCTTATGGAATGATCTAGGGTTCCTCTCTTGGAATGACCTAGGTTTTGATGATGATGATGATTTCAAGGGATTGAAGAATCCAAGGAAGAGATGAATTCTATGGATGATTGTTTCTAGGGTTTTTTCAAGACAATGATAACAATGGTGAAGACACTAACAGTGATAGTGAAGACACTGATAGTGATAGTGACAGTTACAATGAAGTCAGGGATAGTGAATACAGTGACAGTGACAAAGAATTTAGAGACGATGAAGACAATGATAGTGACAGATTGATACTCTTACTCATCTCAGGGTGGCAAGGTGGTTCTAGGGAAGGTTGGAGCCTGTGATCTCAAGGGGTTGTAGCCTCCTTCTAGTGGGTGCTAGAGAATCTAGGAAGTGGGTGATTCCTTCCATCTGGAGCTGGTAAAGCTATGGGGTTGTAGCCTCCTTCTAGTGGGTGCTAGAGAATCTAGGAAGTGGGTGATTCCTTCCAGCGAGAGCTGGTAAAGCTATGGGGTTATAGCCTCCTTTGAGTTGGTTCTCATAAATCGAAATTTGGTGCTTCCTATGAATGTAAGTCTTGCAATCTTGTTATATAATAAGAAAAGAATTATCTCTTGTGCACTGTGTATGATTTTATGTGTGACATTGTTAATGGTTATTATTACACAATATGCTTAAAGTTTGAAATGGTAAAAAGTGCTCAATAATGATTCATCCCCCCCTCTTGGTATTGGTGATATTTCCAACATTATTGAGTGGTTAACTTATAGTACTTTATTTTCCTTTAATGGCTTTGCTTGAGTGGCTCAATCTTGCTATTTGTTTACATTGGCAACAAATGAACTATTAACCTATCCAAATACTCATTGTTGGTATATCATGGTTAGTTATGTGTCTAATTGTTCATTGATATTTTGGATTTATGATTAGGATGAACTTTTCTTATTGCCATGTCATTTATTTTTGTGTAGTTGAGGATATCCAAGGATTCCAATAAATGTTTCCTTCTAGTGATGTACTACTTCTTGGTTTGACTTTCCAATTCTACATAACATTGTGAACTTGGTGATTGACATCAAATTACTTTAGTTGAAAGAAATTCATGTTAGGGGTTGGTTTCATTGAAAGAGTATACATTACCTTACATTACCTTTATTTAATATTGCCTTTCATAAAAAAATTGTTTGGTTTAATTATTACCTTCATTCATTAATTATCGGTATGTGAAGGTTGATGAAATAGAAGATATTGAAGGTGTTCTTGTGGATTTTCTATAATGTGTGTTATGTGCATTGATGTTTTTGTTCTGAAGATATGTGAAGGTACAATGATGTCTCACATTTCATTACAGGACACTCTTACCAAGTTATGAAATCTTTTTAGTGTGCCTACATTGATCACTAAAGTTGTATTTTGTGCATAAATTCTAATGAATTAATGGTTTTTAGAGCTACCCTAAGTTCAATTGATTAATGAGTTAGTTGTGATGATATATGTCTTGTTTAGATTACTTGTGGATGGATAGATGTAATACTTTCAAGCATTCTCTTGCTTATTTTTGCAAGGAAATAAATCCTATGGTTGGGGTGAGACCATCAACATACTAAATCAAATAAATTATACATCCACAGTCATGCAGGTGCCTTGAAAAACTTTGCAAAAGATGAAAATTAAACTAGGAGATCAAAATGGTGCACCTTATTTAAGAAGGCTGGCCCTAGCTTTTAGTAATTCTTCAACCTTGACCTCAAAGATCCATATCTTACATTGGGACACCTGCAAAACAGAGAATACCTTTCTCAAATCTTATGGATACAATAAAATGAACATAAATTGAGGCAAATGCATTAAAGTACATCAAAACATATACATTAAACTTCAATATGAGCAACTGCACATTTCATTGAACCAGACTGTAACACAATATTGGGAAAGGAAATATGTTTTTTATTGATAAGAAACAAAAAACACAATTATCCCTTGCTATAGTTAGGCACTTCACAAAAGTTTGACCTAGGTTCCCTTGCTCCTCTTCTCCACAATGCTCCAACAATCTCCAAGTGATGGGGATAGGAATATCTCGTCACATAAGAATGGGGATCAAAGGGAGACTAAATTATTCCATCATTTCATTACTCACGAGCCAAAATTCCCCCTCAAGGCCAACCTTTCTTGTTTGTATAATAGAAGAAGGAACCCTCGAATGGATAGAGGTTTGTAATTGTTTGGGAAGTTATCAAGAACTAACCAAACTAACTCAAAATTTGATTTTCATTTTATTTTTTGAATTTTAATAATCAACGCGCATGTGGGAAACAGACATCATGCGTGCAACATGTGGTTCAACCCTTTGCAGAGTGCGCATGCAACTTTTTCTTCCATGCGCAGGTGATTAAACCCTCAGACTGCGCTTAAAATGCAATCTGTATGACTATCACTTGCATGTATGTCACAAACCAAGATAAACAAAATAGTAAATATGGATGAACAAGGAATGGGCTATGCTAATGAACTAGGTATAAAGTAAAACCTCTTCCATCCATAGTGTCCTTTTGTGTGACTGACAAGTTTTAATGTAGTCATGGATGGAGAAGTGCCATTTTGACTTATAGCATATGCCCCCTAATGTATGAGATCAAAGGGGAACACAATGGCCGAAATACATTATACAGATAAATTGTGGAGTCGAGAATCTCGGAAAGAAAGAGCCTTGGTCTCAACGAAGTACCTGAAGCATAAGCAAGCTGTAAGATAATATGATCCCTGATGTATTATCAATGTTCAAAATGTTAGAACATGTCCTTCAGTAGAATGATACAAATGTATGGCTAATGTATATATCATGGCCACAAGAATACAAATGTGGATCCATGAGAAACAAGAGCAAGAACATAGCCATAAGAATACAAAAGTGGATATGTGTATCATCAAGTGCCAATCATAAGAAGGGGCACAATCTTGCACAGCTTGGGAAAAAATGTTATGATAAACCGAAGGTCTTCAAACCAACTATCGAAAGATACGAATCCAAGCCATGTGAATAAATGAGTTGACGTCGAACATGGAGGAAAATGTTTGATTATTAGATATAATGTACACCATTAACAAACGTGAGGGGTTCCACCGATGATGAATATGGACCCCAAGGTATCTAGTACATTCTAACAGGTGTGAATAGATGTTTTGGAGTCAAACACTTGAATAATCCATCGAGTAGAAGACATTGATGTATTCCTACTACTTGATGGCGAGGTAGAGTGCCACTGATGACTACAATCTCCAAGGTACTCTTCAAAAATCTAAACCTCATTCCCAGAGCAAGATGAGCTGAATTCGATGGGAAGAAGTCCATTGAAAGGGAGGCCTTAATGAATCCTCCATCATCCAATGCAAGGAATAACCATGGCTTAATGTGACTTGATGCAACATATTGACACCATGGAATGGCTGACACAAAAAGGTCTGGCAACTACAGAATGGACGACACAATATAGATCCTTGAACAATGAGGACGAGAGATAGACCACCAAGGAAACTTTAGATAAAATAAATATGCAATGTAGAAGACATTAACATATTCTCCATATGATTGGAAGAGTAACCAACCAGAGGAGTAAAAATACAGAGAAGAAGGTTCACCCTAAGGCTACAACTAAAACCCAATCTGTGTGGTATACTTGAAGTGAGTGCTCTGTTCAAGGATAGATTTGGACTTGCTTTTGTTTTTAGTAGAAATATGACATATTTCCCTTCCCTTTCGCTTTTTGGACTTTTTGTGGTTTAACGACCGTGGAAAATAAAGTATGATCGATATATATCACCTAACGATGAGTCCATTAACATATATTTAATGAACCTGAAAAAGGAGGGGTTCGGTCCCTAAAAGGGTCCATCCATGTGTAATCTTATGAGTCCATGGAAGGGAAAATCAACACTTTATTCTTTATTTCACAAGCTTGAAGACAATATAGAAGATGGCTTGATAAAATACTGATCCTTGGATTTTATATCAAGCCAGTATCTGTTCGTGCTCATGGGTGTTTTCATATTTAAAGAGTTTGAAAAACTTAAACAAGAACTCTATTCAGCATCTCATGGATTTTATATCGAGCCCGAGTTGGTATATTCTTACTTGGTGTTTTCATATTAAATTAAAGAGTCTAAAAAACCTAAAGAAGACTGCAAGGTGTCATTTTTCGTGAAGTTAGTATCCTCACCCGAAAAAGGGTAAAATAATGCGAGAATGAACTCTTCTAGCCACGTAAGACTAGAGTATTCCTTTTTCCTACATAGTGTTGAACATCCGGAAAAGGGTTAAACTTATACTGTTTAGACCACCTTTCTAGTAATTTAATGAGTATGAAAGAGTCAAGTTGACTCGACAATCTTTTCATGATTTGAAGAGGCAGAAAAGAGCTTAAATACACTCCATGAATAGTGGGAGCCTTTAATGGGGAGGTTAGAAAAAAGAGAAAGAGTATGGAGGCTCTTTTTGAAATAAAGTAACTAAGCTCCCAACCATAGTAAAACAAAAAATGGGCACCAAAATGGCTAATTGGTGCTAACTAGGTTAGCCCTTGTGTGGTAGGTTCTATCCATGGAAGAACAATGACCATTAGGATGTTATAAAGAGGTTAAAAGTTGAAATCCATGGAGTAAAAGATCCTATGGCATGATACATGGTAAGGTCGTAATGCAGTGTGCATAATGAAGCTAGCCTACCTTATATGTGGGTACAATTTTTTTGGACCTTTTATTCCATGATTTATGTAGAAAGAACATTGATACTCACCCTCTTGCTTATTAAAATCACACCTAAGTCACAAATGAACCATTAGTACCCCATATAATGAGTTAAAAATATCAAACTATATAAAAAGTGGCTAAATATAGGAATATTTCTTTTTAAATAGTAAACTAATGAAAAATAAATAATCCATATGCACTTTACCATTTTGAAGAGCTTAGAAATCCCTAAAAGTTTGGGTGCTTGTTGCGGTTGATCCGATGGACCATTTTCGAATTCGTCACTTGCAGGTATTTTCTCTCATTGTACTCAACATTTTTCATCCAATTTTTTTAGTTTGTAGTCCTGATTTGAGGTTTTTATCTTCATTTTACTTCTTTAGAATCGCTAGCGTAGGTGGTACATTATCAGGTTGCGTGTAATCCTGATACACGCAAGTGGGCCTTGGATCACCTGCGTGTAGTGAGAAACTGTCCTAACTACCACATCTGCATGGTGGGTTAAAAATTTTAAACTTAAGCATTGAAAGGCTAAAACCCAATGTTTTGCAAATATGGTATAGTTTGGCATGAGAGGGAACATGAGGACATTGCTAAGGGCTCTCTAAGGGATCCTTTGAATCTAATTGCATTAAGGCATTGTGGTCTACTCAATTTTTTTCGAACCACAAATATGAGAGCTCAAAGACCGCTTCTAGAGACTCTAGTGAGATACTGGGATATAGACCAAGGAGTCTTTAATTTCCAAGGTGAGATTCTTGAAATTACCGTGGATGACATCTACTTTATTACTGCTTTATCATGCCGGGGAGAGGAAGTCAAATTGAAAGAGGCCTTCCGTGGGGTTGTTTCCCTCTTAGTACAAGATTATGTGAAAGCTTATTTCACTCTTGGAAATCAAAAATCCGGTAGTCAAGTTCCTCTCGCGAATATTGCAATATTTCCCCTCAAAATATATTAAACATTGTTACTAGGTGTCGGTAGTGCTGCATTACACTTGGAAACCCGCAATCAAATGCAGATAGGGTTTGGATGTATTTGAGGAGTGATCTTTGATTGGGCTAGTGGTTTATTGGTGAAACTTAAGCATTAATTGACCGAATGTCGAGCAGGAAGGGAAAATAACTTTGGATATGGTAGAATCCTTATATCATTCTTCTTTGAATGGATTCTTTGCATCAGACCTAGGACTACACTTCCACCATTAGACTGGCATGAAACTCATTTGGTTCGTTCGAGTGATATCTTTATGAGGCATGGAGGTGGATCTGTCACTACTCAGTTTGATGATGACTTCCACTCTTGGTGGAGTCATCAAATCCCTACTATTTAGGTGTTCCCATATGTTGGGTTAGATTTTTCGTGGAGATCCAGATTTGATGCTACCTCTTGGGAGTGCCTGGGAGAATATTGGTAAGTTTTTACTTTTGTTTTTATTTGATTTTTTGTACTTTGAAAAGTTATATAATTTTATAATGTGAGGAATGATATGTTTGGCATTATGTATATATTGGACCTGTTCATCCTGACGGCCATCCTAGAGTATTGGTACATGTACCTGTTGGCAGCCAGCAACAACCTCTTCATTTCTGGACAAAATGAAGAGTGATCAGCTCTTTATGTGATTTATCAACTCAAAATTATGTTAGAGCTCCTTCAGAATCTTTGATTCTGAAGGTGCTCTTAATCAAAGAAAAGTAATTAATGATTCTAGAGCTGATAGGAACTTGATCATTAAAACTTGGCTTTTAAGCGAATGTTAGATAAGTCTCGTAAATTCTCATTAAATTTAAATTATCAAAACGAATTTATGTGACTTAAGGGGATTTGTGTCAAAGAAATATCATAAAACACATTGTTTAGGGTATTATTAGTCTTAAGACTAAGAGAATTTAGGAAGTTAATATCATAAAAAATATCCTATTATGAACTTTGTGAATATCATAATTAATCGATAAATGAGGTTTGTATAGGAAACGTTTCACATATGATAAATACCCTATATGATGATACATATTATAGTGTGTAAATAGGATGTATAAAGGTTTAAATTTAGTATGGTACATATATATATAGTTTTGTATATATACATAAAATAAACGCCAAGCTGGCCATTTGATTAATGCCTACTTAACATTAGAATGCAATTTACTACTCTTCAAACCACTACGTAACATCATAAAGTAGGGATGATTGTTTGATGAACTGGCCATGCATTAAATCAATGGTTAAATCAATAAACGTTTTGGATCGATGACCTGGTATGGAACGTGGCTTTCACCCCTTGACAGAATGACAGTTGTATGCATTTTGCAAACCGTGTTGACAGTGTTAATTGCCAACAGTCATTTCAAATTACGCCATTGTACCTCTTAATTATGAACCACTGTCAATAATCAATGATCGTAATAATGGTTCTATCAGATCTCATATCGCCGCTTCGCCAAGTTAAGTGGTGATCACTACTGGGCATGGTTAAACGTAGATAAGTTGGCATAAGACACGGTGTAGTATGAAAATTGTAACATTTATCACTACCCCGCTAAAATGGTAGGTTCAAAGATTTGATTTTGATCATATTTGAAGCATGTGAAGATTTTCTAGCATGTCGTGTGTGTGGATACCTATTCCCTCTGTTTTCACTTTCCCTTTCATTCCACGACTAAGCCCAGAAGGTGCTGAAGAAACCATGTCTCCTCTGAATCGTTTTGAAATCTCAGGATATGAAATTATTGAAGCCAACCAGGAGGTTGCCCAGAAATTCGAAAAAATGGGATGGACACATTTCTTTCAAAGCTTTGATGGTCATCATGTGGAGATTACCAAAATGTTCGCAATGAGTTTTAAAGGTGACAGGGTGCGAATCGGGGGTCTCGAATTTGTTGTCAATGAAGACAAAATTGTTGAAGCCACGAAAATTCCTCAGGTGGGAGAACGCTGGTTTAAGGGCCTTATGGTTGATAAGAAGAAGTGTTTGGCTCTGTTAATGCCTTTACCAGATAAAACGAAATTGAGGGTAGGCGTACCTGTAAAATTTCTAAAGCCCGAGTGGAGAGCTTACTATGAAATCTTGGTAAGGTACGTAACCTGTTGTGGACGTTTTTCCCATTTGCACTTGTATCATTTACGGTTGTTGTTAGCAGTAAAGGGTTATAAACTTAATTTGCCCTTCTATCTTTGGCAAAGCCTTAAGAAAATGTCACAATCTGTAAGGAATTTCAATAACCCTGACAATAGTCTGTGTCACCATGGATTGATTAAAATTTTACTGCAATTCCAATTATCTGCAAAAGGGCTGTCTTGGGATAAATTTCTGGTCGATTGTAAACTAGGGCCAACGCAGTATTGGCCTAATCCATCTCCTCGAGCTCGTAGAAAACGAAAAGTCATAAATCCAGAGGTTAATAGCTCAGAGGATGATGAACCAGAGGCCGTAAATGTGTCCATAGACGATAAGGTAGATGAAGATGCTGATAGGGTTTCAGTTCCTTGCAATTCTAGGGAAATATTAAAAGAACCCGAACCTGGTAAGAATGATGGTAACTCTGTAAAATTAAAAGAGGGATCAGCCGAAGATGAAATTGTTAAACCTGATGACTGTGATAAAAATTCTATGCATAAGTTGAACCATTTGGCTCGGGTTTGTTGTGACAAGGAAGGGTTGACTGTTGGAAAATTATCATTTTCACGTAGAGTCACTAGAAGCATGCATAATCTCCATTCGACTCCAAGGTATAGGTCTGATCCACAGACTTCCAAATCTACTGCTACCGAACCTGCAGTTGTAGATATTGAGGATGATATTCCGATGCCTTTCCCTAACACCATGGAGGTAGGGAATTCCGCTACTGCGCAGGGGAGTGATGTGCAATCAGGTGAGGTCGAGGGCAATCAACCAGAAATAAACATTGACACTGTAGAACTTGAACCATTGTACAATCAGCGTTGTGATAGTCCTCGTTCTCCTCATTTAGCCAAAGAAGATGAAACCTTGCAACAGGTATTAGAAGATATTTATCAGCATAAAAACACAGAGTCTAAAGGAAAGCGCAAACAGTGTACAGTCTTATTGGAAGAAGAAAATAAAACTTTCAGGAAAGAATTGCTAGAATGGATTGACAGATAGAAAAAAGCCAACATGAAGAAGAATCAACTCAAGAAATCCAAGAAATCGATATTAAAAACGAATCAGCTGCTATTGGAACGAATTGAAAAACAAAATGTTAAAATTATCAGGTTGAAGGCTAAATTGGCCGAAGTTAGAAGAGTAGTCTCTCTTCATAATGAGGCTTAATAGTTTTTTCTTTTCTCATGTTGACAGGTAACGATTATTTCGATTTTGCATGTCTGTAAAATCGGAGATTTTACAGGCATGCGTTTATAATTTTGTTTTAATATTTCTGTTAACTGTGTTAAATTGATTTTAATATAATGTATTTATTGAATTTAATGCAGGAGGTTTTATCACCGTCTTCTTCCAGGAATGTAGCACATGGTTGATGCGTTGGCACGAAAATGTAGCGGACCTGTTATAAGCTGGAGTTTTGTGAATGGACCAGAACGTTCTGAGATGTCTCGACTCAGGCTAGTCGGTTTTATTTTTAGTAGTAGGTGTAATTAGATGCCCCTTTTGGTTAATAAAATTCCTATAATGTTGCATGCAACATTTATAGTGAAACTGAATCTCACTAGTATATGAATGAAGATTTTTGATGAACTCGATGATGGATGGAGTGTGGAAGAAAACTTGTTGAAATATATTTTATTGCTGGTATTATATTAAACTTGAAGCTGAAGCTTTTATGTGGATAATACTGGATATCTGCGAATGATGCTGTGACTGGTATTCATTTTTGGATTTTTATATATATACATATATTTCAGTTTGTCATCTTCTGTTTATATGCAAACTCTGTGTGCTGTGACATACAGATGTTTAAATAATTTTCTCACTTTATCGTCTCAAGCTAGTTATTGAATGAATATGTCATTATGGTTGTGTTCATTAGTGGGTTCACTATAAACATTAGCTTGCATGATATACACTCTTGTTTATTTAAAATTTCATTTGTATCTTAACAGTGAATTTTAAATAAGCATTATTTCAAATTTAAATGACTGTCTTGATAGATAATTATTAATCAATTTTGGAAGTGAAATTTGACTGTGTGTTTAGGTTAAATATCATCTCCATTTTCATATAGCAGAGTTACTGTTGTTATGACTTAAATATGTTTTGTTTATATCATACTTCAATTGTCTGTTATTGATTAATGATTAATCTTAATTTCAAATTTGCTCTCAGCTGAGATAGGGCTAAATAGGGTAGATAGATTTATTAGTTTTAAAGTTTATTTTATTAAGCAGTGTTGACTCATTCTGCATATTGTAATTAAGCTTTCATACTTAGAAAATTTCCCAAAAATTGAAGTCTTTCTTTACGAAAGCAACCTTAGGACATTTGTAAATACATAGATAGGATAAACATTAGAATAGGTTAGATTTTGCTAGTTTTAAGGTTTCCTTAAGAGACAAACTAGCTGGTAGCAGGACCATAACCTGCGAGGTCTTGTTAATTCAAACATACCGGAAACTGCTTTAAGTTGATTGTGTGGATAAAACCTCTTTATTGGCCTCGATCCATAAAATCAGGCCAACAAATGGCGCTAGAAGGAGGGCCTGAATTAAGTAATGGCAGGTGAAACTAATGAAACATTTCCAACCAGCCAACAATCTTCGGAAGTTAGTAGATCACCTCTTATTGAAACTGTAAGGAATATCCTTGAACGTGATCCTATTACTTCTCCTTTTACCGCTGCACAAAGTGCTCAAACTCTAGAAGAATCCAGACATATCCTTACTAGAGCTTATGCTAATCAGTTAGGTATTACTCCAATAGATTATGGTCTTCCTAGACAACAGCGACATAACCCACAATTGACCATAGTTACAGAAGATTTGGAAATAACTGATAGTACTCCTCAACATCAAGCTGAAAGTTATCAAAGACAGATTACACAAACCAATACCACAAGGAGGTTAATTTTGGGAAGTGGTTCTGATCAGCCACCTTCTCCTCCTGAGTCACCACCCAACAGTCCAAGATCTTCTCATTCAGAGAGTTCCTCTAGTTCTCAAGGAAGTCCAATGGCAGGAAATGCAGGTGGAGGAGGTAATCCTCCGCCCCCTCCACCTAATCCACAGCTCCCTTGGTTAAGGGCAGCTGCTGTAGCAATTCCTGGGGTACAACACCCATTACCAAAACATTCAGATAAAATTCTTCCTAAGTTTAACCCAGATGACAAAGAACCTGCAGAGGTACATATCGATAAATTCATGTTAGCTGTTCAAACTTTAAATGTTCAGCATGAAGATGTTGTTTGTCGATTGTTTCCTCTCACCTTTGAAGGAAGAGCCTCTACCTGGTACTTTTCATTAGTACAAGGATCTATTACAAATTGGGAGGAATTTAATAAAGTTTTTTTAGATAAATTCAGGGAAGATAAAACACCTGCTCTTTTAGCCCTAGAATTATCTAGAATTAAAATGGAACCCAAAGAAAGGATTAAAGACTTTAATCAAAGATTTCTAACATTGAAAAATAAAATTCCAATTGCTTCTCAACCACCGGAAGATATAATCATCGAAAATTATACATCAGCCCTACCTAGGAATTCCGGAATGTTTGTTAAGAGAGCTGGAAAAACAACACTGATAGAAACATTTGATGAAGCAATTAAAGTAGAAAAGGATTTCATGTCTTATGAACCAGAGAGAAGTGGTAAAACTGATTCTTTTCCTCGAAAGAAAGTAGAAAAATCTAGTTCAGATAAAGATAAAGCTTTCGATGTGGAACAGCTACAGAACGCTATTCGAACGTTAACCAATGAAGTTATAGGGTTAAAAAAGACCAATTCTGAAGCTTCTCCTTCTAGAGATTACTTCAGAAACCAATTTAGACAAAACCCAAACGCAATCAATAAGAACACACCCCCAGATGTAGCTGCTAATGAAGAAATCTTTAATACAATTCGAGCTGTTCTATCTTTGTCTGAAACACCTAGTCAAGAGATAAATCAGAATAAAGAAGATGAAGAATCTGAAAATGAGGATGAAGCAGAAGAACCTCAACAAATTAATGGTCACTTCTGGGATAATTTTGTGAAAAAACATGAGAACAGAAGTCCACCCTCAGGACAACATGCATATAATACACGTAGTAAAGCAATTGCAAATACTCCTGGTGCTTCAAGCTCCACTTCAAACACTGATAATAATAACTCACAATTAAACAAACAAACTCAACCCGGCAAGCAAACTCAGTCAAATAAGGGTACCCAAACCATTCAAAATGCTCCGAAGTTAGATTTACAATATGACATAATTGAAGATCTGAAGAAGACACGTGCAAACATTAGTATGTACGATCTTCTTCAAATCTATCCAATGCCTGATACTCCTATCATTAATCCTGCAGTAAGCACGATTGTCCCTAATACAAAGCAAAATGTTGCTGCAAACAGTTCAATCAATGATCCAACAGCAACTGATAAAGGGAAAACATCAACCGATAAAGCTTCTTTGATAGGTAAGAATTCTAAGTCAACTACACCTCCATTCTTACTTACCTTTGAGGTTTTTAATAGGAATGTCCACAACTGCATGGTAGATTCAGGAGCATCTTCTAATGTTATGCCTTTATCTGTCTGCAAGAAATTAAATGGAAAATTTATTCCATCCAATGCACAAATAACTCAATTAGATAGAAAAAACGTCAAGGTTGTCGGAGAGATGAAAGATGTCTTAATTAGGATTGCTTGTAATCCTTCAGTTTATCAAATCATAGACATTGTAATTGCTGATATACCTGATGGATATGGACTATTCTTAAGTAGGGATTGGTCTCAACAACTAAATGGTTTCTTTGCCACTGATTGGTCAACCTTGTGGTTACCAAAAAATGGAAAAGCAAATCAGATAAAGATACAAAGAGAAAGGTACATGAAACATACTGTTACAGAACTACATGATCCTAGTGAACCTGTGTTATTTTCTGATTCCATTATGGGAAACTACATGTATGAGTTAGGTTTTGGAGATTTCAAAGCTGAAAACTCTCTCCTTTCTGAAAGCAGCCAGCAATCTGAGATTTGTAATGTAACAGTTATTTCTCCTAACTGTTCCCTTAAGGAGACCATTGGTGATGAAAATAATGTAAATATTGTAAATATCATAGAAAGTAAAGTGATTGCACATAATTCTATTTGGACTCTTTATTTCGATGGTGCAAAATCTAAAGAAGGAGCGGGAGCCGGTTGTTTACTAATAGATCCCCAAGGTAATAAGACTTGTATAGCTTGTAGACTAGAATTTAGTTGTACAAATAATATGGTTGAATATGAAGCTTTGATTCAAGGATTGAAAAAAGCAATCGACTTGGGCATCAAAGAGATAGTGGTCTTTGGCGATTCGGAGATCATCGTTAGACAGGTGCGTAATTCCATTCATTGTTTATCTGAACATTTGCAAAGTTATCAGAAAGAGGTATGGAATCTTATCACATATTTTGATGCATTTAACATAAATTCTGTTCCTAGAAGTCAAAATCAAGAAGCAGACTTATTAGCAAATGTAGCTTCCAGATTGATTCCTTCAGAAAATTTTAAACCAGAATTCTTTTCTGTTGAATTAATTTTCAGGCCCTCCATACCTGATAACATTTTTAATTGGCGTGTATTTGACAATGATACACAGGTACTGCATTTTCTGACAAATGATGGAATCTTCAAAGATTCGGCAATAGATGAAATCACTCACGACGACAATTTACGAGATTTTTCGGTAATTAATGATTTTTGTTCAATTGAGAAAGCCTTCGAACAGGTAAAACCCGTTCCCAACTCAGTATTGAGATTAGAAATTTTTTTTGATTTGCAGGATAAGTTCAAGTCAGTTCCTAATTGTAAAACAAATAGCTCTTGCATGAGATATGAAACCATCAATTTGGGAACAGAATCTAATCTCCAAACTATAAACCTAGGAATAGATTGTGATCCTGTAGAAAGAACAGCTTTCATAAAATTATTCAAGGAGTTTAAAGATATATTTGCATGGACATATGATGACTTAAAAAAATTCAATACTCAAGTCATGCAACATATAATTCCAATTAAACAAGAATCAAAACCGTTTCAGCAGAAATTAAGAAAATATCACCCATCATTAGAACCAACAATTAAAAAAGAACTGAATAAATTGCTAACTGCCAGGATCATTTTCCCTGTCAGACACACTCAGTGGGTAGCAAACTTAGTTCCAGTTAGAAAGAAAAATGGGGATATTCGATTGTGTGTCGATTTTAGAAATTTAAATAAAGCTTCTGAAAAGGATAACTACCCAGTTCCACCCATGGAACAAATTCTTCAAAAAGTATCTGGGGCTGAGATACTGTCTCTCCTTGATGGTTTCTCAGGGTACAACCAAATATTAGTCTCCCCGGATGATCAATTAAAAACAACTTTTAGAACTCCATGGGGAACGTATGCATACCGTAAGATGCCCTTTGGGTTAATCAATGCGGGAGCAACATTTCAGCGAGCAATGGATATTGCCTTTAGAGGCTTGATCAATCATTCAGTCGTTGTCTATTTGGATGACGTTACTGTCTACTCTAAACATCGGCTTGATCATCTTAACCATTTAAGAAAAGTGTTTGAACGATGTAGAAAATTTGGAATATCTTTAAATCCTAAGAAAACAATATTTGCTGTTTCAGAAGGTATCTTGTTAGGATGTGTAGTATCAAAACATGGAATCATGATTGATCCAGAAAGAACACAAGCTATTTCAAAGATTACTTTCCCTTCCAGCAAGAAAGGAATGCAGTCATTCTTAGGGAAAATTAATTTTGTCAGGAGATTCATTCCTAGTTTTTCAGAGACTGTTCGTCCTTTGCAGAAAATGATTAAAAAAGATGCTGTGTTTAATTGGGGACAAACTGAAAAAGAATCCTTTCAGAAAATTTTAGAAGCTATTTCAGAAGCTCCTAGTCTTCTAAGTCCAGATTTTAACAAGGATTTTATATTATATACCTTTGCTTCTGATATTGCGTATGCAGCAGTATTAACTCAATTGAACCAACAAAATAATGAGGTTCCGATTTCGTTCATGAGTTCGAATTTCAAAGGTGCTGAACTAAACTATCATGAAGTGGATAAACAAGCTTATGCTGTTTTTAAAGCGGTAAAACATTTTCGTCCTTACTTGTTAAAGTCCAAAACAAAAGTAATTGTACCTTATTCGTTAGTAAGAAATTTGCTGGTACAAAAAGATTTAGGAGAAAAAAGGGCACCGTGGATGACAGCTCTTCAAGAGTATGACTTAGAAGTCAAACCATCAACAATAGTTAAAGGACAAGGGTTGTGTAAACTAGCTGCTGAAGCTGCTCATATGCCTGATGATAAAACTGAAATTGTCATTGATGAAGATTTACTTACCAGAGAAATTTATTTTTATCCACCACCTCAAGATTCCTGGTACACTGACATAAGAGTACTTCTAGAAACAGGGACTGCTCCTGATTACTTAGATCCAAGGAAGAAAAGAGCACTAAGATTGAAATCTGCCCCGTACTTATTAATAGATAATGTCCTCTTTCGAAGAAATTCAGATGGGGTATACCTTCGGTGTTTAGATAAAGATGAAACAGAAACAATCCTAAAAGAATTGCATTCTGGACCAGCAGGAGGTCATTTCGGTGGAGAAACCACAGCCCATAAAATTCTTAGGGCTGGTTATTATTGGCCTACCTTGTTTCGAGATTCTTATACTTTTGTCAGAAGGTGTCAAGAGTGTCAACTTGCCGCAGGAAGAGTTAAAAAATCTGCTTTCCCTTTACAACCTGTTTCAGCTGAAAGACCTTTTCAGCAGTGGGGTATCGATATAATAGGTCCAATAAACCCTCCCTCATCAATGCGACACAAGTATATAATAACCGCAACTGATTATTTCACTCGTTGGGCTGAGGCTGCACCATTGAAAGTTGTGAATACTAATCAAGTTATATTATTTTTGGATTTCTTTATCATAACAAGATTTGGTGTTCCTGATTCTTTGGTCTTTGATAATGCATCATATTTTTCATCAATCGAATTGACTCAGTTTGCTTTAGAAAAAGGAATAAGAATCAGATATTCAGCTAATTACCATCCTCATGGGAATGGTCTAGCTGAGTCAACAAATAAAAATTTATTGAAAATTCTTAAAAGAACTGTTTCAGTTCACCATCGGAATTGGCATACAGAATTGGTTAATGCTCTCTGGGCAGACAGAGTAACTCCAAAAGTTGCAATAGGTAATTCACCATTTTTCTTAGTGTATGGAACTGAAGCTATTCTTCCGCCAAATTTATTTTTACCTTCATTACAGTTAGCTCAGTCTGTTCAAGAAGAAGAATTCCCAGCAATGGAGAAAAGAATTAATGCATTGCTAAAATTAGAAGAGGACAGAGAAAAGTCAAAACAACACTTTAACAAACATCAACACATTGTTAAGTCATGGTTTGACCAATCATTTAGTTCTGATCGTGAATTCCAGGTGGGAGACTTGGTCTTAAAGTGGGATAAAGCCCATGAAGTTAAGGGTAATCATACTAAGTTTCAGAAACTATGGTTAGGTCCCTTTGTTATTTCTGAAAAAATAGGTCCAAGTACCTTTCGATTGCAAACACTTGAAGGACAGTCCGAGACATTCCCTGTGAATGGACTGATTCTTAAAAAATATTTATGTTCATAATTTGTTGTCTAAAATGTATATACTTATTTCTGTTTATAGATAATTTGTATTTTTGTATATAAATTAGCAAACTGTATATGAGTCAAATTTCTGTCAATATCAAATATTTCAGATTATTAAAATTTATGTATATAACTGGTCTTTAAACAGAAATATGTAATTAACAACTGTAATTAGTATAAATAATTAAGATCAGTTTACTCATCAGTCTTGAAAATTTTGATTTAAACTGAAATCTTTTAAAATTTGTTCGGATTGATCAAAATCTCTTGAATTTGTAAAAAACCTTCGTTATTTCTATTTATAAGTGTTTCTCGGATTTTCTTTCATCTGGTTATTTTCTTAAATAAGGATAGTTTATTATATATCTTTTTCGAAACTCGTGCTTTTGAAAAATCTTTATAGATTTCTATCATCAGTTTAGAAAACTTTTGTCATTTGAGAACTGTCTAGTATCTGTTCCAGTAAATAAAAAGCTAAAGTGAGAGACAGAAGGTCTCAGTAATGAGCCGGTCTGATCAGAATCATAAATATCATTGGTATGACATTATTAGGAAACTAGTAATGGCTTTTGGTCTTGAAATCAAAAGATAAGGGGTCTCATCACGAGCCAACTGATTCATTTTCTGGTGATATTTATGACTGACATTACCATTTGGTTACCATGCTAGGTGATGATCTCTCATTTTAGTTAAAACAAAATTAATAAAACCCTAATAAGACACAACTTTTGCCTGAAGAATAGGAGGTCTCAGTAATGAGCCGGCCTAATCATGATCATCAGTGTTGCCTGGAATAACTTCATTTCTGATCACCAGGGTGATGGCTTTTGATTTTAAATTAAAAGACAGGAGATCTCATCACGAGTCGGCCTGCTTATTTCAGACAACTCTCGTGAATGATACTATCACATTGGGACACCAAGCCCAGATAGTAGTCTTCAGACAGGATTATCATTTTTGTTTATTTGTCAAAAAAAAAAAAAAAAAAAAAAAACACCAAGAAATGAGAAAATTACTATACCATGGAACAGGTTCTAGATAGTTTTCAGAGGAACAGTATTCGATGCTGATGGTAAGATCATCTTTACTAAGAAGTACTGGTTTCGATGAAGATATTTTTAAGTCTATCTTTAATCAAATGTTTGTTTCAAAAAGATGAAGTATTTCTGGGTTATACTTATGAATCTGAATAAATAAAGGTTCGACATGAATAAAGGATTTTGATTATTTTTAACAGATTTCTAAGATTTCGTTTTGATCATCTTGTTTTAAGCAGAGATAACTGGTTCATCCAGGTCGTCGCCATTTGTTGGCAGCCAGCAACAACCTCTTCATTTCTGGACAAAATGAAGAGTGATCAGCTCTTTATGTGATTTATCAACTCAAAATTATGTTAGAGCTCCTTCAGAATCTTTGATTCTGAAGGTGCTCTTAATCAAAGAAAAGTAATTAATGATTCTAGAGCTGATAGGAACTTGATCATTAAAACTTGGCTTTTAAGCGAATGTTAGATAAGTCTCGTAAATTCTCATTAAATTTAAATTATCAAAACGAATTTATGTGACTTAAGGGGATTTGTGTCAAAGAAATATCATAAAACACATTGTTTAGGGTATTATTAGTCTTAAGACTAAGAGAATTTAGGAAGTTAATATCATAAAAAATATCCTATTATGAACTTTGTGAATATCATAATTAATCGATAAATGAGGTTTGTATAGGAAACGTTTCACATATGATAAATACCCTATATGATGATACATATTATAGTGTGTAAATAGGATGTATAAAGGTTTAAATTTAGTATGGTACATATATATATAGTTTTGTATATATACATAAAATAAACGCCAAGCTGGCCATTTGATTAATGCCTACTTAACATTAGAATGCAATTTACTACTCTTCAAACCACTACGTAACATCATAAAGTAGGGATGATTGTTTGATGAACTGGCCATGCATTAAATCAATGGTTAAATCAATAAACGTTTTGGATCGATGAGCTGGTATGGAACGTGGCTTTCACCCCTTGACAGAATGACAGTTGTATGCATTTTGCAAACCGTGTTGACAGTGTTAATTGCCAACAGTCATTTCAAATTACGCCATTGTACCTCTTAATTATGAACCACTGTCAATAATCAATGATCGTAATAATGGTTCTATCAGATCTCATATCGCCGCTTCGCCAAGTTAAGTGGTGATCACTATTGGGCATGGTTAAACGTAGATAAGTTGGCATAAGACACGGTGTAGTATGAAAATTGTAACATTTATCACTACCCCGCTAAAATGGTAGGTTCAGAGATTTGATTTTGATCAGATTTGAAGCATGTGAAGATTTTCTAGCATGTCGTGTGTGTGGATACCTATTCCCTCTGTTTTCACTTTCCCTTTCATTCCACGACTAAGCCCAGAAGGTGCTGAAGAAACCATGTCTCCTCTGAATCGTTTTGAAATCTCAGGATATGAAATTATTGAAGCCAACCAGGAGGTTGCCCAGAAATTCGAAAAAATGGGATGGACACATTTCTTTCAAAGCTTTGATGGTCATCATGTGGAGATTACCAAAATGTTCGCAATGAGTTTTAAAGGTGACAGGGTGCGAATCGGGGGTCTCGAATTTGTTGTCAATGAAGACAAAATTGTTGAAGCCACGAAACTTCCTCAGGTGGGAGAACGCTGGTTTAAGGGCCTTATGGTTGATAAGAAGAAGTGTTTGGCTCTGTTAATGCCTTTACCAGATAAAACGAAATTGAGGGTAGGCGTACCTGTAAAATTTCTAAAGCCCGAGTGGAGAGCTTACTATGAAATCTTGGTAAGGTACGTAACCTGTTGTGGACGTTTTTCCCATTTGCACTTGTATCATTTACGGTTGTTGTTAGCAGTAAAGGGTTATAAACTTAATTTGCCCTTCTATCTTTGGCAAAGCCTTAAGAAAATGTCACAATCTGTAAGGAATTTCAATAACCCTGACAATAGTCTGTGTCACCATGGATTGATTAAAATTTTACTGCAATTCCAATTATCTGCAAAAGGGCTGTCTTGGGATAAATTTCTGGTCGATTGTAAACTAGGGCCAACGCAGTATTGGCCTAATCCATCTCCTCGAGCTCGTAGAAAACGAAAAGTCATAAATCCAGAGGTTAATAGCTCAGAGGATGATGAACCAGAGGCCGTAAATGTGTCCATAGACGATAAGGTAGATGAAGATGCTGATAGGGTTTCAGTTCCTTGCAATTCTAGGGAAATATTAAAAGAACCCGAACCTGGTAAGAATGATGGTAACTCTGTAAAATTAAAAGAGGGATCAGCCGAAGATGAAATTGTTAAACCTGATGACTGTGATAAAAATTCTATGCATAAGTTGAACCATTTGGCTCGGGTTTGTTGTGACAAGGAAGGGTTGACTGTTGGAAAATTATCATTTTCACGTAGAGTCACTAGAAGCATGCATAATCTCCATTCGACTCCAAGGTATAGGTCTGATCCACAGACTTCCAAATCTACTGCTACCGAACCTGCAGTTGTAGATATTGAGGATGATATTCCGATGCCTTTCCCTAACACCATGGAGGTAGGGAATTCCGCTACTGCGCAGGGGAGTGATGTGCAATCAGGTGAGGTCGAGGGCAATCAACCAGAAATAAACATTGACACTGTAGAACTTGAACCATTGTACAATCAGCGTTGTGACACTCCTCGTTCTCCTCATTTAGCCAAAGAAGATGAAACCTTGCAACAGGTATTAGAAGATATTTATCAGCATAAAAACACAGAGTCTAAAGGAAAGCGCAAACAGTGTACAGTCTTATTGGAAGAAGAAAATAAAACTTTCAGGAAAGAATTGCTAGAATGGATTGACAGATGGAAAAAAGCCAACATGAAGAAGAATCAACTCAAGAAATCCAAGAAATCGATATTAAAAACGAATCAGCTGCTATTGGAACGAATTGAAAAACAAAATGTTAAAATTATCAGGTTGAAGGCTAAATTGGCCAAAGTTAGAAGAGTAGTCTCTCTTCATAATGAGGCTTAATAGTTTTTTCTTTTCTCATGTTGACAGGTAACGATTATTTCGATTTTGCATGTCTGTAAAATCGGAGATTTTACAGGCATGCGTTTATAATTTTGTTTTAATATTTCTGTTAACTGTGTTAAATTGATTTTAATATAATGTATTTATTGAATTTAATGCAGGAGGTTTTATCACCGTCTTCTTCCAGGAATGTAGCACATGGTTGATGCGTTGGCACGAAAATGTAGCGGACCTGTTATAAGCTGGAGTTTTGTGAATGGACCAGAACGTTCTGAGATGTCTCGACTCAGGCTAGTCGGTTTTATTTTTAGTAGTAGGTGTAATTAGATGCCCCTTTTGGTTAATAAAATTCCTATAATGTTGCATGCAACATTTATAGCGAAACTGAATCTCACTAGTATATGAATGAAGATTTTTGATGAACTCGATGATGGATGGAGTGTGGAAGAAAACTTGTTGAAATATATTTTATTGCTGGTATTATATTAAACTTGAAGCTGAAGCTTTTATGTGGATAATACTGGATATCTGCGAATGATGCTGTGACTGGTATTCATTTTTGGATTTTTATATATATACATATATTTCAGTTTGTCATCTTCTGTTTATATGCAAACTCTGTGTGCTGTGACATACAGATGTTTAAATAATTTTCTCACTTTATCGTCTCAAGCTAGTTATTGAATGAATATGTCATTATGGTTGTGTTCATTAGTGGGTTCACTATAAACATTAGCTTGCATGATATACACTCTTGTTTATTTAAAATTTCATTTGTATGTTAACAGTGAATTTTAAATAAGCATTATTTCAAATTTAAATGACTGTCTTGATAGATAATTATTAATCAGTTTTGGAAGTGAAATTTGACTGTGTGTTTAGGTTAAATATCATCTCCATTTTCATATAGCAGAGTTACTGTTGTTATGACTTAAATATGTTTTGTTTATATCATACTTCAATTGTCTGTTATTGATTAATGATTAATCTTAATTTCAAATTTGCTCTCAGCTGAGATAGGGCTAAATAGGCTAGATAGATTTATTAGTTTTAAAGTTTATTTTATTAAGCAGTGTTGACTCATTCTGCATATTGTAATTAAGCTTTCATACTTAGAAAATTTCCCAAAAATTGAAGTCTTTCTTTACGAAAGCAACCTTAGGACATTTGTAAATACATAGATAGGATAAACATTAGAATAGGTTAGATTTTGCTAGTTTTAAGGTTTCCTTAAGAGACAAACTAGCTGGTAGCAGGACCATAACTTGCGAGGTCTTGTTAATTCAAACATACCGGAAACTGCTTTAAGTTGATTGTGTGGATAAAACCTCTTTATTGGCCTCGATCCATAAAATCAGGCCAACAAATGGCGCTAGAAGGAGGGCCTGAATTAAGTAATGGCAGGTGAAACTAATGAAACATTTCCAACCAGCCAACAATCTTCGGAAGTTAGTAGATCACCTCTTATTGAAACTGTAAGGAATATCCTTGAACGTGATCCTATTACTTCTCCTTTTACCGCTGCACAAAGTGCTCAAACTCTAGAAGAATCCATACATATCCTTACTAGAGCTTATGCTAATCAGTTAGGTATTACTCCAATAGATTATGGTCTTCCTAGACAACAGCGACATAACCCACAATTGACCATAGTTACAGAAGATTTGGAAATAACTGATAGTACTCCTCAACATCAAGCTGAAAGTTATCAAAGACAGATTACACAAACCAATACCACAAGGAGGTTAATTTTGGGAAGTGGTTCTGATCAGCCACCTTCTCCTCCTGAGTCACCACCCAACAGTCCAAGATCTTCTCATTCAGAGAGTTCCTCTAGTTCTCAAGGAAGTCCAATGGCAGGAAATGCAGGTGGAGGAGGTAATCCTCCGCCCCCTCCACCTAATCCACAGCTCCCTTGGTTAAGGGCAGCTGCTATAGCAATTCCTGGGGTACAACACCCATTACCAAAACATTCAGATAAAATTCTTCCTAAGTTTAACCCAGATGACAAAGAACCTGCAGAGGTACATATCGATAAATTCATGTTAGCTGTTCAAACTTTAAATGTTCAGCATGAAGATGTTGTTTGTCGATTGTTTCCTCTCACCTTTGAAGGAAGAGCCTCTACCTGGTACTTTTCATTAGTACAAGGATCTATTACAAATTGGGAGGAATTTAATAAAGTTTTTTTAGATAAATTCAGGGAAGATAAAACACCTGCTCTTTTAGCCCTAGAATTATCTAGAATTAAAATGGAACCCAAAGAAAGGATTAAAGACTTTAATCAAAGATTTCTAACATTGAAAAATAAAATTCCAATTGCTTCTCAACCACCGGAAGATATAATCATCGAAAATTATACATCAGCCCTACCTAGGAATTCCGGAATGTTTGTTAAGAGAGCTGGAAAAACAACACTGATAGAAACATTTGATGAAGCAATTAAAGTAGAAAAGGATTTCATGTCTTATGAACCAGAGAGAAGTGGTAAAACTGATTCTTTTCCTCGAAAGAAAGTAGAAAAATCTAGTTCAGATAAAGATAAAGCTTTCGATGTGGAACAGCTACAGAACGCTATTCGAACGTTAACCAATGAAGTTATAGGGTTAAAAAAGACCAATTCTGAAGCTTCTCCTTCTAGAGATTACTTCAGAAACCAATTTAGACAAAACCCAAACGCAATCAATAAGAACACACCCCCAGATGTAGCTGCTAATGAAGAAATCTTTAATACAATTCGAGTTGTTCTATCTTTGTCTGAAACACCTAGTCAAGAGATAAATCAGAATAAAGAAGATGAAGAATCTGAAAATGAGGATGAAGCAGAAGAACCTCAACAAATTAATGGTCACTTCTGGGATAATTTTGTGAAAAAACATGAGAACAGAAGTCCACCCTCAGGACAACATGCATATAATACACGTAGTAAAGCAATTGCAAATACTCCTGGTGCTTCAAGCTCCACTTCAAACACTGATAATAATAACTCACAATTAAACAAACAAACTCAACCCGGCAAGCAAACTCAGTCAAAGAAGGGTACCCAAACCATTCAAAATGCTCCGAAGTTAGATTTACAATATGACATAATTGAAGATCTGAAGAAGACACGTGCAAACATTAGTATGTACGATCTTCTTCAAATCTATCCAATGCCTGATACTCCTATCATTAATCCTGCAGTAAGCACGATTGTCCCTAATACAAAGCAAAATGTTGCTGCAAACAGTTCAATCAATGATCCAACAGCAACTGATAAAGGGAAAACATCAACCGATAAAGCTTCTTTGATAGGTAAGAATTCTAAGTCAACTACACCTCCATTCTTACTTACCTTTGAGGTTTTTAATAGGAATGTCCACAACTGCATGGTAGATTCAGGAGCATCTTCTAATGTTATGCCTTTATCTGTCTGCAAGAAATTAAATGGAAAATTTATTCCATCCAATGCACAAATAACTCAATTAGATAGAACAAACGTCAAGGTTGTCGGAGAGATGAAAGATGTCTTAATTAGGATTGCTTGTAATCCTTCAGTTTATCAAATCATAGACATTGTAATTGCTGATATACCTGATGGATATGGACTATTCTTAAGTAGGGATTGGTCTCAACAACTAAATGGTTTCTTTGCCACTGATTGGTCAACCTTGTGGTTACCAAAAAATGGAAAAGCAAATCAGATAAAGATACAAAGAGAAAGGTACATGAAACATACTGTTACAGAACTACATGATCCTAGTGAACCTGTGTTATTTTCTGATTCCATTATGGGAAACTACATGTATGAGTTAGGTTTTGGAGATTTCAAAGCTGAAAACTCTCTCCTTTCTGAAAGCAGCCAGCAATCTAAGATTTGTAATGTAACAGTTATTTCTCCTAACTGTTTCCTTAAGGAGATCATTGGTGATGAAAATAATGTAAATATTGTAAATATCATAGAAAGTAAAGTGATTGCACATAATTCTATTTGGACTCTTTATTTCGATGGTGCAAAATCTAAAGAAGGAGCGGGAGCCGGTTGTTTACTAATAGATCCCCAAGGTAATAAGACTTGTATAGCTTGTAGACTAGAATTTAGTTGTACAAATAATATGGTTGAATATGAAGCTTTGATTCAAGGATTGAAAAAAGCAATCGACTTGGGCATCAAAGAGATAGTGGTCTTTGGCGATTCGGAGATCATCGTTAGACAGGTGCGTAATTCCATTCATTGTTTATCTGAACATTTGCAAAGTTATCAGAAAGAGGTATGGAATCTTATCACATATTTTGATGCATTTAACATAAATTCTGTTCCTAGAAGTCAAAATCAAGAAGCATACTTATTAGCAAATGTAGCTTCCAGATTGATTCCTTCAGAAAATTTTAAACCAGAATTCTTTTCTGTTGAATTAATTTTCAGGCCCTCCATACCTGATAACATTTTTAATTGGCGTGTATTTGACAATAATACACAGGTACTGCATTTTCTGACAAATGATGGAATCTTCAAAGATTCGGCAATAGATGAAATCACTCACGACGACAATTTACGAGATTTTTCGGTAATTAATGATTTTTGTTCAATTGAGAAAGCCTTCGAACAGGTAAAACCCGTTCCCAACTCAGTATTGAGATTAGAAATTTTTTTTGATTTGCAGGATAAGTTCAAGTCAGTTCCTAATTGTAAAACAAATAGCTCTTGCATGAGATATGAAACCATCAATTTGGGAACAGAATCTAATCCCCAAACTATAAACCTAGGAATAGATTGTGATCCTGTAGAAAGAACAGCTTTCATAAAATTATTCAAGGAGTTTAAAGATATATTTGCATGGACATATGATGACTTAAAAACATTCAATACTCAAGTCATGCAACATATAATTCCAATTAAACAAGAATCAAAACCGTTTCAGCAGAAATTAAGAAAATATCACCCATCATTATAACCAACAATTAAAAAAGAACTGAATAAATTGCTAACTGCCAGGATCATTTTCCCTGTCAGACACACTCAGTGGGTAGCAAACTTAGTTCCAGTTAGAAAGAAAAATGGGGATATTCGATTGTGTGTCGATTTTAGAAATTTAAATAAAGCTTCTGAAAAGGATAACTACCCAGTTCCACCCATGGAACAAATTCTTCAAAAAGTATCTGGGGCTGAGATACTGTCTCTCCTTGATGGTTTCTCAGGGTACAACCAAATATTAGTCTCCCCGGATGATCAATTAAAAACAACTTTTAGAACTCCATGGGGAACGTATGCATACCGTAAGATGCCCTTTGGGTTAATCAATGCGGGAGCAACATTTCAGCGAGCAATGGATATTGCCTTTAGAGGCTTGATCAATCATTCAGTCGTTGTCTATTTGGATGACGTTATTGTCTACTCTAAACATCGGCTTGATCATCTTAACCATTTAAGAAAAGTGTTTGAACGATGTAGAAAATTTGGAATATCTTTAAATCCTAAGAAAACAATATTTGCTGTTTCAGAAGGTATCTTGTTAGGATGTGTAGTATCAAAACATGGAATCATGATTGATCCAGAAAGAACACAAGCTATTTCAAAGATTACTTTCCCTTCCAGCAAGAAAGGAATGCAGTCATTCTTAGGGAAAATTAATTTTGTCAAGAGATTCATTCCTAGTTTTTCAGAGACTGTTCGTCCTTTGCAGAAAATGATTAAAAAAGATGCTGTGTTTAATTGGGGACAAACTGAAAAAGAATCCTTTCAGAAAATTTTAGAAGCTATTTTAGAAGCTCCTAGTCTTCTAAGTCCAGATTTTAACAAGGATTTTATATTATATACCTTTGCTTCTGATATTGCGTATGCAGCAGTATTAACTCAATTGAACCAACAAAATAATGAGGTTCCGATTTCGTTCATGAGTTCGAATTTCAAAGGTGCTGAACTAAACTATCATGAAGTGGATAAACAAGCTTATGCTGTTTTTAAAGCGGTAAAACATTTTCGTCCTTACTTGTTAAAGTCCAAAACAAAAGTAATTGTACCTTATTCGTTAGTAAGAAATTTGCTGGTACAAAAAGATTTAGGAGAAAAAAGGGCACCGTGGATGACAGCTCTTCAAGAGTATGACTTAGAAATCAAACCATCAACAATAGTTAAAGGACAAGGGTTGTGTAAACTAGCTGCTGAAGCTGCTCATATGCCTGATGATAAAACTTAAATTGTCATTGATGAAGATTTACTTACCAGAGAAATTTATTTTTATCCACCACCTCAAGATTCCTGGTACACTGACATAAGAGTACTTCTGGAAACAGGGACTGCTCCTGATTACTTAGATCCAAGGAAGAAAAGAGCACTAAGATTGAAATCTTCCCCGTACTTATTAATAGATAATGTCCTCTTTCGAAGAAATTCAGATGGGGTATACCTTCGGTGTTTAGATAAAGATGAAACAGAAACAATCCTAAAAGAATTGCATTCTGGACCAGCAGGAGGTCATTTCGGTGGAGAAACCACAGCCCATAAAATTCTTAGGGCTGGTTATTATTGGCCTACCTTGTTTCGAGATTCTTATACTTTTGTCAGAAGGTGTCAAGAGTGTCAACTTGCCGCAGGAAGAGTTAAAAAATCTGCTTTCCCTTTACAACCTGTTTCAGCTGAAAGACCTTTTCAGCAGTGGGGTATCGATATAATAGGTCCAATAAACCCTCCCTCATCAATGCGACACAAGTATATAATAACCGCAACTGATTATTTCACTCGTTGGGCTGAGGCTGCACCATTGAAAGTTGTGAATACTAATCAAGTTATATTATTTTTGGATTTCTTTATCATAACAAGATTTGGTGTTCCTGATTCTTTGGTCTTTGATAATGCATCATATTTTTCATCAATCGAATTGACTCAGTTTGCTTTAGAAAAAGGAATAAGAATCAGATATTCAGCTAATTACCATCCTCATGGGAATGGTCTAGCTGAGTCAACAAATAAAAATTTATTGAAAATTCTTAAAAGAACTGTTTCAGTTCACCATCGGAATTGGCATACAGAATTGGTTAATGCTCTCTGGGCAGACAGAGTAACTCCAAAAGTTGCAATAGGTAATTCACCATTTTTCTTAGTGTATGGAACTGAAGCTATTCTTCCGCCAAATTTATTTTTACCTTCATTACAGTTAGCTCAGTCTGTTCAAGAAGAAGAATGCCCAGCAATGGAGAAAAGAATTAATGCATTGCTAAAATTAGAAGAGGACAGAGAAAAGTCAAAACAACACTTTAACAAACATCAACACATTGTTAAGTCATGGTTTGACCAATCATTTAGTTCTGATCGTGAATTCCAGGTGGGAGACTTGGTCTTAAAGTGGGATAAAGCCCATGAAGTTAAGGGTAATCATACTAAGTTTCAGAAACTATGGTTAGGTCCCTTTGTTATTTCTGAAAAAATAGGTCCAAGTACCTTTCGATTGCAAACACTTGAAGGACAGTCCGAGACATTCCCTGTGAATGGACTGATTCTTAAAAAATATTTCTGTTCATAATTTGTTGTCTAAAATGTATATACTTATTTCTGTTTATAGATAATTTGTATTTTTGTATATAAATTAGCAAACTGTATATGAGTCAAATTTCTGTCAATATCAAATATTTCAGATTATTAAAATTTATGTATATAACTGGTCTTTAAACAGAAATATGTAATTAACAACTGTAATTAGTATAAATAATTAAGATCAGTTTACTCATCAGTCTTGAAAATTTTGATTTAAACTGAAATCTTTTAAAATTTGTTCGGATTGATCAAAATCTCTTGAATTTGTAAAAAACCTTCGTTATTTCTATTTATAAGTGTTTCTCGGATTTTCTTTCATCTGGTTATTTTCTTAAATAAGGATAGTTTATTATATATCTTTTTCGAAACTCGTGCTTTTGAAAAATATTTATAGATTTCTATCATCAGTTTAGAAAACTTTTGTCATTTGAGAACTGTCTAGTATCTGTTCCAGTAAATAAAAAGCTAAAGTGAGAGACAGAAGGTCTCAGTAATGAGCCGGTCTGATCAGAATCATAAATATCATTGGTATGACATTATTAGGAAACTAGTAATGGATTTTGGTCTTGAAATCAAAAGATAAGGGGTCTCATCACGAGCCAACTGATTCATTTTCTGGTGATATTTATGACTGACATTACCATTTGGTTACCATGCTAGGTGATGATCTCTCATTTTAGTTAAAACAAAATTAATAAAACCCTAATAAGACACAACTTTTGCCTGAAGAATAGGAGGTCTCAGTAATGAGCCGGCCTAATCATGATCATCAGTGTTGCCTGGAATAACTTCATTTCTGATCACCAGGGTGATGGCTTTTGATTTTAAATTAAAAGACAGGAGATCTCATCACGAGTCGGCGTGCTTATTTCAGACAACTCTCGTGAATGATACTATCACATTGGGACACCAAGCCCAGATAGTAGTCTTCAGACAGGATTATCATTTTTGTTTATTTGTCAAAAAAAAAAAAAAAAAAAACACCAAGAAATGAGAAAATTACTATACCATGGAACAGGTTCTAGATAGTTTTCAGAGGAACAGTATTCGATGCTGATGGTAAGATCATCTTTACTAAGAAGTACTGGTTTCGATGAAGATATTTTTAAGTCTATCTTTAATCAAATGTTTGTTTCAAAAAGATGAAGTATTTCTGGGTTATACTTATGAATCTGAATAAATAAAGGTTCGACATGAATAAAGGATTTTGATTATTTTTAACAGATTTCTAAGATTTCGTTTTGATCATCTTGTTTTAAGCAGAGATAACTGGTTCATCCAGGTCGTCGCCATTTGTTGGCAGCCAGCAACAACCTCTTCATTTCTGGACAAAATGAAGAGTGATCAGCTCTTTATGTGATTTATCAACTCAAAATTATGTTAGAGCTCCTTCAGAATCTTTGATTCTGAAGGTGCTCTTAATCAAAGAAAAGTAATTAATGATTCTAGAGCTGATAGGAACTTGATCATTAAAACTTGGCTTTTAAGCGAATGTTAGATAAGTCTCGTAAATTCTCATTAAATTTAAATTATCAAAACGAATTTATGTGACTTAAGGGGATTTGTGTCAAAGAAATATCATAAAACACATTGTTTAGGGTATTATTAGTCTTAAGACTAAGAGAATTTAGGAAGTTAATATCATAAAAAATATCCTATTATGAACTTTGTGAATATCATAATTAATCGATAAATGAGGTTTGTATAGGAAACGTTTCACATATGATAAATACCCTATATGATGATACATATTATAGTGTGTAAATAGGATGTATAAAGGTTTAAATTTAGTATGGTACATATATATATAGTTTTGTATATATACATAAAATAAACGCCAAGCTGGCCATTTGATTAATGCCTACTTAACATTAGAATGCAATTTACTACTCTTCAAACCACTACGTAACATCATAAAGTAGGGATGATTGTTTGATGAACTGGCCATGCATTAAATCAATGGTTAAATCAATAAACGTTTTGGATCGATGAGCTGGTATGGAACGTGGCTTTCACCCCTTGACAGAATGACAGTTGTATGCATTTTGCAAACCGTGTTGACAGTGTTAATTGCCAACAGTCATTTCAAATTACGTCATTGTACCTCTTAATTATGAACCACTGTCAATAATCAATGATCGTAATAATGGTTCTATCAGATCTCATATCGCCGCTTCGCCAAGTTAAGTGGTGATCACTATTGGGCATGGTTAAACGTAGATAAGTTGGCATAAGACACGGTGTAGTATGAAAATTGTAACATTTATCACTACCCCGCTAAAATGGTAGGTTCAGAGATTTGATTTTGATCAGATTTGAAGCATGTGAAGATTTTCTAGCATGTCGTGTGTGTGGATACCTATTCCCTCTGTTTTCACTTTCCCTTTCATTCCATGACTAAGCCCAGAAGGTGCTGAAGAAACCATGTCTCCTCTGAATCGTTTTGAAATCTCAGGATATGAAATTATTGAAGCCAACCAGGAGGTTGCCAAGAAATTCGAAAAAATGGGATGGACACATTTCTTTCAAAGCTTTGATGGTCATCATGTGGAGATTACCAAAATGTTCGCAATGAGTTTTAAAGGTGACAGGGTGCGAATCGGGGGTCTCGAATTTGTTGTCAATGAAGACAAAATTGCTGAAGCCATGAAACTTCCTCAGGTGGGAGAACGCTGGTTTAAGGGCCTTATGGTTGATAAGAAGAAGTGTTTGCCTCTGTTAATGCCTTTACCAGATAAAACGAAATTGAGGGTAGGCGTACCTGTAAAATTTCTAAAGCCCGAGTGGAGAGCTTACTATGAAATCTTGGTAAGGTACGTAACCTGTTGTGGACGTTTTTCCCATTTGCACTTGTATCATTTACGGTTGTTGTTAGCAGTAAAGGGTTATAAACTTAATTTTCCCTTCTATCTTTGGCAAAGCCTTAAGAAAATGTCACAATCTGTAAGGAATTTCAATAAACCTGACAATAGTCTGTGTCACCATGGATTGATTAAAATTTTATTGCAATTCCAATTATCTGCAAAAGGGCTGTCTTGGGATAAATTTCTGGTCGATTGTAAACTAGGGCCAACGCAGTATTGGCCTAATCCATCTCCTCGAGCTCGTAGAAAATGAAAAGTCATAAATCCAGAGGTTAATAGCTCAGAGGATGATGAACCAGAGGCCGTAAATGTGTCCATAGACGATAAGGTAGATGAAGATGCTGATAGGGTTTCAGTTCCTTGCAATTCTAGGGAAATATTAAAAGAACCCGAACCTGGTAAGAATGATGGTAACTCTGTAAAATTAAAAGAGGGATCAGCCGAAGATGAAATTGTTAAACCTGATGACTGTGATAAAAATTCTATGCATAAGTTGAACCATTTGGCTCGGGTTTGTTGTGACAAGGAAGGGTTGACTGTTGGAAAATTATCATTTTCACGTAGAGTCACTAGAAGCATGCATAATCTCCATTCGACTCCAAGGTATAGGTCTGATCCACAGACTTCCAAATCTACTGCTATCGAACCTGCAGTTGTAGATATTGAGGATGATATTCTGATGCCTTTCCCTAACACCATGGAGGTAGGGAATTCCGCTACTGCGCAGGGGAGTGATGTGCAATCAGGTGAGGTCGAGGGCAATCAACCAGAAATAAACATTGACACTGTAGAACTTGAACCATTGTACAATCAGCGTTGTGACACTCCTCGTTCTCCTCATTTAGCCAAAGAAGATGAAACCTTGCAACAGGTATTAGAAGATATTTATCAGCATAAAAACACAGAGTCTAAAGGAAAGCGCAAACAGTGTACAGTCTTATTGGAAGAAGAAAATAAAACTTTCAGGAAAGAATTGCTAGAATGGATTGACAGATGGAAAAAAGCCAACAAGAAGAAGAATCAACTCAAGAAATCCAAGAAATCGATATTAAAAACGAATCAGCTGCTATTGGAACGAATTGAAAAACAAAATGTTAAAATTATCAGGTTGAAGGCTAAATTGGCCGAAGTTAGAAGAGTAGTCTCTCTTCATAATGAGGCTTAATAGTTTTTTCTTTTCTCATGTTGACAGGTAACGATTATTTCGATTTTGCATGTCTGTAAAATCGGAGATTTTACAGGCATGCGTTTATAATTTTGTTTTAATATTTCTGTTAACTGTGTTAAATTGATTTTAATATAATGTATTTATTGAATTTAATGTAGGAGGTTTTATCACCGTCTTCTTCCAGGAATGTAGCACATGGTTGATGCGTTGGCACGAAAATGTAGCGGACCTGTTATAAGCTGGAGTTTTGTGAATGGACCAGAACGTTCTGAGATGTCTCGACTCAGGCTAGTCGGTTTTATTTTTAGTAGTAGGTGTAATTAGATGCCCCTTTTGGTTAATAAAATTCCTATAATGTTGCATGCAACATTTATAGCGAAACTGAATCTCACTAGTATATGAATGAAGATTTTTGATGAACTCGATGATGGATGGAGTGTGGAAGAAAACTTGTTGAAATATATTTTATTGCTGGTATTATATTAAACTTGAAGCTGAAGCTTTTATGTGGATAATACTGGATATCTGCGAATGATGCTGTGACTGGTATTCATTTTTGGATTTTTATATATATACATATATTTCAGTTTGTCATCTTCTGTTTATATGCAAACTCTGTGTGCTGTGACATACAGATGTTTAAATAATTTTCTCACTTTATCGTCTCAAGCTAGTTATTGAATGAATATGTCATTATGGTTGTGTTCATTAGTGGGTTCACTATAAACATTAGCTTGCATGATATACACTCTTGTTTATTTAAAATTTCATTTGTATGTTAACAGTGAATTTTAAATAAGCATTATTTCAAATTTAAATGACTGTCTTGATAGATAATTATTAATCAGTTTTGGAAGTGAAATTTGACTGTGTGTTTAGGTTAAATATCATCTCCATTTTCATATAGCAGAGTTACTGTTGTTATGACTTAAATATGTTTTGTTTATATCATACTTCAATTGTCTGTTATTGATTAATGATTAATCTTAATTTCAAATTTGCTCTCAGCTGAGATAGGGCTAAATAGGGTAGATAGATTTATTAGTTTTAAAGTTTATTTTATTAAGCAGTGTTGACTCATTCTGCATATTGTAATTAAGCTTTCATACTTAGAAAATTTCCCAAAAATTGAAGTCTTTCTTTACGAAAGCAACCTTAGGACATTTGTAAATACATAGATAGGATAAACATTAGAATAGGTTAGATTTTGCTAGTTTTAAGGTTTCCTTAAGAGACAAACTAGCTGGTAGCAGGACCATAACCTGCGAGGTCTTGTTAATTCAAACATACCGGAAACTGCTTTAAGTTGATTGTGTGGATAAAACCTCTTTATTGGCCTCGATCCATAAAATCAGGCCAACAAATGGCGCTAGAAGGAGGGCCTGAATTAAGTAATGGCAGGTGAAACTAATGAAACATTTCCAACCAGCCAACAATCTTCGGAAGTTAGTAGATCACCTCTTATTGAAACTGTAAGGAATATCCTTGAACGTGATCCTATTACTTCTCCTTTTACCGCTGCACAAAGTGCTCAAACTCTAGAAGAATCCAGACATATCCTTAATAGAGCTTATGCTAATCAGTTAGGTATTACTCCAATAGATTATGGTCTTCCTAGACAACAGCGACATAACCCACAATTGACCATAGTTACAGAAGATTTGGAAATAACTGATAGTACTCCTCAACATCAAGCTGAAAGTTATCAAAGACAGATTACACAAACCAATACCACAAGGAGGTTAATTTTGGGAAGTGGTTCTGATCAGCCACCTTCTCCTCCTGAGTCACCACCCAACAGTCCAAGATCTTCTCATTCAGAGAGTTCCTCTAGTTCTCAAGGAAGTCCAATGGCAGGAAATGCAGGTGGAGGAGGTAATCCTCCGCCCCCTCCACCTAATCCACAGCTCCCTTGGTTAAGGGCAGCTGTTGTAGCAATTCCTGGGGTACAACACCCATTACCAAAACATTCAGATAAAATTCTTCCTAAGTTTAACCCAGATGACAAAGAACCTGCAGAGGTACATATCGATAAATTCATGTTAGCTGTTCAAACTTTAAATGTTCAGCATGAAGATGTTGTTTGTCGATTGTTTCCTCTCACCTTTGAAGGAAGAGCCTCTACCTGGTACTTTTCATTAGTACAAGGATCTATTACAAATTGGGAGGAATTTAATAAAGTTTTTTTAGATAAATTCAGGGAAGATAAAACACCTGCTCTTTTAGCCCTAGAATTATCTAGAATTAAAATGGAACCCAAAGAAAGGATTAAAGACTTTAATCAAAGATTTCTAACATTGAAAAATAAAATTCCAATTGCTTCTCAACCACCGGAAGATATAATCATCGAAAATTATACATCAGCCCTACCTAGGAATTCCGGAATGTTTGTTAAGAGAGCTGGAAAAACAACACTGATAGAAACATTTGATGAAGCAATTAAAGTAGAAAAGGATTTCATGTCTTATGAACCAGAGAGAAGTGGTAAAACTGATTCTTTTCCTCGAAAGAAAGTAGAAAAATCTAGTTCAGATAAAGATAAAGCTTTCGATGTGGAACAGCTACAGAACGCTATTCGAACGTTAACCAATGAAGTTATAGGGTTAAAAAAGACCAATTCTGAAGCTTCTCCTTTTAGAGATTACTTCAGAAACCAATTTAGACAAAACCCAAACGCAATCAATAAGAACACACCCCCAGATGTAGCTGCTAATGAAGAAATCTTTAATACAATTCGAGCTGTTCTATCTTTGTCTGAAACACCTAGTCAAGAGATAAATCAGAATAAAGAAGATGAAGAATCTGAAAATGAGGATGAAGCAGAAGAACCTCAACAAATTAATGGTCACTTCTGGGATAATTTTGTGAAAAAACATGAGAACAGAAGTCCACCCTCAGGACAACATGCATATAATACACGTAGTAAAGCAATTGCAAATACTCCTGGTGCTTCAAGCTCCACTTCAAACACTGATAATAATAACTCACAATTAAACAAACAAACTCAACCCGGCAAGCAAACTCAGTCAAATAAGGGTACCCAAACCATTCAAAATGCTCCGAAGTTAGATTTACAATATGACATAATTGAAGATCTGAAGAAGACACGTGCAAACATTAGTATGTACGATCTTCTTCAAATCTATCCAATGCCTGATACTCCTATCATTAATCCTGCGGTAAGCACGATTGTCCCTAATACAAAGCAAAATGTTGCTGCAAACAGTTCAATCAATGATCCAACAGCAACTGATAAAGGGAAAACATCAACCGATAAAGCTTCTTTGATAGGTAAGAATTCTAAGTCAACTACACCTCCATTCTTACTTACCTTTGAGGTTTTTAATAGGAATGTCCACAACTGCATGGTAGATTCAGGAGCATCTTCTAATGTTATGCCTTTATCTGTCTGCAAGAAATTAAATGGAAAATTTATTCCATCCAATGCACAAATAACTCAATTAGATAGAACAAACGTCAAGGTTGTCGGAGAGATGAAAGATGTCTTAATTAGGATTGCTTGTAATCCTTCAGTTTATCAAATCATAGACATTGTAATTGCTGATATACCTGATGGATATGGACTATTCTTAAGTAGGGATTGGTCTCAACAACTAAATGGTTTCTTTGCCACTGATTGGTCAACCTTGTGGTTACCAAAAAATGGAAAAGCAAATCAGATAAAGATACAAAGAGAAAGGTACATGAAACATACTGTTACAGAACTACATGATCCTCGTGAACCTGTGTTATTTTCTGATTCCATTATGGGAAACTACATGTATGAGTTAGGTTTTGGAGATTTCAAAGCTGAAAACTCTCTCCTTTCTGAAAGCAGCCAGCAATCTGAGATTTGTAATGTAACAGTTATTTCTCCTAACTGTTCCCTTAAGGAGACCATTGGTGATGAAAATAATGTAAATATTGTAAATATCATAGAAAGTAAAGTGATTGCACATAATTCTATTTGGACTCTTTATTTCGATGGTGCAAAATCTAAAGAAGGAGCGGGAGCCGGTTGTTTACTAATAGATCCCCAAGGTAATAAGACTTGTATAGCTTGTAGACTAGAATTTAGTTGTACAAATAATATGGTTGAATATGAAGCTTTGATTCAAGGATTGAAAAAAGCAATCGACTTGGGCATCAAAGAGATAGTGGTCTTTGGCGATTCGGAGATCATCGTTAGACAGGTGCGTAATTCCATTCATTGTTTATCTGAACATTTGCAAAGTTATCAGAAAGAGGTATGGAATCTTATCACATATTTTGATGCATTTAACATAAATTCTGTTCCTAGAAGTCAAAATCAAGAAGCAGACTTATTAGCAAATGTAGCTTCCAGATTGATTCCTTCAGAAAATTTTAAACCAGAATTCTTTTCTGTTGAATTAATTTTCAGGCCCTCCATACCTGATAACATTTTTAATTGGTGTGTATTTGACAATGATACACAGGTACTGCATTTTCTGACAAATGATGGAATCTTCAAAGATTCGGCAATAGATGAAATCACTCACGACGACAATTTACGAGATTTTTCGGTAATTAATGATTTTTGTTCAATTGAGAAAGCCTTCGAACAGGTAAAACCCGTTCCCAACTTAGTATTGAGATTAGAAATTTTTTTGATTTGCAGGATAAGTTCAAGTCAGTTCCTAATTGTAAAACAAATAGCTCTTGCATGAGATATGAAACCATCAATTTGGGAACAGAATCTAATCCCCAAACTATAAACCTAGGAATAGATTGTGATCCTGTAGAAAGAACAGCTTTCATAAAATTATTCAAGGAGTTTAAAGATATATTTGCATGGACATATGATGACTTAAAAACATTCAATACTCAAGTCATGCAACATATAATTCCAATTAAACAAGAATCAAAACCGTTTCAGCAGAAATTAAGAAAATATCACCCATCATTAGAACCAACAATTAAAAAAGAACTGAATAAATTGCTAACTGCCAGGATCATTTTCCCTGTCAGACACACTCAGTGGGTAGCAAACTTAGTTCCAGTTAGAAAGAAAAATGGGGATATTCGATTGTGTGTCGATTTTAGAAATTTAAATAAAGCTTCTGAAAAGGATAACTACCCAGTTCCACCCATGGAACAAATTCTTCAAAAAGTATCTGGGGCTGAGATACTGTCTCTCCTTGATGGTTTCTCAGGGTACAACCAAATATTAGTCTCCCCGGATGATCAATTAAAAACAACTTTTAGAACTCCATGGGGAACGTATGCATACCGTAAGATGCCCTTTGGGTTAATCAATGCGGGAGCAACATTTCAGCGAGCAATGGATATTGCCTTTAGAGGCTTGATCAATCATTCAGTCGTTGTCTATTTGGATGACGTTACTGTCTACTCTAAACATCGGCTTGATCATCTTAACCATTTAAGAAAAGTGTTTGAACGATGTAGAAAATTTGGAATATCTTTAAATCCTAAGAAAACAATATTTGCTGTTTCAGAAGGTATCTTGTTAGGATGTGTAGTATCAAAACATGGAATCATGATTGATCCAGAAAGAACACAAGCTATTTCAAAGATTACTTTCCCTTCCAGCAAGAAAGGAATGCAGTCATTCTTAGGGAAAATTAATTTTGTCAGGAGATTCATTCCTAGTTTTTCAGAGACTGTTCGTCCTTTGCAGAAAATGATTAAAAAAGATGCTGTGTTTAATTGGGGACAAACTGAAAAAGAATCCTTTCAGAAAATTTTAGAAGCTATTTCAGAAGCTCCTAGTCTTCTAAGTCCATATTTTATCAAGGATTTTATATTATATACCTTTGCTTCTGATATTGCGTATGCAGCAGTATTAACTCAATTGAACCAACAAAATAATGAGGTTCCGATTTCGTTCATGAGTTCGAATTTCAAAGGTGCTGAACTAAACTATCATGAAGTGGATAAACAAGCTTATGCTGTTTTTAAAGCGGTAAAACATTTTCGTCCTTACTTGTTAAAGTCCAAAACAAAAGTAATTGTACCTTATTCGTTAGTAAGAAATTTGCTGGTACAAAAAGATTTAGGAGAAAAAAGGGCTCCGTGGATGACAGCTCTTCAAGAGTATGACTTAGAAATCAAACCATCAACAATAGTTAAAGGACAAGGGTTGTGTAAACTAGCTGTTGAAGCTGCTCATATGCCTGATGATAAAACTGAAATTGTCATTGATGAAGATTTACTTACCAGAGAAATTTATTTTTATCCACCACCTCAAGATTCCTGGTACACTGACATAAGAGTACTTCTGGAAACAGGGACTGCTCCTGATTACTTAGATCCAAGGAAGAAAAGAGCACTAAGATTGAAATCTGCCCCGTACTTATTAATAGATAATGTCCTCTTTCGAAGAAATTCAGATGGGGTATACCTTCGGTGTTTAGATAAAGATGAAACAGAAACAATCCTAAAAGAATTGCATTCTGGACCAGCAGCAGGTCATTTCGGTGGAGAAACCATAGCCCATAAAATTCTTAGGGCTGGTTATTATTGGCCTACCTTGTTTCGAGATTCTTATACTTTTGTCAGAAGGTGTCAAGAGTGTCAACTTGCCGCAGGAAGAGTTAAAAAATCTGCTTTCCCTTTACAACCTGTTTCAGCTGAAAGACCTTTTCAGCAGTGGGGTATCGATATAATAGGTCCAATAAACCCTCCCTCATCAATGCGACACAAGTATATAATAACCGCAACTGATTATTTCACTCGTTGGGCTGAGGCTGCACCATTGAAAGTTGTGAATACTAATCAAGTTATATTATTTTTGGATTTCTTTATCATAACAAGATTTGGTGTTCCTGATTCTTTGGTCTTTAATAATGCATCATATTTTTCATCAATCGAATTTACTCAGTTTGCTTTAGAAAAAGGAATAAGAATCAGATATTCAGCTAATTACCATCCTCATGGGAATGGTCTAGCTGAGTCAACAAATAAAAATTTATTGAAAATTCTTAAAAGAACTGTTTCAGTTCACCATCGGAATTGGCATACAGAATTGGTTAATGCTCTCTGGGCAGACAGAGTAACTCCAAAAGTTGCAATAGGTAATTCACCATTTTTCTTAGTGTATGGAACTGAAGCTATTCTTCCGCCAAATTTATTTTTACCTTCATTACAGTTAGCTCAGTCTGTTCAAGAAGAAGAATTCCCAGCAATGGAGAAAAGAATTAATGCATTGCTAAAATTAGAAGAGGACAGAGAAAAGTCAAAACAACACTTTAACAAACATCAACACATTGTTAAGTCATGGTTTGACCAATCATTTAGTTCTGATCGTGAATTCCAGGTGGGAGACTTGGTCTTAAAGTGGGATAAAGCCCATGAAGTTAAGGGTAATCATACTAAGTTTCAGAAACTATGGTTAGGTCCCTTTGTTATTTCTGAAAAAATAGGTCCAAGTACCTTTCGATTGCAAACACTTGAAGGACAGTCCGAGACATTCCCTGTGAATGGACTGATTCTTAAAAAATATTTTTGTTCATAATTTGTTGTCTAAAATGTATATACTTATTTCTGTTTATAGATAATTTGTATTTTTGTATATAAATTAGCAAACTGTATATGAGTCAAATTTCTGTCAATATCAAATATTTCAGATTATTAAAATTTATGTATATAACTGGTCTTTAAACAGAAATATGTAATTAACAACTGTAATTAGTATAAATAATTAAGATCAGTTTACTCATCAGTCTTGAAAATTTTGATTTAAACTGAAATCTTTTAAAATTTGTTCGGATTGATCAAAATCTCTTGAATTTGTAAAAAACCTTCGTTATTTCTATTTATAAGTGTTTCTCGGATTTTCTTTCATCTGGTTATTTTCTTAAATAAGGATAGTTTATTATATATCTTTTTCGAAACTCGTGCTTTTGAAAAATCTTTATAGATTTCTATCATCAGTTTAGAAAACTTCTGTCATTTGAGAACTGTCTAGTATCTGTTCCAGTAAATAAAAAGCTAAAGTGAGAGACAGAAGGTCTCAGTAATGAGCCGGTCTGATCAGAATCATAAATATCATTGGTATGACATTATTAGGAAACTAGTAATGGCTTTTGGTCTTGAAATCAAAAGATAAGGGGTCTCATCACGAGCCAACTGATTCATTTTCTGGTGATATTTATGACTGACATTACCATTTGGTTACCATGCTAGGTGATGATCTCTCATTTTAGTTAAAACAAAATTAATAAAACCCTAATAAGACACAAATTTTGCCTGAAGAATAGGAGGTCTCAGTAATGAGCCGGCCTAATCATGATCATCAGTGTTGCCTAGAATAACTTCATTTCTGATCACCAGGGTGATGGCTTTTGATTTTAAATTAAAAGACAGGAGATCTCATCACGAGTCGGCCTGCTTATTTCAGACAACTCTCGTGAATGATACTATCACATTGGGACACCAAGCCCAGATAGTAGTCTTCAGACAGGATTATCATTTTTGTTTATTTGTCAAAAAAAAAAAAAAAAAAAAAAAACACCAAGAAATGAGAAAATTACTATACCATGGAACAGGTTCTAGATAGTTTTCAGAGGAACAGTATTCGATGCTGATGGTAAGATCATCTTTACTAAGAAGTACTGGTTTCGATGAAGATATTTTTAAGTCTATCTTTAATCAAATGTTTGTTTCAAAAAGATGAAGTATTTCTGGGTTATACTTATGAATCTGAATAAATAAAGGTTCGACATGAATAAAGGATTTTGATTATTTTTAACAGATTTCTAAGATTTCGTTTTGATCATCTTGTTTTAAGCAGAGATAACTGGTTCATCCAGGTCGTCGCCATTTGTTGGCAGCCAGCAACAACCTCTTCATTTCTGGACAAAATGAAGAGTGATCAGCTCTTTATGTGATTTATCAACTCAAAATTATGTTAGAGCTCCTTCAGAATCTTTGATTCTGAAGGTGCTCTTAATCAAAGAAAAGTAATTAATGATTCTAGAGCTGATAGGAACTTGATCATTAAAACTTGGCTTTTAAGCGAATGTTAGATAAGTCTCGTAAATTCTCATTAAATTTAAATTATCAAAACGAATTTATGTGACTTAAGGGGATTTGTGTCAAAGAAATATCATAAAACACATTGTTTAGGGTATTATTAGTCTTAAGACTAAGAGAATTTAGGAAGTTAATATCATAAAAAATATCCTATTATGAACTTTGTGAATATCATAATTAATCGATAAATGAGGTTTGTATAGGAAACGTTTCACATATGATAAATACCCTATATGATGATACATATTATAGTGTGTAAATAGGATGTATAAAGGTTTAAATTTAGTATGGTACATATATATATAGTTTTGTATATATACATAAAATAAACGCCAAGCTGGCCATTTGATTAATGCCTACTTAACATTAGAATGCAATTTACTACTCTTCAAACCACTACGTAACATCATAAAGTAGGGATGATTGTTTGATGAACTGGCCATGCATTAAATCAATGGTTAAATCAATAAACGTTTTGGATCGATGAGCTGGTATGGAACGTGGCTTTCACCCCTTGACAGAATGACAGTTGTATGCATTTTGCAAACCGTGTTGACAGTGTTAATTGCCAACAGTCATTTCAAATTACGTCATTGTACCTCTTAATTATGAACCACTGTCAATAATCAATGATCGTAATAATGGTTCTATCAGATCTCATATCGCCGCTTCGCCAAGTTAAGTGGTGATCACTATTGGGCATGGTTAAACGTAGATAAGTTGGCATAAGACACGGTGTAGTATGAAAATTGTAACATTTATCACTACCCCGCTAAAATGGTAGGTTCAGAGATTTGATTTTGATCAGATTTGAAGCATGTGAAGATTTTCTAGCATGTCGTGTGTGTGGATACCTATTCCCTCTGTTTTCACTTTCCCTTTCATTCCACGACTAAGCCCAGAAGGTGCTGAAGAAACCATGTCTCCTCTGAATCGTTTTGAAATCTCAGGATATGAAATTATTGAAGCCAACTAGGAGGTTGCCCAGAAATTCGAAAAAATGGGATGGACACATTTCTTTCAAAGCTTTGATGGTCATCATGTGGATATTACCAAAATGTTCGCAATGAGTTTTAAAGGTGACAGGGTGCGAATCGGGGGTCTCGAATTTGTTGTCAATGAAGACAAAATTGCTGAAGCCATGAAACTTCCTCAGGTGGGAGAACGCTGGTTTAAGGGCCTTATGGTTGATAAGAAGAAGTGTTTGCCTCTGTTAATGCCTTTACCAGATAAAACGAAATTGAGGGTAGGCGTACCTGTAAAATTTCTAAAGCCCGAGTGGAGAGCTTACTATGAAATCTTGGTAAGGTACATAACCTGTTGTGGACGTTTTTCCCATTTGCACTTGTATCATTTACGGTTGTTGTTAGCAGTAAAGGGTTATAAACTTAATTTTCCCTTCTATCTTTGGCAAAGCCTTAAGAAAATGTCACAATCTGTAAGGAATTTCAATAACCCTGACAATAGTCTGTGTCACCATGGATTGATTAAAATTTTACTGCAATTCCAATTATCTGCAAAAGGGCTGTCTTGGGATAAATTTCTGGTCGATTGTAAACTAGGGCCAACGCAGTATTGGCCTAATCCATCTCCTCGAGCTCGTAGAAAACGAAAAGTCATAAATCCAGAGGTTAATAGCTCAGAGGATGATGAACCAGAGGCCGTAAATGTGTCCATAGACGATAAGGTAGATGAAGATGCTGATAGGGTTTCAGTTCCTTGCAATTCTAGGGAAATATTAAAAGAACCCGAACCTGGTAAGAATGATGGTAACTCTGTAAAATTAAAAGAGGGATCAGCCGAAGATGAAATTGTTAAACCTGATGACTGTGATAAAAATTCTATGCATAAGTTGAACCATTTGGCTCGGGTCTGTTGTGACAAGGAAGGGTTGACTGTTGGAAAATTATCATTTTCACGTAGAGTCACTAGAAGCATGCATAATCTCCATTCGACTCCAAGGTATAGGTCTGATCCACAGACTTCCAAATCTACTGCTACCGAACCTGCAGTTGTAGATATTGAGGATGATATTCCGATGCCTGTCCCTAACACCATGGAGGTAGGGAATTCCACTACTGCGCAGGGGAGTGATGTGCAATCAGGTGAGGTCGAGGGCAATCAACCAGAAATAAACATTGACACTGTAGAACTTGAACCATTGTACAATCAGCGTTGTGACAGTCCTCGTTCTCCTCATTTAGCCAAAGAAGACGAAACCTTGCAACAGGTATTAGAAGATATTTATCAGCATAAAAACACAGAGTCTAAAGGAAAGCGCAAACAGTGTACAGTCTTATTGGAAGAAGAAAATAAAACTTTCAGGAAAGAATTGCTAGAATGGATTGACAGATGGAAAAAAGCCAACATGAAGAAGAATCAACTCAAGAAATCCAAGAAATCGATATTAAAAACGAATCAGCTGCTATTGGAACGAATTGAAAAACAAAATGTTAAAATTATCAGGTTGAAGGCTAAATTGGCCGAAGTTAGAAGAGTAGTCGCTCTTCATAATGAGGCTTAATAGTTTTTTCTTTTCTCATGTTGACAGGTAACGATTATTTCGATTTTGCATGTCTGTAAAATCGGAGATTTTACAGGCATGCGTTTATAATTTTGTTTTAATATTTCTGTTAACTGTGTTAAATTGATTTTAATATAATGTATTTATTGAATTTAATGCAGGAGGTTTTATCACCGTCTTCTTCCAGGAATGTAGCACATGGTTGATGCGTTGGCACGAAAATGTAGCGGACCTGTTATAAGCTGGAGTTTTGTGAATGGACCAGAACGTTCTGAGATGTCTCGACTCAGGCTAGTCGGTTTTATTTTTAGTAGTAGGTGTAATTAGATGCCCCTTTTGGTTAATAAAATTCCTATAATGTTGCATGCAACATTTATAGCGAAACTGAATCTCACTAGTATATGAATGAAGATTTTTGATGAACTCGATGATGGATGGAGTGTGGAAGAAAACTTGTTGAAATATATTTTATTGCTGGTATTATATTAAACTTGAAGCTGAAGCTTTTATGTGGATAATACTGGATATCTGCGAATGATGCTGTGACTGGTATTCATTTTTGGATTTTTATATATATACATATATTTCAGTTTGTCATCTTCTGTTTATATGCAAACTCTGTGTGCTGTGACATACAGATGTTTAAATAATTTTCTCACTTTATCGTCTCAAGCTAGTTATTGAATGAATATGTCATTATGGTTGTGTTCATTAGTGGGTTCACTATAAACATTAGCTTGCATGATATACACTCTTGTTTATTTAAAATTTCATTTGTATGTTAACAGTGAATTTTAAATAAGCATTATTTCAAATTTAAATGACTGTCTTGATAGATAATTATTAATCAGTTTTGGAAGTGAAATTTGACTGTGTGTTTAGGTTAAATATCATCTCCATTTTCATATAGCAGAGTTACTGTTGTTATGACTTAAATATGTTTTGTTTATATCATACTTCAATTGTCTGTTATTGATTAATGATTAATCTTAATTTCAAATTTGCTCTCAGCTGAGATAGGGCTAAATAGGGTAGATAGATTTATTAGTTTTAAAGTTTATTTTATTAAGCAGTGTTGACTCATTCTGCATATTGTAATTAAGCTTTCATACTTAGAAAATTTCCCAAAAATTGAAGTCTTTCTTTACGAAAGCAACCTTAGGACATTTGTAAATACATAGATAGGATAAACATTAGAATAGGTTAGATTTTGCTAGTTTTAAGGTTTCCTTAAGAGACAAACTAGCTGGTAGCAGGACCATAACCTGCGAGGTCTTGTTAATTCAAACATACCGGAAACTACTTTAAGTTGATTGTGTGGATAAAACCTCTTTATTGGCCTCGATCCATAAAATTAGGCCAACAGTACCACTTTCTGTTGAGGGGGATGCAACTAATCTTGGCATGGTGGAGAGCCATATTACTGGATTGACCACAGGGGTTAGGCCCCTTCTTATTGAGCATCTTCCTATGGAGATGAAACTGTGAGTGGTTGATGTATCTCCTATATAGATTAGGCTACTTTGCAAAGTAGCTACATGTGTAGTTTTCTAGTGGCTGCCCATGCAGAGGAGGAGTCTGATTGATGATAGTAATTGTAGAGACCTATATTTGTGTATTTCACAGTTGTCTATATCATGTAGGGTTATATGCCCATTTTGTATCATGAGTTGCACCAGTGTAGTGTAAACTCTTATTTTGAACTCAGTCCCACTTTTTTTACATTTTATCTACTTATATATACAGATGACTTTATCGGTGCTATATACGGTGTGTACAATGCTTTATGGTTTTATTCTCATGTGAATGAATTATGATATAAATGTCTACTGATGGTGTAGTTAGCTAGCAGGTCAGTTAAAGGATTGTGTGTCCTTGGTATGTGTATATAAGTAATGAAATGAAATTCTTTTTCTAACAAACAAATCCTTAGGAATTTTCGCAACAACACTGGGAACTTGACACAATATATACCATTTAAATGGGATACGACCAATTGTGAATATAAGTATATGGTTAAATGTGTAATACCTATATTAATGACTTCAGACATCAACTTGATGACGACAGTATATTCATAAATCTTATTGTTTGTCGGGACAAGAGATGCTCCACTAGAACTCAAAACTTGGCCTTCCGGATCATAAATAACACACATTGCAAAAGCAATATTCTGGGTGTGCCATCATGCCCCATCCACATAACCCAAAATCATTTGTATACTCATAGACATATGCCACATGCGCACAGGCCTAAATTAAACAAATACCGATATGAGCTAAATGTACAAGAAAACACTATAGTACATTATTTACAAAAACTTGCTTGGACACTAGGCCTAAGAAAATTATTTTCTAAGATAGAATCCATTTCTGGACCCTAAGATGTTTCCATCTTAATTATATTCAAGTTCATAGGCCCCTTTATCTATTACCTTCCGAACAAAATATGGGATCTGATCCACAGTGATGTGAACTTCTCGACACCTAACTTGTCGTGTTTCTGATCATAAACTAACACGAGATCTCCTTCTGAGAAGATCCTTGGATGGACTATTTTATCATATTGTGCCTTAACACGCTTTTTGTTTTATTCAATAGTAGTGAGAGTTCCCTTCTTGTGTTCGTTTAATTGTTCTGGATATAACACGTTTTTTTATAACTTGGTGGTATCTGGAAGTGTTCTACAACTAAATTGAGCAACGAAATTTCACACTATATAGGTAAGAAAACCTCAATTTTGTGGACTAATTGGAAAGGAGTGAATCCCATCGCAGTTTTAATAGAGGTTCGATATGCCTAGAGAGAAGGATAGAGCATAATGTGCCAATTGGACCAATGTTTGTTCACCATTCTCTGTAACATGGTTTTTAAAGATTTATTCACAACTTCTACTTGGCCATTATACTGAGGGTAGTATGGCAATGAGAAGTATTAACGGAAACCAAGTTTTTCCGATAGTTGTGACACCATTTTATTTTGAAAATAAGATCCATTATCGGTTATGATCTCCCTAGGTATGTTGAATCGAGTGATTATCTGGTTAAAAACAAAGTGTGTTGTAGTTTCACCATCACATCGAAATGTTGGCATCAATTCAACCCACTTTTCAAAGTAGTCTACAGCCATAATGATATATTTATGACCATTTGCTGATGCCAAGGTACATGTAGTAAATTCAATCTCCCACTTGGTGAAGGGACTAGCGGTGATAACTGGATGAAGAGGAACAGGGTGAGTGTGCATCTTCTTAGTAAATACCTGACACGGGTGACACTTCTTAATGGCCTCATGACAATCTTTGAATATTGAGGGCCAAAATTATCCTACGCGATGGATTTTATGGGATGTTGTCATCCTAGATAAATGACCGCCACATGATCCACTATGGAAATCATTTAGAACCTTTTCAGATTATTCGTGAATGCCGTCTATGTTAAGATTTAATATGCTAAGACAGAAAATATCAACATTGCATTTCATTTCACAACAATAGCACATACAGGATCACTGAAAGAATAACAAGCACAGCATAAACACAAGAGACACAGATTTATCCTGGGAAACCCTCATGGGGTAGAAAACCCAGCAAATCTTCCTCAATATAGATGACCAGCAAATACAAAGATTTAAACCCTAGACATGAGCTCCTTCTCCTCCATAGCATATCTCTCCCTCACCTATGTGTTATTCACAAGTGAGTGTAATGTGTGTTAAATGAGGAACACACCTCCTCTATTTATACACAACTCCGACTTGTATTTTACATTGACTAGGTCAGCCCCAACTTAATTACTTAACATAATGTGGCAGGGCCGACCCCACTAGGGTGGTCTAATAACCCCTTTAACCCAAATGACTCATACAGGGCAACCCCCACTAGGGAAGTCTAATAACCCAAGTTACCACATTCTCCACGGAGGAATAAAACATCTCCGGATATACAATAAGGTCTTCACGGAGGAATGAAACATATCGAGAATAATAATGTACAAATATAATATTCTTAGAAGTTACAATATCTAACACTCCCCCTTAACGAGAAGGATATTATAACAACATCTGCAGGAGCAAGGAGTCATCAACATCATACATGATACATCTATAAATAATTGGAAGCTTTCTTATTTCATCATTAGTAACTCAAGCAGTTACTGGAACATCAACATCTTCAGTACTGAATCTTCATCTTCTGCAACACTTGAACAGCTACAGCAATATCATCATCTGGATCCTCACGATCAACAGCATCATCGCCACACGATCATTGTCATCACACGATCATCAACATCATCATCTAGATCATCACGATTAGCAGCATTGTCATCTAGACCATCACAATCAACATCATCAGCATCTAGACCATCACAATCAACATCATCATCTCGATCATCTCGATCAACAGCATCATCTGGATCATCTCGATCAACAAGAACATCTGGATCATCATGATCAACATCATTATCTCGATCTACAGCATCTAGATCATCTCGATCTACAGTATCTGGATCATCTCGATCTACAGCATCTGGATCATCTCAATCTACAGCATCTGGATCATCTCGATCTACAACATCTGGATCATCTCGATCTATAGCATCTGGATCATCTCAATCTACAGCATCTGGATCATCTTGATCTACAACATCTGGATCATCTCGATCTACAGCATCTGGATCATCTCGATCTACAATATCTAGATCATCTTGATCTACAACATCTGGATCATCTCGATCTACAACATCTGGATCATCTCAATCTACAACATCTGGATCATCTCGACTCGATCTACAGCAACACACATGATCCAATTATGGGATGATTAATCCCTCTCACTTTAAGACACCTCTCATGTCTATGGACAATGAAATCCAGATCCAATTCCCAGGATGATCAATCCTTGTCAATTTAAGACAAGTCTCATGTCTATGGACGATGCAATCCAGATCTACTTACAGGATGATCAATCCTGATCCTTTTAAGACAAATCCATGTCTAGGGATGATGCAGTCCTTGATCCATTTAAGACAAATCCATGTCTAGGGACGATGCAGTCCTTGATCCATTTAAGACAAATCCATGTCTAGGGACGATGCAATCCTTGATCCATTTAAGACAAATCCATGTCTAGGGATGATGCAGTTGTTGATCCATTTAAGACAAATCCATGTCTAGGGATGATGTAGTCCTTGATCCATTTAAGACAAATTCATGTCTAGGGACGATGCAATCTAGATCTACTTACAAGATGATCAATCCTGATCCTTTTAAGACAAATCCATGTCTAGGGACGATGCAGTCCTTGATCTATTTAAGAAAAATCCATGTCTAGGGACTATGCAATCCCGACCATAGTGCCAGTCCTTTTTCATACTGGATGTGACCTAGATCAGATCTAGGATTTACCACCACATAGCCAGTCCTTTTTCATATTGGATATGACCTAGATCAAATCTAGGATTTATCACGTACATTTTGAACCAACTATTCAGGGATGATGCAGTCCTATCATGTACATTTTGAACTAAATGTTCAAGGACGATGCAATCCTATCATCAATTTTTGGAGAAAGATGTCTACGGGTCAATTCAGGGAACCGAATTCGAGGGATGATGCAATCCCTCTCGTCCACTAGGGACTTCTTTCTCGGAGACATATGTCTACGGATCTCTTTTAGGACATGTGTCCAAGGATGAGACAATCCACTTGTCAACTTAGACCAAGTCTAAGGACCACTCATCGACCTCATCATCGGTATCACCAATACAGGTATCCACATTATCGACCTCACCGTCGGTATCATCAATACATGTATCCACATCATCGACCTCACCATCGGTATCATCAATACATGTATCCACATCATCGACCTTTCTGTCGATGCAGGCAATCTCATCATCAGCGATCACATCACTCCCCCTTTCGAGGAGGGTCCTTCTGAACTACACCAAGCTTGTCTCGAAAATACTCAAACTTTGCTTGAGACAGAGGTTTTGGTCAATACATCAGAAACTTGTTCATCAGTGCTCACATACTCGAGCTTGATATCTCCTTTCTACACCATATCCCGTATATAAATATATCGGATCTCTACATGCTTTCACTTATCATGGAACACTGGATTCTCAGTCATCTTGATACAAATCTGATTGTCACACAAGATCACAGTGGAGTCCATCTCTAAGTCAAACAATCCTGATAACAGCTTTCGAAGCCATATCGCTTCACAACTAGCAGAGCAAGCAGCTATATATTCTTCTTCGGTTGTGCTGAGAGCCACACTAGATTGCTTCCCACTAAACCATGAGATCATGGCAAATCCAAGACAATAACATCCGCTCAATGTGTTATTCCTATCTGATACACTTCCTACCCAATCAGCATCTGTGTAGACATACAATCTGAATTCATGATCTCCAAAATAATATAGACCAAAGTCTATCGTACCCTTCAGGTACCTCATCACATGCTTTGCAGCTATCAGGTGAACTCGTCTAGGTTCCACTAGACATTGACTCAAGGTGTTCACCGCAAAGCATATATCTGGCCTGGTATTCATCAGATACATCAATGACCCAATAATCTGTCTGTACAGAGTTACATCCACTAACTCTGATGAGTCATCAGCTAACAACTTCAAGTCGGAACCCATGAGAGTGGCCATGGTTGTACATTCCAACACATCAAATCTTCTCAAGATTTCCACATCATACTTTCCTTGGTTGAGAAAGATTCCTTCTAGGCCTTTCCATACTTCCACATCAATCTGAGATCTTTCATTTCAAATTATGTAGCTAGCTTCTTTCTTTCCATGATCTATTTCTCATTCCCTGTCAGAAAGAGATCATTCACATATAGTAATATTATGACAGGTTCATCATCCATAACCTTAAGGTAAAGGTTAGGATCAGCTTTACTTTTGGTAAAGCCCAAGATTTTCAAGAAGCTATCATCTTCTCCTTCTGTGACTGAACATCATCTACACTCTGCAGTGAGTGTTCTTCTGCATATCTATCCATGCCATCTCTTGTCAGATGGGTCTACTGATATGAGCCTCAAGATCATTCAAACTCTGTGGTGAGTTCCTTCTTGAATGTCATCTGTGTATAGATACCATCTTCAACCTTGTAGCAAAGTTTGAAATCCGCATCACCCATGGTGATCATTAAGCTCATCAAATGACTATCAATCTTGGGTGCCCGTACAGAGCTTTCTTCAATTACACCATAAGAGAATGGTTGTATCAAGCCACTTGGAGCAAACATCTCGTCATGATCCTCTTCCTTTTTCTAAGAGAATCTTCTAGTCATGAGCCTTCTATAGTATGTTTGATTTGTAAGTCTTCTTGTTGAACATCCATCACTCGTTCTTTGGACTAGGTGTTCATCACCATAGCACATGATCTTTTCTACAAATCAAAGTTAATAACATGATTAGTAATACTTCATAATCATCAAATTATGATAACCTAATATGCATACTGATATGATTCACATATTCATGCAACTATCTTGACCAATATCTTGGCACAACACTTTTCCATATCCTGTATGCATGCAGTGGCTATCTAGATGCCTTCCATCTCTACCAGAACATACTGTCAAGAGTGTGCACAGCTCTCAGCATGTCAGCAAAGAGGTTTCATTCTAGATAAACAACAATGGAATGTTTGTTCAATCTTACCCATCATATGAATATTAGTAGTATATTGTTCAATGCTATATGAGCTTACACTATGCATCATATATTCTAGGAATACAAATATGCATACAAGCAATATCATTTACTATTTCAAAGATTCAAATAACAACTCAAATACTTATCTTTTTTGTTGAGTGGTTGCCTCCTGCTTGATCTCTATATGTCTTTGAACTTCTATTCATCCTGGTCCACTATGCATGCTCAACTGTGCACTAGTGTCATCCTCATGATCTCATACACAATCATACATTCATTAATATACTATCAAAACATGATAATCTTAAGTATGTATGGTCATGATCATTTCATACATAAGTATACTTACCTAAGATTCTAACAAAGTAGGATTCTAACATATCTTAATTATCAAGCTTGGTTATGTCTTAACATACCCAAACAATATCTTCTTTGTTCTCTTCAATGATTTAGAGACCTTGTGCTAGAAACTGCATATCTCATAGGTTAAGCATAGTAGAACAAGGTCATACATACCTCATAAGTGGAGCTTCTATGTGATCAAAGATTATGAATGAGTCTTTGTCTTCATGTCATCATGGTCATAGAACTTGATTTGTCTTTCTTGATGTACCTGTATCTTGTTAGCAGACAACATCATCCTCATACAACACCACAAGTGCATTAGTACAATCATAAGTGTCATAACCTTAATCAATGAATGCCTTCTATCATTCACACACATTCATTATCAAACAGTCATAATTGTACTAATATCAATAACATGAAGAAAAACATATCATAAACTTAACCATGAACAGATTTCAACACATACCTATATCTCCTCAAATTATACATGTTAGGATTGCTTTTTAACCCAATCCACTTTGATTTGCTGAAACTGGATCTGGAGATGGATTAGGGTTTGTTAGAGAAACCCTAAAAATTCAAACTTTGAATTTCAAACTCATGAATGGATGGAAAGATGTGCCTTGATGAGCTAATCAAGCTAGCATACTTCAATTTTGAAATCTCCAAATTTGACGCCTCAAAATTGCCTTTGAAACTTCTGGATCTTTTGGACAGGATCTTGAACTAGGGTTTGATGAAGCCCAACCTTCTGCCCAATCAAAAGGTTCTATCCAAAGCTCTAAACTTCGATTTTTCTGAGGAGCTTCCATCCGTGGTCACAGACTTCAAAAATTCCAACTTTTGCGGAAGCCCTAATTTTCCACCTTTCTGATCAAAACCCAAACTAGGGTTTGATCAAGCCCGGCCTTCTACCTAACCAAAAAATTTGATCTTGGTCTCTAAATTTAGATTTTTATGAGGAGCATTCAGCCGTGGACTCTGATTCCAAAAATTCCAACTTTCTCTAAAACCCTAATTTCCCACAGCAGTGACAATTCAAGAATGAAGGTGCTCAAAATCCAAATCTGTTTTGACAGAAATATGCACCTGATTGTTTCTGGTGTAGCTCCGAAATTACAAATCCAAAGGGTCTGAAACTTATTTTTTTGGTATCCCGACCTGTCCTCTTTCCAACCCCATAGGTCTGACCTCAATTGGATTTTCATAGAGAGAGTTATTCCAAGTGTTGCAACATGACCTGTTTATGGGATAAGACAGGAGAGCGAACTTGTACAGCATGCCACATGTCACTGGTTTCACTTCAGCCTCTGAAAAATTTACCTAAGAAACTGCAGTCTGTTCTCTACCTGTTACTTTTTACAAAATTTCATTTGGATCTTCCTAGCCCAAGTTGTGACCTTTTTTCCTAGGTCACCTGTTTCTGACTGAGATCTGGAAGATGCAGAAACCCTAACTTGTACTGATCATAAATCACAAAGTACAATGAATCTGAGGTTTTCCTTTCGACACAAGGTATATGGGGATGTTATATACGACCGGTAAAGGTTTCCGATCCTGAACCTTTTCCAAAATGGATTTATAGCGAATGTTCCATGATGACTAGTTTTTTTCTATATAAAACCCTAACCTTCAAATTGTCACAAGTGAAGCAAGTGTCGTAAGTGCCATACATTGCCTTCCTTCAGGTTATCTCTGATACCATGTTAAGATTTAATATGCTAAGACAGAAAATATCAGCATTGCATTTCATTTCACAACAATAGCATATACAGAATCACTGAAAGAACAACAAGCACAACATAAACACAAGAGACATAGATTTATCCTAGGAAACCCTCATGGGGTAGAAAACCTAGCAAAGCTTCCTCAATATAGATGACCAACAAATACAAATATGTAAACCCTAGACATGAGCTCCTTCTCCTCCATAGCAGATCTATCCCTCACCTATGCGCTATTCACAAGTGAGTGTAATGTGTGTTAAATGAGGAACACACCTCCTTTATTAATACACAACTCCGACTTGTATTTTACATTGACTAGGTCGGCCTCAAATTAATTAATTAACATAATGTGGCAGGGCCAACCCCACTAGGGTGGTCTAATAACCCCTTTAACCCACATGACTCATACAGGGCCGACCCCCACTAGGGAAGTCTAATAACCCAAGTTACCACATTCTCCACGGAGGAATAAAACATCTCCGGATATATAATAAGGTCTTCATGGAGGAATGAAACATCTCCGGAATAATAAAGTACAAATATAATATTCTTAGATGTTACAATATCTCAACAGTCTACACCACAATGGTACAATGTATCCCAAATAATAGCATAATGTCTTGCATGGTGACGTATTTTGCGTCTTTGTTCATGAGTAGACTAAGGTGGGACCCTCTGGGTTTGTAAATATAAATATAACTGTACCAGGGATCATCTCAGTTAATAAGGAATATATGTTCATCTGTTAATGATGTGTCTTCAACAAATCCCTCATTCTCTCTAGGTAACTCAGACATAAATTCAACAAAGGCTAAATATTTCTTGGATTTTACTGAAGCAAACCCTAAGTCAAACTCCTATAAGACGCCATTCCATCTATTGTATTTGCCACCGATTACACATTGGGAAAAAATATGCTAAAATGGATTAACATAAGCTATGATAGTTGTCCTCCTAAGAAGAATGTAGTGTCTGAATCGTTGGACTGCATGAACAACAAGCAACGCAAGTTTCTCAACGTGTGAATACCTCAACTCAGGTAAGGAAAAATTATTACTTATATAATATATGACATGTTCTCGTAGGAATAATCCTCTTGAACCAATACCATACCAACTGTAGACTCAGATGCTAGTCTATAAAGAAGGAAATCTCTATTAAATTCTGGAGGACTCAATACTGGGGTAGACACTAAGGCCTGTTTTAATGCATCAAACGATCGATGAGCATTATCATACCAAACAAATGGAACCCCTTTCCTTAGTAATTGCATAAGACCTTTGGTGAGTTTAGCATAATTAGCAACAAACTGACATAAGAAATTACCTTTACCTTGTAGGCTTTGCAGTTGATACAAATTTTGTGGGGGAGGAAACTGTAATATTTCCTCCACCTTAAATGGATCTATCATAATTCCATCCTTAGACACAATAAAACCTATCAATCGACCTGATCCCACACAGAATATACACTTATGAGGATTCAAACTAATCCTATTTTAACGACACCTATCGAAAATCGACCGTAAATGCTTAGCATGATCTACTCTTTTCCTAGATTTAGCAGTTAATCCATCGAGGTAGGATTTGACAATATTCTTTATGTCATGGAAAGCATAAGACATAGCTCTTTGAAAGGTAGCCCCTACATTCTTCAAACCAAAAGGAATTTTGCTATATGCAAATGTTCCCCAAGGGAATATAAATGTTGTTTTGTGTTGGTCTTCGGGGTGTATTTGAATTTGGTTATACCCAAATAAACCATCCATAAATGAGAAGATCTTATTTCCAGCACACTTATCGATAATTTGATAAATGAATGGGGTGGGGAAGTTATCCTTAGGGCAAGCCAAGTTTAGATCCCAAAAATTTGTACACACGTGAATGTTTCCTTGTGTTTTGTCAATAGGTACCAAATTAGATACCCATTCCATTAAGGGAAAATGATAAATGAACTTTGCACGGAGTAATTTTTCATCCTCTTCTTTAATGGCAGTGGCCTTCCTCAGATTGAGTGGTCTAACCTTTTGTTGAACCGGCTTAGCATTGGGATAAGTATTAATCTCATGTTTGACAATAGCCAGGTCAATTCCTGGCATTTCTTCATAGGACCAGGAAAAAATATCTCTAAACTCTTTAAATATGTTGTGTATATTTCAATTTCTTCTGGTGAAAAATCAACACCAATGAAAACATTTTCTACCATGCCCGGTGTCCTAGAAATATCGATAGGAATAGTCTTGGAGATGTTTTCCATGTTACCTTCAGCATAGAATTGCAAATTTTCCCGAGGGATCCCATACCAATCCATGGGTCCTGGATTGATAGTTATGATGTTGTCACGTCCAATATCATTCTGAACTGGTAGGAAATATGCACGTTGATGCATATCCCTCCATGGTATCTGATCCTATAAAGGAATTGCCTCTAGAATTGCTTCGTCTGATGGAAATACAATGTCTAAGGGATCATGACGTGACAAAGAACTAATGACCCACACGGGATTTGAATACTGGTCATTTACGTCCAACTTAGAATGAAGACTAGTATATTCTGCTTCGTTTGAAACAATGGATTGATAAGCTATCTCGGCAATAGAAAATCCTAGGTTTGTTCGAATACATACAGCTTCAATAGCTGGAAGATTCCAAGGGTCATTAAAATATGAAGTTTTAAAATGTGACACCTTATGGGTGGAAAACATGGCAACGGTGGAAATTGCATGTATCAGGGATGCACTTGCATGTAAGTCAGGTGGGGGAAGAATAAAAGTTCCCATAAGAGTAGGATACATTCCTACTCAAACATTTTTGCAATCTTTTGTTGAATGAGACAATAAGGGGATATTAGAGCCATTTTGGTGATTTGGGACATTAGTACTAAATGACAGTTGGTCAATAGTAACAATCTTTCCATTATGAGGAAATTTGATGACTCTGAAAATATAAGACACCACTAACATCATAGCTTGGGTCCAAGTCCTTCCTAGCAACATATTATAGTCAAGTGGAGAGTCCACCACTTTCACTTCTACAGTGATTGTTTCCCCCCCCCAGCTCTATTGAAGGAGATGGGATAATTCCATGAGGTTTAAATAAGTGTTCGGCGAAAGCCTTTAGCATTGTGACTGGAGAAACCAATTCAGGTGATCCAATAGCCTTACAACATGATAAAGACATCTCGCATGTGGAGGTTCCTTCATCAACAACTGTGCGGTGTATAGTAGACTTTCCAGAAACCACTTGGATTTGAAAACCCACATTATGAGGTAAGCAAGGTTTCCATTTCTTGCAATCAAAGGTCATAATATGACTATATAAGGAATTGAAATCCCCTAAATCTAACAATAGGTTTATTCGCTGCATTAGACAACTTTGTAATACCTCTAAAGTGGACATTGCACATGGAGCTTGTGCTAAATCGTCTACTATGCTATAGTGTTGAACAACGCATGCATTAATATTGTACATATCCTTTTTCATGACACCTCTCAGTATCTTAGGCATAATTTCATTTGGTGGTTTTTCTATGCATAACATAGGAGCCACATCATCTTCAACGAATTCTTTCGCTTTAGATCCAGATGATGGCGTATCATAGCTTTGCTTCTAGTCTGGAGATGGATGTCCTATTCAAACATAAAGATTTGGATTTGACCAAAGTTACCCCCTTAAGAGGAGGCAGCCTAATTTCCCCTTCCAAGGATTCGAGATTTGATTGAGTCGTAGCAACCATCTTTTTTTGTGGCTGAGGAAATGGGTTAGTAAGCACGATAGGTTGGTTGGAACCTTCCTATTGCGCCAACATTGTTTGTGCTATTTCCATCTTGGGACATTTATAAGTTAAGTGGTCTTCCTTACACAAAATGCAAGGGAACTTCACTTTGCCTTTCTCCTTCTTATCCCTACTAGCATTGTTGTTTTGATGATTGTTATTATTAGTGTTTGCATTGTTATTGTATTTATTCCCTTATTTTTTATTCTTGTTATTTTTTCCTCTGGGATGTTGGTTTCCCTTAGGATCGCTTGTTTGAACTGTCAAAACATCCGTTGGAGGGTTGTTGTTGGTGTTTTGTGTGTTGTTCAGAGTAACTACCAGTGATTTTTTTACTATTAAGTGTGTATGCTGGCTAGCTACTATAGTTGTTGTTGAACCAATCACACCATTGGCATGTGGTCCAAGTATCTGTTTCGTTGGATCATGATCATCTCTAGGAGCATCGAGAAATATATTATATAGCAATATGGATTGAGAATAAACTAAGTCCATCTGTTGAGCTTTAACAATAGCCTACTCTTCGTTTCGAACCCTTGAAAGGACTACATATTTCGCAATGCATGGATATAATGATTTAATGAACCAATCTATTAAGAATTCATTTGGAATTTGGGCTTTAATAAAACTCATTCTCCACCATTCATGTATGTGATCGGGGATATGTGTAGACCTGTCTTGGCGAAATGAAGTTAATAGCTTAGTACTAGTTTTGTAGCGGAATGGTAACTGAAAATGGTTCAAAAACATCATTGCGACGTCATCAAAAGTTTGGAAAGAAACTTGTGGTAACTCAATGTACCACTTTGTTGCAATCCTAGTCAAATTCCTTTGGAAGATTCTAATTCTAATAGAATTATCCATCAGTGATTTCGATGAACACCATAGATGAAAAGTCATCACATGGTTTGTAGGGTCTACCTTAGGTTTACCTTCAAACTTAGGGATGTCAGAAGGAAACTTTGTAGGGAGGGGTGGCCAGCCGAGGTTCCGAAGGACTAAATCATTAGTCAACTTTGACAAATTAAGAAAGTTTAGAGTATCCAAAAAAGGTAACTTTGTTTGTGTCAAGGTATTCCAGGATACAAGAGCATTAGGTGTCCATTGATTTGTGTTTGGAGTGTTGAAAATTGGATTGTATTGATCGAATTTTTGGGTGAATTGAGATTGTGAGACAAGTTGGTTAAACTAACATGAGGTCACCTAACAAGGGTTATTGCTTAACAATTACACATGATGCTTACACGGACATGGTGTAAAACAAGATGCCAGAAGTGTCTTCTATTACTTCAAATTAAATCGGTTAAAATGTGGAAATGCAAGGAATGTAAAACAACTAACTAGTCGGCCTCAACCTATTACAATATAGAAGTAATGGTGTTCTCTCTGTGTGTGTCGACCTTCACCCTCTCATGACCTCTATTGAATGCAAGCACTCATTGAGCTATGGATCCGATCTTCTATGCGCTCGTTTGATGTGTGCCTGTTCTCTCCAATCTACAGTTCAACTCCCAAGTGACTAATTTGCTTAGGCCTCGATGCTCTTGCATCAGACTCCTCAGGTGAAAAAGAACTCAACTGCTCCGTCAGTCTCCTGAACTATTCCTTGGATATCCATGTCGCCTATTGAAACTCATCATCTTTCCATCGCACTAAGTATTCTTTTCTTCGCGAACTGTGCGTACGCTTGACTTCGCATTCCTCTATTACTTCGACGATTTCCTCTTTGTGTGGATTTGGAATCTACACTGTCCAGTCAATGTTCGACACTTCCGTGATTCCGCTGCTTGAACCTTCTTCAAACTTGTACAGATCTGAGACATTGAACATTTGTGAAATGCTCAAGTCCTTTGGAAACTCCAACACATAAGCATTGTCCAAAATATTCTTCAGAATCTTACATGGTCCAATCTTCTTCAACTTCAGCTTATTATACATTTCTATCGGAAATATCTCCTTCCAAAAATGTGCATAGAATAAGTCTCCTTAGCTGAACGACTGTAGCCTCTTCTTCCTGTCGGCTCTCAACTTGTATGCCGCATTACTCTTTTCTATGTGCTTTCGCACATCTTCGTGCACTTCTTTCATATGCTCTACGAATGATTCTACATTTGCGCTTTTCCTGATTTATGTTGGTAACTCGACCAAATCTACCACTCCATGTGGGATTCTTCCTTGAACAATCTGGAATGTGCTCAAAACTGTCGATCGATTCACAAAATTGTTGTACACGAACTCTACTTGCGCCAACATGTTCTCCCACTGCTTGGGTCTGTCGACCATCAAACATCTCAGAAGGTTTCCCAAAATTCTATTCACCACCTCAGTCTGTCCATCTGTCTGTGGATGATATGCTGAGCTGAACTGCAACTTCATGTCCAGTTTCTTCCATAGGGTTCTCCAGAAATGCCCCATAAACTTGGTATCTCTGTCCAACTTGATACTCTTCGAAAACCCATGTAATATGACTATCTCCTTGAATAATAGTACAACAATGTTTGTGCCGTAACTTATCTTCTGACATAGAATTAAGTGTGCCATCTTCGAAAATCTGTCAACTACAACAAAAATTGAGTCGCTCCCTTGCTATGTATTCGGAAATCCTAGCACAAAATCCATGCTTAGGTGCTCCCCTGGGGTACTTAGTACAGGAAATGGTGTATACAACCCTGTATTCCGACTTCTTCCTTTTACTAACTAAAAAACTCGACAGTGTCGCACCCACTTACTGACATTTGTCGTCATTCCTCGCCAATAATACTTCTCTTCGACCAATGCCTTGGTCTTGTCGATGCCAAAATGACCTGCTAATCCTCCATTATGTAGTCCTCGGATTAGGTTCTCTCTTATGGATCCTCTGGGAATACACGACTATTGTCCCTTGAACAGGTATCCCTCTTGGATAAAATAATCCAAGTATGGATTTCTATCGACATTCCATGGTTCAAGACAAGCCTCCCATGCTTTCGCAAAATCCTCGTCGGTCCCATACTCTGCTTTTACCAACTATATTCCTGTTGCCTGATTTGTTGTCGTGTTCAGAAACGAAACCCTTTGACTCAGGGCATTGTAAATATTTTTTGACTTGCCCAAATTATGTCGCAACATGAAGGTATATCCCTGCAGTAAATCGACCCATTTCATGTGCCGCTGATTCAACTTCGACTGAGTATTCATCTACCTCAGTGCTTGGTGATCTGTGTATAACACAAATTCCGTGGGAAACAAATAATTCCTCCACTTCTTCAACTCTTGGACAATAACATAGAACTCCTGGTCATAGAATGAATATTTCTGCTTCACATCATCCAACTTTTCATTGAAGAATGCAATTGGTGGACCCTCCTGGCTCAAAACTGCTCCAATTTCCATCCCACTCGCGTCGTAATCGACTTGGAAAAATTTGTCGAAATCTGGGAGCTCTAACACTGGGATCTCAGTGACCTTTTTCTTCAACTTGTCGAAATCTATGTGGGCAGCTTCTGATCACTTAAACTCCCCTTTTCTCACGCACTCTGTCAAAGGTGCACAAATCCGACTGAATACCCTGATGAACTTCCTGTAAAAATTGGAAAGTCCATGGAAACTTCACACTCCAGTCGCACTTGTCAGTTCTGGCCAATCCAATATTGCCTTCACCTTCTTTGGTTCCATCACTAAAATTTTACCTGAGATTACAAATCCCAAGTACACCAGTTCTTCCTTCATGAAGAAACACTTTTCCAGGTTTACCATCAGCTTCTCTTCCTGCAACTTTCGCAATACCCGTTGAATCTGTTCCAAGTGTTTTGTCTTGGTTCAACTGGAAATCAAAATTTCATCTAGGTAGACTACGACAAACTTTCCCACGAATGGCTTCAGTACCTCATTCATCAATCGCATGAACATGCTGGGTGCATTAGTAAATCTAAATGGCATGACTAACCACTCATACACTCCTTCCTTCGTCTTAAAGGTTGTTTTCCATTCATATCCTTCTCTAACCCGAATCTAGTGATAACCGCTCTTTAGGTCGATCTTTGTGAAGTACTTCACTCCACTCAAACAATCCATCAAGTCATCCATTCTCGACAATGGAAACAGATACTTGATCGTGATCTTGTTGATAGATCTGGAATCTGTACACATCCTCCATTCTCCACCCTTCTTCGGCGCTAATACTGCGGGTATCACGCAAGGGCTCATACTTTCTCTGATCAATCCCCTATCCAACAACTCTTGGACCTGTCAATTGAGTTGGTGACCCTTTTCCGGAGTCATTCTATGTAGTGCCTTATTTGGAAAACTCGATCCTGGAATCAAGTAGATATGATGGGATATGCTTCTCCTCGGTGGCAATCTCGTTGGTGCTTCGTCAACTACTATGCTCCTAAACTCGTTGAGCATATTTTCGACTTCGACTGTAATCTTCTCCATTGTCGACCTCTCAACACATGGTCCTTTTGGAATGATGGTGAAACATATCGATTGCTTTTCCTCTTCTACGAGGAACTCCTTCACTGAGCACATCAGCACTCGCTTGTCCCAATAGGTTCTCTCGCCTTGCTTACAGTCGTCTTGGTCCTCCTGCTTTGGCTTCAGATTTCTCCGTGTGCCATTTTTCCACACTGTGACTGTGTTGGGTCGACCATCATAGATCATCTTCTGATTATATTGCCATGGTCTCCCTAACACCAGATGACATGTATCCATTGGGATTACATCGTACAGTACACTGTCTTCAAGCTTCCCGACCTTGAAGTTAATTAGGCACTGTCTGGCCACCTTCACATGGTGTCCCTTCTGCAACCAAGAGATATTGTATGGGTGTCAGTGTTCCTGACACTTCAATTTCGCTTTGTCGATGACCTCCGTTGACACAATATTCTCCGTACTTCCACCATCAACTATGGTCTTGCAATACCAGTCATTGATCCGCACTCTGGTCCGAAAGATGGCCTTTCGCTTCGGTGGCTCTTTCTCTTCGCGTTGGTCGTCCTGAACCAACGTCCTCCTAGTTGTCATGGCGCGAATCTTTCTCTTCCCATTCTCACTACTGTCGGATATTGATTCTGCCCTCTCGTCAACTTGCTCATTTCTTCAACGTCTAGGTTTCGACTCCTCTGCAGCATGTAGGTTCTCTGGGAATTTGTATGCCTTGTGTCTGACTCCTCGACACTTGTAACAGACTATGGCTGGTCTGTCAGCTCCCTTTCTGTTGGATGGACCACTTCGACCATATGCACCTCCACCGTGGTACTCATGACCATCGCATCAATTTTCCTGTGCTTTCTCCCTACTCGATGTCCCTTCCATTCGTCGGTTGTCCTCGACAGATTCTCCTGGTTCCGCTATTTGGCCTTTCGCAGAAACAGTCTTCGCACCCCGAATAGTCATCCTGCCTCAGGTCGATGCGAATTTCCTCGACAATTTCTCCTCTGCCTTCAGATCTAGTTGATAGGCATCACCGACTATTCTGAACCTTGACAGGCTCAACTCATCCTGTATTTCATAGTTCAATCCGTTCACTTATCTAGCGACAACTTCTTCTCCTTCGTCGGTTTTCCCCGACCTTATCGACAATCTGACTCTTCTGTGTACTCCTTCACGATCATCTCTTTTTGTCAAAATTTTTGTAACTTCCAGAACAAGGAAATCACATAGTCTCCCGGCAAGAACTTCCCTTTTAGCTTGGCAACCATCCTATCCCAAGACTTGATTTTCTACTTTCCTTTCTTGACTTTGTCAGCCTGCACATTGCCCACCACAATGAGGCATGACCCTTCAACCTCAGACATGCAGTCTTAACCCGCCTGGGATCCTTGATCTGCTCTATGTCGAAGTATTTCTCCATTTCTCTTAACCAGTCAATCAAGTCTTCTGGATCCAGACTTCCCGAGTAGGTACGTACATCCATCTTTGTCCGAACTCTTATATACGTTAGAAGCTTGATGAGTTTGTCTTCTGGTTCTTTGATGTCCTCTTCCCATGCTCCCACCTCTTCGACCTCCTCATCGCTTTGATAGTTGTGACTTCACTAGTCAGACTTCGCATTGTTCTCACGCACTCATCGAACATTTCATGATCAACTGTGACTACTATGCCATACGCTCTTCGTCCAACTCCTCGGACATTAACACCTCTGTGAGTCATTTTCAACCTCATCCGAAACCCCACTCGTCCAATCGCAACCAGACTTCACAAATCGTGTACAACTCTACCCAACCGTAGTTGGAGCTGTTCAACGCACTTGCACATTGGATTCACTTCCAATGTTGATACCAGTTGACCTAGTCAGGTTGATATAACCACCTTTCTACTCATAGGATTCTCTTCCTTCTCTGATACCACTTAACGCAAGGTCACCCAAGTTCTTTCATAACAATTACACATGACACACACGACGCTTACACAAACTTGGTGTAAAATAGGATTCCAGAAGTGGCTTATATTACTTCAAATTAAATCAGTTACAATGCGAAAATGCAAGGAATGTAAAACAACTAACTAGTCGGCCTCAACTTGTTACAATATAGAATTAATGGTGTGCTCTCTCTGTGTGTTAACCTTCACCCTCTCACGACCTCTGTTGAATGCAAGCGCTCCCTGAGCTATGGATTCGATCTTCTATGTGCTCGGTTGATATGTGACTATTCTCTCCAATCTACATATCAACTCCCAAGTGACTGATCTGCCTAGGCCCCGATGCTCCTGCATCATAAACCCTCATGATGTTCCACCCATGTTTCCTATATGTTGATTTTCTATTAATGAAGAAATGGTTGGGTTTACTACACTTGGTCCACATGTCCCTGAAAGAGGAGGATTCTTGAATGGATAATATTTTACGCAAGGAATTCCTATGTGAGTGCCCCCTATTCTAACAATATTATAATAGGAAAAATTTGACGAGAAAGTGTTACTAACATTTGTGCCCCCCATACCTTGGGAGGATGGATTTATCTGTGGCATAGTGAAACCACTAGTAGGCCCTGAGACATGGGTGGGATTAGGACCAGACAAAATTCCACTAGAAGACATAGAAGGGTCACTTCCTGCTATAGTAGTGTAAGTTGAAAAAGGAGGAATTGTAGTCAATATGGACTGAAACCCTGAAAAATTTCATTCCAAAGGAGAAAGGATTTGTTCCATGGAAACTACAAGAAGGTCCTCCAATTAAAATCATTGATGAAGGTGGATTCCATCCGTAACTAAGAGTTGACGATGCATTTGCATCGCCTCCTTGTATGGGTGTAACACTAACTATGGGGGTCAATTCCCCAGTACCTAATATTTCACCAATGCTGGCCATAGGTGACCAATGCAATGAAGGAATGCTAGTTCTAGGAATCTCAAACTCAATTCCTTGAGTAAAGTCCAGGTTTTGGGAAGGATTTAAAAATCCTGAACTATCGGTAATATCCTCAATGGAAGGAAGTTCTAAGTGTTCTTTTGACTGAGAAGAAACTACTAAGGGAGATTTAGGAATCTTCCCTTCAGCATCACTAAAATGGCCTTCCTCTTATGAGTATTCTAATTCTGTAGAACTAAAATTGTTCTCTTGGTTGGGTTGTTGGGTGTTCGGTTCCCAATTCTCTTCTCCTGCCCCTTGAGGGGATGGACTTTTGTAATCCAGCATTCGCCTGGGCATAGGGACTTCTCTCTGCTTAGGAGAGTGTCCTTGTAATCTACGAGATCTGCACAGAGGTTGATTGACCACAGTGGCTTGTATAAGGCACAAAAAAGAGGTCTAAAAAATAAAAACAAAATCCAACATGCACTAAAAAGTTCTTATGGGATTGCAACAAGCAAACAACCCACATAATGAAAATCACTGGGCTCCCAGTACCATTCACTACAGAGATAAATATAGGGTCTCCTAAATATTAGCTTGGGATGATCAGGGCCCAAGTCTAACCGATGAAGATTAGAAATCAGTTACCCAAGATGGGCGTGTTTCCCTTCTTTGTGCAAGTGTTTTTCTAGATAAATCTGTAAAACACCCTCCAAGGGTACTATTGATCCATTCGCTAGGTCCAGCCAAGGTGTTCATAGAAAATCCTCTGTTATCACCTGTTTATGACCCTAAAGATAGGATTCTAAGCCTACCAATCCATAAAAAATGTCCGGGGGAATAGTTGCAGTTCGGGATCGTACTTATGAGCAGGGTAACTGAGCCCAAAAATATACAACAACACTATGTACAATTGAAAGTCCCCATACACACAAAATCCCTGGTTGATGTTTGATTAATTATTGGAGGGATCTCTCCACAACTTAACCTCACACGACATCGTGCTTGACTCCTGTGGTAAAGGAGCTTTCCGACCACACCCTTACAGTGTTGAATTTCCTCCCTTATGAAAGACACCTATGTTTTGACAAGTTTAAGTGGTGTTGGAGTATTTAACTCACAACTCCCTACCTCCAAAATCCTAGTTTAACTATTAGGTGTGTTTCTAAACTAGAAGAAAACCTAAGATCCTATCTCAAATTTATTTTTGCTTGTTAAAAATATATTATTAAGAACTTTTCAAAAGAAAACTTTTTACAACTAAAAGAAGTACGAATGCAACTTAATACCCTTTAAACGCCTTTTAACAAAAAAATGTTGCACCTTTCCCACACTACAATGCTCTTTTCATTTTCAATGATCTCATGTGATGCAAGCTTTATACAATGCAAGTTTCAATGAAAAGAAAAAATTCATTGTTTTTCTTTTTATGTTAACACAAAATGAAAAACACATTTTATCTTTTGATGGAAAATGCAATTTTTATACAAAAATTGAAACAAGATGCAACTTAAAAATCCTAAATTTTTTCTCAAAAAACAAGAAGTCACACCAAAAGCTTGCAACTATGCACAAATCTATTGACGAAAGATCCAATCTTTTTGTTTTCTCTTATCATATACTAAGAGACAACACTACGAACAACTACACCTAAAGACTAGTACAAACAATCTATCTAATCTCTATTATGCAAGCAGAAGCAACCACAAACTTACAAAATTTTGGTATGCTACCTAAGCCAATTAGATAAAAGTATATCATAAGACTTGTAAACTTCAACCAAGCACGAAACCTATGCATTTAGATTGTTTGGGAAGGCTTGATTCTACACCTTACTTGTGCAATTAGGGACTGAGATAACCTCCAACCCTAAGCTTCTACTTTATAAGAGGAAGAGAAGTACACAACTTGGAGAGGAAGAAAATGATACCAACAACTTAACTTGGCAATTTGGTTTTGATTCTCAAAAGATCAGATTGAAAGACAAGGAAGCAATATGTACTACACATTCACAAAGGGGATGTAGAAGTTTTCACATAGTCTGCACCTTCTCCAAAAATGTCCGACATAAAGTTTTAATGGCAATAAAAAACTCTTTACTCAAAAACCCCTCAGAGCTGGCTAGAAGGAAAGGTGTTTAAACACCAATATTGAATTTTTACACTCAAATCAGAAGTCCCAACAATATCAAAAGTACTTCAAGTAGAGACAAGAGCAAGTCAAAAAGCCACTTGAAATAACTTGGAAGTACACATCCAAGCAAGGATTCAACCAAAAAAACCTCAGTGAAGACAAAAATAAACTGTCTTACAAACTTTAATTCTTGATTTTAATCAGTCAGAGGCTCATGATTCATCAAAGCAATGAGAATATAATCAAGCTTGTCAATCAAGGTTTGATCAAGAAGGTATTCATAAACAAAATAAAATGTATGGAAATGTATACAAAGCCTATAAAAGACCTCAGAAAATCATTCAAATAGGTCAGTGCACTCAAGAAAGATCCAAGACCAAACCTAAAGTTTAAGCAATTTTTTTTTTAATGGAACCTATAGGAGCATGCACAACTGTAAGTGTTGCAACTTGTGTATGACATGCAACTATGTATACTAGAAACTACGCGTAGGTAGAGAAACACACAACTGCAAGTGTTACCACCTACGAATATGTATTGAAAAATTCAAAAAATCAAACAACTAACCCATAACCGAAGGTCTGTGAACAAACCAAAGTTTCAAGACTTGTATAGACTCCAAAAACAAGACAAATCAACTATTTAAACTGGAAGAAACACGCAAGAGATCCCCAAATAAAATAGGCTTCTCCCTAGTGGACTCACCAATTATGTTGTAAGGAATTAAATCCTATGTCTGGGGTGAGACCATCAACTTACTAAATCAATTAAATAAGACATCCAAAGTCATGCAAGTGCCTAGACAAACTTTGCAAAATATTAAAATTAAACTAGGAGATCAAAATGGTGCACCTTATTTAAGAAGGTTGGTCCTAGATTTTAGTAATTCTTCAACCTTGACCTCGAAGCTCCATCTCTTACACTGGGACACCTGCAAAACAGAGAATACCTTTCTTAAATCTTATTGCAACAATAAAATGAACATAAATTGAGGCAAATGTATTAAAGTACAACAAAACATATACATTAAAATTCAATATAAGCAACTGCACATTTCATTGAACCAGATTGTAACACAGTATTGGGAAATGAAAGATGTTTTTTATTGATAATCGACAACAAATACAATTATTCCTTTCTATAGTTAGGAACTTCAACAATCCTTGACCTAGGTTCTTTTTCTCCTCTTCTCCACAATGCTCCAACAATCTCCAGGTGATGGGGATAGGAATATCTCAATCACATAAGAATGGGGATTAGAGGTAAACTAAATTCTTCCATCATTTCATCACTCAAGAGCCAAAATCCCCTCTCAAGGCCAAGCTTTCTTTTTTTATAATAGAAGAAGGCACCCTCGAATGGATAGAGGTTTGTAACTGTTAGGGAATTTATCAAGAACTACCCAAACTAACTCGAAATTCAATTTTAATTTTAATGAGCCACGCGCATGTGGGAAACATACATCATGCATGCAACACGTGGTCCAACCCTTTGCAAAGTGTGGGTGCAACTTTTTCTTGCACACACAAGTGGTTAAACCCTGATACTGCACGTAACACACGATCTGCATGACTATCACTTTCCCGTATGTCACAAATCAATATAAACAAAATAGTAAAGCTGGATGAACTAGGAATGGGTTAAGGAAATGAATTAGGTATAAATTCAAAGGTATTCCATCCATAGTGTCATTTTGTGTGACTAACAAGTTTTAATGTTGTCACGGACCGATAAGTGCCATTTTGACTTATAACACTTATGCCAAAATTCCAAAATATCTCGACCCATGTTGTGATGCTTTAAGTAACACTATATTTTTTCTTAAATGGATCTTTCCATTAATGGTTTTTCACATTGGAATTCTCATCATATGAATGAAACAATGAAGGTAGTATGCCCATAAACTAAATGCATAGTGGGCCTCTTTAATTAGTTCATCGTACTAAACCAATTACATAGATTATGTTAATGTTTATAACCATCAAGGATCCATTGATTGCCTCAAGAATATGATGACGCAATGATTTTAAAATATGTATTGATTGAGGCATTTCCCAAAGGCCTTGTTAAAATATGATAGCTTGATTGAAGGTGTTCATTTTCTTTTCTGATGGAAATATTTTGAATTATTTGTATCAGTGATATAGTCCATTTGTGCAAGGAACTCATGATATAAGACTCTATGCACATGAAACTCACAACACACAAGGGACATGCATTATGAACATGACTCTGCCATAGATATGTTATATATGTTTGAAAATTATGCATCTACAAGAGTTAACAACAAGAGGCATGACAAGAATAGGGAGGTGTACACATGGGGAAATATGCGTGGTAAAATGGGAAGCAATTGGATTTATCATGCCAAGTTTACATTGAACATCCATATACCACATGTTGATTGGTAGGATTGTGTATAAATCTTATAGATGGCTTCTTGAGAGAAATCACTACTAGCCCGAGGGTTGAGGTTATAATCATACTAGGGATGATGAATAATAAGAGGGGTAAAATTGAGACCATCATGTCAAATACAATGGAAACATCATTGTATCTTTTATCATGGCTATTAAATCCTCTTCCCCTCACAAATTATCACTTGGGTGAATTTCGAAGCATTCGAGAAACTTTTTTATTGCATTCACATATGCAACAATTAGTGTTTGGGTAGATATTGAATGCAAATTTGTTGATTATCTATAATGAACTAAGGAACAATTTCCGGTTCAAATCGAAGAATATATAACCAAGAGAAATTCCAACACTTAGTTGCAATGACCACTAAGACAACACTCCATATGACGACCACATTTTCACTTGTAGGTCCTCTTGATGCATAATTTAATGGTCCTATGAAATGTATGCTTGGGTATTTAAAAGAGGCTAAAGTAAGTCTATCGGGGTCCTGGGCATTTTTTAAGGATTATAATAGTATACTTAAGTATAGTATTCTAGGTGATTATTTTGTATTGAAAAAAACATATATATAAATAGGTGGGTGAATATTAAATACAAAACATACAATTTATTACTGAAACTTGTAAAATTTGGAGAATATTATGATAAAAAAAAAATATTTTATGTAAATATAGGCGATATTAGAGACCAAAAATGACCAAATAGTGAATTTATTTTTTGAAAAAAACCCCAAAAAATAGTTAATTGGAAATATTTCCCCCCTCAAAGTTTCTATGTTGGGGTCTCTACTCTCAAAGGAATTAATGGAATTTGATTATGAGCCCTTAAAAAGTTTCATGTCAATATGTTTTTTCCACTTTATACTTTAAAAAAGGAATTAAAGGAATAATGGAATATGTCATCTAGCCTAGTGTTGGAAAGCTCTCAAATTCCTCTACACTTAAAAAAAAAAACATAATTTCAAGTTCGATGGTGGGATTTATTTGTTTATAAAACCAAAAAGATAGGGAACCATTTTTTATTAAGTGGAATTATTTTCTCTAAATCGAACGTTGGATTTCTTGGAAAACCATCTTGGCCTGGAGCTTGTTGATGAGGAGTATCACTTCTTCATCATTGTCCTCGATTCTTAGAATTGCAAAGGAGCTCATCTATGTAACAATGATGACAATTTGGATGCTCAAAGGGTCTTTACTAGTGAATTTCTAATTTTTCCATCATATTGGCACTTGATGTTGTTTTGTATTAGTTGCAAAACCCAACACAATATGACAAATCTCATATAAGGGAGGCCAAGGGTGTTTCTAAAGTGTTATTTTACCAAAAAAAAACAATGACAAATTTCATAGAAGGAAGGCCAAGGGGTCGTTATCAAGCAAAGCACCCACTAAATGACAAAATCACATTGAATGGAGTTTAGTGAGTCTTTAAGTTGCAACTTTACGCTCACGAGAAGACAAACCACAATATTCCAAACATGACGAGTCTTTAAACAATGATTTGTATTTTATAGGGAAAATGGGGGATGTTTCATCAAGAAAATCCCATCAATTTTACTCACTAACACTAAAATGAAAATCTTTACAAGTAGAATTCCATCAACCTTGTGATTTTTTCTTCATTTAATTACCTCTTGTTGCTTTTGTAAAGTTAGTCACAGCAGATCTAATGAACAAATAAATCAGTCACAACAGATGAATAAGAAGATATGGTGCAAAACTGTGCAAAAACATGCAGCAGTGCTCTCTATCCCAGAAAGGGTGAATGAATTACAATAGATTACAATACAATCCAATATATGTCAATGGCAATTCGAATTGACTAAGTAGGCCATTCGAATCACTGAAATGGAGTAGCTTGACTCAATCTAGGAGTCCTCATCAATCATCGGTGTTGCTCATCAATCACAACAAACAGTCATCCAGGTGTCAAGCTGAGTCTAACTGATCATAATAAATGTAACTGAAGTGTGTAGCACTGATATAGGATCTGGAGGCTCAGTGGGGGCGCATGGGAGGCTAACTGGAGTCAGAGCAAGTCACCTAATCGAACTGGAGGTCAATCGGAGGTGAAACAGTCAGTCAGGAGTGAAATCGGAGTGAAATCAATCAGAATCGGAGCTAACTGAATGTAACTGGAGTGAATCTGCAGTGGTAGGTGAGCAAGTGCGCCCTTCTCAGTCAGTAGGTGAGAAGAGGGCGCCTTTCAGCTTAGGAGGGCTAAAACTCTGTGGAAAGTGGCTCCCGGGTGCTAGAAGAAGGTGGATAAGGTGCTGGAGGCATCAAACTGGTGACTGGACTACATATCCTGAAATAGATCATGCAAGATCCTGAAGTAGATATGTATCCCGAAATAGATGATCCTGAAATAGATATGTATCCCGAAATAGATGATGGATATCCGAACACCCCCCCTCAAGCTAGACTATGATGTGCCAACTAAAATAATGTGGGGCCCTGGTAACTAAGACCAAAGGTCACCCCAATACAATAATCCAAAAAATGCTGAAAAATAAACTAAGTGAGGAAAGAGGGAAAACCCAGTGGGAAGAAAGCCCCCCCTCAAGTCTAAAGCATAATAATGAATCAATCTGTCTCCACCATGATGGAACTCACCCCCAACAGTGAACGGAGGTAAGAGAACTTCTTCTCAGTGAAGCTCTTGGTGAAGATGTCTGCAATTTGCTCATCGGTAGGGCAATATTGCAGAATGATGGTGCGGTCATGCACCAACTGTCGAATGTAATGCATATGGATCTCAATGTGCTTGGTCCTCTGCCGCTGAACTGGATCTGTGGAGATCTTGATAGCACTTTGATTGTCACAAAATAGGACAGTCGAAGTAGTGCCACCAAAACCAAACTCGGAAAGAATACCCTGCAACCAAACTGCCTGAATGCAGGCATTGACTGCCCCTCGATACTCTGCCTCTGCTGAAGAAAGTGCAATGGCTGCTTGCTTTTTGCTGGACCAGCAAATAGCACCATGACCAATCATGAAAACATAACCGGAAGTGGACTTCCGATCAATGCTATCACCTGCCCAATCTGAATCAGTAAAACCAATGAAATCTAGCTCAGAATCTGCAGCATAATGTATGCCAAACTGTCTCGTACCTTGCACATACTGCAAGATCCGCTTGGCTGCTCGCCAATGAAGCTCATGTGGCTGCTGCATATATCTTGACACGGCACTCACGGCATATGATATGTCAGGCCTAGAGTGTGTCAAATAAAGTAGTGAACCAATCAACTGTCGATACATACTGCAATCTGCAAGCGGTGTGGAATCTCCCTCCTCAAGACTGATTCCTGAGAGGAATGGGAACGGGGCTGCCTTACATTCAGCCATATTAAACTTCAATAACAGGTCGGAAGCATATTTTTGCTGAGATATAGTGATCCCATCGAAATTTTGAGCTATCTCCAAGCCCAAAAAGTGACTCAGCAAGCCCAAATCGCTCATGTCAAAAGCTAGATTTAAGGCAGTTTTTAGCTTGTTTATTGAAGTAAGTGTGCTACCGGTAATAAGCAGATCATCAACATAAAGTACAATAACCAACAAATTACCTTTAACTCGCTGAAGATAGACATTCGGATCAGATTTGCATCTTTGGAAATTCTGAGAAAGAAGGAAGGAGTCCATCTTTGCGTACCAAGCTCTTGGGGCCTGTTTTAACCCGTACAAAGACTTCTTCAATCTGCAAACCAATGATGGATCTGATGTATAACCCTCTGGCTGCTTCATATAGACCTCTTCAGCAAGGTCTCCATGTAAAAATGCACTCTTCACATCCATGTGATGCACCTCCCAGTGCTTGGATGCGGCAATAGCTAAAACAAGGCGGATGGAATCCATCTTTGCAACCGGTGCAAAGGTCTCTGTGTAGTCCACTCCTTGGACTTGGGAAAAACCTTTTGCCACCAACCTTGCTTTATATTTGCTGATAGTGCCATCAGCAGCAACTTTAGTACGGTAGACCCATTTACACTTCACTAATTTTCTTCCAGGTGGAAGAGAAACTAGCTCCCATGTATTGTTCTTTTGAAGAGAACTGTACTCTTCATCCATGGCATCTTTCCATCTCGGATCTCGATGGGCTGAATAATATGATTGGGGATCTGAACCAGCCATCAAATAACAAATCTCAGGAAGAAATGGATCAGCAATAGAAAGAGCCATACCTGCCCTTTGAAAGTCTCCTCTTGTTCGTCTCGGATCAGCAGGATTTCCAAGACTAGAACCAGCAGATTGTAGAGTATTTTGGGCCCACTTTGGTAACTGAGGGAGATCTGAATGGTCGGATTCCGAACCTGATATGTCATGATCATCATATGCTGCTACAATATCAGAAATATCAGAACTCATACCTTCATTATCGCTGCTCGAATCTTCTTCTGGTGAAGGCGGTGAATCGGCAGTTTTCTCCTCAACTAGTTGCAATTCTTGAAGCGGTTCTTCAAACTGCACACTGCGCTCTATGAATATCTTTTTAGATCTGATATCCATGAGTTTATATGCTTTTGATTCTTCCCCATATCCTATCAATATGCACTCGATACTTTGTGGATCCAAAGCTCGTCTCTTCTCAGAAGGAATTCTAGCCCATGCAGTAGAGCCAAAAACTCTCAAATTTGACACATCCGGCTTGTGACCAAAGAATGCTTCGAAAGGAGTCATACCTTTCACGGATGAATGTGGAACTCGGTTCTGTATATATGCAGCAACATTGATTGCTTCAGCCCAAAGATTTGCAGCCAAACCTTTTGATTCAATCATGCATGTAGCCATCTCTTTCAGTGACCGGTTTTTCCTTTCCGCTACACCGTTCTGCTAGGGTGTGTAGGGAACTGTATGTTGGATCTTGATTCCGCTTTGGGCACAAAGTTGCAGCAACTCGGACTTGATATATTCCCCACCATTATCAGATCTAAGAGCTTTGATCTTGCTCTCAGTGGTGGTCTCAACAGAAGCCTTAAAATCCTTGAATTTTCCAAGCACTTCTGACTTGTTTTTGAGAAAGAATACCCATGTAAAGCGAGAATAATCATCAATAAATGTCAAAACATACCTTGAACCATTTAATGACATATGGGGCAGCGGACCGCTGATATCAGAATGGATCAATCCCAAAATAGTAGAGGCTCTGCTAGCCTTGCCGCGGTCGAATCTGTGCTCGGGGTGCTTCCCAATAATGCAACCGGTGCATATTCCCTTCGAGGAACGGAGTTGTGGCAGCCCATCAACCATGGATTTATTTGATAGCAGCAGCAAATACTTATAATTTAGATGTCCAAATCTTTCATGCCAAAGCCTACTAACCTCATTACCATGTGTGCGAAGAGCAGTGGGCTTTGCAAGCGGAATAAAGTGCGAAAACTCATAACATTTTGCAGTGTGGTTTGCCTTTCCAACCGCAACTAGTCTTCCACTTTTGATATCAGAAATTTCAACTGTATTAGGGCTGAATGTGACTTTCTTTGGATCACCAGTATGTGTCATTTGATAAACAGAAAGGAGATTCGAAGCTAAGGAAGGCACATAGAGAACATTTTGAAAGCATCCATGATCTACATGAATCGTACCTTTGCCCTTTGAAGAAATTTTTGAGTCATCTCCCAAATGGATGGGGATGGAGCTGTTTGGATCGAATGAGGAAAAAGAATCAATATTTGCAGCCATATGATTTGATGCACCCGAATCTATCAAGAGAGTGGGCTTCGAAACCGTTGCCATGAGTGCTTGTCCTCTTTCATGATCGTCATTCCGATCCTTCTTCCTTGCACCGTCAGGAAGGGTTATGTTGTTCTTTTCCAAAAGGAGGGCCATTTGATCTATAGTCTTCTTCATACATGAACTTTCGGGATGAAAGCCACGGTTACAATAAGTACATTTAGATTTTTGGTTACCTTCTTTGCCCTTTTGCTTGGATTTCGAACTGGATGGTGCATCCATTTGCTTGCCTTTATCTTTTTGCTTGTGAGGCTCGAATTTGGGCTTCTCCTTCTTTAGCTTTCCTTTACCATTCGAGATCTTGGGTCCTTGAACAAATAAGGCTGAATCTTTGGAGCTTATGGACCCCATTTGAATCAACTTGTCATGCTCTTTCGTAACGGACTCAATGAAGGCATTCAAGGTAGGCATCTTCCAATTCGGGGTAGTTAGCCGACCGGAATTGAAAGTGGAGACAAATACCGAATAATCTTTCCCAAGCTTGCTTAGAATGGAGAGGATCAACTGCTTATCCTCTTTGATAACACCACTGTTCTTCAATTGCAGGTTCAAGTTCTTGAATTTTGTGAAGAATTCATTGATGGTCTCGAAATTTTCAGGATTAAGGCCAATCAATTCATTCTCTAATTGAAAAGCCCTAAGCTCATCCTGCTTGCCGAATAGTGTCTCAAGTTGCTCCCATATGGCCTTTGGAGTCTTCAATCCGCTGAGATGGAAGTGAAGATCTTTGGAGATGGAGAGACAAAGAAGACCGTAAGCTTCATCAAGCTTATTGTAGTGTTTGGTTCTTTCTGCCACATTGTTTGGCTCCAATTCAAGACCAAGAGTGACTCGGTAGTATCCTTTTGAACGTAATATGATCTCCATATCATCTTTCCAATCAAAATAATTGAATGGGGTGAGGATAGGCTTTGAAGAAGAGTATTCCATTGCTAGGAGCGAGTCAAATGATGAAGAAGAAGCTTGCTTGCAAACTATAGCGAATGGAAATGCTGTAGGGAATCTTGCATGCAGAATGTAGCGAGTGCACTTGGAGGAGATAATTAACCTGCAAATCACATAAGAACAATCACAATAAGGTCGAACAATCCACCCTTTGAGAGTTGCATCACACCTGGGATTGGATTTCAAGCAATGTTGAATGGGTCCAATGTATCAAATCCAGGAATTATGTGGTAACTCAAGCTTCTGGAGTGGTATTGGAATAATTTTCAAGCTTTGCATGCACATGAGCGAATGCCCTTGAGATATCTCATGCCAAACTTTTTGCAATTTTTAGCAATTCAGTCAAATCTTCTTGTATAAACACCTGTAGAAAAGAGATCTTGTCCCTGCAATGGCTCTGATACCATGTAAAGTTAGTCACAGCAGATCTAATGAACAAATAAATCAGTCACAACAGATGAATAAGAAGATATGGTGCAAAACTGTGCAAAAACATGCAGCAGTGCTCTCTATCCCAGAAAGGGTGAATGAATTACAATAGATTACAATACAATCCAATATATGTCAATGGCAATTCGAATTGACTAAGTAGGCCATTCGAATCACTGAAATGGAGTAGCTTGACTCAATCTAGGAGTCCTCATCAATCATCGGTGTTGCTCATCAATCACAACAAACAGTCATCCAGGTGTCAAGCTGAGTCTAACTGATCATAATAAATGTAACTGAAGTGTGTAGCACTGATATAGGATCTGGAGGCTCAGTGGGGGCGCATGGGAGGCTAACTGGAGTCAGAGCAAGTCACCTAATCGAACTGGAGGTCAATCGGAGGTGAAACAGTCAGTCAGGAGTGAAATCGGAGTGAAATCAATCAGAATCGGAGCTAACTGAATGTAACTGGAGTGAATCTGCAGTGGTAGGTGAGCAAGTGCGCCCTTCTCAGTCAGTAGGTGAGAAGAGGGCGCCTTTCAGCTTAGGAGGGCTAAAACTCTGTGGAAAGTGGCTCCCGGGTGCTAGAAGAAGGTGGATAAGGTGCTGGAGGCATCAAACTGGTGACTGGACTACATATCCTGAAATAGATCATGCAAGATCCTGAAGTAGATATGTATCCCGAAATAGATGATCCTGAAATAGATATGTATCCCGAAATAGATGATGGATATCCGAACAGCTTTAGCTCGTCATCATTCCACCTTGTGGTTGTTTGTCTTCCCTAGGTGTTCTTATGTACCATGTTTTAGGAGTGGTGAGCATTTCTTATGTGTTTTCAAGCTTTTCTTACAAACCACAAATTCCTAGGGGTGTGTATGCTTGGTACCTTTGGGTGTCCAAGCATCTTTCCTTTCAATTGTATACCGAATTCATGCCTAAAATAAGTCTACATGGCCTTGTATCTTTCATTAAAGGATTGTTTGAAATGGTGGCCATATTTACTAGGTATTTGAGACAAGCATGAAATTTGATTCCTCAAGGAATGGAAGTATTTTCACCTATGCTCAATCTAACATAAAGAAACCAAGATTTCATGATCTTCACAAGAAAGAAACCATTAGTTAGGAATTTAGAATGATATTTGTAGCCAAGGAGAGGAGTTAGCCCATCTAAATCAAAACAAAACAAAAAAATACTAAATTATTCAAAACATAATTTTTACGTTGACTTTTCATAGTTTCCCACAACATATACTAGTAGATGATATTGTAGTTTCATTTTATTATTTATGTATTCAAAGAAGGTTATACATGGCCCCTATTCGATGCCCAAAGTTGATGGAGAAAATCTAATATTCAAGTTGTGTGCAACAAATACAATGTTTGAAAAGTGATGTCCAATGCATTCCAAAACATAGCTCAAAGTTAACTAAATGTTCAAAAAATTCCTAAGTAATTTTTCATATCTATGTCTATTACCTACCTCCTTCAAAGAGTATATATACATATATATTCTTGTAAAGTATCCTACAAGAGAAATACAATGACAATACATTAAAACCCATTAAATTTAGGGGAAATCATTCCCACTTTCAGCTTCTTCCATTGCTACATCTTCATTCCTTGGAATTCCAATTACTTTCTCATTCAACATTTTGTCTACTAGGCCTCCGAAGGCCTACTACATAGTAATATATTCCATTTTTTCCTCCCGCAAAAATCCAGTGGAGTTTGTAGGATAGCATACCAGAGATTGTGAACTTTGGGTAAAGCCAAGAATACTGTTGCACTACATATTAAACTAGTCCATTAAAATTTTATATAATATATTACTCTATGCCTCCCATGACCTTTCCAATTCATCTTTCTTGGTCAGTTGAGCTTCCAGTTTCTCATTGATGCGTAAACACACTATGTCCAAACCATCAATATGACCAACCAGGGTTCTCAAGACCTTACAAATTTCAAGGATCCCACAATTTGCACATAGTGTTTTCTAAAACAAAAGTAGTCCAATTTCCCACAATGATAATTTCTTCCAGTCATCTAGCTTTGGAACAATACTAGAATTTATGTGTATGAACCTCATAGAGAGAAAGACCAAAAAATCACCAAGGAAATGGATTTCACAACAATATCTCGAATAACTAGGTCGGGGTTGAAGAGGCTCACTTTTCCAATTATCAATTAGGGATTCCACAAACCAAATCTACTTGTAAAATCCTAATTCTTCATCATAACGATAATTATATTTACTCCATTACATAATGAAGTAATCCCATCTACACTGAAACGAGCCATCAAGTCATTATCAATACACACATTGTGGAAGGGAGGAGTCAAGTGTGTGAAGGGTATAATATGTGAGGAGATGTTAGATTTATGAGCCTCAACTCAAACTTTTCCAATGGACAAGTGTCCATTCTTCTCATGTGTTGGCCATGCAAATGCAACAATGCCATACTAGTTCAAGGGATTACAACATACTTGAAGTCACCCCCATTTTTCCTAAGGACCCCTTTATCTAAGCAAATTGCTTCAGTTTCCATTGCATATGTTGTTGCATACATGAACACTAGAGGCAATATAGCTCCATCCCTTAAAATTGGTTATTAATCATTTAATTCTCTCAATGATTATGGATATAGTTGTCTCACTCCTTGTTTTGGTTCTTCTTGCTTGTTCTACGATGATTTATAAATCTCAAAAGAGCATGTCATTCTTGACATTTTGAGCATGGAGAATGATCAATGCTCAATACAGAGCATACACCTCTTCTTAATTATTTGTCATCACGCTGAATCCCCAAATAAATCTTATTTCAAAATTTCCTTTAAAATATAAAATCACCGCTACCTCCTCTTCTTCACCTACTATTTCTTCTCGATAATTAATTATTAAACATTTTTAAGTACTTTATTGAATTCTTTAAAAATATTAAGAATTTTTAAATACTTTATTAAATTCATTAAAAATATTAAAAATTTTAAGATATATCTTTTGCTATTTTATTGAAAACTACAAAAGAACACATTATGTTACAACACATACCTTACACTCATGGAATGGTTAATTATGAAAATGTTTGCTCATACCTTACGGTGTACTCTAAATAATATTTTACATTTTCAACTTTTTTTGAGCATATACTTTTTCTGAGCATATTTTTCGTCTTATACTTTTTCCGAGCATATTTTTCGTCTTATTTTGTTCTGAGTTTTGTTGGAAATATTTAAAAAAATCTTAGAATAACATATATTAGTTATGAAAATTGCATAATTTAGGTTCCATGGGGGTATTCGAGGGTGCTAAATCTATTCATGGATTCAAAAACACAATTTAAACACTTCCAAATTTGGATTTTACCAAACACAAATTGACAGGATTCCGACCAAAACCTACAATAAAGTCCAAACGTAAAATAAATAGACTATTCAATACCTTACTTCCGATTGTTGTTGTTATTGTTTTTTAATTATTTGCATATATTCTCTTCTATCGCCCCCAAACCATATTACTAACAATTACTTATATTTCCACTTAATAATATATTCCAAAAGTTAGTTATTATTTTAATTTTTAATATATTTATAGTACTTTTGGAGAGTGTTTTAAGGTAGTGGCATTGTATCATGTCCCAATAAACATTTGTTTAGACTATTCCGGGTTTGATTTGATAGTGGTCTATTATTGGAATAATAGATCAAGTGAGGATGTATATGAATATATGTTTTGCATATTTTTAATTATATAAGAAAATAATAAAATAAAATTATCATAATAAATAAGAAATAATGTTTTAGTAAATTCTATATAAAAAAAATTTGTTGGATATTTAAAGAAGTGAAACAACTTGTTTTTATCAATGAAAGGAGTAACAATTTAGCATGTGTAAAATGTAATTTGTAAGAGATATACATATACATATACATGTTGTTTTAGGATGGTGAAACATGAGTAATGTAAAGATTTAAAAGTAATTTGTAAGAGATATACATATACATGTTGTTTCAGGATGGCGAAATATGAGTAATGTAAAGATTTAAAAATTAGTGCAATCTTAAGTATAATTAGTCTAATTATACATCAATTAAGATTGTGTATATGTGTGCTTTGCATATTATTATATAGAGAATTATGGAATATTAGATGGTAATTTCTATGTATAAAAGTTGGCATAAGTCACAATGTAAAAAAAAGGATATTGAGAAAATGTGAAAGAGCCATTGATTAGAACAATAAAAATATATACTTTCTTAATGTTAATGAAATATGAGAGGTAACAATTCGAGAATGAAAGAAATATTAATCTTAACTATACATAAGGTGAGGATGTGCATGTGTATGTTTTACATATCCTTACCCCCTCACCACTCACTCTAAAGTAAAGCTCCTACATGCACATCCTCACCCCCTCAGAAGGTGGTTGGTTGGGAGGTAAGGTTATACAAAACACACACATGCAAATTCTCACCCCTACCGCCCACCCTTATTGGGTAAGGATAAACCACTCATGGCTAAATAAGAAAGAGTGAAACTTTGAAAGAAATAAGAGCAAGTAAAATTTTTATAGCACCATTGTTGACCACTTAAAAAAAAAGTCGCATTGTTTTCAAACCAATTTAATTACATAATTATGAAAATCAAGATAAAGTGCAACAATGCAAGAGACTCTCAAAACATTATGCCAATACTTTGATTTTTATCTTATCTATAAAAATTTGTGTTTGAATGGGGAAATTCCTTATCTATACAGATGTGTGTATTAATGGGGAAAAACCTTTTCATATGCTAAATGCCAATTATTTCTCAATACATAGATAAGGAACATATCCCATATATGTGTGTTCTAAAGACAAGTGGCAAACTAATTAAACTTGTGTTAACACAAAGAACCAAGTTCAAACCAACCTTATGGGTGTGGATAAGGCTAGATGTAAATCCTACATTATTTTATAACATAGAAATACCCCACAACTTAGTTAAAAGGACAAATATAAATTACTATAAATAACACACACACACACACACACACATATATAAGAAAATATATAAACAATTACAGTCCGATGACATGAACAAGGATTGACAGATTATGACATGGTCGAACTAGGGAATGTCAAGTAGGTCCAAGTCAATTACAATGCCACATCACCACTACCACATGACATTCTAGATCAGTCAGGTGCCCCACTAGTACATTATATATATATATATATATAAAGCTTGGAGCAAAAATCTCGTTTTAGCTATAACAAGAACATATTAACTCAAAAATTGTTTAAATTTAAGATGTTTTTCCACATTAAAGAGAACTACAAAAATGCTAGAAACAAAGTTATGGACCTATTCAACTCCAATTTTCAAAAAAAAAAATTGTGACTTTCGAAACTTATACCCAGTTGTTATATATAACAAAATATATAAACAATTAAAAAATGACTCATAAAATCTTAAAATCTTAATATTTGAAATGATAATATTTATTTAAAAATTTCAAATTTTAATAATATTGTTCAAGCCTTAATGTATCTCCTCCCTTACCCTAAATCTCAGTCTCTTATGAGAGATGTGCTATTTTAATTCCCTCACTCACCATGAAGAAACTTTGTCATTATTTGATTGTTAAGTCATGTGTTATTTTAATCCCAAACAAATCAAGAGGATTTCCAATGTTAATATGTAAATAATCATTGTTGTTGACAAGTCTCATTAGGATACTTGACATCGTGACATATTGTTTGACATGGATCCAACGAATAAGCATGAAAATTATTCCAAATCTCAAACACTTTGTGAAATTTGTGTGTGCAGTCGTCGTAGGAAATGGAGGATGAGATTAAAGGTTTCATATTGACTCTATTTGTATTATGTTGAAAAGTGGGATAAAAAATCAACGAAGTGCATTTTCTATGATGTTACTTTTCAAATAAGTAAATTTTGATTTTGCATTGTTGGAAGGGTGAGTTCAATTCGTTGAGATAGCATATTTTAAGGATTTTGGGATTTTTGTATGCTTTGAGTTCAATTTGTTGAGATTGCATATTTTATGGATTTTGGGATTTTTCTATGTTTTAAAATGAATAAATATGTGGCATCTATTATATCCATTTTAACCAATGTCTTGGATAAGATTTGTTATCCAAATTTAATGATGCTTTTTAAAAAAATGTTTCTTGGATAAGATTTTGTTACCAAATTAAAAAATGTTAAAATGTATTTTGTTAGAAAACTATATCATATTTAATGTTGAAAAAAGAAAGATCTCATTATTATTTTGTTTTCCAAACTTTTTATTTTAGCAAACAATAAACATCCAATAATAGAGATTGATTTACCCATAACATCACAATCTTAAGATATACCAAGAACCATAACTTTATTAAGATTGTTGATTACTTGCAATTTTCCTTTGGTTTATTAAAAGTATAATTTATTATTAATATACTTTCGAATAGATGAAAGAGAATGTGAAAGTGAACAACAAACATTATGCACCAAACATAGAAAAATTAATGTTGTATATGTTGATATATATAGTACTAAATCTGAACATATATGCCGAGATATATATTGTGGTTGTGATATATACCATTAGAACCAAAGTCATTTAATTAACATAAAAATGTCAAATTTACTGTTGAGAATTCATTTTCAGATTCCCTTTCTTATTAATTATAAATTATACTTATAAATAAATAAGTATATAATATATAAATGTTATTGACCACTTTGAATACAGAGAATGTTAAGTATATCCTAGGTTTTGTGATGTCATGGATGAAATAAATATAAATTTTATGCCACCATCAATTCCATTGTCCGCCTCCAAACGTTTATCTTCAATGATATGGTGAAAGCAAATGGGCACTAAAATGACAATGTTCGACCAGTTTCTAAGTACCAACAAACATAAGTGGCGGTCGTAGGTGATCACCTCCACTAAATTCCTAACCCATCAATGTTGGTCTTCCTCTTTGACTTGGGTTGTTGTATACGTAAAGTAACTTCCCATTCATTTCATTATTGTGAGGCTTCCTCTTTGTCTTGAGTTGTTATACAAGTAAACTAAACCTCTAATTCATCATTGTGAGTCCTATTTATATGTTCATATTATAATAAAAAATAATGATATTAGTGTTATTATTATTATTATTAATTTTTATTATTTTTAAATAAAGTTTTTATTATAAATATGGTCATTAGAAGATTATTTTATAAAAAAATATATGTTTTTTTAAAATAAATTTATAAAATTTTAAAGTAATATTGTTTCAAAATATTTTATTTATTTATCTATAAAAAATAAAAACGAATTAAAATTTCTTATCAACCAATTAGAATCAGTGGGAAATGAATTTTAAGCACAATGATCAAGGATGTGAATGGTGAGACTCATGTCGAGATTAATCTTTATATCGGATCTATTAAGCTTCGATGAGACTTGACAAACCATTTTTAAATCATTTTAAGGTATGTAATACGACCTCATTTTAGCAAGTTGCTTATAAATGGTTGCTTGCATGTAGTTTAAAATCAATGGACACACGGCCCACTATGCCATGTAATGGCTCTTTGTACTTGATACAATAAAACTTCATTTTACATGTTATTGAAGTACTACAATGGCTATCGGGTCAAGGGTTCACCAAAGCTAATCATGCTCTATGTTAACCCATGAATATTCTGGTACATTTGCATGGGATCTTTCCATTGTTTAAGGCCATTCCATAGGTTGAGCTTGGGATATCCACTAAACCAAATAGGCTGTGGCTATATATGTAATTACTTATTTTGTATGCCTTCTACATGTCCTTGAGTCAATGGTTTGTATGCGTTGGGTATCATTGGAATATCCTAAAAAAATAGTGGCCAATATACATGTTGATTTGTCTTCTTCATCAATTACCATTGAGCCAAAGTTATGTTGGAAAATATTGTTAAGGATTGTAAGAGCTATACAAATCCCTAGAAAAATAGTTTATGTGCATTGGTTTTGTTTTAGTTGTTTACTTGAGGCATTGTTAGGGAAATTCTTTAACATTTTTCAAACATTCCCATGTGTTAGATAAGAGTCTAGTTCATGAATAGGAAGTGGTAAGGGAGGAGTTGACCGACTAACACTTACTCCAAGAAAAACATAATAGATTATTGACTTAACATCATCGCAGGAGGAGAAAAAAGAAACCACATTGTTGTTAGTAGTGTTGAGTGTGAGGGGGATAACTCCCCGTCCCTCTAGATTTCAAGCAAATAATGTGTTTTCAAAGTGAAGGGGGAGTAAATTTGATTTTAATCATTGCATGTGCTCCCTATTTTCCACTGCTACTAAAAGTTGGTTGCAGTTTCCATTGTTGGGGTGGGAGGAGTGATGATCATCATCACCCCTGATCATTACCCCCTCCCCTTCCTCCATGTTCTTTGTTTGTCTCACATGTAGCATGGGGGAAGAGAGAGAGGTAGTGATCATCATTCCCCCCCTCCCATGCATCACCAAATAAAACCACTTTGCATGTAAGACCTAATTAATGCATCAAGGAAAGAGGATAGTGGTGAGAATCACCCATCCCCTCCCTCCATATTGAAACCTAGCTGGTTTAGTGGATATTCTAATCTCAACTTACAAGGTGACCTCATATAATGGAAACAACCTGTGTCAATTGTAAGTAGATTCTCAATTTAGTACAAAGGATGATTACCTTTGGTGGATCCTCTACTAGATAACTATTGTAGTACTTGATTGGGATGTGAAATTGGGCTTCTATTAGATTAAGTCTAAAAACCCATTGGATGGCTTACCAAGCCATATGTTCACTTTTAATATTTAAGTCAACAAGTCTTTATAAGAAAGTTGGCATGATTTTCAATTGGGTGTAGCCTGAGTGGTTGTGGGATGGAGTCTCATCCTCCCCACCTAGGTTTTATTCCCATAAGTGAGTACATGTAGAACTCATAATGATGATATTGTTTTAATGGATTCATTCCCTGTTGTTGACTTGGCCTTGTGCCCTACAGAATCTAGGGTTTACCCTAGATACCATCCTCAAAATGAGGGGAAGTACTTGGGGTTTTTCAATGGACTTTATATCTTGGCAAAGAAAGGAAACTTGTTATGATAAAGTCATAATATACTCTCTATAATTATAATAAATGGATGGTTCATTGCTTCCTCTCAATGACAAATAAATATAAGATTGAGATGAATCTAGGTGGTCTCATAATTCACATCCTTAACCAATGTGCTTAGAATCCAATTCCAATTGATTATGGTTGGTTAGTGAGAAATATCGGTTGGGTATCTTATACTATCACTGCTATTGAGAGATTCTAGTTTCATGGTCGATTTTTATCCTAATGTATTATTTGGTGTACTATTTATGGATCATTGGGATGCATTATAAATTGTAGCAACAATTATAAATTCTAATATGCAAGTTGTCTAACAATCAGCACCAATTATACTTCATACTATGTATTTGATCAATGTTAGACATTAGCACAAAATGCCACTCCATCCTCCACCAAACAATGCGCCAAAATTAGAAAAAATATTTAAGTTTCAAAACTATATCATGGTGGCCTATGGACACTTACATTAGGAAAAAATGACCTTGTTGATTTTTATAAATAGAACTCCAATGCATTTATCAATAGGTATGTTGAGTATAGAGAATAATGGAATTTAAATAGAGTTGAGAGTAATGCACTAACTTTGTGCATTATGTTCTAATGAAGTTTAGTCCCAATTCTGTTAGGACAGTGTGTTTGTTGAAGTATTGCATAGAGGATATCTCATCCCACCCATCAATACCTTAATTTTTATATCATCTTGTTGTCCTTAACATATCTTTGTAGCATGTTATGGTGTTAAATATTGCATCCAGATATAATGCAACTAAAGCAAATTTTTCTTAACTTAGACTTTACTTTCAACATTTTGTGGTGGATCAATGAAAATTTAGGATGTGCAATTGATGCCATCATGGTTGATGGATGCCATCATTGTTGATAGGGTATTGTTCCACATTGTGTTCTTAACTAGTACAATAATTATATATTCAAATTACTTGTCCCTTTCTTTTGTGTGAGTAAGTAAATGATTTGGGAAAGGAAGATTCACTACATGATTATACTAACAAGTTATAGAATGAATAACATAACATTGTGGGTCTATCATGTATAATGTCAATAAGACAAGATATTGGGATAGTATAATGTCAATAAGACAAGATTTTGGTAATAGATTAATATGGATTCCTTACAATGATTAGAATGTACAATGGAGCTTGAGATCATTGCACTAAATTTCACTTATAATATTAGGTTGAAAACTCTCCCTACCAAGAGATGATATACTACAAGGGTGACCTCAAGCAAGGAGACATGAATCACTTTGTTTGATTGTCAATATAAATTGAAATTTGTCTCTATATCTTCTAGTGGAGATTTTTGTGGAACCTCTAAAAAATTGTCTCCTTTATCCATTTATAGTGGAGGTGGGCATCCAAAAGTTTTAGTGGAGGTTTTTTCTCAGTGCTCTTGAATTGTTAGACTGCACCGGTGTGCTACACAATCATACAAACTAGTGCATTAAATAACACAATGCACCGATAATGCAATACCCCATTTTCTTGTTGAAAAAACATGTATATTTTAGTTTTTCAAAAAACTAACTAGTGTTCCACAAGTAAATAAATGCCATAGTGTGCTATTATTATAGTAGTGCCCCAATGCATCCATGTACATAAAGCACCGAATCACGATAAAAAATTATCAATAAAAAGTTGGTTTTTATTTTAAAAAAACTAAAAAGGGACTTCGATGCATTTTTGTTTCCAAAATGTCTCAGAGCATATAGCTATATGGAGCACAAGAACAAAAATTTTAAAATATTACATTTTTAGTAATTTATAAATGTACTCAAATATACAAAGTGTGTTAATATTTGGTTGATATTTGATCTTTAATTTTTTAGATGTAGAAACTTGAAGCACTGAGACAATTCAATCACATGAAATTCATACAACTATAACACAAGATATACCCTCGGAAAGTCCTCAAAACAATGAGAACTAAAAACCCCAACAACTCTTCTAAGTATAATATAATGGATAGCAGAGAATGCTTTCTTTTACAACATAGAAGATTGCTTTAGGAAGATAAGAGATCACCAAAACACTCTTGGTGAAGAGATGGAAGCAATATAGAAGAGATATCAATCGGAGAAGTGCCTTGCCTTCAATAATAATATCTTGCACACAAAGAGAAGCGCCTTGCCTTCAAAGGAGAAGACAATTCACTTCACATTGGATTCATCAATCTTGTATAACATATTTATACATTCTTCTCTTCTATTTTTATCTTCTAACTTCAACATGAACTCACCCTCAAACTGGATGTATCAATCTTGCATGCAGAGGTGTGCCCCACTTCTCATGTAGTGCTTTATCTCACTGAGCTGTCACTTAGGATGAACTCGCCTCTTAACTAAAAGCTTTCCCACTTAGTAAGGTGGTTAACTTAAGTGTCGTCGCTTAGTTAACTAGATCTTCTTTGTTGTTACTTAGTTAACTCTCTTTAACTGATTCTTGATAACATCACTATAGTGATCAATTCGAGTTCTCCATGATTTACTGGAGTGTCATCTTTTAGTTTAACTAAAGTGAAAACAATTTAGTTAACTAGTCCTTCTTATTTAACACTTAGTTAACTGAAATCATGTTGGTTGATTTACTTGAAGTGACCATTGTGATTTATTTAGTTAACTGAGGCATATCTTTAACTGATGCTTTAACTGAGGCATTGATTGAGGCATGCATTGATACTTAAATGAATATTTAACAATTCAAGTTCTCTTTAATTAGTTGAAGTGTTTGGATGGGAAAATTTAGGATGTGCAAGTGATGCCATCATGGTTGATAGGGTATTGTTCCACATTGTGTTCTTGACTAGTAAAATAATTATATATTCAAATTACTTGCCCCTTTCTTTTGTGTGAGTAAGTAAATGATTTGGGAAATGAAGATTCACTACATGATTATACTAACAAGTTATAGAATGAAGAACATAACATTGTGGATCTATCATGTATAATGTCAATAAGACAAGCTATTAGGATAGTATAATGGCCAATAAGACAAGATTTTGGTAATAGCTTAATATGGATTCCTTACAATGATTAGAAAGTACAATGGAGCTCGATATCATAAGCTTAATATGGATTACTTACAATAATTAGAATGTACAATGGAGCTCGATATCATTGCACTAAATTTCCTTTATAATATTAGGTTGACAACTCTCCCTACCAAGATATGATATACTACAAGGGTGACCTTAAGCAAGGAGACATGAATCACTTTATTTTACCGTCAATATAAATTGAAATTTGTCTCTATACCTTCTAGTGGAGATTTTTGTGGAACCTCTCAAAAATTGTCTCCTTTATCCATTTATAGTGGAGGTGGGAGCCCAAAAGTTTTAGTGGAGTTTTTTTGCCAGTGCTCTTGAATTGTTAGACTGCACTGGTGTGCTACACAATCATACAAACTAGTGCATTAAATAGCACCATTCATCGATAATGAAATACCCCATTTTCTTGTTGAAAAAATATGTATATTTTATTTTTCCAAAAAACTAACTAGTGTTCCACAAGTAAATAAATGACATGGTGTGATATTATTATAGTAGTACCCTAGTGCATCCATGTACATAAAGCATTGATTCACGATAAAAAAAAATCAATAAAAAGTTGGTTTTTATTAAAAATTAACTAAAAAGGGACTTCGATGCATTTTTGTTTCCAAAATTCCTCAGAGCATATAGCTATATGGAGCAAAAGAACAAAATTTTTAAAAGTATTACATTTTTAGCAATTTATCAATGCACTCAAATATAAAAAAGTGTGTTAATATTTGGTTAAGATTTGATCTTTAATTCTTTTAGATGTAGAAACTTGAAGCACTGAGACAATTCAATCACACGAAATTCATACAACCATAACACAAGATATACCCTGGGGAAAATCCTCAAAACAGTGAGAACTAAAAACCCCAACAACTCTTCTCAGTATAATATAATGGATAGCAAAGAATACTTTCTTTTACAACATAGCAGATTGCTTTCGGAAGATAAGAGATCACCAAAAAACTCTTGGTGAATACATGGAAGAAATAGAGAAGAGAGATCAATTGGAGAAGCGCCTTTCCTTCAATAATAATATCCAGCACACAAAGAGAAGCACCTTGCTTTCAAAGGAGAAGAGAATTCGCTTCACATTGGATTCATTAATCATGTATAACATATTTATACATTCTTCTCTTCTATTTTGATCTTCTAACTTCAGGATGAACTCTCCCTCAAACTGGATGTATCAATCTTGCATGCAGATGTGCACCCCACTTCTCATATAGTGCTTTATTTCCCTAAGCTGTCACTTAGGATGGACTCACCTCTTAACTAAAAGCTTTCCCACTTAGTAAGGTGGCTAAATTAAGTGTCATCACTTAGTTAACTAGATCTTCTTTGTTGCCACTTAGTTAAGTCTCTTTAATTGATTCTTGATAACATCACTATAGTGATCAATTCGGTTCTCCTTGATTTGTTGAAGTGTCATCTTTTAGTTTAACTAAAGTGAAAACACTTTAGTTAACTAGTCCTTCTTATTTAACACTTAGTTAATTGAAATCATGATGATTGATTTACTTGAAGTGACCACTGTGAGTTCTGTAGTTAACTGAGGCATATCTTTAACTGATGCTTTAACTAAAGCATTGATTGAGGCATACATTGATACTTAACTGAAGATTTAACAATTCAAGTTCTCTTTAATTAGCTAAAGTGTCTGCATGGGAAATTTTGAATTCTCTTGATCTCTATGCTTTACCTTTTATTTCTTTAGCTCTTACTCCATGGTCAATATGTGCTAACTTTAATTATCCATCACATTACATTATACTAAGAAGAATTATCAAACGTTGTGATCATATTATATTATTCTGGACCAAATGATCATATGCTAAAGTAATTCACTTTAGAGGTGATCAATCTCCAAAGGAGAATTAATAGAAACTGGTGATCATGGTTAATAATACATCACACAACATTAAATGATTTTAACAAGTAAATCATGACCTTTATACGGAAGGTCCACCTCTATACGGGAGGTCCATCTCATGGATACCTTTATACTGAAGGTTCACCTCTATATGGGAGGTCCATCTCATGGATACCTTTATACGTAAGGTTCACATGAGAATCATGACTTGAGACACAAGTCTGGAGCCTTGTCCAACAAGACTTTACAACATCATTACTTTGATCAATTACCTCTATACGGGAGGTATAAACTTTACACTAAAGGAAATCAAATTGCTCACCTCTATACGCGAGGATCAATCTTGGCTACAGAAGATTGGTTTGGAGAATGTCTCCTGATGCTATATATTTAACACTCCCTCTCAGTGAGGGAGGCATTCTCTGGCATACCAATCTTGTCTCGGAAGTACCTGGACTTTGTCACGAATAGAGGATTTGTTAACACATCTGCAATATGCTCATCAGTGGCAATGTACTGAGTTTTTACTGTACCTTTATAGACCATGTATTAGATGAAGTGATACTCCATTTCAATGTGCTTCGACTTGTCATGAAACACTGGGTTTTCAGAAAGCTTGATGCAACTCTTATTGTCATAACTAATAACTATATGCTCAATCTTTTCACCTAACAACCCTGCAAGTATCTTTCTGATCCATAATGCTTCTCGGCAGAAAACACTAGCAACTATATACTTTGCTTTGGTAGTGCTCTGGGCTATGGAGCCCTGCTTCATGCTAGACCAAGATATCATAGCTGATCCTAGGCTATAATAGTAGCCGGATGTACTCTTACGGTCCACAATGCTTCCTCCACATTCTGAGTCTGTATAACCAAGTAACATGACTCCTCCATTGGAGGCATATTTGAATCCATATAAAATTGTACCTTAAAGGTACCTAAGCACATGCTTAGTAGCTATCCAGTTTCTATGTCTCGGATCAAACATAAATTGACTCAGAATGCTCACAACATAACATATATTAGGCGTCGAATGTATCAAGTACATTAGAAATCCTATAAGATGTCTATACAAAGTGGGATCTACTGGATCTGATCCAGAGCCTGACACATGAATTTTCCTAAAATTGGAAGCCATCAGTGTATTCATAGATTTGCAATCTATCATGCCAAACCTGTGCAATATATCCACAGTGTACTTCCCTTGAGATAGAAAAATTTCATCTGTTCTTTTCCAAATCTCAAGGCCAAGAAAGTATTGCATCAAACGTAAGTCTTTCATCTCGAATTTTGAGGTGAGCTCTCTCTTGCACCAAGAAATTAGATGTTTGTTGGGCCCATCCCAAGTGGATGAAGTTTTTATGGAAAAAGTACAAGCTGGGAAAGGCCTAACATCCGCCAGTTTTGGGAGAATCAACTCCACAATTCCCGGGAGCAAGGTATGGAGAGAAGCGAAGTGGCAAGAAAGGACTCGTCCCCTTAGTAAAGAAGAAGTACTAAGGATGGTCAAGGTAGTTGGATCAGTTATGAATGAAGCAACGGACTGTCATCTACAGAAGCGAAGAGTAAAGAAGCGAAATGGTGCAAAAGACGCACCACTGTAGTTTCAGAGTCACGCGGTCAGTGTCAGAAGAAGCATCAGAGCCAGAAAAGCGGTGCAAAAGGACAACAGAGCTCCAACAAAGTTAAGGAAAAGCATGGTGAACAGGAGAACCATGCCATTTTTGGTTTAAGGGTACCATGGGGGTTGGCCCATAATTATTGTAAATATGTGACCTCTAGGAACAATCTATAAAAAGGGAAATTTTTTATAAGGAAGGGTGAGATAATATAGAGATCTAGTTGGATTATGTTAGGGATTGTAAGATCTAGATTGAGAGATATCTAAGAGAGGAAAAGACTCTACAGTTGTGTGCGTAGAGATCTATTGTAGAGAAGAGTGTGTAGCTGAGTACGCAGACTGGAACTGTTACCCCTTCCAAGTAATATAAGAACATTTCATGTGGACGTTGCTCCCATATGGGGGGTGAACCACATAAATATCTATGTTATGTGTGTGAATCTATGTTATATTTTGTGTTCTTGTATGATTATGCTTATATATTTGTTGTTGTATGAATGTGAATGAGAATGATATGTTAAGTAAGAGGACACACATTTATGAGCATTGTGAAGTCATGTTAAGAATGATAAATGCGTAGTTATAAGAGTTAAGATGGAAATGATTCAACGAAGTCTGTAGGTTTTTTATAAATGTGAAGTGCGCAGTTACATATTAGTAACAATTTGTTAAGTAGATGTTGAGAAAATCATTTACAACAAGCTCAAATAACCTAACCATGCATGACTAGGTTACAAAAACCTGATTCTATAACCACCCATATTCGCTTCGGGTGAGACTTCATCCTATTCGTAGGTTGATGCCGAAAGGGCCAATGAAGGGGATTTTGTTGGATCTACAAGTAAGAAACTACTTCGAACTCGATTCAGCCATAAGTAATAACCAACAATGTTCATCTCTAGTGAGAAACAAATCATCAACATACAAAACCAATATCAACGTTTGGTTCTTCACTACTTTAAAGTACAAATTTGGATCAGCTTCACTTTTACTGAAACCCAGTTTCTGAAGGTAGATATCAATTCTAGAGTAGCACTCCCTGGGGAATTTATTAATACTACATAGATATTTATTTATATTTCAAACATGGGACTCCTTCTCATGCACCAAAGATCCTTCAGGATGTTGAATATAAACCTCTTCCTCAACCTCACCATTGAGGATGGATGTCTTCATATCCATCTAGTGAAGTTTCCATCCTAGAAAAGATGCAAATGCAATCATTGCTCAGATTGTGGTGTACCTTATCATAGGGGAAAATGTCTCATCATAATCGATGCCTTATTTCTGAGAGAAACCTCTGGAAACAAATATGGATTTATACTTCTCAATGCTACCATCCACAACATGCTTTATCTTGTAAAGCCATCTGGAAGTCACCATGGACTTCCTATCAGGTTTGGGAACAACCTACCAAACATAATTCTTCATTATAGAGTTGTACTCTTATGTCATTTCATCTTTCCAAACTTGCTGCTTTGTAGCTTCTTCATATGAGGATGGTTCTGAATCACTGATGTGACTCATCAATGCAACATAACCTGAATATCTATCAAGTTTCTTGCACTCTCTAGATGAGCTTGTTGTTGCTCCATGTTTCTATGCATTTTGTAATATGTCTTGGCACCAAGCATATATTATTTTCAAGGGAGGTTCATCAGTTGACCTCTCAATTAGTTCTACTGGCTCTTCAGGAGCTAGTGAATCTGAGGCATCTTCTAGTTTCTCCCTCTCAACCTTTGAAGGGTGAAAATCAGACTTGGGATCCTCCATCTATGAATCACATTGAATCTATTTCGATCTTTTGGAAGTAGCTTCCTCATGAAAGGTAACATCTCAGCCGACTTCAATGTTTCTCTCACCAGGTACATAAATTCAGTATGCTTTGGATGACTCGCTATAACCCACAAAGGTGCCTTTCTTTTGAGGAGGCTCCATCTTTGTTCTATTTTATTTCAGTACATGAATGTATACTAGGATCCCGAAGATCCTGAAGTGTGAGATGGTTGGATTCTCACCAATAAAAACTTGTTCTAGTGTCTTCTCATCTAGAATGAAATGAGGGATTCTATTATGGATGTACACAGCTGCACGGGTGGCTTCTTCCCATAATAAGGTAGACATATCTTGATCATGCATTATGGATTTTGTAGCCTCAAATATGGTTCTATTCTTCCTTTAGGTAACCCCATTTTTCTAAGGTTTGTATGGATATGTTAATTGTCTACATATTCATGCATCACTACACAACTCATTAAATGCATGTGAATCAAATTCAACTCCATTATCATACCTTAATGCATGGATGTGCTTTTCTTTCTGATTTTCAACTAGGGCTTTAAAATCTTTAAATTTTCTAAGAGTTTCACTTTTAGCCTTTATGAAATAAATCTATGACTTCCTAACAAAATCATCTATGAACATCACATAATATAAGAATCCACTCAGGGAGGGGATGGCATGGGACTACATACATCAGAATGTATTAAATCTAAAATCCCTTTAGATCTAGTAGTACTGCTAGAATTTTTTTTCTTAACATTCTTCCCAAGTGCACAACCCCAACATACACTATCATGCTCAAAATCATACAAGCATACCTTTTACCATCTTTTGAAGTCCTGGTAGCACTTTGTAGTGTAGGTGTCCAAGCATTCAATGCCATAGCTCACTTGGACTGATAGTGTGGAGAATCATATATTGAATGTACTTCCCGGGTACCTTGTAGATTCGTCCCTCTTGAACTCCAATCACAGCAACATATTTTAGGATTTTGTTCTTTAGCCATAAAATTGATTTGTTATCCATGAAGATAACTTGGAAGCCTTTGTCTTCAAGAACTGAAACTGAAAGGAGGTTCTTCTTCAATCCTGGAACATATAGAATGTCCTCCACATGTAGAATATCACCGATGCTCAGCTGGAATGAGGTGGATCAAACTCCTTGTATCAAATATGTTGAGTTGTCCCCCAACTCTACCATGCATGTCAACTCTTTCTCCTTTAGATCAGTGATGACACTCTTGTAACCAGTCATAGGTTTGGATGCACCACAATCAATCAACCACATGTCTGTATTTGTGACGTCGGATCCCGATTCCCGAAAGGGATGAGTTAAGGTAAAACTCCCTTCTTGTCTCCTTTTTTTTGGATGCATTCTTTTGATTGATTTAATCTTCTATGGCGGTAGAAGCATGAAAATTTCCTTTCCAATTTGCTTTGCACTCTATTGAGAAATGGCCTTTCTTATTGCAATTAAAACATCTAGATTTTGACTTGTCAAATCCTTTGTTGAAATCCTTCTTCTTTGGATGAGAGAACTTCTTTTGGAATAAGGGTTTCTTTCCATGAGGGCAAGGTTTTTTTCTTTGATGCACACTAAATTGCTTTGGATTCGCCCCTCCTCTTGGAGGAAATCATGCCACAACCTTTCAAAGTTAGGTTGTACCTCTAGGCCATTTACCACATCCAAGAATGTATCCCATGAGGATGGGAGACCATCAATAGCGGTTTGGATAAGATCATATTCATCCACCACTACTCCAATACTAGAAATATGATATCTTAATTGAGAGATATTGGTGAATAAGGAGGCCATTGTCTCATCCATCTTCATATTTAAGTTTCGAATCTTATTCTTCAATGCCCTCTTCTGATGTAGGGCCTTCTTATCATATATATTTGTCAATGTATCATAAAATTATTTCTCGGTCTTCAATAGTGTGATCACATGCATCAAGTTATCTTTTACCAAATCATAGATGATCTGTTTGGCCTTAGATTGATTCTTCTTGAATTTGATGCGCCCTGCATTAGATGTAGGCTCCTCTACCGCAATGGATACGTAGCCATCCAAGTCATGTTCCTCTAGGATGTTGATAATCCTATCATTCCAAGTGTTGAAGTTTGAAGTTCCCTCAAGAAGGTATTCCATTAATACAGATATTGATTCCATAGTCTTCAAATCTTGTGCTCAAATTCTAAGGATCGACGTAGGCTCTAGCTAGCATGCAAAACCAAGCTCCTTCATGCCCTGAGATCTGATACCATGTTAATATTTGGTTGAGATTTGATATTTAATTCTTTTAGATGTAGAAACTTGAAGCACTGAGATAATTCAATCGCATGAAATTCATACAACCATAACACAAGATATACCCTAGGAAAATCCTCAAAATAATGAGAACAAAAAACCCAACAAATCTTCTCAGTATAATATAATGGATAGTGTTGTTTAGGATTTCTACCTTATAGCAAAGAGAGGGACACTACCAACTTTTGGGGTGACAGGTAAATACATTGATCATATCACATAGGTTTCTACAAAAAAAAAGAGATCAAGATCTTAGAAGGAATACCTTATTAACGACGTTCGATCCTAGCTTTTGCTCGATCCTCCGCTCAATCCTTCACTTGATCTTCCGTTTGATGAACCTGCAATACAAAAGATACCTTCCTCAGCGTATCTTGACTAATATAACAATGATGAAATTGAAATGAAATTTAGGCATCAAATACAATCAAGCATTTAATCCAAACAAATATGCAATCCATTAGACATTTGATTGGGACAGGAAGGGTATTTCAACATTTATTGTCAAAAGCAAATAACCAGTACAATTATACTTGATCATTCAGAGTGCTTGTGCGACTGGATTCTGGGCTCCTGCTCTTCACACTAACTTTGGAATTCCTCCAGCATAACAACCCTTAATGCATAGTTTCTCCTCCTCAGTCTAGTTTTCTAAATTGAGTCTAGTCTCTCTCTTCTATCCCCCTTGTATTTATGGGACAAAGTAGGCAGTTTGAATCGAGAGGTAGTTTGATTGGGAAGTTGCAAACCAACTTCAACTAATCCCAATTCGTCAAATTAATATATTTTTTGATTACATTTTAAGATGTGCGCGAGTTTTCTCAATATATAGTAGCGCACAATACGCAACTTCAGTGCTTTACAACCAGCGTTTACAACTTTTTCTGAGGTGTGCGCTACTTTCCTTAAGGAAAAGTAGGGAATACTAGCTGGTGTGCGTGCCTTTCATGCTTGTACAGTAGCGCACATGTCCTGATGTGCGCTAGTTTTCTATACAAAGAGTAGGGCACATGTCAAAATGTCAGATAAAACAGGGTTTTGTCAGCTGCAGAGGGGTAAGTACAGTCCATGCATCATCTAGGCCAACCTAGCTCTTCAATCCATGTTGTCCTTTTGTGTGATCGATAGCGTAATGTGATCACGTATGGAGAAGTGCAGATTTGACCTATAACAGATGCCCCCTAATGTGTGAGGTCAGAGGGAAACGATGGCCGAAATACATTATAATTCCAAGTCAGAGTAGGAGCAAGAAACCACAGAACCAAGTCACAAAAGTACCTAAAATAACGATCAAGGTCAACGAGTAATTACAATATTGACATCATATAGATGTGTAGTATGATACAACATGATCTCCGATACATAACTAGGAGATGTATATATAGCATGGACAGTAAAATACAAGCGTGGATCCATGTCAAAATGAGAGATCATAGCCATAACAACAAACTGGATCTATGTCACATGGAGAGCCAAAATGAGTGAGGCTCAGTCTTGCGCAGCTTGGGTGATAACATAATGAGGTAATGCTATCAAAATCCCAAGGTCTTCATCTAAACAACCCAAGGTACAAACCCTAACCATGTGAATAAATGAGTTGAAGTCGAACATGGGGGGAATCGTTTGATTACCGGTCATTGATGTATACCGTTAACAAACGCGAGGGCTTCCACCGATAATGATAATGGGGCCCAAGGTACCTAGTACAATCCAACAAGTGTGAATAAGAGGAACTTGAAGTCGAACACCTAAGGAACCCATCAAATAAGAGGACTTGAAGTCGAACACCTAAGGAACCCGTCAAATAAAATACATTGATGTATTCTCATTATTGGATGATGAGGGAAAATGCCACTGATGACTGCAATCCCCAAGGTACTAACCAAAACTCTAAACTTCATTCCCAGAGCAAAATGAGTTGATGTCGATGGGAGGAAGTCCGCTGGAAGGGAGGCCTTAAGGCATCCTCCATCATCCAACACGAGGAACACTCAAATGGTATGAGCTGATGTGGAGTAGTACAAGTAACAAGATGAAACAAAATGACCCCAGGATGGTCGACACATGAGGTCAAGATAAACAGAAGAATGGCCGACACAGGCTATATCCTTGAACAGTGAGCACGACATAAAGTGACTTAGGCAATTCTCAACATGATGGGGAAGTGATATAAGCCTGCAATGTAGGAGTCATTAGCAGACCCTCCATATGGTTGGAAGAATAACCAACCGGGGGAGTAAACAAATCGAAGATTAGGTTCACCCTAAGGTAAAAAAATTAATCCCAACTGAAATGATAGACTCAAATAGGTGCTGTGTTCAAGGATAGGACTGACTAAACTGCCTTTGAAACTACAAGATGTGATATGCCCTTCTTATCCCTTATTCTTTTTAGATAAAAGAATACCTTTCTTGTTGTTTTAATGAGTCCAAGAAAGAATGAAAACTCAATAGATCCAACCATGTAAAGAGTTTAACGAGCCCATGGGAGGAAGACTCAGGACCTTCTTCATTGTTTACAGAGATTGAAGAAGAGATAGAAGAATACTCTATAATACTGATCTCTGAATTTTAATATCAGGCCAAGATCTGTTCTTGCTCACCGGTGTTTTATGGTTTAAGGAGTCAGAAAAACTTAAATAATCCTCCATACACCCCCCCCATGGATTTTAAAATCGAGCCTGGGTTGATATATGCTCGCCGGTGTTTTCTTGTTTATAGAGTCTGAAAAACTTAAACAATCCTCTATACACCCTCTCGTGGATTTCACATCGAGCCCGAGTAGGTGAGTGCTCGCTGGTGTTTTCATGTTTCGAAATCCTGAAAACCCTAAAGAAGGCTCCGAAAGGCCCTTTTTCGTAAAGTTAGTCTCCTCCCCCCAAAAAGTGTAAAACAATGGAAGAAGAACTCTTCTAGCCATGGATAACTAGAGTATTTCTTTTTCATAAGTAATCCGCAAAAGTCCGGAAAAGGGTTAAACTTATACTTAAGAGGATTTCGCTTCAAATCCTTTAACGAGTTTGAAATGAAAACTATACTCGGCAATCTTGTCATATTTAAAAAGTCTAACAAGAGCTTAGAGAGAACTCCACAAGAATCTTTTTCATAAAATTTTAACGAGCCCGAAAAAGTAAACTCGTGACCTCCTTACTGTTTTTAATGAGCTCAAAGGAGAGATGGAAGAATGCTCGTAACTTCCTTACTGTTTTTAACGAGCTCGAAGTGAAGGTGGAAGAATGCTCATAACTTCCTTACTATTTTTAAAGAGCTTGAAGTGAAGGTGGAAGAATGCTTGTGACCTCCTTACTATTTTTAACGAGCTCGAAGGAAAGGTGGAATATTGCTCGTCACTTCCTTACTGTTTTTAACGAGCTCGAAGTGAAGGTGGAAGAATGCTCGTGAGTGGATCAATGTCCAAATGAATGGTAGAATGTATTATAGACTCTAGGAAAACTTCAAAAGGAAGTATATTATCCCAGATGGAACACATATCTAAACATTCAGATGGAGTCATCACCTGGTCAATTACCAAGACCCAGTTCCGAGAAGGTAAGCATGAATTCAGAGGCTTATTTTCAGTAGAAATTGGACTCAAGGAACAATATGCCACATAATTTGATTGGGACATAGTAGTGCCTACTGACAGGGGACATACCTAGTCTATAGTTGGGTAATAAGAGGGATCGACAAATGTAAGCTGATCGATAATGACAATGCTTTCGTTGTGAGGAAAATGCATCACACGAAAGAGTGTAGACACCACAGCTTGCATAGCATATACGTAATCACGCCCTAGGATCATATCAAAGTCCATAGGGTCCTTTAAAACCATAAAATCAACTAAGACTGTTTTTCCACCCAAAGTAACGGGTACTTGAGGGAGGAATCCCAATGGTTCACTAGGTCTTTTATTGAAATGCAATGACCAATTAACAGCTGGAACAAGGTTAGGAAAACCTAAATCTCTCCAAGCATAAGGGGATAAGATACTAACAGAGGCTCCTTCATCTACAACACATCGGTGAACTGCATGGTTTTCGATATCAACCTTTATCTGAAAAGGCATAGCAGAAGGAAGGCGAGGCCCAGTTAAACTATTCCAATCAAAGGAAATGATCCCAGAGCTTGGTAGGGGTTCACTCAGCACAGATGCAGTGCCCCCATTTTCAGAGATATCCGAACTGGTAATGCAGAAGACTTCAGGGATAGGCGCATCAGTCTCCGAAGGACTGATGGGATTGGTCGAAGATTGCATCAATTCGATCACTTCACTCTCCAAAGGAAGAGTGGGGTTGACCAAAGATTACATTGGTTCAACCACTTCATCAACCAAAGGTTGATCAGGCTATTAGGAATCTATAGACAGTTCAGGAGAAGAGGATCCTTCAGACATGGAACACACTCTCCACACCTATGGAATAGCAGGGCACCGGTGAGTAAGGTGATCTCCCTTACAAATTTTACAAGGGAACTTTGGATTGCGTCTTATATGCTTAGACTCCGTAACAACAACAATACTCTCAACATGACTAGCATTGGCTGATAGCTTGCCCCCAGCGTGAATTGCATTGGTTGGTTGCTCAGAAGCAGAAGACTTTTGAACTATGGACCACACTCTTTGCACCTCTGGAATAGCAAGGCATCGGTGAGTAAGATGGTCTCCCTCGCAAAACTTACAAGGGAACTTAAGATTCTGTTTATTAGGTTTGTCGACAATGTCAATTTTCTCAGCATGACTTGTAGTGGCCAATTCAGTGTCTCCAGTATGACTCACATGAACTGGTGACTTGTCATTAATATGACCGGCAGTGATCAATGACGTGTCCTCAACATGAGAAATAGTGGTTAAAGACATGATTTTAGTATAATTTGCATTGACTGAAAGTTTGCTCCCAGTATGACCTCCAGAGGTTGGGTAGGTGCCCCCAGCATGACTTCCAGAGGCAGGGTGGCAAGGTTCAGTATGATTCACAGTGACTAAGTGTTTTTTCCCAGCATGACTTCCAGAGGCTAGGTAGGTGCCCCCAGCATGACCTCCAGAGGCAGGGTGGCTGCCCCCTTGCTTTGGCATCTTCTTCCTATTCATCCTCCGTCTATTCCTTTTACACTGCTGGTTACTAGTATTACTACTTTCACCACATGAGGTAGAAGGAGGAGAAGGAGAAGATGTTACTGGTGAAGCACGCATAGGTTTCTGATGCTCTTGATGTGAGGTGCTTACTTGAGAAGCATCAGGAGCATGCAAGGCATTCAGAGTGGAAAATAACCAAACCGGTAGCCCTATAGTGAATCTCGGAAGATTCAAGGTAGCCATTAAGGGAGTACCAATGTTCGCAATGAATGGAAAAGCACAAGGATCCCCTTGAACAAGGGTCCCTTGATTGGTTCTCACCGGGATGCTATCCATAGTTCCGACTCAATGGGCCAGAAATATCTAAGGCCAACTAAGGGTGAGAGACACAAAGAGCACACCTCTACAAAATCCTAAATATCCAAAACCAGGAAAACAAGGATGGTGAATACTCTCAATAGAAAGTCTGGGATGATCAGGGCCCAGATCAAGCTAGTAGAGCATCAAAGAACAGTTATACAACGTCCAGTTCAGGTCCTCTGGGTGCAAGTGTTTGAATCACCAAACCACCCTCCCGGGATTACTAAAAAGGGTTACCTTCCGTATCTGTCCTAGGTACAATGAAAATAGCCTTTCACTGCCACCTATGTAAGAAGCCCTAAAGTCAAGATACTAAGGCTACCATTAACATGAAAGAAGCTCTGGGGGACAGTCATAGGTCCAACTAGAACGCATGGGCAAGGTAGCTAAGCCCGAAATCGAAAAGGATCCACGTACCTGAACCAGCCTTGGTGTATGCTCCGAATGAAAAGTGAAGGGGTATCCTCACTATTTCAACTTTGCAAGACCTCGTGCTTAACTCCGGTTTCAGTGGAGCTTCCAGAACAACTTTGATGTCAATGGTTTTACCTAAAAACAGTCTCACTACGATTATTGAGTAATGAAAATGGTTTCGGATAGTTAAAGCGTGTTCTAATTCGAAACCCTATTCGAAGCTAGTTGGTGTAGTAACATCCCTAGAAAGAAAAGTTGCTAATAATTTTTATTAATTATTCTTTTTAAGGGTTGTTCTTTACTCAAAGGTTGCAGTGCATTGTGTGGCGTGGTTGTGACAAAAATGGAAAGTACATAAAAGTAAAAAACTTTTACTAAAATTTCTCATTCATTGTTTTCCAAAACGAAAGATAAGCAAACCTAAAACAAGTCTCGTTTTATTTTCTTTTCAAATTCAAAAAAACTACACTACTTCGAAATGATCATAAGCCTTACTACTTTAAACTACCAAACTCATTTTTTTCCTTTTCTGATATATGTAAAAGAAAAATAATTCGAAAATGGAAGCAAGACCGACCTAAAAGAGAAATGCAAGTAAGGAAAAACAACTCTAAAGCTCACAACAATCAAATCGATGACTTGATAAAGACTCGTCCTACAAAGTTTTTCAAAGGAAAAAGATTTGGGCTTGGAAACAAAGTGAAAAGAAAACAGGGATAAAAGACTCTTGTAACGGAAAGGCAAACCTCCAAGGTTGCTCCAAAGCACCAAAACCCCTAAGAAAGCACTAAGCCAAGAAAAAAGTACGCAAGTGAACCAAATATGACCTTACAATCACAAAGACTCGAATGGAAGAAAACTAAAAGACTTCAACTTACTTGAACTGAAACTGACAAAGCAATCAAGATGTGTCTGGACTCAAAAAACTTTTGAAAACACCCTAAGGACTCCAACTTGGGGTCAAACCCTAAATCAAAGGACAAGACACCGTCAAAATGTACTAGTGTTGCCACAAACAACAAATGTTATAAAACAAAGGTTTGTATACCTGCAACAAACATCTAGGGTACAGGAGTGCAGCTATGTCCAACAAGGGACAGTATGCGGTCTTCAAAAAGAGTCACAAACAAGCAAGACACCTCAAAAGTACTTAAGCAAGCAAAAGATGACCTAAGGGACTTAGGAGAGGCAAACAAGACTCAGCAAGGGCATAAAGACCTCAAGGATTAGTTAAGAAGGCAAAGAAAGAGGCTGGAAATCAAACCAAACGAGTGGAAATGAAATCCCCGCAGCAAACAGAGAGTTACAGGAATATTCCCTATTGTGCAGTGCATAAACCAATGCACACTGAAAGATGTGCTCTACTATACAGTAGTGAAAGCAATGCTCATCATCAGGTATGCGCTACTGTGTATAAGGAAGACTATCGCACATGTCAGAGGAGGTAAAAAAAGGCCTTGCAACATCAAACTGAGATGAGTCAAGCAAGCATAAACATGTAATAGTGACCTACAGGGCCTCTCAGAGGATCAAAAGGACCAAAAAGTACTGGAAGGAAAACTAACTATGTCTCCTAGATCATAAAACAACCGGTCCCCAACGAAGTCGCTAGTCTGTTGTTCAGGATTTCTACCTTATAGCGAGGAGAGGGACACTACTAACTTCTGGGGTGACAGGTAAATACATTGATCATATCACATAGGTTTCTACAAAAAGAAAGAGATCAAGATCTTAGAAGTAATACCCTATTAACGACATTCGATCCTAGATTTTGCTCGATCCTCCGCTCAATCCTCCACTTGATCTTCCGTTTGATGAACCTGCAATACAAAAGATACCTTCCTCAGCGTATCTTGACTGATATAACAATGATGAAATTGAAATGAAATTTAGGCATCAAATACAATCAAGCATTTAATCCAAACAAATATGCAATCCATTAGAAATTTGATTGGGACAAGAAGGGTATTTCAACCTTTATTGTCAAAAGCAAATAACCAGTACAATTATACTTGATCAGTCAGAGTGCTTGTGCAACCAAATTCTGGGCTCTTGCTCTTCACACTAACTTTGGAATTCCTCCAGCATAACAACCCTTAATGCATAGTTTCTCCTCCTCAGTCTAGTTTTCTAGATTGAGTCTAGTTTCTCTCTTCTATCCCCCTTGTATTTATGGGACAAGGTAGGCGGTTTGGATCGAGAGGTAGTTTGATTGGGAAGTTGGGGAAGTTGCAAACCAACTTCAACTAATCCCAATTCGTCAAATTAATATATTTTTTTATTACATTTTAAGATGTGCACGAGTTTTCTCAATACATAGTAGCGCACAATATGCAACTTCAGTGCTTTACAACAAGCGTTTACAAATTTTTCTAAGGTGTGCGATACTTTCCTTAAGGCAAAGTAGGGCATACTAGTTGGTGTGCGCGCCTTTCATGCTTGTAGAGTAGTGCACATGTCCTGATGTGCGCTAGTTTGCTATACAAAGAGTAGGGCACATGTCAAAATGTCAGATAAAACAGGGTTTTGTCAGCTGCAGAGAGGTAAGTACAGTCCATGCATCACCTAGGCCAACCTAGCTCTTCAATCCATGTTGTCCTTTTGTGTGATCGATAGCGTAATGTGATCACGGACGGAGAAGTGCAAATTTGACCTATAATAGATAGCATAGAATTCTTTCTTTTACAACATAGCAGATTGCTTTTAGAAGATAAGAGAACACCAAAATGCTCTTGGTGAAGATACAGAAGCAATAGAGAAGAGAGATCAATCGGAGAAGCGCATTTCCTTCAATAATAATATCCTGCACACAAAGATAAGTGCCTTTCCTTAAAAGGAGAACATAATTTGCTTCACATTGGATTCATCAATCCTATATAACATATTTATACATTCTTCTCTTCTATTTTTATCTTCTAAATTCAGGATGAACTCGCCCTCAAACTGGATGTATCAATATTGCATGTAGAGGTGTGCCCCACTTCTCATGCAGTGCTTTGTCTCATTGAGCTGTCACTTAGAATGAACTCGCCTCTTAACTGAAAGCTTGCCCACTTAGTTAGGTGGCTAACTTAAGTGTCGTCACTAAGTTAACTCGATCTTCTTTGTTGTCACTTAGTTAAGTCTTTAACTGATTCTTGATAACATCACTGTAGTGATCAATTCAAGTTCTCCTTGATTTACTGAAGTGTTGTCTTTTAGTTTAACTAAAGTGAAAACACTTTAGTTAACTAGTCCTTCTTATTTAACACTTAGTTAATTGAAATCATGCTGATTGATTTACTTGAAGTGACCACTATGAGTTCTTTAGTTAACTGAGGAATATCTTTAATTGATGCTTTAACTGAATCATTGATTGCAGCATACATTGATACTTAACTGAAGCTTTATAACTAAAGATTTAACAATTTGATTTCTCTTTAATTAGCTGAAGTGTCTGCATGGGAAATTTCAAATTCTCTTGATATATATGATTTATATTTTATTTCTTTATCTCTTACTGCATGGCCAATATGTGCTAACTTTAATTATCCATCACATTACATCATACTAAGAAGAATTATCAGGTGTTGTGATCATATTATATTATTTTGGACCAAATAATCATATGCTAAAGTAATTCACTTTAGAGGCGATCAATATCTAAAGGAGATTTAATATCAATTGGTGATCAAGGTTAATAATACATCACACAACATTAAATTCTTTTAAAAAGTAAAGAATGACCTTTATATGGAAGGTCCACCTCTATACAAGAGTTCCATCTCATGGATACCTTTATACCGAAGTTTCACCTCTATACTGGATGTCCATCTCATGGATACCTTTATACAAAAGGTTCACATGAGAATCATGAATTGACACACAAGTCAGGAGCCTTGTCCAACAAGACTTTACAACATCATTACTTTGATAAGTTACCTCTATACGGGAGGAATAACCTTTACATAGAAGGAAATCAAAGTGCTTACATCTATATGGGAGGATCAATCTTGGCTACACAAGATTGGTTTGGAGAATGTCTCCTGATGCTGTATATTTAACAAAGAGCTCCAGTGTGTATGAATATACATAAAGCACCAGCTTACAATAACATATTTACTAATATAGAGTATACTTTCAAAACAAAATTAAAAATATGATCCAGTTTGTTTTGCATGCAAGAAGGCATGACCCTATATTTATTCCCCTCAATTAAAAAAAAATGAGATGTAACACCCCTAGTTTCAACCCGTAATTGTAAAATGTATCTTTTGTTGATGTAAAGGATGGAAGCCAAGAACAAAGGGTCATGATGACCAGAACACTGTAATTATGTACATAATATAAATATCTAACAACTACAGAGGAAGGGCAGATGAATATGTGATGGGGGGCTATGATTCCATGAGAGGGGAAGTGCTAAGGGGATAAGGGGAAAGAAGACCATGGTAGGTTAACTCCTTTATCTTATCCCTAGCCATTAAATTCCTAAAACTTGATGAGGGAATATGTTTTGAACAAGAATCCATCTATCATCTTGAATCCATCCATATAAAAATGGACACTTGAGTTATGGATAGGGTTTGTTGTTCGGGGAATACATTAAGGCATGCGTGCCTTCTACCAAAGAGAGTTCATACTTTATGAGGAAAATATAGAAACTGTTGGCACTTTTCCTTAAGCCAACAATTTATTAAGACAACTTAAAATAATAAGAACATATTTACTGAAACATCCTTTCTGCAATTGAAAATAACAATAACCAATGCATGGAAGATAAAAAGAACTCAAATATTCTTCATTAATCCTAAAAACCCATGATTACATCAATTGCAAGAAAAGGAGTTGTGGAAAAACAACAAGATTTTCCTTCTCTTACCACCTGAAACTTTACAAAGAAAGATAAGATATTTACAATGATGAATGAGTGATAATGACTTACCAAACACTCCTATTTATACCATGCCTATGAAAAAGGGTAATTATTACATTTACCCACTTTTACATTAAAATATTCATTTAAACCCCTTAATTAATGGAATATCCCATAAAAATCCCCAAAAATCCATAAAAAATGACCCATTAGCACAATAATGACCATTACAATGAGCAATTAGGATCCAATAGGTACCCATCGCTATCCATTAACTCGTCTTTGAGTCAATCAATACTGAAACTATGTCCTTTTGTTGAACTACTTTAATCTACCTGATACTCTTTTGGCACCTTCCTTTCATGGGCACAACCTTTTCTTCTCTCTTTTCTGCTCCGAAACCACTTCACTCTTCTCTTGGCGTAGCCTACTCAGTTGGACATCACCTCCGCAACTTATTCTCTATTGTGGCCTCCTCAATTGCCCTCACCTGGTGGAGTAGATCACTAACTCGATATCAAAGTCCAATCCTCTACCATATATCTCCCTATAGTTATCAATCCATATTACTAGAATGCCTCAGAGACTATATTGGGAAACCAACAAGTGTGCTAGGAAATTATATATAAAACATTTTGTTGGATATTTAAAGAAGTGAAATAACTTGCTTTTATCAATGAAAGGAGTAACAATTTACCATGTGTAAAATGTAATTTGCAAGAGATATACATATACATGTTTCAGGATTGTGAAACATGAGTAATGTAAAGATTTAAAAATTAGAGCAATCCTAAGTATAATTAGTCTAACTATTCATAAACTAAGATTGTGCATATGTGTGCTTTGCATATTCTTATATAGAGAATTATGGAAGATTAGATGGTAATTTCTATGTATAAAAGTTGGTATAACTCACAATGTAAAAAAAAGGACATTGAGAAAATGTGAAAGAGCCATTGATTAGAACAATAAAATATATACTTTCTTAATGTTAATGAAATATTGGAGGTAGCAATTCGAGAATGAAAGAAATGTTAATCTTAACTATACATAAGGTGAGGATGTGCATGTGTATGCTTTACATATCCTTACCCCCTCACCACTCACTCTAAAGTAAAGCTCCTACATTCACATCCTCACCCCCTCGGAAGGTGGTTGGTTGGGAGGTAAGGTTATACAAAACACACACATGCAAATTCTCACCCCTACCACCCACCCTTATTGGGTAAGGATAAATCACTCACGGCTAAATAAGAAAAGTGAAACTTTGAAAGAAATAAGAGCAAGTAAAATTTTTATAGTACCATTGTTGACCATTTAAAAAAAAGTCGCATTGTCTTCAAACCAATTTAATTACATAATTATGAAAATCAAGATAAAGTGCAACAATGCAAGAGACTCTCAAAACATTATGACAATACTTTGATTTTTTCCTCATCTATACAAATGTGTGTTCTAATGGGAAATTCCTTATCTATACAAATTTGTGTATTAATGGTGAAAAACCTTTTCATATGCTAAATGCCAATTATTTCTCAATACATAGATAAGGAACATATCCCATATATGTGTGGTCTAAAGACAAGTGGCAAACTAATTAAACTTGTGTTAACACAAAGACCCAAGTTCAAACCAACCCTATGGGTGGGGATAAGGCTAGATGTAAATCCTACATTATTTTATAACATAGAAATACCCCACAACTTAGTTGAAAGGACAAATATAAATTACTATAAACAACATATATATATATATAAGAAAATATATAAACAATTATAGTGTGATGACATGTACAAGGATTGGCAGATTATGACATGGTCAAACTAGGGTATGCCATGTAGGGTCCAAGTCAAATATGATGCCACATCACCACCACCACATGACGTGTCAAATCAGTCAAGTGCCACGCCAATATATATATATATATACAGAGAGAGAGAGAGAGAGAGAGAGAGAGAGATTATGACATGGTTGAACTAGGGAATGCCATGTAGGGTCCAAGTCAATTACAATGTCACATCACCACCACCACATGACATGCTATATCAGTCAGATACCCCACTAGTACATTATATATATATATATAAAGTTTGGAGCAAAAATCTTATTTTGGCTATAACAAGAACATATTAACTCAAAAATCGTTTAAATTTAAGATGTTTTTCCACAATAAAGAGAACTACAAAAATGCTAGAGATAAAGGTGTGAACCCGTTCAACTCCAATTTTCAAAAAAGGAAATTTGTGACTTTCAAAACTTGTATTTAGTTATTATATATAACTAAATATAAATAGCAAAATATATCAACCATCATAAACAATTAAAAAATGACTCATAAAATTTTAAAATCTTAATATTTATTTAAAAATTTTAAATTTTAATAATATTACTCAAGCCTTAATGTATCTCCTCCCTTACCATAAATATCAAAGACCCTTTTATGAGAGATGTGCTATTTTAATTCATTCACTCACCGTGAAGAAACTTTGTGATTGTTTGATTGTTAAGTCATGTGTTATTTTAATCCCAAACAAATCTAAGAGGATTTCCAATGTTAATATGTAAATCATCATTGTTGTTGACAAGTCTCATTAGGATACTTGACATCGTGACATATTGTTTGACATGGATCCAACCAATAAGCATGGAAATTATTCCAAATCTCAAACAATTTGTGTGTGCAGTCGTCATAGGAAAGGGAGGATGAGATTAAAGGTTTCACATTGACTCTATTTGTATTATGTTGAAAAGTGGGATAACAAATCAACGAAGTGCATTTTATATGATGTTACTTTTCAAACAAGTAAATTTCTGATTTTGCATTGGTGGAAGGGTGAGTTTCTGATTTTGCATTGGTGGAAGGGTGAGTTCAATTTGTTGAGATAGCATATTTTAAGAATTTTGGGATTTTCCTATGCTTTAAAATAAATAAATATGTGGCATCTATTATATCCATTTTAATCATGTGGGTGTTTTGGATAAGATTTTGTTACCTAAATTTCAATGATGTCTTTAAAAAAATGTTAAAATGTATTTGGTTAGAAAACTATATCATATTTGATGTTGAAAAAGAAAGATCTCTTTATTATTTTGTTTTCCAACTTTCTATTTTGGTAATCAATAAACATCCAATATCCAATAGTAGAGATTGATTCACCCATGACATCACAAATTTAAGATATACCAAAAACCTTAACTTTATTAAGATTGTTGATTACTTGCATACATTATCCCATTTTCCTTTGGTTTATTAAAAATATAATTTATTATTAATATATTTTTGAATAAATGAATGGAGAATGTGAAAGTGAACAACAAATATTATGCACCAAACATCAGAGAAATTAATGTTATATATGTCGATATATATAGTATTGGATCTAAACATATATGCTGAGATATATACTGTGGTTGTGATATATACCATTGCAATTGAAGTCATTCAAATCCAACGGTATATCTCTCAACATATACAACATTAATTGCTATGTTGTTGGGTGCATAATGTTTGTCATTCACTTTCACATTCCTCTTCACCATTAAATAAGTTGTTGCTAAATAATATGAAAATAAATGTCAAACATTATACATCCAAAAGTATAGCAATTAACATTGTATATGCTAAAATATATATAATTAGATTTAAAATCACAAAATAATTAACATTAACTTAAATTTTATATTACTTCAAACTTTAATTAAAACCACCTCTAATTAACATAAAAATGTCAAATTTACTATTAAGTATATTAAATATATAATGTTATTCATTTTCACATTCCCTTTCTTATTAATTATAAATTATACTTATAAATAAATAACTATATAATATGTAAATGTTATTAACAACTTTGAATAAAGAGAATGTTAGTATATCCTAGGTTTTGTGATGTCATGGATGAAATCAATATAATTTTTATGCCATACAAGTGTAATATAATTATGTCTAGTGTTTGACAACTTGCACAAGATTTATTGAAAATATTCAACTTTACAAGTCTGCTTGAAGTAGACAACACAAGAGGGATAGTTCCCCATTGCCATCAATCCCATCTGCACTCAATTATGTTTAAGCAGAGCATCACAACACGTACAGTTCCCCATTACCATCAATCCCATTGTCCTACTCCAAACGTTTATATTCAATGATATGGTGAAAACCTAAATTCCTAACCCATCATTCGTAGGTGATCACCTCCACTAAATTCCTAACCCATCATTATTGGTCTTCCTCTTTGAATTGGGTTGTTGTATACGTAAAGTAACTTCCCATTCATTTCATTATTGTGGGGCTTGCTCTTTCTTTTGAGTTGTTATACAAGTAAGCTAAACCTCTAATTCATCATTGTGGGTCCTATTTATATGTTCATATTATAATAAAAAATAATGATATTAGTGTTGTTATTATTATTATTAATTTTTAGTTTTAAATAAATTTTTTATTATAAATAATGTCATTATAAGATTATTTTATAAAAAATATAATTTTTTTAAAAATAAATTTATAAAATTTTATAGTAATATTGTCTCAAAATATTTCATTTATTTATCTATAAAAAATAAAAACAAATTAAAATTTCTTATGAACTAATTAGAATCAGTGGGAAATTAATTTTAAGCACAATGATCAAGGATGTGAATGGTGAGACTCATTTCGAGATTAATTTTTATATCGGATCTATTAAGCTTTGATGAGACTTGACAAATCATTTTAAGGTATATATTACAACCTCATTTTAGCAAATTTCTTATAAATGGTTGCTTGCATGTAGTTTAAAATCAATGGACACACAGGCCACTATGCCATGTAATGGCTCTTTGTAGTTGATACAATAAAACTTCATTTTACATGTTATTGAAGTACAACAATGGCTATTAGGTCAAGGGTTCACCAAAGCTAATCATGCTCTATGCTAACCCATGAATCTTCTGCTAATCATGCTCTATGCTAACCCATGAATCTTCTGGTACCTTTGCATGGGATCTTTCCATTGTTTAAGGCTATTCCTTAGGTTGAGCTTGGGATATCCACTAAACCAACTAGGATGTGGCTATATATGTAATTACTTATTTTGTATGCCTTGTACATGTCCTTGAGTCAACAGTTGTATGTGTTGGGTGTCATTGGAATATCCTAAAAAAATAGTGACCAATATACATGTTGATTTGTCTTCTTCATCAATTACCATTGAGACAAAGTTATGTTGGAAAATATTGTTAAGGATTGTAACGGTTATGAAAATCCCTAGACCGATAGTTTATGTGCATTGGTTTTGTTTCAGTTGTTTACTTGAGGCATTGTTAGGGAAATTCTTCAACATTTTTCAAACATTCCCATGTGTTAGATAAGAGTCTAGTTCATGGATAGGAAGTGGTAAGGGAGGAGTTGACCGACTAACACTTACTCCAAGAAAAACATAATAGATTATTGACTTAACATCATCGCAAGAGGAGAAAAAGAAACCACATTGTTGCTAGTAGTGTTGAGTGTGAGGGGGATAACTCCTCATCCCTCTAGATTTCAAGCAAATAATGTGTTTTCAAAGTGAAGGGGGAGTAAATTTGATTTTAATCATTGCATGTGCTCCCTATTTTCCACTGCTACTAAAAGTTGGTTGTTTCCATTGTTGCGGTGGGAGGAGTGATGATTATCATCACCCCTAATCATTACCCCCTCCCCTTCCTCCATGTTATTTGTGTGTCTCACATGTAGCATGGAGGAAGAGAGAGAGGTAGTGATCATCATTCCCCCCCTCCTATGCATCACCAAATAAAACCACTTTGCATGTACGACCTAATTAATGCATCAAGGAAAGAGGATAATGGTGAGAATCACCCATCCCCTCCCTCCATATTGAAACCTAGTTGGTTCAGTGGATATTCTAATCTCAACTTACAAGGTGACCTCATATAATGGAAACAACCTATGTCAATTGTAAGTAGATTCTCAAGTTAGTACAAAGGATGATTACCTTTGGTGGATCCTCTACCAGATAACTATTGTAGTACTTGATTGGGATGTGAAATTGGGCTTCTATTAGATTAAGTCTAAAAACCCATTGGATGGCTTACTGAGCCTTATTTCCACTTTTAATATTTAAGTCAACAAGTCTTTATAAGAAAGTCGGCATGATTTTCAATTGGGTGTAGCCTGAGTGGTTGTGGGATGGAGTCTCACCCTTCCTACCTAGGTTTTATTCTTGTAAGTGAGTACATGTGGAACTCATAATGAGAATATTGTTGTAATGGATTCATTCCCTGTTGTTGACTTGGCCTTGTGCCCTGCAGAATCTAGGGTTTACCCTAGATACCATCCTCAAAATGAGGGGAAGTACTTGGGGGTTTTCATTGGACTTTATATCTTAGGAAAAAAAAGAAACTTGTTATGGTAAAGTCATAATATACTCTCTATCATTATAATAAATGGACGGTTCATTGCTTCCTCTCAATGACAAATAAATATAAGATTAAGATGAACTAGGTGGTCTCATAATTCACATTGTTAACCAATGTGCTTAGAACCCAATTCCAATTGATTATGCTCGGTTAGTGAGAAATATCGGTTGGGTATCTTATACTATCACTGCTATTAAGAGATTCTAGTTTCATGGTCGATTTTTATCCTAATGTATTATTTGGTGTACTATTTATGGATCATTGGGATGCATTATAGATTGTAGCAACAATTATAAATTCTAGTATGTAAGTTTTCTAACAATCAACACCAATTATACATCATATTATGTATTCGACCAATGTTACACATTAGCACAAAATGCCACTCCATCCTCCACCAAACAATGCACCAAAATTAGAAAAATATTTGAGTTTCAACACTATATCATGGTGGCCTATGCACACTTACATTAGGAAAAAATAACCTTGCTGATTTTTATAAATAGAACTCTAATGCATTTATCAATAGGTATGTTGAGTATAGAGAATAAAGGAATTTAAATAGAGTTGAGAGTAAAGTTGAAAGTAATGCAGTAACTTTGTGCATTATGTTTTAATGAAGTTTAGTCCCAAGTCTGTTAGGATAGTGTGTTTGTTGAAGTAATGCATAGAGGATATCTCATCCCACCCATCAATACTTTATTTTTTATTACGCATCATCTTATTGTCTTTAACATACCTTTGTAGCATGCTATGGTGTTAAATATTGCATCCATATATAATGCAACTAAAGCAAAATTTTCTTAACTTAGACTTTACTTTCAACATTTTGTGGTGGATCAATAGAAAATTTAGGATCTGCAATTGATGCCATCATGGTTGATAGGGTATTGTTCCACTTTGTGTTCTTAACTAGTACAATAGTTATATATTCAAATTATTTGTCCCTTTCTTTTGTGTGAGTAAGTAAATGATTTGGGAAATGAAGATTCACTACATGATTATACTAACAAGTTATAGAATGAAGAACATAACAATGTGGGTCTATCATGTATAATGTCAATAAGACAAGATTTTGGTAATAGCTTAATATGGATTCCTTATAATGATTAGAATTTACAATGGAGCTTGAGATCATTGCACTAAATTTCCCTTATAATATTAGGTTGACAACTCTCCCTACCAAGAGATGATATACTACAAGGGTGACCTCAAGCAAGGAGACATGAATCACTTTATTTGATTGTCAATATAAATTGAAATTTGTCTCTATACCTTCTAGCAAATATTTTTGTGGAACCTCTAAAAAATTGTCTCCTTTATCCATTTATAGTGGAGGTGGGCGTCCAAATGTTTTAGTGGAGGTTTTTTCTTAGTGCTCTTGAATTTTTAGACTGCAGCAGTGTGCTACACAATCATACAAACTAGTGCATTAAATAACACAATGCACCGATAATGAAATACCCCATTTTCTTGTTGAAAAAATATGTATATTTTAGTTTTTCAAAAAACTAACCAGTGTTCCACAAGTAAATAAATGCCATGGTGTGCTATTATTATAGTAGTGCCCCAATACATCCATGTACATAAAGCATCGAATCACGATAAAAAAAATTATCAATAAAAATTTGGTTTTTATTTAAAAAAACACTAAAAAGAGACTTCGATGCATTTTTGTTTCCAAAATGCCTCAGAGCATATAGCTATATGGAGCACAAGAACAAAATTTTTAAAATATTACATTTTTAGCAATTTATCAATGCACTCAAATATACAAAGTGTGTTAATATTTGGTTGAGATTTTATCTTTAATTCTTTTAGATGTAGAAACTTGAAGCACTGAGACAATTCAATCACATGAAATTCATACAACCATAACACAAGATATACCCTGGAAAAATCCTCAAAACAATGAGAACTAAAATCCCCAACAACTCTTCTCAGTATAATATTATGGATAACAGAGAATGCTTTATTGTACAACATAGCAGATTGCTTTAGGAAGATAAGAGATCACCAAAAAACTATTGGTGAATATATCAAAGCAATATAGAAGAAATATCAATCAGAGAAGTTCCTTTCCTTCAATAATAATATCCTGCACACAAAGAGAAGCACCTTTCCTTCAAAGGAGAAGACAATTCACTTCACATTGGATTCATCAATCCCGTATAACATATTTATACATTCTTCTCTTCTATTTTTATCTTCTAACTTCAAGATGAACTCACCCTCAAATTGGATGTATCAATCTTGCATGCAGAGGTGCACCCCACTTCTCATGTAGTACTTTATCTCACTGAGTTGTCACTTAGGATGAACTCGCCTCTTAACTAAAAGATTGCCCACTTAGTAAGGTGGCTAACTTAAGTGTTGTCACTTAGTTAACTATATCTTCTTTGTTGTTACTTAGTTAACTCTCTTTAATTGATTCTTGATAACATCACTATAGTTATCAATTCGAGTTGTCCATGATTTACTGAAGTGTCGTCTTTTAGTTTAACTAAAGTGAAAACACTTTAGTTAACTAGTCCTTCTTATTTAACACTTAGTTAACTGAAATCATGTTGATTTATTTACTTGAAGTGACCACTGTGATTTCTTTAGTTAACTGAGGCATATGTTTAACTGATGCTTTAACTGAAGCATTGATTGAGGCATACATTGATACTTAAATGAATATTTAAAATTTTTAGTTCTCTTTAATTATCTGAAGTGTTTGTATGGGCAATTTAGAATTCTCTTGATCTCTATGCTTTATCTTTTATTTCTTTCACTGCATGGTCAATATGTGCTAAATTTAATTATCCGTCACATTACATTATACTAAGAAGAATTATCATATGGTGTGATCATATTATAATATTTCAGACCAAATTATTAGATGCTAAAGTAATTCACTTTGGAGGTGATCAATATCTAAAGGAGACTTAATAGAAACTGGTGATCATGGTTAATAATACACCACACAATATTAAATGATTTTAACAGGTAAAGAATGACCTTTATACGGAAGGTCCACTCTATATGGGAGGTTCATCTCATGGATACCTTTATACTGAAGGTTTACCTCTATACGGGAGGTCCATCTCATGGATGGATACCTTTATATGGAAGGTTCACATGAGAATCATGACTTGACACACAAGTCCGAAGCCTTGTCCAACAAGAATTTACAACATCATTACTTTGATCAATTACCTCTACACGGTAGGAATAAAATTTACACTGAAGGAAATCCAAGTGCTCACCTCTATACATGAGGATCAATCTTGGCTACACAAGATTGGTTTGGAGAATGTCTCCTGATGTTGTATATTTAACACTCCCTCTCAGCGAGGGAGGCATTCTTTTCCATACCAAGCTTGTCTCGGAAGTACCTAAACGTTCTCACTAATAGAGGCTTTGTTAACACATCTACAATATGCTCATCAGTAGCAATGTACTGAAATTTTACTGTACCTTTCTGGACCATGTCTCAGATGAAGTGATACTTCATTTCAATGTGCTTTGGCTTGTCATGAAACACTGGTTTTTCAGAAATCTTGATGCAACTCTGAATGTCACACCTAATAACTGTGGGCTCAATATTTTCACCGAACAACCCTACAAGTAGCTTTCTGAGGCACACTACTTCTAGAAAGGAAACACTAGCAACTATGTATTCTACTTCGGTAGTGCTCTAGGCTACGGAGCCCTGCTTCATGCTGGACCAAGATATCATAGTTGATCCTAGGCTATAACAGTAGCCAAATGTACTCTTACGGTCCACAATGATTCCTCCTCAGTCTGAGTCCTTATAACCAAGTAACATGAATCCTCCACTGGAGGCATATCTGAGTCCATATGAAATTGTACCTCGAAGGTACCTAAGTACATGCTTAGAAGTTGTCCAGTGTCTGTGTCTTGGAGCAGACATAAATTGACTCAGAATGCTCACAACATAACTATATCAGGCCTCAAATGTATCAAGTACATTATCGAGCCTATAATATGTCTATACAAAGTGGCATGTACAGGATCCGATTTAGATCTTGACTCATGAAGTTTCCTCAAATTGGAAACCATCAGTGTAGTCATAGATTTGCAATCTATCATGCCAAACCTACACAATATATCCATAGTGTACTTCCCTTGAGATAGAAAATTTTCATCTTTTCTTTTCCAAATATCAAGGCCAAGAAAGTAGTGCATCAGACCTAAGTCTTTCATCTCGAACTCTAAGGTGGGTTCCCTCTTGCACCAAGCAATTATATGTTCCTCTCTAGTGAGAAAAAAATCATCAACATACATAACCAATATCAACGGTTGGTTCTTCACTACTTTGAAGTACAAATTTAGATCAACTTCACTCTTTATGAAACCCAGTTTCTGAAGGTAGCTATCAATTCTAGAGTAGCACTCCCCGGGGGCTTCCCTAAGCCTATATAGAGATTTCTTTAGCTTGCAAACATGGGACTCCTTCTCAAGCACCAAAAATAATTCAGGCTCCCAAATATAAACCTCTTCCTCAACCTCACCATTGAGGAAGGCTATCTTCACATCCATTTGGTGAAGTTTCCATCCTAGAATAGATGCAAGTGCAATCATTGCTCAGATTTTGGTGTACCTTACCACTGGGGAAAAGGTCTCATCATAATCGATGCCTTCTTTCCGAGAGAAACCTCTAGCAACAAATCTGGATTTATAATTCTCAATGCTACCATCCACATCATGCTTCATCTTGTAAATCCATCTGGAATTCATAATGGACTTCCTATCAGGTTTGGGAACAAACTACCAAACATCATTCTTCATTATAGAGTTGTACTCTTTTGTCATTGCATCTTTCCAAACTTGCTTCTTTGTAGCTTCTTCATATGAGGATGGTTATGAATCACTAATGTGACTCATCAGTGCAACATACCCTGAATATCTGTCAAGTTTATTGTGCTCTCTAGATGAGCTTGCTGGTGCTCCATGTTTCTCTGCATTTTGTAATATGTCTCGGCACCAAGCAAATATTCTTTTAGCGGGAGGTTCATCAAGTGACCTCCCAATCAGTTCTACTGTTTCTTCAGGAGCTAGCGAATCTGAGGCATCTTCTAGTTTCTCCCTCTGAACCTCTGAAGGAGGAGAATCAGACTTGGGATCCTCCATGTCTGAATCACATTGAATCTCTATCGATCTTTTGGAAGCAACTTCCTCATGGAAGGTAACATCTCGTCTGAATTCAATGTGTCTCTCACCAGGTACATATATTCAATATGCTTTGGATGAATCACTATAACCCACACAAGTTCCTTTCTTTCCAGAAGGCTCCATATGCATTCTCTTTTATTTCGGTACATGAATGTATACTGGGATCTCGAATATCCTCAAGTGTGAAATGTCTGGCTTCTCACCAGTAAACGCTTCTTCTTCTTTCTTCTCATCTAGAATGACATGCGGTTTTGTATTATCTATGTACATAGATGTACGGGTGGCTTCCTCCCATAATGAGGTAGACATATATTGATCATGCATCATGGATTTTTCAATCTCGCATATGGTTCTACTCTTCCTTTTGGTAACCCCATTTTCCTGAGGGTTGTATGGTACTGTTAAGTGTCTACATATTCATGCATCACTACATAGCTCATTAAATGCATGTGAATCAAATTCACCTCCATTATTAGACCTTAATGCATGGATGTGATTTTCTTTCTGATTTTAAACTAGGGCTTTAAACTCTTTAAATTTGCTAAGATTTCACTTTTAGCCTTCATGAAATAAATCTATGACTTCCTAGAAAAATCATCTATGAACAATAGATAATATAAGAAGCCACTCAGGGAAGGAGATGACATGGGACCACATACATCAGGATGTATTAAATCTAAAATCCCTTTAGATCTAGTAGTATTGCTAGAATTTTTTTTCTTAATATTCTTCCCAAGTGCACAACCCCAACATACACTATCATGCTCAAAATCAAATATGGGCATACCTTTACCATATTTTGAAGTCCTGGTAGCGCTTTGTAGTGTAGGTGTCCAAGCATTCGGTGCCATAGCTCACATGGAATGATAGTGTGGGGAATAATAGCTTGAATGTACTTCTCGTATACCTTGTAGAGTTCTCCCTCTCGAAGTCCAATCACAACAACAGATTCTAGGATTTTGTTCTTTGGCCATAAAAGTGCTTTGTTATCCATAAAGATAAATCAGAAGCCTTTATCTTCAAGAACTGAAACTAAAAGGAGGTTCTTCTTCAATCCTAGAACATATAGAATGTCCTCCACATGTAGAATATGACTGGTGCTCAACTGGAATGAGGTAGATCCAACTCCTTGTATCAAATATGTTGAGTTGTCCCCCAACTCTACCATGCATGTGAACTCTTTCTCCTTTAAATCAGTGATGGAACTCTTGTAACTAGGCATATGTTTGGATGTACCACTTCCAATCAACCATGTGTCTACGTTTGTGACGACAGATCCCGGAAGGGATGAGACAAGGTAAAATTCCCTTCTTGTCTCCTTTTCTTTGGATGCATTCTTTTGAGTGATTTCATCTTCTATGGTGGTAGAAGCATGAAAATTTCCTTTCCGATTTGATTTTCACTCTCTTGAGAAATGGCCTTTCTTGTTGCAATTGAAACATCTAGCTTTTGACTTGTCAAATCCTTTGTTGAAATCCTTCTTCTTTGGATGAGAGAACTTCTTTTGGAGGAAGGGTTTCTTTCCTTTCTTCATTCTTGGCATGAGGGAAATGTTTTTTCTTTGATGCACACTAACTTGCTCTAGATTCACACCTCCTCTTGGAGGAAATCATGCCACAACCTTTCGAAGTTAGTTTGTACCTCTCTTCTATTTACCACAACCAATAATGTCTCCCATGAGGATGGGATACCATCAATATTGGTTTGGAGAAGATCATCTTCATCCACCACTACTCTAATACTAGCAAGTTGATCTCTTAACTGAGAGATCTTGGTGAATAAGAAGACTATTGTCTCATCCATATCCATCTTTAAGTTTCGAAGCTTATTCTTCAATGGCCTCGTTTGATGCAGGGCCTTCTTCTCATATAGATTAGTCAATGTATCATAACATTCTTTCGCATTCTTCAGGGGTGTGATCACGTGCATCAAGTTATCTTTTACTGAATCATATATGATCGGTTTGGACTTAGATTGATTCTTCTTGAAGTTGATGCGCCCTACATTAGATGTAAGATCCTCCACCACAATGGATACATAGCCATCCAAGTCATGTTCCTCTAGGATGTTGAGAATCCTCTACTTCCAAGTGTTGAAGTTTGAAGTGCACTCAAGATGGTCTTCCAGACATACAGATATTGATGTCATGGTCTTCAAATATTGTGCTCAGCTTCTCAGGATCTACGTAGGCTGCAACTAGCATACAAAACTGAGCTCCTTCATGCACTGAGATCTGATACCATGTTAATATTTGGTTGAGCTTTGATCTTTAATTATTTTAGATGTAGAAAATTGAAGCACTGAGACAATTCAATCACAAGAGATTCATACAACCATAACACAAGATATATCTTGGGGAAAATCCTCAAAATAATGAGAACAAAAAATCCCAGCAACTCTTCTTAGTATAATATAATGGATAGAAGATAATGGTTTCTTTTACAACATAACAGATTGCTTTCAGAAGATAAGATATCACCAAAAAAATCTTGGTGAAGATACACAAGCAATAGAGAAGAAAGATCATTTGGAGAAGTTCCTTTCTTTCAATAATAATATCCTGCACACAAAGAGAACTGCCTTGCCTTCAAAGGAGAAGAGAATTCGCTTCACATTGGATTCATCAATCATATATAACATATTTATACATTCTTATCTTCTATTTCTATCTTCTAACTTTAGGATGAACTTGCCCTCAAACTGATGTATCAATATTGCATGCAGAGGTGCACCCCACTTCTCATGCAGTGCTTTATTTCACTGAGCTGTCACTTAAGATGAACTCGCCTCTTAACTGAAATCTTGACCACTTAGTTAGGTGGCTAACTTAGGTGTCGTCACTTAGTTAACTAGATCTTCTTTGTTGTCACTTAGTTAACTCTCTTTAACTGATTCTTGATAACATCACTATAGTGATCAATTCGAGTTCTCCTTGATTTACTGAAGTGTTTTCTTTTAGTTAACTAGTCCTTCTTATTTAACACATAATTAACTGAAATCATGCGGATTGATTTACTTGAAGTGAATAGTGTGAGTTATTTAGTTAACCGAGGCATATATTTAACTGATGCTTTAAATGAAGCATTGATTGTGGCATACATTGATAATTAGATGAAGTTGTAATGTCCCTTGTTAGGAATTTTATTAAAATGGCAATTTTTCACTTTTTTTTCCCTAGTTCGACCTCTGACTAGTTTTGAGCTCTAGGTCTCCAAATTGCTCCAATTGCTCCCAAATATTCTGAGACGGTATATGGATGATGTTAGAAAATAAATATGTGTTTCATGGATTCTTTTGGACCTATAAAATACTTCTGCAAATCCTCTTTCGATTCTGTCCAATGTAGGGAACTTTAGTAGTAATTTCCCTTTGACTAGTATTGGTCTCTAGGTCTCAAATTGGCTCCAAATGCCTTCAAATATTCAAGGAAGGTGTATGATTGATATTAGGACTTGAATATGATTTTAAAGGATTATATATGGCCACCAAAATACCTCTACAAACTCTCTTAAGATTCTGGACCAAGTATGCAATTTTACTAGTAATTTGGGGTTCAAATCCCCCTGGGGTAAGTACTGAAAATGGCTTCCCAAATGCCTCCAAACCCACTCGAATTTATGAAAAGAGGTAGGTTATGTCTCAAGTATTTTATTAAGGTCTCATATGCACCATTAATCAGTTATTAATTTTGTTCTAACCTTCTCCCAAACAGCAGCAAAAACCACTAATTCGACCCTTGGGGAAATGGCACCAAATCTTCTCCAAATGTAAATAAACTGAGTAAAATGACTTCAAATGCTTGATTATTGAACATGAAACTTGTATAATACATCAATAAAATTCCATTAATAAATAAACCATTAGTATTTTACTTATCCATTCGAATCCATCAACATTACATTGGTTCACAACAAGGTAGTGGGGAAATGACAATGTTCTTTCATTAAAAATGCGATTTATACATTTCTACTTGGAATTTCGACCTGAAACTTTCTGGAGATTAAGAACAGAGTATTTAATTCATATTAAAAAATAAATGGGGCATTATAAGCTCCCCCAAAGAATACAATATCTCACCAAAAACACCCTCCCTCAAGGAGCAAGAATATGCCTTCAAAACTAGAAATGGTTGAGAGAATGTGATGCATTAGAAGAAACCATGATCTTCCCTATAGCTTACACCTGCAACAAATGACTCAATTAAATCTCCAAATGAAAGGTCTGAATGGCCTTTCCAATTATCAACTTGGATGGGAATCTTTCACCCTCGAAATTGGCTAAGGCAAGAAACTAGTCATCCACTAGCTCTCCCTCTTCACAAATGCAATTGCAAATTTCTCAAATGTTCAAAAGATGGTTTCATTCTTTGTTATTGAAATTTATAAACCTCCAATGTCCTCTATGGGTTGAATTCCTTTCAAGAAACTCATGCCAACTCAAGTTGGGAAGAGATTCCAAAGAACGCCACTTGTACAACAATTCCTAGTCTCCCACTTCCACCAAATCACATGTGGAAGCTTCTTAGCTTCCCTAACTCCCTTGAGCGCCCTCTTGGAGGCTATTTTTAGCCCTAACATGTCATATATTTCATATGTCAACCTTCAGGTCTGATTTTTGTCATAGGTGTCATAGCATCTTCATCATTGTTGTCATAGAGCTAGGGAATCTAGCCCAAGTGTCTCACTAGCTCCAAATTGGCTCTTCCTCTTCCATGAGAGTTACTCTCCCTCTACATTTCGACCTTGGATGAGTCATGAAATGAATAACACCTTTTTAAATCCCCCAATTATTTTACCATTCGCCTTGAATTCGAATTGGTGAGAGAATGATTCCAAGTGTAGTGGGGAAATCTAGCCATATGTGGGTCCCCTTCCTCCATGTGTCTTCATGATAAAATGCCACTTTGATTTTCACTTGTATATGTTTATTTATCTCCTTTATTAAATATTTATGCCATTCTAATGTTCAAACATCATTTATTATTCCCCTTATTCCAAATCCCAAAGCTTCCACCCCAAACCTAGGAAACTAGTAATTTTCCTCCTTGGCAATTATTTGACCCTTAGCATCAATTTGACAAACTCTAATGAATATTTCCAATGTGCTTAGGCCATTGTGACCCAATGCCAATTTGGGACATGACATAAGATTTAACAATTCGAGTTCTCTTTAATTAGTTGAAGTGTATGCATGGGAAATTTTGAATTCTCTTGATCTCTATGATTTATCTTTTATTTGTTTATGTTTTACTGCATGGTCAATATGTTCTAAATTTAATTATCCATCACATTACATTATAGTAAGAATAATTATCAGACGTTGTGATCATATTATATTATTTCGGACCAAATGATCATATGCTAAATTAATTCACTTTAGAGGTGATCAATCTCTAAAGGAGACTTAATAGCAACTGGTGATCATGGTTAATAATGCACCACACAACATTAAATTATTTTAACAAGTAAATCATGACCTTTATGTACATAATATAAAGATCTAATAACTACAGAGGAAGGACGGAAAAATATGTGACAGGGGGATATGATTCCACAAGAGGAGAAGTGATAAGGGGCTAAGGGGAAAGACGACCATGGTAGGTTAACTCCTTTATCTTATCCCTAGCCATTAAATTCCTAAACCTTGATGAGGGAATATGTTTTGAACAAGCCACATGGTAGGATTAAGCCATGCATTGATTAAACCACCTATTAGCTTGAATCCATGAATATAAAATGGGACATTTGAGTTGTGGAAGGGGTTTTTGTTTGGGGAATACACTAAGGCATGTATTCCTTCTGCCAAAGAGAGTTCAAACTTTAGGAGGAAAAGATAGCAAATGTTGGCACTTTCCCTTAAGCCAACAATTTATTAAGACAACTTAAAATAACAAGAACATATTTACTGAAACATCCTTTCTGCAACTGAAAATAACAATAACCAATGCATGGAAGATAAAAAGAACTCAAATCTTCTTCCTTAATCCTAAAAAAACATGATTACATCAATTGTAGGAAATGGAGTTGCGGAAAAGCCCCAAGATTTTCCTTCTCTTACCACCTGGAACTTTATAAAGACAAATAAAATATTTACAATGATGAATGAGTGATAATGACCTCCCAAACACTCTTATTTATACTATGCCCACGAAAAAGGGTAATTATTACATTTACCCACTTTTACATTAAAATATTCATTTAAACCCCTTAATTAATGGAATATCCCATAATAATCCCAAAAAATCCATAACAAATGACCCATTAGCACAATAATGGTCATTACAATGAGCAATTAGGATCCAATAGGTACCCACCGCTATCCATTGAGTCATCTTCGAGTCAATCAGTACTGAAACTGTGCCCTTCTCTTGAACTAATCTAATCTACTTGCTACTCTTCTGGCACATTCCTTTCATGGGAACAACATTTTATTCTCTCTTTTCTACTCCCAAACTACTTCACTCTTCTCTTGGCGTAGCCGACTCAGTTGGCCATCACCTCCACAACTTCTTCTCTATTGTGGCCTCCTCAATCACCCTCACCTGGTTGAGTAGATCTGTAACTCGATATTGACGTCCAATCTCTACCACAGATCTCCCTATGGTTATCAATCCATCTTATTGGAATTCCTTGGAGACTATATTGGGAAACCAATAAGTGTGCTAAGAAATGATGTTGTATATAGGGATGAACCTGATCACATTCATGTTGAACTATGAACACTACATCTATCCTCACCAAAAGAATCTAACCCTCTTTGGATTTGATTTAAGGGATCAAACTTATGCACTAGAAACATCTCATTCGAATATTGATCATCGATCTCTCTCTAACCCATCATCTTGATCGTCACATGATATATTCTAGTGTAGTTCATTATCTTATGCTAGGAGTGATTTCTCATATCAGGGAGCCATGTATAGCATCTTCTACACTATCCTCTAGGATGTTCAGCTGTGACATCCACAACTTGGATTCTCACCTATGGAATCCCCATATCCTCATATATTTTCCTATGTTATCCACAATCTACACTTAGCTTCTATCTAAATGATATCTAGTATTCTGATTTCTAACTCAACTGCAAGACGGTCACTGTCCATACATCCATGCCACTCCTCCACAATTGCATTTTGCATGCATTGGTCATCGTCTTTATCCACAACTTGCTAAATCCAATCCGTTCACCAAAATATAGTGCAAACACCAGGGTGATCAATCTTGATAGTCACACTCAAAATCAATCATCCCATTTTCCATAAAAATCATTCATCAAACCATCTTTATAGTAAGATAGTATAGCCATCGGGGTTGTAAAGCCCAATGTCTACAAACATGAAAAATATATCCCACCTGAAATTTCCATAACTCTCTAGCGTTGTGCCACAATCATGCCACAAATGGTCATAAAATCTCCATAAGAGGTCATCATCACTATATGATATTTCTACAACAATCTACATTTTTTTCCACAACATCTGCGATTCTCCCCAATACCCAAAATTGAATTCCACAACTAGAAAATCCTACAATACAATTTCTCCTCCACTAAGTTAAGTTTGTAACTTCTTAAAGTATCCACAACTCTTCAAGATCCATTTATCCATAACTCTTCACATTATCATGACTCTGATAAGAAGACAAATTAAAGTTTCAAAAATTAATGTGATGCTTCCACCTATGATTCCTCTGCAGCTACCATATTTCCACAACTAATATCATGGAGGAATTGTACAGCTCTCGAATTACTTTTTCCACAACGATTCTAGCTCATCACTTTTGTATCTTTCCATCGCTAATTTTTCCTTCCGCAGCTTCTTAAAGTATTCGACATGTTTTCTGACATTCTTTGCAACATCAAACACATCATCATAGACCAAGTACACTTTTTTGTTTTCCAATCGACCACACCATCAAGAAATCATAGAGATAATTCAATCGCATCACTGTCAGGGATGACACGTCTTCCAATCTCTACAATGAAGTTGCCTCTAATAGTTCTAGGAGAAGCTGCAAGATCTATGATTTCACCTTTCCACTTCCAAACAACAAGACCAAATTAGAGCAAATTTTTGGTCTAAAATGGACCTCATAAGAATACGATTAGCCACCTCATAAGAAAAAGAGCCACTGAATTCAAAAACCAATAGAATTTCAAGAAAAGACTCAACCATAATGGTTGACATATTTGACACTAAAACACATTTTTTTTAATTCGTGTTTTCAACATATATTACTGTCGTTTTACTCAAATTTTGAGCAGGAGCACTCATTGGATGCGGAATTAAATTATGCATCCAACGAGTACCCACACTGCATACTTTTGAGGTACCCCACCCCACAAAAAATGAGAAATACATAATAAAAAAAGTGTAAATGTAACATGCTTTTATTATTATGTATTTCTCATTTTTAGTGGGGTGGGGTACCTCAAAAGTATGCAGTGTGGGTACTCGTTGGATGCAGAATTTAATTCCATATCAAATGAGTGCTCTCGCTCAAAATTTGAGTAAAACGACAGGGAGATATGTTGAAAATAGAAAGAAAAAAGGTTTTTTTTTTTTTTCTCTTTTCCTCCAAAATTCATAAATATTATTTAATTATTTTCCTTTGGAGGCCCATTTTAGACCTCAAATTTTCTCTAATTTAAATTATGTACTTGAAGAAATGGCTTTGACAGTAAATCCTTGTAGTGTTTCTCTGCAAAAATATTTTTAAGTCCATCCAACCTCTCCCTCTTTGTTTCCCAACAGTAGGGTCACTGTCGATCACATTCTTTTTCCTCAGATCTACAAGGAATCCTTTCACAACATCATGGCATATGCATAGAGATCAAGATATGGCCACAACACTACTTACCCAAGTCCCGATGAGTCATTTATATCCCACAATGATGACATATCTATGTAGAACAATACAAGCTACATAACCATGAGATGGTTATGTGGCTTGTATTAAGAATTTTGATACTTCCAGGATGGTTATGTTACATATTCAATCAATTTACAATATAGAAAAATAACCATAAACAATAAACAAAAAATAGACAAGCACAACATAAATAAGAGAACACCAAGATTTACCTTGGGAAAACCCTCTCACGGGAAAAACCCAACAAAACTTCTTCAATATAGATTCGTCAGAAAGTACAATGTCAATCTCGTACAATAACCCGAGAATAAGATAAAATAGAAACCCCAAGAAAAGATGTCTTAAATGCAACTACTCTTTCTCCCTTGCGAACTTGCTTGGGTGAGATGATGCACCAAATGAGCTAGGCACCACTCTATTTATACTAGTCACAAAAATGGATTTTTTACTTAACTGGGTCGACTTGAATTTCCCTAACTCAACCGACCTGACTGGGTAGTTTTTCCCATTGTTTGGGGAAGACTGCCCATTATTTGGGGTAGTTTACCCATTGAGACGACTTGCCTATTTTACATTGTTTCTTTTAGGGTTTTTACATAATCAAATACAATATGAATATTTCCCAAAGGAAGTACAATAAAAATACAATAAGAACATATTCCGAAGTTACATTCTTCAACACTCCCTCTTAACAAGGAAGGTATTCTTCTAGCACTATCATCATCATCATCCCGTTGATGCAACTCTATACTCTGACCATTGACTTCTGACATCTCTCGAATCTATACATCACTAGAAGTTTTGAACCATCCGATGGGTCCATCCCAGGAGCATACATTACGTCACACACAATGACCACCTATGTTACCTTACCCTACATATTTGAATTGAGAAAGCCATCTAGTGGGTCCATTCCAGGGGTGTACATTACATTGTACACTGCAAACACTTGTGTTACCTCACCATGTGTCCAGATCATCTCGTGAGTGTAGCCTAGGAGACTCAATTACGTCACATAACCCGTGACTACCTACTACCATGTCACATATTAACATCGGGACAACAAAACCTTGTGAGTGTAGAGTAGGAGACTCAATTACATCACATAACCAATGAATACCTGCTACCACGTCACACCATGTGGAGAACAACCTAGGTCTGAAACTTGTGCCTTTGCCCATGTGCGTTATCCAACATAGAACTGCAGTCTAGAGACTCAATTACGTCACACACAGTGAATATCTATTGCATCCTCATGGGTGTAGTCTAGGAGGCTCAATTGCTTCATATAACATGTGACTATTCGCTACAACCTTGTGAGTGTAGTCCAGGAGACTTAATTATGTCACATAACCTGTGACTACCTACTACAACTCACATCTCAAGAAGAGACCTGCCCAGGAGACTCAATTACGTCACATAAATCTTGACTACCCGCGTCTCACACGTGCTATGTTACTCATCACTCCCTCTTAATTTGGACCACTCCAAGCTTGTCCCTAAAGTACTCAAACTTCACTCTTGACAGAGGCTTCTTCAACACATCGACTATCTACTCCTCTGTCTCTATACACTAGAGCCTCACTACTCCTCTGTCTCTATACACTAGAGCCTCACTACTCCTCTCTGCACCATATCCTTGATATAGTGATACCTGATCTCGATGTGCTTCGATTTTTCATGAAACACCGGGTTCTCATAAAACTTCACACATCTATGGTTGTCACAGAGAATACAAGTCGCCTCTAAATCGAGATCGAACAAACTTGCAAGCAACTTATGAATCCATACTGCCTCGCAACTTGATGAACAAGCTACCATATACTATGCTTCAGTTGTACTGAGTTCCACACTTGTTTGATTCCTATTGAACCATGAGATCATACCAGATCCCAAACTGAAGCAGAACCTTGATGTGCTCTTTCTATCCGTGACACTACCAACCCAATTTGCATCAACATAACCCTGCAGATTAATCCTCTGATTTGATGCATATCTGAGGCTATAATCAACTGTACCCCTCAGGTACCTCAACACCTGCTTTTCCATAACTAGGTGAACACATCTTGGCTCTATTATGAATTGACTCAATGTGTTCACCGCAAAGCATAAATCCGACCTTTTGTTCATTATCAATGAGACAATCATTTTCCTGTATACCATGGAATCCACCATCTCTGAAGAAGTATCACACATCAACTTTAGATTTGATGCCATTGGTGTGGCCATGGATTTTCAATCCATCATCCTGAATCTCTTCAGGATCTCTAACGCATATTTTCCTTGAATCAAGAAAATTTGTTCTGGATTATTCCACACCCCAAGACCTAATAAATAGTGCATCATACCCAGGTATTTCATCTCAAACTCTGCGACAAGCTTCCTCTTCGCTTATACTATGATCTTCTCATCACTTGTCAGAAACAGATCATTTACATACAACAGTAGTATCACAGGTTTCCATTCTAAACCTTGTAGTAAAGGTTGGAATATGCTTTACTCTTGGTAAATCCCAAGCTCATCAGAAACATGTCAATCCTGTCGTACCACATCCCGGGTTCCTATTTCAAACCATACAAGGCCTTCGTCAATTTGCACACATGAGTCTTTCTATCATGTGTCTCAAATCCTAGTGGTTTCTCCACACACACTTCCTCTTCTACTATTCCATTCAGGAAGGCGGTCTTCATGTCCCTTTGGTGTACCTTCCACAACTATCACAAGTATAGCTCTAATCAAAGTGTATCTTGCTACAAGAGAAAACGTCTTGTTATAATCGTCTCCCTCCTTCTGAGAGAAACCATGAACCTTTCCTTGTACTTTTGTAGTATGCTTGAATTTGTAAATATTCTTGAACCTTCATCTCTTGTTCTTTGGAACAAGTCTTATCATTCTTCTCTTGTAGGTCATAGCACACAATATTTCCTACAAGTCTAATTTAGTCATATGATTAGTAACATTCCATGTAATGAAAACTTCTTATGCACAATGCACACAGTCATGTAACCAATACATCTTAGCCAATTCTTTAGCACAACACTCATCCATATCCCATATACACACGATAACTATCTAGATGCCTTCCATCTCTACCAGAACATACTATTAAGAGCGTGCATTACTCTTAACATGTTAGAAAAGAGGTTTCATCCTATACTATATCCATCTTGGATTCATGATATGTTGTGCAACACTATAGGCCACTTATCCATAACATGCACTACATGAGCCTATTGCTAGTCAATCTTAGTCATATATAAGTGCATAAAAGAAAATTGTCTCACGGATCTACATGTAATTGTTATGAACAATATCCTTTAAATATGATCAGAAATTTAAATGACAATAAATACTTATCTTTCATGTGTTTTGTAGGCTCCTTATTGGTTTCTTCCTCCTTGCAGAAGTCACTGGAGTTTCTGGAAGCGTACTCTACTCCAAAATCTAATTCTGAATTCCTTGATCTTCTTCTTCGTCTAGTATGGAACTTTCCAAATTCTTCATCCTTGGACCCATGTACTGGATTCAAGATCTCGTTTTGCTTGGAAATGGATTCTTCACATCGTTTACATACACCATCACGTTTTGTTTGGATCTTGGGTAGACCAATCACCATTTTGCTTATGATTGATAAAGCCTTGTAGTGTATATATATGCTATCCTTTTGTTCCATAGTTCACTTGGTTCCATAGTGTCATGAACCAATGCTTGATTTGGTTAGCCTTTTAATTTATACAAGCCTCCCTCTTTCTCTCCAATTACTATTGTATCATCAAAAGTTCAATACATTCTTCATCACTTGCGGAATATTTCCTTGCTTTCTTCTTTACTGGTTCACCATCTTCTGCAGCATGAGCATGGTGCCTCTTCTTATTTCCTTTCTTTTTGTTCTTGTGGCAATTTCTTGCAATGTGTCCAATTTCATCGCAATTGTAACATTTAAAGTTTGATTAGTCTCTAGGAGGACTTTGACTCTTGTCTACTCTTCTAGAATTGTGAGAGTGATATTCTTTCTTGCTCCTCTTTGCATGAGCTTCCAAGGCTTGGTTATCATATTCTCCAATGTTTTCTTCTCTGGCTTCAATTTTGGTTTCTTCCTCAGCATAAGTTTCCCAAATCCTACTGAAATTGATGAGCTTCCTTCTAGAACATATTCTTTGAATGAATGCTTCCCATGATCTTGGGAGACCATTAAATGTAGTAATCACCAATTCAATACTTTCAACATGATCTCCAATAGCTTCCAGTTGTTCTTTGATTTGGGATATCCTTGTGAAATAAGATTGAATAATTTTTGAACTTTGCATCTTCACACCATTGAGTTGAGTTCTCAAGGTCATCCTCTTGTTGATGTTCTTCCCTTCAAATAATTTCTTCATTTCATTAAACATCTCTTTAGGAGTATTCAAAGATGATATCTGGGGGATCAAGCGATCCTTAATGGATTCTGCAATGATCCTCTTAGCCTTAACAAAGTTCTTCTTGTGTTTAGCTTTGTCTTCATCTCCCTTTGGATCCACAACTTCTTCTTTGACATAGTTTTCGAACTCATTCTCTTCTAGAATGAGCATCACTCTATACTTCCAGGCATGAAAGTTATCTTCTCCTTCAAGCTTATACTCAAGCTTCGTATTTTTTTTCATCTTGATGAAAATGAGAACCTAAAATGGAAATAGAGATAATAGGACTTCCCAATTGAGATGCTCCAATAGAGTGCTTGCTTCAATGTCTCTAAAATATTACTTCTGGATGACCTAGGGTTTGTCAGAGAAACCCTAATTTTTCAAATTCAAGATCTTGAAAAACTGATTGGAGAGAGAGATGTGCCTCCTAAGGAGAGTTGAGAAAAGGTCCTTTTCTTCCAAATATGTGGACATAACTACCAAAAAGTGGAAACCCTAATTTCTGCAGGTGTTGAAGTTTCTGTAGCATTAGGTCAAAAATTGAAAATTCTCGGATTTGGAATTTGAATCCACAAGAAGATGAAAACTCCTAGGGTGAATTATATTGACCTCCTTTTCAGGGAAAACTGTGGTGAAAATCCTCTGGAATAGGAAACCCTTGTTTTCACTTTCGATAGTTTCTGTTACAGAAGGTCTTCTTTCAGGCTAGCTCTAATACCATGTAAGAATTTTGATACTTCCAGGATGGTTATGTTAGATATCAAATAAATTTACATTATATCACAATAACCATAAACAATAGGATCATTGAAAGATAGACAAGAACACCATAAACAAGAGAACACAAAGATTTACCCTAGGAAAACCCTCTCATAGGAAAAACCCAACAAAACTTCTTCAATATAGATTTGTTAGAAAGTACAATGTCAATATCGTACAATAACCTGAGAATAAGATAAAATAGAAACCCCAAGAAAATATGTCTTCAATAAAGCTACTATTTATCCCAAGCGAACTTGTCCTTCTGCCTCTACTCATGCGAACTTGCTTGAGTGAGATGGTGCACCAAATGAGCTAGGTGCCACTCTATTTATACTAGTAAAAAAAATGGCTTTTTTACTGAACTGGGCCAACTTGACTTTCCCTAACTGGCCCGACTTGACTGGGGCAATTTTTCCCATTGTTTGGGGTAGATTTCCCATTGTTTGGGGTAGTTTACCCACTGAGCTAACTTGTCTGTTTTACATTATTTCTTTTATGGTTTTTACATAATCAAATACAATATGAATATTTCCCAAAGGAAGTACAATAAAAATACAATAATAATATCTTCCGTAGTTACATTCTTCAATAATATGATCTTTAGAACTTAACTCCCATCCCGCAACCAATCATGCCACACCAAAATGAAGTATTTGCTAGAAAATGGGCATCCCCTGATTTTTAAAGAACCAAGATAGTGAGTAAAAACCTACCTTGCTTGAGTCGGTTCTTTCCCACATTATCGTGTTGCACGTAACAAAGCAAAATTAGGCCTTGATGCCATTTCTTTGCATTTTGTCTTTAAGTACATTAGATCTGGAGCAATTGTTGTGGGAGGTGTAGTTACATCAATGTTGACCAGAATTCCATACACTAGTAGCTAGGTCCAACACATACTCCATATGATTCATCCTACGGTCCACTGCAACTTGACATGTACCGAAATAGCCGATCAACCATCGTTCATAGGACCCCATCGCAACAACCTTCAGCAGGACGCCATACTCGTAGCAAATAAAGAATATCCATGGCAACAAGGTTCGCATGTCAACCATTTCAAACCATGTTCTGATTGGAAAAGGTAAAATATGTGGTTGGGCATATGTTCATCTTAGTGATGAAATATCAAGGTTCTATCAACATCACCCATAGTGCAATCTCTGCTCTTTACCCTCTTCACTATCTTTGCACATCAACCTTTATAATAAAAAATTGGATATCATCATTCACTATTAGGAATTCAACATGCATATAGTGTGAGGAGTATCATGGATACTGTTCATAAATTCAGCCAAATATCTCGATATAGTTCACCCTATATTAAACACTCCCTTATACATATACCCACGCCCAATGATGGCATAACTACAACCCACTAGAAAACAATGACTATCGTGAAGAATCCATAACTTGTAGAGTCTTGTGCATTCGATGTAACACCCGACCTCATACCCCAATTTACCATTGGTTCTATTAGTCAAAATCCCGAACAAGCAATGAAGGGGATGACACACGTCATCACAATGACAGGCTTGATGGTACCTGAAATTACAATGGCTTTTCTCATAGGCTCACTAGCAGACAAATTCATAGCATCAAATTTATCCAATGGGTAGGTGTGACAACTTATGTATGAATGTATCAACCCTACTATTAGTAAAGAGATTCAATACCCAAATCGCCAAGGGAGAGAACAACTGTACCAACTTGTCGACTACTTATGCAACAAATAAATTTAAGTTGGTATCTTTCACAACAACTAGCAATATGGATTCCAAAACATGTAACAGTCCTTGTTCAACTATCTTCAGACCATCCCACATATTTTATTTCAAAATACGAACTAGACACCCATCTTCTTGTATATTTGAAAAGATCACCACTTCAGGGCGACCAAAAGTATGAAACTCTATCAATCATATTGATTTTGATCTTGATTGGGTAGGTATCGATCCACATTTATTTCAACAGAGATATAGAACCATTCATGTCTCTTTAGAAACATAGTCTCCATTAACATGCAAATCTAAAATCCATTCATGCCAAATATTTGATATGTACAACCTACAGGAGCCGATCTGGATGCTAATGTAAGGAACCTATCCCACCACTAATTGAAATGTTCTAGACCACTTCAACCAATGGTAGATAAATCCCTCAACCCCAGGTTTTTGTAGAAATCCTCCTCCCTTCCATTTCTACCACCCAACAAAGAAAGTATGGAAGGCATATCACTTTCCCTATTGGTGCAATTTGTTGGAAATTTTCATTAAGCCAACAATTTATTAAGAAAACTTAAAATAACAAGAACAAATTTACTGCAACATCCTTTCCATGAATGAAAATAACAATAACCGATCCATGGAAGATAGAAATAACTCAAATATGCTTTATTAATCCCGAAAAACCATGATTACATCAAATTCCTCCCTTTCCCACATGGGAAAGGGAGCTACGGAAAAAACCCCAATATTTTCCTTCTCTTATCACCTGAAACTTTACAAAGAAAGATAAAATATTTACAATGATGAATGAATGATGATGATATCTTGAACACTCCTATTTATACTATGCCCGTGAATAAGGGTAATTATTACATTCACCGACTTTTACATTAAAATATTCATTTAACCCCCTTAATTCATGGAGTGGTACATAACAATCCATAAAAAATGACCCATTAAAACAATAATGACTAATAAAATGAGCAATGACCAAAGTTAACAAAACTGTATTGAAAGTTTCCATGCTGGAACCTTGGGAAAACTGGTGCCCATTAGAACATGTCTTGCAATTGTGTGCCCTAGAGTTCCATTATGGAGACTTCCTGTCGAATCTATATTGGATCAATGGTAGGGAACTGGAGGCCTCTAAGGGACTGTTAGCTCATATAAGGGTCTATGGTTCCTAGTGTTGTGTAGGTTTGATGGGGAAGGATAAGTGAGGATTGGGACAACTTTAGAAGGGGTTATGCACTAGGGGAATAGTAGAGTTGAGCAAAAGTTGAGATGTGAATAGCTAATAGAAGCACTTATCCCTTATGGATTGATATCCCCAAATCGGGGGTGGTTCTGTCAAAGAAGGATATGGCTTGACAAAGCCTATGGATGGGAGGAACATCCTTCACTTGCACCTAGTTGGAATTCCTATTAAGATAAGTATTCATAACGTTGTTTATTCTCTATTCATGATTATGTTTTCATGGTTATTTTATGTTATGGAATGTGTTTGATTTCCAACCTGTGAGAATGAATGGTTTTTTGTAATTGCTTATTTATTTCATGTAGAATTAGTATGAGTAGTTATGTTGTATGATTAATATGGTATTCTTGATATGAATTTGGGAGGCCATGCCTATAAGCAATCTATTGTGCAATTATATTATATTCATTTGTATAATTGTAATGTATTTCCACTCTATGAATGGATAATGTAATTGTAATTATACTACAATTAATTTATGTGTAATTATCTGTAGAAAATTTCACTTAGCTTTTTAAAATTATCATTATGTGGATAGAGGCGTTTGAGATTTCCAATTCTTGTATTTGTGAAATTGTAATTGAAATTCAACATAGTTTAAAGGGGCATAACTGCATCATATTTTAGGGATTTGTTTTCAGTTGGAAGTGTTTACATTGTTAGTTCCAGAAATGGATTGTGTTTACAAGTATTGGGATTTAATTTTTGAACACCCCAAGGCTTGAAGGCGTAGTGTAGTCTTTGGAGATCATGTTATAGATTGGTACAAGAGGAAGAAATTTGACAAAGAGTCATTGGGAAATTTCCTCGTGAACCCAAAAAGTACTACAGGGATGGTCGGGGACATTACAAAGTGGTATCAACGCAACGATTTCAACATTGGGAATGTTTGGAATGGAAATTAGTTTTTACAGGTAGATTGGTGGGTTGCATAGGAAGTGTTTGACGAAATTTCCCTTTTAAAGAATACTCAATTGGTGTAATGTTCATTGTAACTCCCTATTGGATAAGTGTGAAGTATGGGAAGACATTTGTTGATGGGAGGATGGAAAGTGCCAGCTCAGGGTTAAGATCAAAGGGGCATGAGAGAATATCCAAATTTTTTAGTTTGATGGAGTTTTGGAGTCCACAAAGCAGAGCCCCACCATGGTGGCAAGTGGAAGAAGACTATTGGTTTTTGGGGGGATTAAATCGTAGTTATTTGTGGGTGACCTTAAAAGAACTTTGCAGGTGCAGCAGAGAGAAGTTTTCATGTGTCGCGAAGAGAATTCTACAAGTGTAGTGGAGAAGAATTTCGTAGGTGCTGCAAATATAGTTTGTGGGTGTATCAGAGAAGAAGTCTATGGGTGTCATAGAGAGAATTTTTTGGGTGACATGGAGAGAAGTATGCAAGTGTAGTGGAGGAGAGGTTTGCAAGTGTAGTGGATAGAAGTTAGCGGCCGCGGCAGAGAGAAGTTTGTGGATGTAGCAGAGAAGAGTTCTGTGAGTGCAATGGAGAGAATTCCATGGGTGCAATATAGAAGAGGTATGCCAGTGCGGTGGAGAGAAGTATATAGGTTTAGTGGAGGAAAATTCTGTAGGTTTATTGAAGGAAGGTTCGATGGTGTATCGGGGACCTCCTCGTGGAGTATGGAATGGATGCAGTATTGGAAAGGGTCGATAGCCCAATGTCGACATAATATCAGTGGTAGTGCATCGGAGTTGGAAAAATGTTGGCCAAGTCAAGAATGATCTGAGCTCTCTAAATATGTTACCAAGAGTTATAAGTAGTACCACTCACCTCATCTTGCAGTCAGGAATTCTTATATGCCTAAAGGGATAGGAAGTAGTTCAGAGATGTATCCAGTAAGACATCATAAAAGAAGGCATGCAAAATAATGGTTACAAGGGTAGCTTAGAAAAATTAAAGTTCCTACTTTTGATGGTGAGAACAAGAAGGGAGAAGATGATGAATCTTGGTTGCTGGGAATGATAAAAATTTTACAGTTATATAATTACTCCTCTAATTAGGAAGCTAGGATTTCTATTTACAATTTACAAGGAAATGCTTCCATTCGGTGGGAGAAGTTGGTTCAAGATAAGCATAACAATGAAAAAAGGTTGCATGAAGGAAATTTAAGAAGTAATTTCAGAAAAATTACTTATCAGAACATTATTATGACAAGAAGATGGAAGAGTTCTTCGAACTCAAGTCAGGAAACATGAGCATGGATGAGTATGAAAATAAGTTTTTAGAACTACCAAGGTATGTTGGGTTTAGGAGGAGGTAAAGATACAACATTTTAAAGTGGTTTTCCTTCATTTTACAGGGATAAAATTTAGTATGATGAATCCAAGACACTTGAAGAAACAATTTGGAAGGCCAAGCACATGTATGATCAAAACAAAGGAAGGGAAAATTTTCAAAAGTCTTGGAGAGATAAGAGGAAGGATAAGAAAGATGAAAGGAAGAAAGGATCCAAACTATATTTATTTAGGAACCAAAAAAATTCATATTAGAAAAATAATCCAAATTAAAATGGACCCAGGATGATATTATCTCTTGGAGAAGAAACCAGGCAACGAAAAAAATGTTGGGGATGTCAAGGGAATCATATGCATATAGATTGTCCTCATAGGAGAGACAGGATGAGGAATATACATACTTTATAGGAAGCAACTATTGTGGAGGATGTATCCAGGAACATTTCCATAATATTTGAAACATTGGACAATAGATAGGACAATCATCAATCCAAGATGATTGACGTCGAAGGTAAAATTTCCAATCAAACTATTGCTATCCTTATTGATTTAGGAGCAAGTTATATCTTTATTGATCCTAATTTAATTGAAATATTTCATTTAAAGAAAAGCAAGCATGATAGAACATAGATGGTTCAGTTGGATACTAGGAAAAAAAGAAACATCAATGAATTAGTAAAGGATGTTCCATTGGATATGAATGGACTGTACAATTTTTCAGACTTGAACATAATACCGCTTGGTTCATGTGATGTATTAATTGGAATGGATTGGCTCAATTCACATGATGTGTTATTAGATTTTCATAACAATACATTTACTTGTCTTGATGGAGAAGGGTATCAAAGGAAAATGAAATGAATTTCAAGGCCCATTTCTATAAAATAAATCTCATCCTTGCAATTGAAGAGATGTTTTAGAAAAGGACGCAAAATGTGTGCATCCCATGTGCAAGAACCAAAGAAGTGCAACAACCCAAATTTAGATGACTTTCCATTATTGCAAGATTTTGTAGATGTATTTGGAGAAGTACCAGGATTACCACCAAAAAGAGAGATTGATTTCTCTATTAATTTGATTCTTAGGGATACTCTTGTTTATAAAATTCCATTCACAATGAGCACACTTGAGTTAAAATAGTTACAAATGCATATGAAATAATTGTTGAAGGGTATATATTCCCTAGTGTTAATTCTTGGGGAGCACCAATTATGTTTGTAAAGAAAAAGGATGGAACTATGAGGATGTGTATTGACTTCAGACAATTGAACAAGGTAATTGCCATGAACAAGTATCCATTTCCTAGAATTGATGACTTGTTCAATCAACTAAGAGGAACAAATTTTTTCTCAAAGATATATTTGATATATGGTTACCATTAGATGAGGATAAAAAGAAGAAGACATTAGAAAGACAACATTTAGGACTAGATATGGTCATTATGAGTTTGTGGTGGTGCCATTGGGTTATGTTCCTATTGAATGGGATATTCAAATATTATATATATATATATATATATATATATATATATATATATATATATATATATATATATATATAAGTTTGTCATTATTTTCCTTGATGGTATTCTTATTTATTCTAAGATAGAGGAAGAGCATGTCAAACACATGAAACTAGTGTTGCAAGTGTTAAGGGAACATCATCTTTATGCCAAGTTAAGTGTTCATTTTATGTAGAAGCAAATCCATTACATGGGTCATATTATTTCAAAGGAAGGGGTATAGGTGTATCTAGAAAATATAGAAGTTATCATGAGATGGACTACACCTATGAATGTGTCCAAAGTTAGATCCTTTATGTTATTTTTTGGGTATTACAAGATATTCATTGAGAGTTTTTCAAAGGTGGCGCATCCAATTACCTCATTGAAAAGGAAGTGAATTCAGTTCTAATGGACTCTACAATGAAGGAAATTTTCACCGACTAAAGAAATTGTTGACTAGCATGTCAATTCTCAAAATCGAGGAACCAAGTGAAAATTTTGTAGTATACACAGATAGTTGTCAGGAAGGATTGAGTGGATTTTGATTCAATGAGGGCATATGATATGTTATGAGTCCAAGAAGCTCAAGGAGCACGAGAAGAAGTATTCCATGCATGACCTGGAGCTTGTTGGCATTGTGGATGTGTTGAAATTGTGGCAACATCACCTACCGGGCAAGAAATTTGAGCTAAGGATGTATCAAAATGGATTAAGGTATTTATTTGAGAAACAAGATTTAAATGTTAGGAAAGCACAATGCTTAGAATTACTATGTGAGTTTTATTTTTAATCAAACATATCAAGGGTAAGGAGAATAAAGTGGTTGATGCACTCAGTCAGAGGATACATTTAACGCATGTTAAAACAATCAATATGGGTAAAACAAATTTAAAAGACAAAATGATTACGGTTGTAAATGTAGATGAATATTATTAGCAAGTAAAGGATGGATTGCAACAAGAAAATGTGCTTCAGAAGAATGATGGTTACAAGATTGAAGATGATGAAATTCTCAAGTATAAAATTAGAATTTATGTGCCCAACTTAAGGGAGTTAAGGAAGTTAATTTTGGATAAGATGCATAAAGTTCCTTATGTAGGACACCCATGATACCAAAAGACTCTTACATCAATAAGAAGTTAGTATTTTCAGCCAAGTATGAAGCAAGACATTGTGGATTATGTAGCTAAGTGTCTAGATTGTTAGAGAGTCAAAGTGGATCATAGACATCCAGCATGATTGCTTCAACCATTTCCAATACCTGAGTGGAAGTGCGATATGGTGAGCATTGAGCTCATCACTAAGATACCTAAGACAAGGAAGTGACATAATTCCATCATGGTTGTGGTGAATAAGTTGACAAAAGATGCTCACTTTATACTAGTCAAATCAACTCATAAAGATGATAATATAGTGGATATATATATATGAAAGATATTTCCAGGTTGCATGGGATACCCAAGGAAATAGTTTCAGATAGAGATCCAAAATTCACTTCCAATTTTTAGAAAGGACTATTCAAGGGATTTGGAATAGATCTGGATTCTGAATATGAGGACAACACATCATTCATAGATAGATGGGAAGACTGATAGATTCAATCAAGTTATTAAATATATGCTACAAATGTATGTGATGGATCAACCATAAAAATGGGAAGACTACCTGTATTTTGTACAGTTTGCATATAATAATGGATGTCATTCTTCTCTGCATATGAGTCTGTTTGAATCCTTGTATGGTAGGAAGTGTAACACTCCAAACAGTTGGGATAATTTGGCTGAAAAAGTAATAATTGGGCCAAAGACTAGAGTTACTCAAGGAAATGGAAGAATATATGGTAAAAATTAGGCACAATTTGAAAATAGCATGGGATAGAAAGAAGAGTTATGCACAAAAAGGAAGAATGTTTAAAGAATTCAAAGTTAGGGATCATGTATATTTGAAAGTCGGGCTAGAAAACATTTCCCTTAAATTGGGAACTTGTGCAAAACTTGCAGCCTGATTTTGTGGTCCATTTGAAATTTTAGATAAGATAGGATCTTTAGCAGATGCATTAGCATTTCCTGCTTCTCTACGTGTGCATAATGTATTTCATGTGTCTTTATTAAAGAAATATGTTCATGATCCTAACCACAAAATGTATCGGGATGTGATCTAGGTGGAACCGGAAGTAGATATTACGACACAACTGTTGTGTATCATCGGTAAGAAATTCACATTGCTGAGGAACATAGCCATTGGATAGGTAAAGGTCCAATGGTCGATGCATTATATTTCTAAAGAAGTCATGTGGGAGATGGAGGATGTAATGCAAAAGGAATATCTGTAGTTATTTTGAAGTTTTTGTTGAAAATTTTGTAGTGTATATAGTGATGGTATGCACCAAGGACGGTGCATAAAAATAAGGAAGGTGGGAATGTAACACCCCCATTTTGACCTCATAAGTATAAACTTAATATTTTGTTGATGTAAAGGACGAAAGCCAAGAACAAAGGGTCAGGATGACCATAACACTGTAATTATGTACAAATTTAATGTTAATATAAAATATCTGAAAAATTGTTGAGGAAGGAAGGATGAAGATGAGATGGGGGGCTATGATTACACAAGAGGGAAGGTGCTAAGGGTCTAAGGGGAAAGAATACCATGGTAGGTTAACTCCATAATATTAACCCTAGTCATTAAACCTAGGTTCCTAAACCTTGATGAGGGGATATGTTTTGGACAAGCCACATGGTAGCCATTAGGGGAATTTTGAGGTCTAAAATCAGACTCATAAGGGAAATAATGAAATAAGAGTTAAAATACTAAAATAAGAGATTTGAATTTTCGAGGGGAAAAATAAAAACTACTTTTCTTATCATTTTTTTCGACATATCTCCTTATTGGTTTACCCAAATAAGTTTATGAATTTGTTGGATGTGGAATTTAATTACACATCTAGTGCATACCCACATGTCATACTTTTGAGGAACCTACGGCATAAAAAATGAATAATTCAATAAAAAATGTATTTTAATACATAAAATACGCTTTTATTGAATTTTTTGTTTTCCATTCTATGGGAACCTTAAAGGTATACAATGTGGGTATGCGTTGGATGTGGATTTGAATTCCACATCTAATGACTGCCCAAACTTGAAATTTGGGTAAACCGATAACGAGACATGTCAAAAATACAATAAGAAAAAGTAGTTTTTCTTTTTCCCTCGATTTTTTATTCACAAATTTTCCTCCATGGTTGACATCATCATCTTGAATCCTATTGGTTCTTATAAATTGAATTTTTATGGTACATTTTTTGTTTTGAGGCTCATTTTTTACCTCAAAAATACCTTAATGTTTAAGCCATGTGTCACATCCCCTCCCATCATTCCAAACCATAGAGGGAACATGACTGTAACATGGGGGTGTCTGATTCTTCCCCAAAGCCATAAAAGACTGAATTTTACCATTTAAATAAAATGCATACTGAAATTACACAGCGGAATTAAAACATATTTGCACACACACAAACGGTAATGCATCAAAATATCTATCACAAGCAGAGGATGATTCAAAATGCAGAGAATCAATCCCATTCCAATGTTATGCACAGATTTCATATCAACCATATTAAGATAATCATTTCAATCCATTAACATGAATAATTATCATTCAGAATTAACACAATGCAGAACACAGAATGCATATAATTTAAACCACAAAGAACACTTATCTTTTAGATGAAGTTGTCCAAACAATTGGCTATGTGAGAGCAATGTTCCACCCAACCATAGATATTTTTCTAGCTTATATTCTTTCAGCTGAGAGATCACCCCCGAGCTGGGTTGTGTATCCACTAAGGAGGAACTAAACATGCTCACTCACAGCCATGGTTTCACTCAAACAGTCATGCTAAGCCAACACACAGCTGGGTTTATCAAGCATGCAATAAGAAAAGGAGGAGGATGCTAAGCCAATGAGCTCAACCACATATCTACAGGCATCTCAAATGAACTCAATAGTCATGGCACCCATAATACCTACCTCGCCCAACACAAGGAAGGTCCCCTTCTCTACTGCACAATCCCTCCGGTGCTATTCATGGTGGGCATAGAAAGGTCCAGCTACTAATTCCTTGAGATTCCATCCTTCAATAGGTTTATCAAGCAAACCCAACCTCTGTTCAATCATTCACACTTGGATTTCTCACAATTCTATCATCAAATAACTCAATCCCGTCACTGGATTTCTGGGCTATAAAAACTGGGTTTTCCAATGGATTTTCGGATATCTAATACTCTCAATTTCTCCCCAAGGTTTATATCTATGGATTCCCCATTGGATTTCACTGTCAATACCCAACTCTGGGCATTTGAGGCACTTCAAAACGTGGGTTCTAGAAAAGTTGTGATTTCTGGTTTTTCTCACTGCTAGGCATGTGTAATGGATGAAAACTGAAGCTTAGATGTTCAACAATGGAATGGGAATGAGGAAAAAGGAATTCTCATGAGGTAGAGTGACTTGTGGTACAAGAAAAACAGATCCCATACCCGCCATATGAATTTATGGGTTTCCCATGCTCCATTGAAGCCATGGACTGATTTCTCAACAACTTTCTTACACAGAATTAAATGGTAGCAAGGAAAGTCAAATGGGTTCTCAAAATGACATTTGGCAGCATATGGTTCAATCCCACAACCCACTCACCACTCCCTAGTGGAATACACATGGCCCCTTCTCATTAGTTGCTTCCATAGCCAGTTTTGGTATTTTATTGCAATATTAAATATTTACATCATTTTACAATATTCCATGGTTTAATAGCACATGGATAACATAATATCAAATACTTGTCCATTTTAAATAAATTCCGAGCGTACACTAGAGGGGCCTTGGCCTTGAGCTCCACGCTAGGAAACATACATTGCATGAACACAATATTTACATAAATTCCAATATACCATAAGGGTCAAAATGGGGTATTACACCATGCATTGATTAAACCACCTGATAGCATTAATCCATGCATATAAAAATGGAGAGTTGAGTTGTGGAAGGGGTTCATTGTTCGGGGAATTCACTAAGTAATGCACACCTTCCACCGAAGAGAATTTAGAATCTAGGAGGAAAAGAAAGTAATTGATACTGGGAAGGTGTGTCAAATGACCAGAGTTAATAGAAATGTATTGAAAATTGTCCACATCGGAACCTCGGGAAAACTGGTGTGCATTAGAACCTGTCCTGCAGCTGCATGCCATGGGGTCCCACTATGGTGACTTCTTTTCCAATCCATATTGGATAATTAGTAAGGAATTGGAGGTCATTGATAGCCCCAACTCAAGGGTGGTTTTGTTAAATAAAGGTATCGCTTGACGAAACCTACAACTGGGAGGAACATCCTTCACCTACAACTAGTTGGACTTCCTATTAAGATAAGTATTCATAACATTGTTTATGCTCTATTCATGATTATTTTGTCATGGTTAATTTTTGTTATGGAATGTGTTTGATTTCCCTATGTGGATAGAGGTGTCTGGGATTTTCAATTCTTGTATATGTGTGAATTGTAATTGAAATCTAAGAGAGTTTAAAGGGGCAAAATTGCATCAAATTTAAGGGTTTTGTTTTCAGTTGGAAGTGGTTACATTGTCAATTCCAAGAATGGACCATGTTCACAAGTATTGGGATATGGTTTTTTAACACCTTATGGCCCAAAGGCATGGTGTGGTATTTGGAGATGTTATATATTGGTATCAGTGGAAGACATTTAACACAGAGTCATTGAAAAAGTTCCCTGTCATCCCAAAAAGTACTACCTGGATGTCTAGGGATTCTATAAGAAGGGTTGATCAAGACTTGAATGGGTTGATCAAATAGAAGAGGATGTTCTTCCGAAGAGGATTCATTAGCCATGGGTTCCTCAATGTAACGAGGTAATTGTGACATCAAATCCATGAAAGATACAAAAGGGTATAGGTATGTAGAGAATAGTATATGCAAATTGGATTGCTACACATAAAAATAAAATGATATTTTATTAATGGTTCTAACCCTTTATGATTGCACGTGTATAACACAACTTCCCTAGTGTGTATAAATATATGCAAAGAACCAACTCATGATCAATTTTTTAATAATAAAAGTAGGTTTTTTATTTAAAAAAAATAAAATAGGATCTGATGCATTTGTATTTAAAAATAACTTAGTGTGTACTCAAGAAAAATAAGCATCGAATATGAAAACTGGTTGTCACACTTTTAACTCTTAACCAGTGTGCCTAAATAACAGGCATGCACTGGTGCACACATCTATAAATTAGTGCACTCAGGTAGGGTAAAAAATAATATTGAACAAATTTTCATTTTACAATGTATACAATGTTGAAGACCATCTAAGCACTAGTCCACAACCTTTTAGATTGACCACATCATCATTAGTGTTGTTTGTCTATCAAATTCCTCAAGTGGTTTGATACAATTGTGCATTTCAAAATTTGGAAAGCAGTCCAAAAAAATCATTTGTTGAGTGTGTAGAAGCCATGCCTCCTAGGTGAGGAAGAGATCAGGTAAACTCTTTATTACCTCTTTATTTACATTTCTATTGGATTAAAATAAAATTCACATTTAATTTGATTTTTTTAATTTTTTTAAAATCAAGAAGTATAGTAGATTTATTTAACTCGTACAGAAAAGATCAGTGTAACTTGTAAATACAGAATATGCATAAATTGTAGTGCTTAATAGTTATATTTGAATCACACCATGAATGGCGTGCTTATATCAAAACATGCACCATACCATGTGTATGTGGAACTCCAAATATATCGTGGTGTGTTTAAGAAAATAATATGCACCACAAATGGTGCTGATGTATCTTCAAAATGCACCATTAGACTTGGAAGACAGACCCATGTTTAGGTGGTGCATTTTAAAATTAATATGCTCTAGAAGTGATGCATATGTTTATTACAAGCATGTCATTATATGGTGCACTGTAATAATGACACATCAGTTTTATGTTTTAAAATCTCCACATGTTGGCGCTGTGATGCATTAATTATTTTTATGCACCATCCATGGTATGTTATGTATTTTTATTAATTTTTAATGATGTGTTACTATTTTTAAGGCACACCAATAATATTTTTTACATTTTTTGGGAAAAAAATAATAATTTAAATTTAAACAAATACAATGGATTAGGACTATAGGTGAATTGGAAAATGCCACCCTCGTCTGGTCGTTTGGGATTCCAGGAGGTCTTAGGTTCAATTCCAAGTGTTGGAAGATTGACTCAAATTCACTAGTTGGAGTTTCTTCAATAGGGTGGCTGGAGGTTGAATGCAACAAGAGGACCTTGGATTCATTGGCATTGTTCGACACCCCAAGTGGTAACTGACGAGTGATTTATGACTTCCCAAGGGAGTTAGACCAAAGAAATTTTGGAGGTTGAACCTCTTATTGAAAAAAATGGACATTTAATGCATTGATTTTTATTATTATATGTGTGTGTTTTTGTGCGTGCATGCATAAGTGCCTAGTTACTGTTGTATGTTAATTAGAGAAAACAACGAGGATAGAATAAACAAAAGCAAGGGGAAAAGAACTAATATAATTTTGTATAGTGCAGTATGTATTTTTATGCATCATTAACCGTGTGCTACTATTTTTAAGGAACACATAATTTTTTTTCAAAAACAAATTATATTTAAATCAATAAAATAGATTAGGACTGTAGGTGAGTTGGAAAATGCCACCCTTGTCCAATTATTTGGGACTTTAGAGTGTCTCAGGTTCAAGTCCAAGTGCTATAATATTGACTCAAATGTGTTAGCTAGGGTTTCTTGAGTAGGGTGGCATGGCTAGGAGGCCAAATAGATGAAGATGGATTTGGACCATCACCCTATTACAACCCGCACTTGTCACCTCTTGAGTAATGTTGACCTCCTCATGGTTTATGAGGAGGAAACATCCCTCAGTGGGAACAAAACATTATTTAGATAGTTGATCCATCATTGGGATAATTCGAGGAAGTCATTTATATTCAGTAAGAAATAGAATATTTTAGATTTGATCCCAATCTATGGTTCCAACCCATAGAGAAGGACACATATTTCATTATCAGGTTGTCTAGGAGAGGAGAGGATTTTCTCAATTCCTCGATCTCTCCCCTGGAGTTGTAGGAGAGATTTATCTCACATATGTTTAGAGATATGTTAGGAGGACATCACTACCGCTTCTAGCTTCCAGGTTGCTAGTGGTTAGTTGGATTTATATGCATTACGAACATATCAATTTAAGTGCCTCTTGATTATGGTCACAATAGTGGCCCACCACACCTGTAATTGGAAATGAATTAGTTTCCCCTTTTTGTAGAGACATTTAGATATATTTGGTGGCTTGTATTTTTTTATGAAAATTATATTTTTCTTTAGATCATTGTCATGTTATGTTTTATGGGAGGATAGTATTTCCATTTTCTTCATATTTGTTTTTCTTATTTTTTGAGAGGTTTATGGCAACTAGGACCTCATAGGTGCCTCCCTCCTAGGCCAAGGACCAATGTGCATATGCACATGTGGGGATAGAGGTTTTGTAAGTGGGGCTAGTTGGATTTCCCATCTAGGATCACTCCATCAGTACTAGATGTAGGATGATCATACTATGGATCTTATCCAGTACCAATCTGCAGGGATGGACTGTAGAGGATATTTGAACATTTGATTCACCCAAGATGAGCCACTAGATGCCAAAGTTAATATTATCATTATGTTTTGATTAATCTACTTGAATTTTATTAGCTGATTTAATGCACATGTGATTTATTGTATCATTTTATTTCAAGTGTCTACTTATTGTTTAAACTGTTTAATTATTGTTTTCTAATACTTTGCATATATTGGAACATATGTTGGGGAGGCACCTCCCTAACCTAACAAGGATATGGATGAGTCTAATGAGATACCTCATTTATAGAGACCAATCCTACAATACAGTCTAGATCATAGATTATGTTAGGAGGTGGAAGATCAATTATGTGGATTGATGGATTGACACTGAGTGCACCAAGTATGAGCAATCAAAATCATATGTGAATTGAAGATTGCATCTATATGGGTGACCCTTCCATGTGATATGATGTTATTGATGCATCATATTTTCGGTTGATATAACCTACTCGAGATGAGGAGGGATCACCATCAATGCTAGTTTTCTTCATCTGATTAATCTTCTTAGGATGGTGATCCTCTACCTCTGCCTCCTCCTCTTCCTTCATAGGTTGATCAACTACCCTCTCCTCCATAGGTTGAACAACTTCCACAGATTGACCAATCACCCTCTCTTCCTAAATTTGACCAACCACCTCTCGTACTCATTGATCCAATAAACCCCCCTCTCCTCAACAAGTTGACTGACCACCCTCTCCTCCTCATCAAGCTGACCAACCAACCTCTCCTCCTCCATAGGTTTATCAATGACCCTCTCCTCTTGACCGAGTTGATTGACCAATATATCCTCCTCGATAGGTCAATTGACCACCCTCTCCTCATCGAGTTAACCAAACACCATCTCCTCCTCCACTAGCCAACCAAACACCCTTTCCTCTTCTAGTAGCCAACCCACCATCTACCACACATAGTTCACTCGTTAGTGATATGAGTTTTGGTGAAGAGCTATACCATATTCTCTAAACTACATTCTTATTTGGAGGAGGTATTGATATTTCCTCTGGATCTAATGGTAGAGGTATTGATCATGCCTACGGATTTGGTGGTGGAGGTATTGCTGCCTCGGGATTAGGTAGTAAGTGAACTGATCATGCCTCTATATCTAGTGGTAATAACCAAACAAATAATACCGAGTCGTATAGTTTTGGTGGTCATCTCCTAGGGAAACCTAATCACATGTAAAACAATAAATTGTCATTCACATTTCTAATTATTGAATTAACATTATAAAATATATAGAGATGGCCTACTATTGCCTGTACCTATCTACAATTTATGAAAAAGATCCCCAAACTTGGAAGCATCCTCATCATTGAAAATAGGGATAATAGGAACCTTTCTCTCACTCAATGGTTGAGGGTATGTAGCTTCAAACTCTAATCTAGTGGTAGCCTTGAGAAGTATATTGAGATTGGCCTCTAGGTTCATGTTTTATTATTGAATTTCTCGATTATGATTATGGATCTCTTCCATTTCAAGTACCATCTCATTTATCTCTTATTTTGTGTCCAATGGTACCTTTCCAATAATATATTTGGTTTTCCAATAGAGAGTGATGGTCCAGTAATACTTGGTGTCATGTTTATGGGAGGTCCCTGGGTCAAGGACCCATGGACCCATATCCATTTCAATTTCTTCATCATGGGTGCAATATTTCTCTTTTTTGACCCATTCTTCTACTTAGGAAATTTCTCATTGGATGTAAGCCAAGGTTTGGTGGAGATATATATCCTTGGTCTCCCTAGATTCCACTAAAACTATGTGATCAAAATTAGTAATACAGTTCCTTTTCACATGATGACCACAAGAAGTTGATACCTATTGGAAGAAGGGGCAATGTGTATTCCGACTAGAGGATGAGTGATTAGCTGAGATGATGATCTATCACATAGATATGGGGCGGTGGTAGCAGGGTGATTAATATAGGGAGTATAGAGAGATGAAACCAAAGCTCCAACAATAATGCAAGTGTAGAAAAAGGAGATGGGAGTTTAATAGTCTATCAAGAGAAGTGGAGCTAAAATATACAAGCTAAGGTGACTAAGACAACAAATTAGAAGAAAGAATGTTGAGGTTGAGGGAGAAATTTAGCTAACCCAATGCTTTAACTTGCAGTTCAAAATAAAAAAGGTGGGATATATTTCATCACATAGAGAAGGAAATGAAGAGTTTCCGAAACTGACCTACGATAATGATGGAGAAATCACAATTGAATGGTATAGCTGAAGAGAATTTCCTAGAGAGGATTACTGGATCATGATGTGCTTGCTAGCACAATGATATCCCCCCACATTTAATATGAAACTCAAGTAGATCACGATTGTAGTTTCCACCCTTATTTGAGCCATCAAATGAATGATGGTGATCATCATCTGGTGAAGTATGTAACGAGTCAATTAGGAGGAGAGGTTGTACCCATCCTTACATGTTCTTCACAAATTGTTATGTCATGAGAGGTGACGCCTTGTAGTATAGGTGTCCTTTTAAGATTTGGACGTGGTAGCTGGTGCATGCACTATCACATCTCATACGCGCCACATCTGGGGAAATTTATGAAATATTATATTGTTTGTATGCCAATTATTAATTATTTTTATGTTTTTAAATTAAATTTGAAATGTATCACTCATTCAAATTTGAGATGGTATATTTGACATATTCGACATGTATATCTGAGATATATTGATTTTGAGATTAGCGGTCATGTATATTATGTATTTTCATGTCAATTTGATGTTAATGTTGTTTATACAATGTGTTGCATATATAAATGATTAACATCATAAATGGTATCTCTATTTTGAAATCAAATTTGAGATGTATCAGTGATTTAATTTAGATATGTGTCATATAATGTTTAATTGTTGTGTGTACTGAAGTTTGTATTCATACATTTCCTTACCGTGATCACTAAAGTTTTCCTGACCATGAAAATAATGAATGATATGTTGATGCTACGATTACTGAAAACTGAATCCATACTCTTCATTGATGTTAATTAAATATTTTTTAATTATAATCTCTTCCTTAATTAATTTAGTAACATGATTCTAAATTTAATTTAAATTTTGATTACATCAAAATAAATTGTTTCGATTGGGTATTCTTTGACTAAATAAAATCCATTTTCAATCAACCCTTCCATACAATCACTACAAAATACTAAATAGTTAAACACATTACACAATAAATTGAATTTCAAACAACTAAAATGGCCTAAAAAATCATCGAAATAGTATTTACTATAACCTTAAAAACACTTATTTGTAATCTTTGATAGAAGATTTAGATGAAATATATCAATGTTTTATAATGATAAAAAAAATTTAATGAAGCGTTATGAATTATATATAATGTAAAATGCAACTTTTTACTAAAATATGTTTTAAACGTCTCCAAAAACACTTAAACTTATAATTAATTATAGTTAGAATAATTTAACTTAATTATAATTTATATGATAATAAAACATGATTATTAATGAAATAAGAATGCTACCGATATGACTTTCCTAACCCTTTAACTCATCACAACTATGGTGATTTAGGAATGCTTCTCTAAAAGCATTTTGAGCATAGAAATAAAATTCTAAAGAAAACCAAGTGACTCATTTCCTTTTTAAGGTCTGATGGACCAAAGTTGGTCTCAATGGAAGTTAATAACTATCATCATCATCATGAAAATCAAAACATATAATTATAACTCCCATCATAAAAACTAACAATTTGTATTCCTCCAATTTTATATAGTGATAACACAATGCATATTAAATCATGGAAACAATTATAAATGAGATTTGATTAATTTTTTACATAAATCATTTTGTTGTTTGATTAAAAGTTCTATTAAATCATGAATTATAAAGTACATATTAAATATGTTATGAGATACAAATACATTCAACTAAAAAAAAAAAATTCAATCAACCCTTCCATGCAATCATAAATTACTTGAAAGATAATCAAATTACACATTAAATTGATTTTTAACCAATTAAGAATGATTTTAAAAATGGTTGATAACTTTTCATTTAAAACATCATAAAATGAATAAGAAAACATAATTTGCCAATTAGATAACAAAAATAAAATTATACATCCACAATATACATGTTGAAATAAAACATGTACATGATATCACTCTCCATTGTCATCATCCTGATTATCTCACTACAATAATTTACCCATTTAGGGGAGGTTTTGGCTTGAGGCAGTCTTGCCAAAACCTCCCCCACAAGCTTTTTTTGTGGCTTTAGGGACAGTTCTCAACCCCCCCCGAATTTTTTTTCTTGAGAATTGGAATTTTTGGGGCGGTTTTTCAATACCCATCCCCAAAAGTCCAATTCTCAAGACTTTGGTGGGGGGGGGGTAGGGTTTCTTATAACCCCTGCACACCTCTCCCCCTCCAAAAGTTGAATTCTCATGACTTTTTAGTGGTTTAATAGTTTTATTCCAAAACATTTCTAATTCTACTCAAGAATAACATTATTAATATAATTTAATAGTGTAATAAAGTTATAAAGGTTATCATAGTCAATAATCTTAATATTATAATAATATAATATATTTTTTAAAATTTTACCTTGGATTAATTTCAGTTTTAAATTATAAACATAAAATTAATTTTAAATAAGGTTTTATCATTTGACACCTTTCTAAACCAAAGATGATGATGATCATGATCATGATGATGACAATCATGAAAATGGATATGATAATGGTGACCACCACGATGATTATGGTTATGATGATGAAGACAATGATGATGAATATGTTGATATAGGTGTTGGGTTGGTGGATACGAGTGCTGTGTGGTTTTGTTTTATGGGCCATAATGGATGAAGATGATGATGGTGATGACAATGATGACAATGACGATGATGATGATGATGATGAAGATGATGATGATGAAGATGATGATGATGATGACAATGATGACAATGATGATGATGATGATGATGATGATAACCACCTACCCCCCATAATCCTAACCCTCTAACTATATACCGACATGATGATGATGATGATGCTGATGCTGATGACAATGATCATGATCAGGGGTTTTATAACCCCTACACCCATTACCCCCTGCAAGTACCCTTAAACCCCTAACATGCTTATAACCTTAACCCACTAACCCCCTAATGATGATAATGATGGTGATGGAGATGACAGTGACGATGATCATGATAATGATCAGGGATTTTATGAAGATGATGGTGATGATGAATTCATTCTAATTTAGGGTGATAATGTTCAAATATCCACCCATGATAGAGTGTAATTTCCTAACCTTGAGTGTTCCTCAACCTTATATCCACTCTCTATATTTATGTAGTTTCCTTTGTGCAATTAAGATCTTATTTATAAGTTCTAGTTGTTTAATCAAACATTATTCATTGATTAAAGGTGGAAAGTATGCATGTACTATAACTAAATCGCATTGAAAACAAAGTGCAATATAATATAGGGAAGCAGGTTGAGCTCAAAGGAGTTATCTTCCACCTTCTTGGATATGGACGGGTATGGTTCGTAAAAGAGTAGTACGATTTTCATATTTGGATTCTTGAGAATTTTGTTCAATAAATGAAACCACATGACCTTATTATCAACCTTGTATTCATGTAGTACTCAATGTTTGATCGTGATTCTACTTGTACTTGGAATTGATATTCTACAAAATTTCATGTACCTATTGTAGAATATGATGGATCCTATGAAACTTTTTTGTTATTTTTTTTTCTTGTTTTTGAGGTTGGAAAGAATTATCTACTGATGCAATGGGTAGAACTATGTCATTGGATATAATATTCATTGGACATCATGACAAAATGGTTCATCAAAGTTGAAGTGAGAAGCAACAATCTCCCATTCAGTGTTTGAAGCAGACTTACTAAAAATGGAAGTTGAACATGTGATCGAACCTCCACTAACACTAAGGATAATATGTGACCCTTTGTTGTAACCTTGCATTGTAGGATGATATCTCACCATGGAAATATGGGTCGAGACCATCAACAAAGTAGAGATTGGTGCTGCAAATTTAGTTTTTGTTTAATTTGTAAAGAATGAGTGCAATAAGAATTCTAATATTGCAACACGAAATACTTCTGAGAAGATTCATTGTGGTTTTTTGATCTCTTGGCCTTTCTAACCCCTCTTTAGCTTCATTTTCAGCTAACCATATATTATTTTTCATATGTTCCACACAATATGGTAATTACTAAATGTAACGTTGTGAATCCCTCATAGTACAAATATTTGTTGTAATATATGGTATATGTGGTGGCCTAGGGTTGATTGATGCAATGGACCAATATCCCCAAAGAAAAATGTTAAGGGTTTCCACATTGGGGATGGATCATATTAGGAAATTAGGCCATGATTAGCTTTTGAACCAAATCATACTAGGAAAATAGGCCATGCAGATCAACTTCTGAACCAATTCATATTAGGAAAATAGGACATATTGATAAAATTTTGAACCATGTCACCTCTTAACAGAGTATTTGAGGTTCCACAATCACTAAATATTATAACCTTATATATTTTACCTCGACACTTCAGTACTTTCTTAATAATATTTCAAATAATTACAATAGTGAAATTTCCTTGGCATCTACCTTCTCGCCACACCTTCCCTTTTCTCATGGTGTATTTTTGGAAGATATTTTCTAACTAAATATCCTTGTTCAAGGTAGTTGACTGACATCAACATGGTAACCCACCTCTTTCTCTTCTAAAGAGGATTTGGCTTCAACACCTACAACATATCCAAATTCAACTTCCTCAACTTCTAAAAAGTGAGTTCGCTTCAACGGATCTAAACCCGTGATCAAAGTAATGTCCTTCTAGCATCAGTCTCTCGTGTATCATCACTCTCATCTCTGGATGAATATTGCATTATGATTCATTCTAATGAGGAGGTGATTACGAGGCTTGTGGAAGTTCATAGGGAATATGATTTGAAAATTGGGTATGTGTCAATCCCTATCATTGTCGAGGCTAGTCTTTCTAAAGCATGTGGTGATGGTGCTACTATTGTTTGAGAATATACTAGTATTCCTTCTCCAGTGGATTTGAAGGTGGAAACACTGTCAAAGTCAGCATTTGAAGGCCCTTGAACTTCAAGTAAGTTCAATACTATTTCTCCTTCTCTAAATAATAATATTGTTCTTTTGAAATGGGATGTTGGGATTAGTTCTTGTACTGGTACTTCCTTGGGTGAGGGTAGGGTTGGTACCCTGTGATTTTTTGTGGGTAGATAAAGGGGATTTTGAATTTGTTTTTTCGAAGAATCCCTCACATTCTAGGGGGTTTTAAATTCATATTGAGAAGGGTTTTGTCAACATTCTAGGCATTCTTTCATAATGGGAGGAGGCCATTACTCTCTCAGACCTGTTTATAATTCTTCTTCACTTAGCCATCTTGTCCCTAGGGGTCTAGGTAAGGATTTGCAAAGAGATATTGGTATTGTGTAGGAAAGTTGAAATTTTGCACTTAAATTATCTAAGGAGAAAGTTGTTAAGGAGGTGAACCTAGATAAATATAGACTTATTATTGGTTCCTTTAGAGAAGGGTATGCCTCATTCACTAGTTCTCATTGAAAGCTCATTAATTCTGATTCACTCATTAGTTCATTGGTTCAATAATGATACAAGATTTTTTTGTTATGCAGGCTGTGTACAAGTGCATGTATGGAGGTAAATGATTACATGTTCTTGAACTATATCATTAATTTCATGAAGTTTTAATGCTTAGAACATATTATGTTGTACATTAATAACAATCTAATGGGATACAGGCAAGCAATACACTAATCCATTTTAGAAAACACAGGGTAAGCAAGTTCTGGCATGAAAAAAAAATGATTTTGGAATTTTTTAAAAGAATGCTCAAAATAAATAAAGTGGGGAAGAGAGGAACATGCTCCCCTACAGGTAAAGGTTTAGAAACAAAATAGTTTATTTCCTTATGTAATATAATGCTTATTTTTGTTATATGCCAATGTTATACATATGTCTACTAACATTCTTTGCTATAGTGACAAAGAGGAGGAAAATCTAAACTAGAGCATGCAACAAAACACCTTTGTTTCCTTTGGATAGCTCCATTAGTCCCAAAAATGAAATAAATGACTCTATTAGTCCCAAAAATGAAATAAATGACTCTATTAGTCCCCAAAATGAAATAAATGATGTCAAAGAGACATTTCCGTCTATTCAAGAAGAGTTGCAATATGAATAACATGGTATCCCCATTAATTCCTAAATTTTATCATTCTAGTGATAACTATAAATTTTACTATTGATCAATCCATAACACCTTTGCATGCCCTTGTTTTACAAAAGATGTTCACAAACAATCATGCCTTCAAGATATTAGTATATAAGGGGTTGATCCCTCTACACAAGATTCATCTGAGACAGTCAAGACGAAGTGTAGAGGACCAACTAGATGTGCATATATTAATAACTTAGAGAAAAAGATTGAAATTCGTATTAATGAAAGGAACCAACCAATTGGTCCAAACTCAGTGAAGCTATCTTCATTACTATGTGTACTCTCCAGGGAAATGGTTCCAATCACATTTTTTGATTAGTGGAAGGTACCAAATAAGATAAAGGAGGACTTGCGGAATATCATGAATGTGAGTATTAGACATTTGAATATTTTTTCTCAACATTTTTATTTGTGCATGTTTTCAATGTTTATTTTGAAACAATGTATGTTGGCATCTTCTAATTCACTTACGTTATGTTGTAGTACAAATTCATATTGCCTCCCATACTTAAAGATTATTTTCTACAATCTATAGGCCATAAGGAAAACAATCATAGGCACCGTTTGACCAAAAAATATTGTGATCCTTATGAATCCAATGAATAAAGATTAAAAAATATTCCTCCAATTAGGATCAGTGAGACAGTTTGGAGAGAGTTTGTCTTGTCATGAAGCACCACTGAATTCCATGTAAGCTAAAATTTCACATATTTATATTATCAATTTACTTTACCATTACTAGGGAAGACTTATGGAAGAAGTGCCATCAAAAAAAGGATGGAAATCCAATCATAGGAATTGTAGGAGAAACAATAGTAAGTTCTCAACCTTCCAATCTAGACACTAATTAGAATTCCATTTTACATGTTGGTAATGTTTTCTAATGTGCTTTTCTTTAATTACAAAAAAGAAAAAATTGAAGAAGCACAATTAGAAGTTACATTTGAACAGTTTGCATCTAGGTATGATGTATTTACTTGGTATTATGGATTGATGTGAGGGGGAGATGTCATGGTGTTGGCCTTGGAGTTACACCAACTAGCTTGTTTTGCAAAAATCAATACTAGGAGGCCCTAGTCTCAAGCCATGTTATAATCAAGGAAAATGCACAATAAATCTCATCTCTAAAAGCAACAATATCTAAACTCATGAAAAGAGTATAAGCCGTCGAGAAGGAAAATGTGGTCAACAATCAAAGTGTTAGTATCAAATTCTTCACTCTTCTTCCAGTGTACATTTTATCACACTAATAATTTGAATTCTAATATCAAGAACAACTTCCTATTGAACAAAATGCCCCAGTTGAAATGCCTATGATGGAGGTAAGTTGTCTAATTTTTTTTTGAACATTTTATTTCATTTTTTAATTGTATGTCATATATTATATTATATTGGTATCGTAATTTTAGGGACACAACACCCCCTACGAAGGAAATAACAAAAAAAAAATTAACTCCAATGCAAAATCCATTATCCATGGTAAGTTTTGTATAATATTGTATGTTATTTCAATTTTATTTTATTCTTTCAATTTATTACAAATAATTCCCTATTACGTGTAGAGCCATGAATTGAATGCTGCTCAACATGTGCTGAAAACACCAAGGGCTCCACCTAGACTTCAAATTGACAAAATGAAATCCCCAACCTTTGTATGTTTTGTAAATATTTATTCTTGGATCATCGATATTTAACTTTTATTTAAATGCATCTTACATTCTCTATTTTATTAGAAGGATCAAAACAATAGTATTGAGTTGACACCATCTTCCCAATTAGGGTTGGAAGGAAAGAAGTGTTATCTCATTGTGATAAAATATCAGGTGAAAGTTGTAGGGGAGAAAATACATAAGAATGAATCAAATCTAATGATCCATTGTGTCCATCTTGGGGAAGGCTATTATATTGTGAATCCCACATAGATTTTGGAACCTGGATTGGGAACTCTACCTCTCTCTCATCCCAATGGCACATTACATACTTTATAAGATGCTTTATGGAGCTTCATTCCTTGGCATAAGGATAACATTGAACTATGTGATTAGTGATTCTAGTTAGTTGTTTTCGAGCCAATAGAAGTACTGTACACTCTTTTTGTACCTGCTGATATATTAATAAATATATGATAGTTCATTTTCTGTACGTTGGTATTTGTGAAAATCTTGAAGTACTGTCTCTTTTGATGATACTGGTACTTTCTTGAACACATTGAGATTCTTCCATATTTGCAAGTGTAACACTGTCCTAATCATCATGCTACAATTGTGATTTAAATCACATCACAAATACAAATTTGCATACTTGGGGATTTTTTTTTAATACATAAGGCACTGGTTTATTGAAGCCATTGTTTTGTTGGCTTACCCAAAGAATCTATTAAAGTAACTGGTTAATCCTTAGTATTTTGCAGTCCCCAAAACTCATATTTTTAAGGAATATGAGATCAATAATGAATTTTGTGTATTAAAATAACTCTTTCATAATCATGTATGTCAAAAAAGGAACTTGTTCATGTTTTTTAAAATAAAGATGTGTTGCAGGTGCATGTGAATATCATATAGGGTATGAATTTAAAAAAAGGTTCAATACAATGTCTAAAGCTCTATTTTATAACCGTGCATAACCTGAAAGATATAAGAATTAGTAACTATTCCAAGCTTTACATAGGAAATACAAATAGGGTAGCAAATGTATGTGGTGCAAAGGAAGGGTAGACATGCCAATGATAAGGAACCAATGGTATACAAGAAGGTTGAGTATAATCTTGTTTTTTAAGCATACTCATTTTTTTGTAAGTGAGAGACCATTATATTATATCGGAAACAAAGAGGATACATAGTTGTGGCAGAGGACAATGGCCTTCCCTAATAAGGCATGATAAAAAATGCCATAATAACTAAACATTCCATCACTTCCCAAGTTCTTCATATAGCATAAAATATTACAAAACTTTCCCTTAAGGCTAGTCTGTGTTTAGATCCTTCAGTTACACTCAGACATTAATTACAAGATTGATAAAAAAATAGATAATCGATATCATAATCTGGAAGATCTAGAAACTTCTTCAAACCAATAGGTTGACATTCCCAATTTGGTCTTCATATCTCTTCATTATCAGTTAAGATCGAAACGAAGTCTCTATCCTTTGAAAAAGTGAGTATACACATGAAACCACTTACAAGAATAGTTACATGCACGATCTGTCTTCATATCCCCTTCAAAATGAAAAAATACATGATGACAAATTTATAAAGTTGCAACTAAGTTCACATGAAGGATATGTTACAATAAAAAGGATAAAAAAGGGTATAGAACGATGCAAAAAGTAAGGCAAAATGGTGTCAATTCTAACACCCAACATCTCACTCCAACCGAAGCCATAGTAGGTCCCTTCTACAACAACCAAGCTGGATGAGTTAGTAGGCTCAGTTTCTTTTGGAGGTAAAGAGAGGAAACAATATTTACTCCAATCCTGGGAAGGATCCCCCGCTCTTCTGCACCCCTGAACCCCAACTATGAAATTAGTTTTTCCCAATATGTTGACTCATCCCCTTTCTCCACATTGGCCCAAAGGATTGGAAGCTGAAACCTTATCCCAATCCACTTTATCCCTAATAATTTCACACAATCAAGGTATCTGGGTATTCTATCTAATGCCATGAAAAAATAAACAAGGGAAAGAGGTTCCCTTCTTTCATGTTTAGGTAACAAGTAAATATTCCTTATTTTGAGGCAAAGTAGAGTGTCCAAATTCTTTAGATCAACCCACTTTTCATAGTGAGAAATAACTGAAGTCTTATTTGTAGTGAAGGTGAAAACAAAGTTTGGGTTTTTCATAGCATCACTCTTTTCTTCACATCAGTTCTTAGGCCATGGCTCTGCTCTGGTGCTTAGTCCTTCAACCCTTTTTGCATTCTTCAAGAAATACAATGCCTTACTCCACATGATTTGGTTTTTCATAAAAGAGGAAAAGGATCTTAGCTGCAGATCACCCACCAAATGGTTTGGATCCCATTCACTTATGCTAGTCATTGTTAAGTCATGCTGGTATAGTTCACATAGCAAGTTCCTTCCATATTCATCACATGCCTTGTATTGCATCATAACTTGTTTGTTGGTGTTGAAATAACACATAGAATCTACAAATAGTGCTCTAATTTGCAGAGATATAAGATGGCTTCTTAGATAAATTACATATATAGCTAAAGGGCCCGAATAACCCCTCATCATGTGGTCTAGGTGGAAGAGATATTGCTTGTATAATTTAAGTCTTTCAACTTGTTGATTTGGCTTACTAATGTCTAACTCGGCTCATCAAATCTTAATCTTGTCAGCCTTTTGTTGGGGTTCCATTGCCTCTTGTTACAGCAGTAACCTATCGACCTATTGTTGCAAAGAATGGATTTGATCATGCCATGCTAGCATCTTCTTCTCTATATCTTCATAATTCACATGTTCTCCTCCTTCTGAGGTACCTGCTACTGTTGGGATGTTTTCCTTTTCTTGTAGGTCTGAAATTCGAGTTCTAACTTCTTGTTTCAAAGGTTCCTTCTAGGTGAGCCTGTTCTCATCAAGTGGATCCTATGAGAACATGTTTCTCTCCTTGTTAATAACCCGCGATAGCACATTCAAACCTTCTTTGGACCCATATATTTTCAATTTTTCTTTAGTTTGAGCTATTTCCTTCTTCAATTTACAATTCTTTTGTAGCATCCTTCGATGGTCTTTCTTCAATTTCTTGTAGGACTTTTTGAAGTAGGCTGTGAAATATAGAGGATATGTCCTAAGGAAGAGATTTGTCTTCCTTTTTCTGAAGTCTCTATAGAGTTTGTTCCTCTACATCACAATGCTCTTCCTACACTTATTCCTTAGTCTCATGGGACATATTTCTCTCCTCATATTCTATTTTGATTACCTCCTTTGCTTTGTAATCCTACCTTCCAAAGGACCATGTTCGTTTCCTAGTTGGAATTGGGGTTTCACCACTATTCATCTAGATTTGTCTAGATCTCCTCAGAATCGAGGATGGATTGGGGGTATCTGTCCATAGTATTTTTCATTTTGAATCCTTCCTGAGGTTAATCTCATTGGGTTTTTCTTCTTCCACATGATTCGTTGCATCAATTACAAATTTAGCATCCGCATCGTATGTTGTACCCATCACATCCACAGTTTTTCTCTGGATATCATGTCTATATCACTTGTAACAATTATATCCTCATCCATACATTGCTCTTCAGGGATCCCTTCAATCAATGAGAAAATATGGAATTTTCTAGATATCCTTAGACTTGAGGATGGATGGGGGGTATCCTTGCATAGTATTTTTCCTTTTAGTCCTTACTTGGGATTATCTCACTAGGATTTGTTGTTTCTGTAGAATCCATTGTATTGGTCACAAAATCGACATCCGTAGCATCTATTATATCCTCATAGAGACCTTTCCCTTTAGGGATCCCTCCAATAAACGAGACCCAACTCCAATCCATACCTTTCTCTTCGGGGATTCCTTCAATCAATGAGACCTAGCTACATCTTGTGTTCAATAATGAATCTTTCACCATTTATTTTAGTGAGGCCATGATGTGATATTCTAGTTTCAAGAGTGGAACTGCTTTTTACCTTAGAACTCGTTAGCTCTAAAGTTATAAGAAGGAAAAATGGGACATTCACATACCTCCCATGTCATAGATGGACCAGTAGTCTGAAATGATATGCATAGACAGGATGGTACCATCCTTTGCATGTCAAAAACATTTGTATGCAAAGTGCCACTTCTAGCCATGGAACTACCAATGAGTGTCTTTGCACTCCCTTTTCCCCCTCCTATTAGTTTTTCTCATATTCCTTGAACAAACACATTTCTTAGAGTGGTCGAAGAGCTCTTATGTTCAAACCACCTCTCACTCTCTTCTTCCAGTTCAATAACATGAGATATTCTTTCCTCCATGACTGATATATAAATCCCTCTTACCCTGGTGACAAAATTACTCAAGGCCTGAGCAAATTTCAACACTACGGTGGCATCATGTCCTTGCAATCTCTCAAAATAGTCGAGACACCCAACTTTTGCAAAAAATCAGACCACTGTTTTATTCTAATAAACAAGGCTAGTGTCTTGGGTTCACTTATTATTTTTTGAACCCCATACCAAGAATTTTTTACGTTTCCACTTCTTTAATTGCAGTAAGGATCGAATTTGGTAAGTTTATCACAGTCATGGGAAGATTAGAGGTAGACGGATATGATTTTGATACTAGAAAGGGTATAGGACTATGTATGAAGAGGTTTCATGGATGATGAATATGACAAGAGGTTTCATGTATGATTAAGATGACAGGAGGTTTCATAGATGATTAATACGATAGGAGGAACAATGATAACTAAATCCCGTGTATATCAAATTTTTAGTAATTATTCATGTGTAAGCTCAGGTTTACTAATGATGGTCTGGTATAATGAATTCTATGGATGTTTAATCACATGTGCGATGAAAAAAATCTGGTGGGAAAAATATGTACATGGATCGAGTCCTATGGATTGATTCCTATAGATCGACGCATATGGATCAACATTTATGGATCGACGACTAGGGATGTAACTTATAGACCCAACATGCCAATAGTTAATGCTTCCATAAGCGCACAAGTTCAAAAACCACCTTTTAGTTTCTGGACATGCGTTTCTATATGAGGTGCGCTTGCGGTGGAAACCAAATGTTCTGAAACCACTCAATCTAGGCCATGGGTCATGGATGGATGAAACCATGAAAATTAACTAAGACAAATATAGTAGGTATAATAGAAAATTAAAGGACCCCACATGGATGAGTCAATTAATAAGTCACATCTATGTAAAAAGGTAATTTTTACTCAAACACTGTTCATTTCCTGATAATTGCGACCAGTGGATCCTCGCGGCTACGAAAAATAGTGTAGACTATTGCAGCTTATGTATTGCATCTACCAGGAGTCTGAATCTTCAATACACTCTTCGGGTAAAATAAGCTCTATAATTCTCTTAGGTTTTGTTGTATTTGACTCTGCGGCAGAGGCCTTGGGGATGTCAATGGCACCTGCAGCGGGGGTCGCTGTGCAGCAGTTGACGGCTATGGTTTGGGATGCCAGCTTGGGCCGGGAGCTGCGACTGTGGTGGATTTGGGAGTTGCCATAGTAAAGGCCATAGTGGTGAGCAGTGAGCCTGCGGTTTGGGATGCTGGTTGGGAGCCGAATGTTGCTGCCAACGGTGGCCGGGCAGTGCGGTCGCGGGATATGGGTGGAGTTTATGCGGCAGAGGCTGCTGTGGTGAGCGTTCAGCCTATGGCTGGGCCCACAAATCTGGGTGAGGGACCAGCAGCTCGAGCCACGGGTGCAGTAAAGAAACTTGAGTTTGGGCCCTCGGCTGTGGGCGAAGACGCTGCAGCATGGACCACGGCTGCGGGCAAGGGAGCTGTTGCAGGAGGGGACGTTGTGACATGGGTTGCGGCTGCGAGAGGGGAAGCTGGGGTTGGGATCGCGGTTGTAGGTGGGGAAGCTGCGGCTGTGGCCGCAGTTACAGGCCGGGAAACTGCGGCTAGGCTGCAGCTGCTAGGTCGAAAACCGCACTCCGCAGTGCGAAAAACGACCGTGAAAGGCACCGGCTGAAACAAAAAAATGGGGTTTCAGGGGCGAAATAGGCCTGTAACTAAACAAAGAAAACGAACTAAAGACTAAAAAAGCAAAGGTTCAACTAGGGGAGTCGCCAATCTATAGCTAGGATTTTCACCCTAGCTTGTGCAAATGAGCACCTGCTAAGGACTATGGAGTCCTTAGCAATAGTTCAGAAAATGAGAAAGAACTATAAGCAAATAACAGAAATATTAAAATTCTAAAAACTAAGCATGCTACATATATAAAAAACTAAATCTAACATGAAAATCAGTAAACAGGAAACATCTATATAAGAACACAGTAAGAAATGCTTTTCACTTTCTTTATAACAGTAAACAAGGGTTTACATGGACTTGTTACCTCAAAGGTGAGGTTGGTGGAGAGTTTGCAACCGTATGAGGGAGTGTGCTCTAATGCTCCAAAGTTTCCTCTTCTCCAAATGCTAAAAAATGGTGGCCAAATGCACTAGGAATGGTAAGCTCAAGCAAGGGAGGTGAGCAGGGATCCTTGGGTGAATTTCGACAGCATAAGGGTAAGATGGATTATGGATGAGAAATAGGGGGCCTCCATCACCTATTTAAATAAATTTTGGGTGGTGGAGTGCTTAACCCATGGTTTTAGGCAAATAGTGGTTTTAGGTCAATGGTTTAGGGTTTTCCCTTCTTTTTCTTTCCTTTTCTCCTTTTTGAATTTATTTCCAATTTTATTCACTTTTATTTATGTTTTGGGCATATTTGACCCCTTTTGAGGGTTTTTGGTATGTTTTGAGGGATTTGGATTAATTTGAGGGGGATATCATTGACGTTTCCCTTTTGGGTAACTATTTGGTGTTTTTGAAGGTTTTGAAGGCCAGGATGGTAGGAAAAGTGGTCAATAGAGTCATGTGACTAGGGGGGATGAGCTAGTGAGCATTTTTGGGGTGTTAACAGATTTCCCCCTGATGTGTGAGGGCAGGAACTCATCGCATGGCCGATAGACATCATAGGTTCTATCATTTTACAGGGTTCTGAGCATTGTGACGGAGAAGATCGAAAACCAGTTGGAGACTAGAGCATGGACTCTGTACGGGCTGAAAAAAATGAACATACATGGCCTCAACAATGAGTGAGGAATGATCTCAATATATGGACGAGGCGGGCATACCCATGCTTATATCAAGATATAAAAAATAATGAGGCCCAAAGGGGACCTAAACAATACATAGAGAACTGCTATGTACATCATGATGGTCCAGAGGGGACACATATCTGGGACATACTCATGGTCTAACCATGATTGATCTGAAGAACGGATACACTGGAACAATAGCATTCATACTAAATGTGGTACCATAACAACTGATGCTCTATTGGAACTTAAAGTGTCCAACCACTAGGTGGAATCAATGACTGAGGGTCAGAATCTGAAAGGTACACTGGACTGCATCTGAATTGGTTACTCAAAGGTGCATATAATTGGGGTGCTTCTGAGTATTGTTGCCAACGCAACCCAGAAATCCACGGGATTATATGGCTAGAGGTTCCAAATTGACTCACCAATGTGTTAGAGTCAGGGGACATTCAGGCTCTTCAATCACTAACTGGAGGGATCAATACCCTACATGAATCTCAATGGTGCAAACATGGTGTTGAAGTCGAGCATGTGAGAAAAAACCATTGGGAGAGGCAATAAGGAATCCTCTAAAAAATGGTCTGTAGGCACTCAACACTGATGGTGATAAGTCCAAGGCGTAGGGACCTCTAGGTCTATCCTCTGGAATAGATGGGTTGGTGTCGACATAGGGAGACCTTACCAATACCAAGTCAATGGTGTTTCCTTGATAGGAGTGCGAGGTGTACATAGAAGAGGTGTATTAATGAACGTGAGACTGACATACTGTGGGGGGCATAGAAGTCATAGAGTGGGGGGACTCAAACTTCCTTTGTTCAAAGTATGACGGCAAGGCTGACCTGGCAGCATATGAAACTGACTTCAGGGAAGGGGATCCTGGCTTAAGAGACCAAGGATGATGACTGCAATGGGAGGGGAGACTCAGGGGGGGAATTGATAAGTGATACCAGGAGACTCTAAGGGTGACACATCACAGAATACTCTGAACAAAGGCGACCATGATGATAGTGCTTCCATAATGGTGGGTCTAGATATGATCTGTCGTGGCATTGAGAGATGTCATTTGGGTCTTCTTCATGGTTTAAAGAGCTTGAAGAAGAAATAGAAGTGTGCTCAATATGGTACTTGTCGTTTTTTTTTGTATGAGCTCAGGACAGTGCATGCTCGTGGGTGCTTTCAATTTTAAGGAGTCTGAAAGTAATAAGAAGACTCTAAAATGGCTGAAAGATACCATCATGTGGATTTATACGAGCCCAGGACGGTGAGTGCTCAAGGTTGCTTTCAATTTTAGAGAGTCAAAAATCCAATAAGAAGACTCCAAGAGGTTCTTTTTCGTATGTTAGTCTCCAAGGTTAGAAAAAGCATAAAAGTATGCAATGGAGAACTCTTCTAGCCGTTGTGACTAGAGTGTGCCTTTTTCATAATTAGTATACCAGGTCCGAAAAAGGGATAAACTTATACCAGGTAGATGCCCTTTCAGATACTTTTAGCGAGCATGAAAGGAAGCAATATTGCTCTGCGGTATTTTCATTCGTTTAGGAGTCAAAAAAGAGCTTAACAGAAACTTCGTAGGTGTCTTTTTTCATAAAGGAATTGCTTAGCCCGAAAAAGGGATAAAATTATACCGAACAAGATAATAGCCAGGTTGCAGTCGGAGTGGAATGCAAATCGAGGCGGAAGGGGGCATGAAAAAAATACTCGAGAAAGTTTTTTCGTGAGAGTGAGAAATTATCTCAAACATCATCATGGGTGCAGAGATATGAATCCGGTAGTGAGAACGGTGCGAAAAATGGAGTCGGCACGTAAATCGAGGTGTCATGGGGCTTAGAAAAAGTGCCTGAAAAAGGTTTTCGTGAGAGCGAGAAATGATCTCAAGCATCATCACGGGCACAGAGATATGAATCTGGTGGTGCAAACGGTGCGAAGAATGGAGTTGGCACACAAATTGAGGCGGCAAGGGCCTGGAAAAAGTGCTTGGATTTTTTTCGGTGAAAATGAGAAATGGTCTCGACGAACTAAATCTGGTGGTGTAAATGGTTCGAAAAACAAACATCGTATGATCCCGGAATGGCCAAAACAAGAATTGGTCAAATGTTTATAAATATTAAATGGACCCATGTGACATGTGTCATTGTTATAGTTGAGTTTGATAGGAGATTGTAGGGGCCCAGAGGTGAAAATTCAGATTTTATGTGATCCTACTAGTGTAATCGCATTCTGGGAGTTGCAAGTAAGCCTCATAGTCCTTAGCCATGTGTTTTATATCTTTTTGGGGGGAATTGGGCCTCCAGGGAGGCATGCCATGCTCCTCTTGGAGCCATCGCACCAAGCATGGATTCCGAGGGGAATTGCGTGCTCTGGAGCGCGACTCTGGGTGAGGTAACCAGGAATTCTGAGCACGGCTGGGGGCCCCTCAGTCGTGCTTAATGAGCGCGGCTGGAGTCCCCTCAGTTTCCCTTTCCAAGCACGGTTTTTCCCCCCACGCTCGTGCTCCAGAGCGCACATGGGGCCCCCGTAGGTGTGCTTGCCGGGCGCAGTTGTGGCACACACAGTCACGCTCTGAAGTGCATCTTTTCGAGGGGAAAGTGTGCTTCAGAACGCGACTGTGGGTGTCACAGTCGTGCTCTGAAGCACATCTTTCCAGGAGGAAAGCGCGCTTCAGAGCGCAACTGTGGGCTTGATAGGTGTTCTCTAGGAGCGCTCTTTTCAAGGATAAAAGCATGCTCCAGAGAGCACCTGTGGGGCCAGATTATGCGCTGGGAAGCGTGTCATGGTGCCTAAGTGTTGATGCACCGATCTAGAGGGGATTGATGGGGGATTTATATGGTTCTGATGGGTGTTTGTTGGTTTGATTGGAAGGATGTCAAGGGTTGCTTGGAGAGAGCGAGAGGTGCCAAATACAGTACTGGACAAGATCCAGGAGGACGTGGGTGTACAGGAGGCCTTAGCAAACTGCGGACTATTGAATTTCTCGTAGGTACCTTTGATGCATTCAGATGTACTGTTTCTGAACAAGTTGATCGACTTCTGGGATTCAGATATTGAGGCATCCGTGATTCAGGGTGAGCGGTTGGATATCACCCTCACTGATGTTTATTTTTTGACTAGACTGCCTAGGTTGGGAATGATTGCTGATACCCATCCTAGGAGGCTGGGGGATATACCTATGCATGTATTGCTGGATAGACATTGCTTCCCTATAGCGCATGTGCATGAGAATACACTACTGGTTTGTGATATTGAGAGTCCAACGACATAGGAAATTGCGGCACTGGTGGTGCGCGTTTTGGGTTCACATTCTCCTCACCAGATCTCGGGGGGACAGATGGTGTTGGTAGAGCAGGTTTTGGATGAGACTTATTATGGCTGGGGCTAGATGTATCTGATAGTTGTTCAGCAAGAGCTGAACAAGGTGAGGCATTTGGGAGGGGATTTCTGTTTCGCCTCATTTTTGTGTTCTTTTTTCTTCAAGCGATTCCCTGCGCTACGACCTCATGTAGCAGTGCGTGACGGGGGATCGACAGAGCCATGGATGCAACGTTGGGGTGAGATGATGACTTGCATGGGTGGTGGGATTGTGGGTCGGCTCTTCACGGAGGAGCTATTCAGGTAGTGGATACAGCTGCCAGTGGTGATTGAGGATTACCCATACTGGCGTATAGATTATCGAGGGGACCCTCAACTACCGCGGCCTCCTAGTCAAGTATGGGGACCAGATGGTACATATATATTTGATCTGGTTTATGTTTATAGTACCATGTTGTATCTACTTGATAGCATAGATGATAGCTAGAGGATTTTTTGAAACTGACAACTTGATGTTGTTTCCTACAGATGTGGAATGGCAGCTGCTACGAGGGTATTGGGCATGGAGAGGCCATGTCAAGGGAGTGGACCCAGCTAGTCGGGGGTAGAGGCATCAGCGGAGTGACTCAGCTACGTTGGATTCTTTGTGAGTTGGTATTGATCGGCTTCTGGAGGGAGTGGTGGGCGAGGGCTGGTAGCATTTGGAACAAGCATTGATCGACATATGCTATGATGCTCCACGGGAGTGGAGACTGATTATGCAGTGCATTGTGATGGTTTCTGAGACGGTGAGAGCTATCACTCGAGGGGATATCCCTTATATTAGTGATGATGATGAGGATGTCGAGACAACATCTGACGAGCCTGAGGAGGAGCGGGGAGAGGAGGATTCAGCCGCAGAGGTGGAGGAGTCAGAGGAGGAGGAGGGGGACGATGATGATGGTTATAGGAAAGATGACTTTGACTAGGCAGTTGATGGAACTACCCCCACTACAATGAGCATGTGGGATTTTTGTATATACGGCTTGTATTATATAGGGAGGATGTTGTTGGGGCTCCTCGATGTGTTTATATGTATTTTTGGTTCCATGGGAACTTATGACATTTTCATGATATATATATACCAGGACATGGATGCCCTTTGTTGATGGTGGTTTCTTGTTATGCACGTGGATGCATTTGTGATGATGGTTTCAGTATATGCACGTGGATGCACTTGTGATGATGGTTTATTTTTGTTGTTTTTATGATTTTTAAATGCCTATATGATGTTTATGTACATGTGGATGGTATGGTGATGCATGTTTATGGTTTACACCCTACATATTGTGGTTTATGTGCCAGTCTAGAATATTGTTAGCCATTTGGTCTACTACACTGTTTTGATTTCTTGGGACATGAGTGAATGTAATGGATTCAAACTGTCTGATCGTTTGTTTAGTGCACGGGAACTTTCTAAAGAGGCAAGGATCCCGTACCTGGTAAAATTTGTTGAGTTGGGTGACAAGCAACTGGGATTCAAGGAACACATGAAGGTGACGTATGCCCATCTAGAGGGTAGCGGTCAAAAGATCGGCCACAACATCATACTCAGCCTAGTTATTAGTAGAAGTGCCTATGCACACTCCGTTGATGTGGATCAACTCATGTGAGGGGGAATATAGTATCCCAGCTGCGGAGGCGATGTTTGGAGACCAGCGACTTGCACCGTCGGCGAAACCAACATATTGTGGTGGAACAAGATCCATCTATGGTCATGCAGGGGAGACAAAATGTGAGGTATTAGATGTAAAAAGAAAAAAAACTAAAAGGAATAAAACTGTACAACATGGACTAGTGGGTAAAAAAGTGTTAAGGGTAAAAGCATTTGAGGTACAACCCGTTGCAAGGGTTGCATAGGGGGTTTCCTTCAGAGTCGATGAGGATTTATGCCCTATGTCCTAGGCAGGTGTGGACAATGTATGGACCTTGCCACATGGACTCAAACTTCCCTTTCCCAGTCTTGTCATGAGCTTGGTCATAAACGAGGACTAGGTCTCCTTCTTAGAAATTGCGGGGGTGGACGTGCTTATCATAGCTAGCTTTGGAGCGGTTCTTAGTGGCCTTGATGGTTTGCAAGGCCGTGCAACGGCCTTCATTGGCTTGCTCCAAAAGGATTAAGCATTTGTCGAGTGGTGATGTGTCCAGGAGGAGTTCAACGACAATGTGTAGGGTGGGAATATGACACTTGATGGGGAGAACAGATTCGACACCGTGAACTAAGTGAAAAGGGGTAAAACCCATGGTGGTCTTGGTAGACGTGCGGTAAGCCCAAAGTGTGGGGAATAGCATATGATGCCAGTTGGACTTGTGGAGGTCTACTGTGCGCTGAAGGATGGTCTTTAGGATTTTGTTAATAGCCTCTACCTGGTCATTCCCTTGAGGGTAATAGGCGGAGGCGTATTCATGTTCAAATTTAAGAAATGTTGATAACTCTCTCTAGATGGAGTCTTCGAAGTGTTTGTCATGGTAAAAAATGAGTTGTTTTGGGACCCTGAACCGGGTGATGACGTGGTTGAAGAATAAACGGGCTATAGTCTCACCCATGCAATTGAACGTTAGCATGGCCTCAGCCTAATTAGTGAAATAGTCGACAACCACAATGATGTATTTGTGTCCATTCGTCGAGGTGGGATCGCACTCCATAAAATCAATGGCCTATTTGTAGAAAGGGACAACGGTGATGTCTGGATGGAGTGGTGCTGGAGGGGTCCTCCCCTTGGGGGCAAAGAGATAGAAGTTGCGACAATGTTTAATTGTGGTGATGCAATCGGTGAAAAGGATGGGTCAGAAGTATCCAGAGCGGATAACCTTTTGGGAGGTGGCCATCCCTGAGAAATGGCTGCCGCAGGCACCACTATGATAATAATTAAGGACTTGCTCAACCTCGTCTCGGGTGAGGTAGCGACGTAGAATGGTGTCAATACCATGACGGTAGAATACACCACCAAGGAGGAGATAACGAGAGGCGTGATGGAATATGCATCAACGACCATCGCATTCAAGGCCGGGTTGACATTTCTGTGTCTGTAGGTACACCAGGATTTCACTATACCAGGGGTCATCCGACGAGATGATAAAAAATGGTCGTCGAGGAGGCTGTTGGGCCTATCCCAAGTAAGGAATTTCTTATGCAAGATAGTTTTGGAGCTGCTAAGTTACAGCGCAGCTCAGATGAAGGCAGTTTTTGATGAGGTGCAAAGTTGAGGGCAATGCCGTATCGGCAAGATAGGAATTGCGTAGCTGAGATCCGGTTCCACGAAGTGCCACTAGGGAACTTGTTTTGGGTAAAGAATGTAAGGGAAGATCGAGCTACGAAAGCGACCTATTTTTCCAAAGTACTCCATGATTCCCAGTAGGCAGGTAAGGAGTGGTGCAGAAGGAAAGCAAGCGGTTACGCGAGCAGAGGAAACATGAGGTGAAATGGTCGCACAAAGTTGTTAGAGAAGGAACGATGGGGTGAAAGCGACCCATAGGCATGTGCATGACATGGAGGGCTAAAAGTGACGTGACCACGTGCAGAAGGATGGCCACAATGAAGAAGTCACTATCAAACCCTAGCAGTCTTGGTTAGCGGTGTAACCATGACAGTTTTGGGTAACCTTAGGGATTTGGCCCACTTGAGTGTAAATATGTGACCTAAGGGAACTATCTATAAAAGGGCACATTTTGTAAGCGAAAGGGTTGAATAATCTGTAATCATGAATCTTCATTGTAAAATCTTCTAAGTGTTAAGAAGTGAATGTTATTGTAAAAGGATTTGCAAGCTGCGTGCGCAGAGACGTACAGAGAGAGAAAGAGAGTCTGCAGCTGAGTGCATAGACTGGAACTATTGTACCCTTCCCAAAGATAATATAACAACAGTTCCCGTGGACGTAGCTCCCATCCTGGGGGTGAACCACGTTAAATTCCGTGTTGTGTGATTGCTTATGTGTATGTATTTATCTCTGTGTATTTGCTTATGTGAATGGTTAAGATTCTGTTTATGAATGCATATGTTCTTTCTTTTATATCTATTCACCATATGGATGAAAGATGGGAATAATATGTTAAGTAACAACAATGTGTGAATGAACGTCGGATGCACCAGTATTTCATAGTTAGATGAGTGCATGAACTAGCTGGATAAACACTTAGTGCAGCACCAGAAGTGCGTAGTGATATTGTTGTCTATTGTAGTGTATAAGTTTGCAAGGTTCATTCTATTATGTGTGTTGAATGCGTCTTTCTACACTAAGTAAATTCCATTGAAGTTGCATAAGTGTTAGAAGGAAGCCTAGTCATAGGTTGCGCTACCATATCATTGATGAATCCCCCCCCACATCCCCCAGTCCTTGGATGCGTGATAGTCTAAGTGTGAACTGCAAAGAAGGTGAACTTCACGCAGCCCGAAGTCTGCAGCGCGAGTCCTGTACCGTGTTGCCTACCAATCTGTTTAAACACTCATCACCTGGTTGTGGAAACCTGATTCCATATCCCCCCCATTACTTCAACTCGGGGGATACCTCAGTCTGTTCGTAGGCTGTTTCCGAAAGGGCCGGTGAAAAGGGGTTTTGTTGGTTCCTCAAACCACGCAGAACCTGGTTCTTTATAGAAAACCTCGAGAATAGTTAGATAGCCAATAGAGGCTAGTATTGATGGATGGTGAAGTAGTTAATTATGGTAATTCCGACATGAGTTGTGCCAAGGCAAGGGCTTTGGTACTCTTAGGTGTCATGAATGTGAGGTCGTACTCTTGGAGTATAATGACCCACTTAGCCACATGACCCTGAAGAAGGTGGCGACTCAAGTGGTAGACCATAGGGTTGGAATCGGCCACGACTGTGGTTCGGATTAATAGAATGTAGTGGTAAACCTTTAATTTGAATCGAGAAAATGACAGCGAGGGCCAACTTTTCCTCGTAGGGATATTGCAGTTGTGGGACAGATAAGGTCTAACTCATGTAGTAGATTACATGTTCCTTTAGCGCACTATCTTCTTGGATGAGAACCCATGAGACGGCATAGTCGGATGCCGAAACGTAAAGGATAAAATCCTTGGAGAAATACAGAGGTGAAATCAATGGGGCGTTGGTCAAGGGTTTTTTAAGGGATTCAAAAGCTGCTTGTGCTTGTTCATCCCAAACAAAAGGAATGTGGGTACGAAGTAGGCGAAGAAAACCATGAACAATTGTGGCATATTCTGGAACAAAGTGGCGGAGAAAGTTGGCTCTCCCCTGCAAGCTCTGTAATTTTTGTTCTGTATGGGGGGGATGGGAGGTCCAGGATGGCTTGAACCTTTAAAGGGTCGATGGTTATCCCTTTTTGGGAAACAATGAAACCAAACAACTATCCTGCAGGAACGCAAAAGACACACTTGAGAAGGTTCAAGTGGATTCTATACTTGCGACAACACAGAAAGACTTTCTAGTGGTCGTTTAGATGGTCAGACCATTTCTTTGATCGATTCGTGAGGTCGTCAAGGTAAACCAGGATGATATGGGCCAAGTCGTGGAAACAATATATCATTCCCTGCTGGAAGGTGGCACCATCATTTTTAAGACCGAACGACATGACCTAATAGACAAAGGTGCCCCATGGGGTAGTGAATGCAATTTTGTATAGGTATTCCTTCCGGATGTGGATCTGATTGTATCTGATGAAGTCGTCCATGAAGGAGAGAACCTCATGTCCCGCACAAGCGTCAATGAGTTGGTCGATGAAGGGTGTGGGGAAATTGTCTTTGGGACAAGCACGATTAAGATCATGAAAATCGGTATAGACACAGATAGTGCCCTGTTTTTTGTTGACGAGTACAGGGGTAGAAACCCAGGTGGCGTAAGCAATGGGATAAATGAATCCGTGTAACACCCCAAAATTTATGAAAAATTTTAAACTTTTCAATGTGACACTAAATGCTTATTTTAATAGCACGGGAGTAGAAATGCAACAATTATATTTGTACAACTTGTAACAATTCTCATATCGTCTAATTTCAATGAAGTTTCACACAGCTGTATTTTTTTACAAAATGACGATGAAAAGAAAAGAGTTCTTGGCTGTTTCTAACTGTACTACTTTTATTGCTGATGAAGGGGCTCTTCGAACGCCCCGAGGCTTACTTAGCATTTGTGTTAAAGCATGTGGAAGTGTTCTTATTGCAGAACTACAGGTAAAGTTTTTAATTTCAGCCTGTGACCAGCAGTTTCAGTACTTCTATAAAGGACATTAGCAAAAGTATTCCAACGGTGAGAACTGTTCCTGTGAGCTTGATTATCCATGCTAAGGTCAAACTTAGGAAGTAAAATGAAAGTTCTGAAATATAAATGAACTCTGTAATGATTACCAACTCTATATGCAAAAAGCGTCTTTGAGCAACAAAATAAAGTATTTAAATAGTAATAGCATGGTGTGTGCATTTCCTTGTATGTAAACTCTAATATTTTCCTTCATAACGATTTGTAGGAACTCCTATGTAAAGATATGTTAACACTGTGCTGGAGAGCCACATTTCTATGGTCATGGTAAAGATTGATTAAATAACATGCTTATTAGGATCACCATACATTAGCATTTAATAATGTATTTTTCTAGGCACATTCTATAGTCTAAATGCAATTACCTATGGGACTTTTATGAAACTTCTATTTGAAAAACAAATAACACAAGCCCTACAATGTATGAAGTGAAAAATTGTGATTCTATGTTACAAAATGCTACCCTAGTGAACTATATGATTAAAAGACACCATGCAAAAAGCGATGATATACCAACTCTATCGATACCTTAAGAAGTATATGATCAATACTATGTGAATTAAATTATTAACAAGAAGGGGACCTACCTTATGTGATTCTTCATGCATTATATTTTAATATGCAAATGGTAATGATGTGGGTTATATGCAATGATACGAAAGGTGTGCAACATGAATGCTATACAAATGTTATTAGCATAGTAATTTATAAGTAATACTATTTATCAAACCAACGTTACTATGTTTAAAACTATATGACTTGGTGAACATGTATACAAGCTTGAATAATAAATACTCTGCTTACAGTATTGAATGCATGGACTGGCATGCAAGTGGGAATCCTCGGTGGATGGCACTATGAGCTCGATCACGTGACCAACAGTGTTAAGGATCCACCCTAAGCTGAAGTGTCAACCTCCTGGTTCCTTGGTTGACAGAGCTGGCTTCAACATGGATCTAACGTGGCAAATGTAATGAACGTTGTAATTAATATGGTAGCTTGTCTTGGTGATTTCGTGAATCCCACTGATGATCTACACCGTTGATTTGGCTGTGCAATAATGGAAAGGGTTTAACCATACCTCCGTCACGTTCATCAATTTATTGTTCACTCTTTCGTCTGGTGGTAGTGGCTCTATAGCCTGGCCGATAGGCCGAGGGTTTGTAGGTTCTTGTTATGAGTTTGAGTTGAAGGGTCTGGGTTTCAAACCCATGACTGATGAAGAAATAAGAACAGGTTCTCCGCTGTTTGAACCATGGTGTGTGTGTCTCAGTTTACAATTTTAGTTTTAGTCTTTGGTGAGTTTCGACTGTCGGACCTGTGAGAGTTTTTAGAGTGCAAAAAGATTTTAAGGAAGAAAATCGACCTTTTGCCATACTTAGTCCAGGTTTTGGTATTATTAGATACTGAAAGAATTATATGACTCTACGTGGGGTTTCCTTTGTCCTTGGCATTCGAATATATGAGTATTTCAGTTGCTGTTACGCCGGTCTGTTGGAAGTTTCTATTATTTACTCCCAATATGCAAAGGTAAAGTGACTCGAATCCTTTCCTACAGTGTTCCTACATTTTGATATTGTAAAATTTCTTTTGAAGATCTTCAAACTTTAACCACCTTGTCACTATGCTTGCAGGTATAGGTATCCGAGGCTCCTCCAGAACTGGCGTTGAAGGTTGGAAAAAGCAATACCAACTGGTAAGCCTCGGCGGTTGCTTGAAACCCTGTGTAGAAGAAGAGGATGGTTGACTATTTGGTGTTCTGTGTGTTGTGTTTACATTTCCGAGAGATTTTAAATCTATAAGGATAGGGTTTGAGAAATTTAACAGTTTTGGTAGGGTAATGCCTCAACCTACTGGCAAAATTCGTGATGCTTGCGAAAGCAACTATAATGTAACAAAGATTTTGTTCTCGGATTAATATAGTGATACTTTTCATTTTTCAATACAGTTTCAGTGTTTTTACTGTTAAAGGAATGTTAATGGCGATGTCATGCTAACTGTTGAGAGTAAATGTTTGAAATGTAAGTAGATAATGTTTTCTGTCTGGGTACGTATAAATGAGACCAACAGTTATTGCAAAGCTACGATTAGGGTTTTGTTTCGATTTTGGTATTGTAGGAAATGTATAGATTGAAAAATTACCATCGTTATGCTATCACATAAAACAACTCTATCAATAAAAGGAATAGATCAGACGTCATTCTGTATATAAATAATGATGTTTTTTGATGAAGTCTTGGCATCGCGTTTGTAGCAGCCTATCCAAAATGGTTTACCCTACAGTCATTTGGCTTAGCTATGTCTTGAAAATGAAACTATAGATGTTTAAGCAATTGTAAACAATGCTGCGCTTGGATAAGTAAATGTTATACAGTTCTAAGATAGGATAAAATGAGCATGATATACTAGTTTAGGTTTGAAATGTAGACCCTAAGTCGAAAAGACTAGAAATATAGAAGTAATTCTATTTTCTGTAATAAGATGAACAAAGATTCTTGCAGTAAAATAAATATAATGTGATGTGTGTAAATAGAACAAAGATGAGATATGTTCGTCATTCAAGTTATTAGAATTTAGGGTTTTGTACAGTGACTACAAAATTGCAGTTGTCTCAAACATTTTGAAATTCGATAACTATTCAACAGTATTCTTTAAAAATAGACATTTTGGAAAACAAGAATGTAAAGAGCAGAATTGATTTCTTTATCTAATATAAACTCTGTTAATTATATGAAATAGATTTACTGTTTTGATGAAAAATTGAATATAACAATAGTATTATGAGTAAAGTGCAGAAGATATTACTAATTAATATTAGCAGATAATTTATCAGAACATATAAAATGGTACTTCTATCAGCATGGTAGTTGCCTATCATATCTTATCTATCTTAATTTGTTTCTGTACTGGAGTACGATGTTGTTCCCTTTTGCATGGGGAAAAATACAGAAACTATGTTATTCAATCATTTCAATTTATACAGAATTAAAATTTAACGGGACAACTGAAATATACTTATGAAATAAACAGTGAAAGGTAGAACAAACAACAGAACTGTAATATGCAAAAATAGATAACAGAACAAAAAAAAATTAGATAAGACAATAGAACCTGTAACTGACGATAGGGAAACAAACACCCAAGGAGGCCTGTTCCTCCCAACCTACTTCAGAAGAAGTAGCTCAACTGCTGACTTCTAATGAACCCTCGAGCCTGCTTACTGATCCAGTAAGTGGGTGGAATCTGTGTAGAAGCAAGGCACTCAAAAATACCTTCTCCACTCGGTATCAACCTCCTGAAAAACGCCCTCTCCACTCAACATCAACCTCCTGAACTCAATAAGAGTTTGGCAGACTCACAACATGATCAACAACAGCATATCCCCTCATCAAATCTCTTGGGTGCAAACACAGCAAAACCCCAAGGTAAATTTCCTCGTCAGGAAAAGTGATGAACCTCAGTTCACTATTTGATGGCTATTATATAGACTGCCTAGGTCTTTTAGTGGTCAGTTTAGAATAAATAATCCTCAAGCTCCGGTCCCATCTTTCAGGGTGCTATGACCACATTTCAAGGGAGTTGTCCCATACCAACAGCTAGTTATTTGCATCATGATGCTGCCACTTGTCCATTTCCTTCTACCACATATTCCATTCCACCTAGTGGATCAGTAACCACTCTTTTAACAGTCCTCTTAGATGTTTGTCTCCTATTTTATTTATTAAATAATAATATATTGTGCAAATTACAGTCATCCTTGGACACCTGTCCAATACAAACTTTACAATAAAAGTTATCATAATGTTTCTAAACATAAAATGTTTTCCAGCTTAAAGGGTATGTTACAATCCGGCTTTCCACAGTTTCTCAATTTTGATTTTGACTGCGGGGAGCTTACACGGGTGAATGGGTCTCGGATTCTAGCGGGTAGGTGGGACCTCCGACCACATATTGATGTGGTGTTCGACTATGGCGGGGTCTAATCCAAGCATCTCGGTATAGGACCAAACAAAGATATCACGAAACTCCTAGAAGAGCTTCTTGTACTCCTCGATTTCGTATTCCGTACAGGAAGCACTTAATGTGATGAGTTTGGGTGTACCGGGTGTGGTGGAATATCAACCTGTATGGTAGGTGATATGTTGTCCATGTTACCTTCCTCGAAGGCATCAGGGGCTGGAATGGGGTTCTTGAACCAATCTACCTTCTCTAGGAGGAAGTCCTTTGTCTCGATGGAGAACTAGCTAGTCGTCGTAGTTGTGGCCTCCTTAGGAATGAAGTAGGATCGATGATGCATATCATCCCAAGGGGAGTTGGGTGCAGTGAGTGCTTCGAGGATTTATTCGTCACTACGAAAGCACCATGTGGACAAATCGGTGGAGGGAGGACTAGATGTTGAGTGCGCCATGTGTTCACTGTTCGTAGAAATCATGTAAATCGTGTTGATCTCTCCCAAGGGGGAGGATTCCAGGGGGTGAATCTCCTCAATGGTAGTGATGGACGACTCTAGAGAGGACTGAGTTAGCTCCTGGAGAACCAATCTATACTCTGGGAGATCTGGGAAATGGTGTGAGTAATGACCGTATCCGCATATGGTGCAAGCATGGTTGGTGCGAAGTGCCTTGTTACGTTGGTGGGATGGGGCATTTAGTTCGACTACTGGGATGTTGGGGTCGTCATCCAAAGTTTTCATGTGCTATTGGAGATTGGGTAGCTATGGGAATTTATGGGTAGCATGGTCCAAATCATCACATAAGGAGCACTTAGGGGGTGTGCAGAGTGGCGGTTGAGGTACCAAAGGTTTCTTTGTTGGTGGGGCTATGTAGGTTTGCGGGCCTCTTCCTCCAATGTTTTTAGGTGGTGGTGGGGCAGGGTTTATTGTAGATGTGGCTGCCATATCAGGAGGTGGGAGGTTATGGGTTTTTTCCATGCCGGGGGGTGGGAGGTTAGAGGTGCTAATTGGTTGGAAGGGTTGGAGAATGACATGTGGTGTCGAGGGGGAGTGGGAGCCGTTCAGTACCATATTGGTAGTCCCATTGTTAAACCAGGGAGATTCAACATCGCCATGACTGGGGAACTCACTACTCCTGAAGGTAGGAATAGGAACAGGATCATATGGATAGGTGTTGCTCCAACGTGACTAGGTACAGTTGGAGGTTGTGGCAGCAAGGGTGGTTGTGGGTTGGTCACTACTTGGTTAGACGAAATTGTGCATAGATCAGATACCTCTATTTCCAGCGGTGGGGGTGGAATGGACCTAAAGGTGGATGTCAAGGGGGTTTCTGAGTAAATTTTGGGTCCAATAGTGGACACTAAAGAAGTGGGTGCACCCAGAATAGGTTGTTCCACCATGGGGAGAACGTTTTCTGGTGCAGCGGTAGCATTTGGGTCGTAGTATGTGAGATGGTCAATTTTAACCACCCGTCCCTCATGGGGGAACATAATAATACAAAATACTGATGAGGCAACAACTTTCATAGCGTACATATAACTGCATTCGAGCAGGAGGTTGTAAAAAGGTTGGGAATTGATGACCTCAATGTATATGAGGATGGTTTTCCTAGATAAATGGACTATAACATTGGCCAAGAGGCTTTGAGGTTGGGCAGAGCTACCATCATACGCTCGTAGGTCGGTCGAGATGGCTGTAATGTAGGTGATTCAAGCTTATGCCACACGAATGTAGACATGACGCATGTGGAGGCACCTTCATTGATGATGCATCGATGGATAACAAGATTTCGTACTAACACTGAAACTTGAAATGCTAATGTGGAAGGCATGCATGGTTCAAATTGGTCCAAGTCGAATGCCATCATTCGTGAGTTAGAAGGGTCTATTGCCCCAATAGCAGATAACAATGTCTTGCGTTGTGCAGGACAATTGTTTAAGACCTCAAGAACTGACATAGCAGCGGGTGATTGATCTAGGTCATCCACGATATTGTAATTAGGAGCGACATGTGGGTTGGGATTGTTGTTGATGCAACATAGGGGGAAGCAGGGAGATTTGGGGGCCCCATCACCCTGTGCCAGGGGTATGCGTAACGACTGATCAGTGGGAAAAGCGTAGAATCCTTGTCGGTGGGAATGGTTTTAGAGGTGGAAGCATATTGGTTGTAGTAGGTTTGAAGGTTGACGTCAGTTGATGACATCATGAGGAGGTGGTGAGTTCCAGAGTACATGGGTTGACCAGTATGTGCAGCGCATGTGATCTACTTTTGTGGTGTTGCAGTTCCTTGGGGGGGACCAACGGTTGGGTGTTCACCACTCCTTGCATGGGAAAGGGATTTTGTAGCACCATGGGAGGTGGCAGGGGGTTGGGTTGTGCGGGTGGAGCATCCTGTCCTTGGCGTTGGGCATCATCCATCCAAAGTTGACGAGCACACTCCAAATGAGGACAAGTGTGCGTATAGGGGCCATAGACCCCACACTTAGAACACGGGTGGTTTGTTCATAGGTTGGGGTTCTTCCCTTGACGAGGTGGTCTGTCAGGGTTTTGATTGGATGGGGTGACGTTGTTATTATATGGGGGGTTGGGTTGTTGATTGCCTTGGTCCTAGGGTTGGTTGTTTGCGTGGTTTCGTCCTCTCCCCTGTTTTTGTTGGCCTTGTTGGTTTCGTTGAGCAGGATGATTTTGTTGTTGGTTTTGTTGGGCATAAAATCTCCCTTGGAGGTTAGAAGGATTTTGTGGTTGAGCAGGCGCAGGGGCTTCTTGCTGAGGGTAGTAAGTAGGAGGGGCTTGGGGTTTTGCAAGTGCTAGTGCAGCCTGCGATGGATAGTACACCGGAGGAGGTTGTTGTTGGGTATGTGCTGCCTGCGGGGGATAATAAGCAGGAGGATCTTGGGGTTGAGCATGCGCGGGTGTAGCTTGGCTATGATAATATGCAATAGGTTCCACCGAAGGGTTATGAGTTGGAGATGCATGACCATAACATTGTGGTGGGCATGAAGGTCCATGAACATGAGGGGGTTGGTTCATGGGGGCATATGATGTTGTTTCTCCTGAGTGGGTCGTGGAACATGAAAGGTCGGGGCCTCTGGTAGGGGGCATAGTAGTATAGGGTTGATTGTGGGATGCAACATGTCCAATGATGCCATTGGTAGCATGGGATTCCCCTGGTGCGTCGCTCTGGGAGGAGTTGCTGTGGGGAGCATCAAGAAAAATGGAATATAAATAGTCGGACTAGGCATAGATAAGATCGAATTGTTGGGCTTTAAGGATAGCCTCTTCCTCAGATTGTGGTCGTTCAGATGCCACATCCTTAGCGATGACTGGTATAAGAGATTTTAGGAACCAATCTAAAAAGATACGGTCGTCCAATATTACAAAAATTGCGCCATTTGCGCCATTCATGGATATGGTCCATGAAATGGGTGGCTGTGTTTTGTCTGCAAGATAGGAGAATCTCAACACCAGCATCGTAATGAACTGGTAATTGGAAGAACTATAGGAAAGTTGAAGCAAGGGATGTGAATGTGAAATGGGTCCCATGTGGCTGGTCAATGTACCACTTGGCTACAGCGCCAGTGAAGGTTCATTGTAATAACCATAAGTGGATAGATTCATCCACAATGGAGTTAGAGGAACACCAAAGGTGGAAGGACATGATGTGGTTTTGGGGGTCCTCCCCTCCCTTTCCCTTGAATTTGGGTATGTACGATGGGATTTTGGTGGGCATAGGAGGCAATGTGGGGTCATTAGTCTATCTGGAGAGGTCAGGGAGGTTGAGACTAGCCATGAATGGAAAATTGGCAGAAGGATGTGACGTGAATGCAGGGGCATATGTGCTAGTGGTAGCTATGGTGGTGGGGCCACTACCCAAAATGTGTGGGGAAACGGTGTGAGTCATGATGGGGATCATGGGTCCCCTAGTCAGAGGTGGAGGCATCGTGTAGGGATGGCCTGTACCCCCGAGTGTGACATGGGTCATTAATGGGACTATAGTTGGAGTGGATCCACTCACCATAGGGATGGTCGTAATGGCAGGAATGCTAGGAGTAGGTCCTAAAGATGGTATGGAAGGGATAGAAGTGAACGTGGTAGTTGGGTTAGTGGTTGATCCACCACCAACCATCTCGCAAAAGAAGGGGTTGGGAGTCGCACCAGCCATGGGGCTAGACGGAGCTGTGTATATGGGGTTCTCTGATTCAGAATCAGATGTGAAGTAAGGGGTTTCAGGACCTGGTGATAGGGCTCTATGCCTGTGGCGAGTGGTGCCAAGTGAACCGTGCTGCGGGGACTAGCCCTGTAGGCACCGAGACTGTCTCAGAAACTCAATGGTGATAGTGGAAATAAAACAAGTGGGTTGTGGCAAGTGAAAAGCTCAAAAATCCTAATGCAACTGTGTGTGCAAAGGGAGAGTGTGAAAAAATATGGCACTAAATCCAACAACAAGATCAAAATGCTTACTGTAACAAATGTGCTACAACAAACGGAGCATCAAGAAAAGTGGTCAAAATACCAACAAGAAAAGGCTCCTAAAAAGAAAAAATGGTATACTCGCTAATCCAGGGGGAGGTATGGGAACATGCAAACACCTTGTTGATGTATATGTAACTTCAGAATGTATTTCACATATATGTATATTGTATTCCTATAGAGATGTTATTATTCCTCTATACGAAAGTGGTTGTATTCCTATAGAGATGTTATTATTCCTCTATACGGAAGTGTCATAACTTATACTTGATGGGTTATTACACCACCTTCTTGGGGTCGGCCCTGTATAGGTCATGTGGGTCAAAGTGTTATTAGAACACCCTATTGGGGGTCGGCCATGTGGGTTAAAGGTTTATTAGACCACCCTAGTGGGGGTCGGCCCAGTCAGCATTATGTTAAGTGGTTAAGTTGAGGCCGACCTAGTTGAGTAAAGGTCAAGTCAAGTTAGTGTATAAATAGAGAGTGTGTCTCTCTCATTTTACACATTCTATTCTCTCACTCACACTTTGGAGAGTGGCACACTTGTGGAGGAGGAGGCTCTGCTGCTAGGAGAAGACTATCTCTTGTATTCTGGTTGTATCATTGCTCTATCTATCTTTGAGAAAGTTATTGGGGTTTTTCACCTTTATGGTTTTCCCCAAGTAAACTCTGTGTCTCTTGTGTGCTTGCATTATTGTGTCCATGATTGATATGCTGTAGATTTGCTGTAAATGTTGTTCTCTCAGTTAAGATCCTAGATTAGATTGAAGTAAATTCTGAAAATTTAACATGGTATCAGAGCTAGCCTGAAATAAGGCATGATATGGCATGTATGACACTTGTTGCACTTACGATGCTAGGGCTTGATATAGCAAAAACCAGTCATCGTAGCACTTTCGCTATAAATCCATTTTGGAAAAGTGTTCATATATGAAACTTTTACAGGTCAAATATCAGATCCCCATGTACCTTGTGTCCAAAGGAAAACCTCTAATTCGTTGTACTTTGTGATTTATGATCTGTACAATATAGGGTTTCTGCCTCTTCCAGATCTGAGTGAAAATCAGGTGACCTTGGGAAAAAGGTCATAACTTGGGATAGGAAGCTCCAAATTAAATTTCGTAAAAAGTTACGGGTAGTACACAGATTTTACTATATCAAGAAAAAATTTCAGAGGCCGAAGGTGAACCAGTGACACGTGGAATGCCGTACAAGTTCGCTCTCCTGTATTATCCCATAAACAGATCACGTTGTGACACTTGGAATACCTCTCTCTCAGATAATCCAATTGAGGTCAGACCTGTTGGGATGGAAATATAATAGGTCAGGCTATCTCAAGAAAATGTTTCAGAGGCCGAAGTTGAACCAGTGACACGTGGCACGCCGTACAAGTTTGCTCTCCTGTATTATCCCATAAATAGGTCACGTTGCGACACTTGGAATAACTCTCTCTCAGAGAATCCATATGAGGTCAGACCTATCAGGATGGAAATATAACAGGTCGGGCTATCTCACAAAAAAATTTCAAAACCTGTGGATCAAAAAGTTTGGAGTTACATTAGAAACAATCAGGTACATATTTCTGTCAAAACAGAATTATTTTTGAGTACCTTCATTCATGGCTTCCAGAATTTAGGGCTTCAGAGAAAATTGAAATTTTTGTAATCGGAGACCACGGCTGGATGCTACTCATCAAAATTGAAATTTAGAGACCAAGATCAGATTTTTTGGTTTGGAAGAAGACTGGGCTTGATCAAACCCCAGTTCGGGACTTTGATCGGAAAGATGGAAAATTAGGGCTTCTGCAAAAATTGGAATTTTGGAAATCTGTGACCATGGCTGGAAGCTCCTCAAAAAAATTGAAGCTTAGAGTTTTGAATCAAAACTTTTGGTTGGGTGAAGCTCCGGGAAACTCAAACCCTAATTCAGGGTGCTCCCTAGTGAATCCGGAAATCTAAAAGGCAATTTCGAGGGGTGAAACTTTGCAGTTTTCAAATTCTGAATATACCAACTTGATCAACTCATCAAGGCGAATATTTCTATCCTTTCAGAAGTTTGAAATTCAAAGTTTGAATTTTTGGGGTTTCTTTGACAAACCCTAATCCATCTCCAGCTCCAGTTCTTGCAAATCAAGTGGATTGGGTTAATCCTAGAAGAAGATGGATTGGTCACCTGCATAAGTGAAGAAGTTCCTGTCTCAGAGGGAGATGAGGCTAAGACCTTCCATAAGAATATTACAAGCAATCTTGAAAGGTATGGCTTACAGGTATGTTTCATGGTTAAGTTTATCATATGTTTGTCTTCATATCATTACAGTACAATCTTGATTAATTACTGGACTTGTCGTATCACCTTCATAGAAGATATTCATTGATTAAGGTTTTGACACTTATGAATGTACTAATGCATTGTGATGTTGTATGAGGTTTATGTTATCCGCTAACATAAAAGGTACACCAAGAAAGACAAATCATGTTCTACTTCAAGAACATATGATCATTGTGACATGAAGACAAAGATTCATCCATTGTCATGGATCTCATAGAAGATCTACTTTCGAGGTATGTATGGCTTGGTCCTACAATGGTTAACCTATGAGACATGCAAGTTACTAGCACAAGTCACTGAAGAGAACCAGAAGACATTATGCGGGTATGTTAGACATAACTAGCTAGCATGCTAATCCAGGTATGCTTTTCCTATATCAAGCTAGAATCCTACCTTGTGTTAGGATCTTATACTGTTGTGTTGTTGATAATGATTATTCATGAAGTCATAGGTTTGAATAGTCATGGCTGTATGCATATTATGTTTCTTACCATAATTGATGATATGACTAACCAGAAGAATCATGAAGGTATAGGTTTGAGTAATCACGGGTTTATGCATTGATGATTTAACTAATCAGAAGAGTCCTATGTTCAAATAAGAATATGCATGAGTAAAAGAAGACTTCCCTGAAACCTTGAATACTAATGTTTATTATTTGTGAATGATCATGAATATACATGTTTAAGATTATTGTGTTTTGATAGTATTAAGATTATACTAATAAATGTGTGATTATGTATGAGACCTCAAGGATAACACAATGATGATACTAATAGGCATGCATAGTGATTAAGGATGGATGTAAGTTCAAGGACAGGTAATCCAGGAAGAAAAGATCAAGAGGGAGCACACTCTAGTTGTTCCTGAAAGAAAGCAAAGGAGCACACTTCAGTAGTTTCTGCAAGGATGCAGATATTCAGAGGGAGTTGACCACTTCTCACAATCTACATCAGAATGGAGTTGCAAAGATTCAGAGGGAGTCCACCCTGCAACCAAACAAAGATAAGTATTTGAATTTTCATTTCTTCCATAATGTTATTCAATGATGTATATGCTTATGTTCCTAGAATTAGGTTGTGTATTATGCATATTAGAATAGTTGCATTGATGAACAGTATACTACTAATATACATGGGTAAGTGGCCTATGGCACTGTACAACATTCCATTGCTACTTATCTAGAATGAAACCTCTTTGCTGACATGTTAGCAGTTGTGCAGACTCTTAACAATGTTCTGGTAGAGATTGGAAGGCATCTAGAAAGTTATGGAATATGGATAAATGTTGTATTGAAGCATTGGCTAAGATAATTGCATGACTATATGACATATTTCTTTATGTGTAAGAATTTGTTCTGAAAACTATGAGATGTTTTCTAATCATGCAATTTAACTTGTTGTGTAGGAAAGATCATATACCATCACCTACAAAAGAAGGAATACAACATTTGTTCAGCAACAAAGTTATCTATTGAAAATATTGAAGATATTGAAGTTCCCAGGATTTGGGAAGAATGCCATGATCGAGGAGTACCAGTCGATCATGAAGATGTTTGGGATGCAATCCCAAGACCTGAAGGGGAGTCTGTAGCGACTTCCAAGAGGATCTACAAGATCAAGCATGCTGCAGGTGGTAGCATAAAGACTTTTGCTCCTGTAGCCAGATACACTTCCATTAAATCAGTACTTGCTTTGACTGCAGTGATGAAGAGGAAGATACACTTTCTTGAATGGTGTAGTTGAAGAAGAAGTGTATGTGGAGAAGCCACTTGGTTCTGAGACACATGACAGGGATTCATATATGTGCAGAACTTGGTATGGTAGGATAGACATTGTTCTATCTAGTTTGGGCTTTACCAAGAGTAAAGCGGATTCCAACCTTTACTACAAGGTTGAGGAAGGCAATCCAGTGATACTACTTTTGTATGTGGATGACCCGTTTGTTACAAGTGAGGATAGATTGATTGCCAACACGTAGCGGAAGCTTGTTGCCGAGTTAAAGATGAAGAAATTGGGTATGATGTGAATCAAAAGTTTAACCTATAGGGTTATGTTGATTCAAATTGGGTAGGCAGTGCTGCAGATAGGAAGAGCACTTATGGGTGTTGCTTCAGTATGGGATCAAGTGTGATCTCTTGGTTTAGCAGGAAGCAGTCCTGCGTAGCACTGAGTACAGCCGAAGTAGAGTATGTTGCGACGGATGACCAGGTTGCAGATGTATTGACCAAGCCATTGGCCAGATTGCATTTTGAGTACTTCAGAGAGAGGCTTGGTGCACTTTAGATCGAGGTTCCTTTCAAAGGGAAGTGATGAGTCCGGAAGATGCAGATGCACATGAGCTTTTCTAACATGGTTGATGTGTTCTCCCATGGTCGTGATGTAATTGCTGAGCCATTCTCACATGTTGGTAGATGTGTTCTCCCATGGTGAAAACGTAAAGGTTGGAGCCTTCCCCGAATGGTGGTAGATGTGTTCTCCCATGTCGGTGGTGTAAGTGTTGGATGATGTGCATCTGGGCTATGCTTCGTGGACGATGAGATGATCTGAAGAGGACGATGCTATGATGATCAGGAGGATCATGGATGATGAGCATCGGGACGATGCTCCAGTTACTGCTCTGTATATGCATCAGGATGATGCTGGATATGATCAGTTGGATCATTTATATGTATATGTATGTACGCATCATGTTGGATGCTGGATATGATCGGTTGGATCATTTGTATGTATTTTGTATATGCATCATGTTGGATGCTTGGACCATGTATCTGTATATGCATCAAGTGGATACATTGTATGATCAGGTAGATCATGCATGTTGATATGTATCATGTATTTCTATTTGTATCAGGTGGATACACTGTATGATTAGGTGGATCATGTATGATGATATGTATCATGTAGATACTTGGTATGCATCAGGTGGATGCATTGTATGATCAAGATGATCATGATGATGAGCTTCAGGGTGTTGCTCCAAATGATATGTATCAGGATGGTACAGTGATGATGATCAGTGTGATCATGAGCATCAGGATGATGATTTGTGCGATGATGATCTGTTGTATCATGAGTATCAAGTTGATACTTGGAGGTCAGAGATGATATGTGGCAGGTTGTGCAAATAGCATGTAATCATTCCTAGGAGATCTTGCCGGTCGTGATGCGCAACATAAATGTTCCTGGGATACTCTTTCCGATATTGCTATGTAGTATGTAATCAGTCCTCAGATATTCGATAGGTTGAGCTGTATGCTCGTAATCAGTCCTGGGATGAGGTATTACTATGGAGACATGTAATCAGTCTTGGAGATCCGAGAGGTTGAGCTATGTGCTCGTAATTAGTTCTGGGATTCTCTTTAGAGATCTTGTCGATCATGCTGCAGCACATAAATGTTCCTGGGATGCTCTTTAAAGGTTTTGTCTATCCACATGTAATCAGTCCTGGAGATCCGAGAGGTTGAGTTGTGTGCTCGTAATAAGTCCTGGGATGCTCTTTAGAGATCTTGCCGGTCGTGCTACGACACATAAATGTTCCTGGGATGCTCTTTAAAGGTATTGTGGAGGAGATGCATGTAATCAGTCCTGGGAGATCTTGTCGGTCGTGCTTAGGCACATAAATGTTCCTAGGATACTCTTTCCGGTATTGCATCCGCACATAAAATTAGTCCTGAGAGGCCACCTCTATCAGACCGTTCGCACAGATGATGAATATCTGCAGGTGGTGGGCCTACATCCAGTATGAAAAAGGACTGGCTCTATAGAACTTCCTATGATGAGTAGATTCAAAGATTGATTGAGATAGCAGCAGCAGTGACAATGATGATGACTCGATGACGATTATCCAGTGACAATGATCCAAAGAATATGACTTTTGCTAAGAGACCTGTGTCGAGAAATACCTTCCTAGTTAAGAGGGAGTGTTGATGTATATGTAACTTCGGAATGTATTTCACATATATGTATATTGTATTCCTATAGAGATGTTATTATTCCTCTATATGGAAGTGGTTGTATTCCTATAGAGATGTTATTATTCCTCTATACAGAAGTGTCGTCATTTATATTGTAAGTGCCGTAACTTATACTTGATGGGTTATTAGACCACCTTGTTGGGGTCGGCCCTGTATAAGTCATGTGGGTCAAAGGGTTATTAGACCACCCTATTGGGGGTCGGCCATGTGGGTCAAAGGGTTATTAGACCACCCTAGTGGGGGTCGGCCCAATCAACATTATGTTAAGTGGTTAAGTTGAGGCCGACCTAGTTGAGTAAAGGTCAAGTCAAGTTAGTGTATAAATAGAGAGTGTGTCTCTCTCATTTTACACATTCTATTCTCTCACTCACACTTTGGAGAGTGTTGCACTTGTGGAGGAGGAGGCTCTGCTGCTAGGAGAAGACTATCTCTTGTATTCTGGTTGTATCATTTCTCTATCTATCTCTGAGGAAGTTATTGGGGTTTTTTACCTTTATGGTTTTCCCCAAGTAAACTCTGTGTCTCTTGTGTGCTTGCATTATTGTGTCCATGATTGATATGCTGTAGATTTGCTAAGATCCTAGATCAGATTGAAGTAAATTCTAAAAATTTAACACACCTAACTAAAATATCTGGAGGCTCACACAAATCGTATCCTCTACAGGGTGATGAAATCCACAGTCAGACGATATGAAATGGAGAACCGAGTAGGTGGGGGATATCTCTCTACCGAGAGGGATCCCGGGTAAAAGATTCGCCTGAGAATGGAATCTAGGCTACCCTGTTCATGGCATGTCCAGAAAAATCAATCGTCGTGTCAGTCCTTTGGTCGCTACACACCAAAAATGGAAGTGCAACAGTGAGTAGGTGTCCTTCAGAACTAGGTGGAGAGCGACAGTCCACGTAGTCCTCCAGAACTATTCTCACGATTTACCCTCCTGAGGGAGAGGACTTTTCTGACAAATTGGTTGTTAACCGTGCCAACAAATAGTAGGGGATTTTGGTACCCTAACGGACAACTTCTATGTCTCAAGTGTAAATTATGAAGCGGTGTTGTTTGGATTCTTATCCCCGACGTCCTACATAACTACAAGATTCTTTTGTGTTCCCCAAATGGGGTTAAGTGTTGGTTGAGTTAGGTAAATTTTAAGGCTCGCTTGAGTTAATGTGACTGAATGTGTGCACTAGTGATGTTGGAAACTAATTGAAAATGTAAATGTTGAATTTTAAATGCTGAACTTTTAATCTGCTATGTAAAAATTTGTTCAACTTGCTAAAATGTAAAGGTTTAAAATTTAAATTTTTCAATATGGAACAGCAAGCAACTGATAGAAAAAATAGTTGGAAGCAAAATGTGCAAGCTGGACAGGTGGCAGTTTGTGGGTCATAGGAAAAAGGGAGAAAATGGAAAAAACTAGGCATAACTTTCAGGCAGGAATGCGCGGCATGGGGCTCGGGTATTGGGTCGATAGACGCGGCATGGGGCTCGGGTATCGGGTCGATAGACGCGGCCTGGGATGCAACTGTCAGTCTGACAATTGTGGCATGGGGCTCGGTTGTCAGGCTAACAGCCGTAGCATGGGGCTTGGTTGTCGGGATGACAGTCGTGGCATGGGGCTTGGCTGTTAGGATAACAGGCCGCAGCACAGGAATGGCTGTCGGGCTGACAGGCCATGGAACGGGGCTCGGTGCTAGGGCAGGGGTCACTCAAGGTGGTGGGGAATCAATGGTGGGGGATACGAGGTGGGAGCGGAGAGTCACAGATCAGTCTACGAGGAGGGAGAAAGGATTTGTGGTCAGGGTGGATGGAGGGGCGCTAAGGTTGTGGTCGTGGAGGGTTGAGGGGACATCGCGATGTCAGCTGCAGGTTGGGAGAGGAGAGCTGCAGCTCGAACCGCGGGAAGGGAGCAAAGGATTGCAGACGGGGGGATGACAGGGCGCTGCGAAGGGAACTCTGCAATAGAGGCATCGGGGATGTCAACAACACCTGCGGTGGGGTTCGTGGTGTGGCAGCCGACGACTGCGGCTGGGGATGATGGCGTGTGCCGGGTGCTATAGCCGTAGTGGACGGGGGAGTTATCGTGGCAAAGGCCACGGTGGTGAGTAGTGAGCCTGCAGTTGGGGCCGCTGGTTGGGAACCGAATGTTGTGGCCAGTGGTGGTCGGGCAGTGCGGTTGAGGGATATGGGTGGAGTTGATGTGGCAGAGGCCACTTTGGTGAGTAGTCGGCCTGTGGCTGCGGCCGTAGATCTAAGCAATGGACTGGCCGCTGGAACCGTGGGTACAGCAGGGAAACCTGAGGCTGGGGCCTCGGCTGTGGGCGAAGACGCTGCGGCATGGACCGCGGTTGTGGGAAGGGGAGCTGCAGTGTGGGCCACGGTTGCAGGAGGGGACACTGTGACGTGGGTTGTGGTTGCAAGCGGGGAAGCGACAGTTGGGGTCACGGCTGTAGGAGGAAAAGCTCTAGTTGGGTGCACGATTGCAGGTGGGGAAACTGCAACTAGGGCTGCGACTACTAGGTCAAAAACCGCGCTCTGTGGCGTGAAAAACGACCACGAAAGATGCCGGCCGAAACAAAAAAATGGGGTTTCAAGGGCAAAACAGACCTGTAACTAAACAAAGAAAACAAACTAAAGACTAAAAAACCAAAGGTTCGACCACGGGAGTCGCCAATCTGTATCTAGGGTTTTCACCCTAGCTTGTGCAAATGAGCACTTGCTAAGGAATATGGAGTCCTTAGCAGTAGTTCAGAAAATGGGAAAGAACTATAAGCAAATAACAGAAATATTAAAATTCTAAAAACTAAGCATGGTGCATATATAAAAAATTAAACCAAACATGAAAATCAGTAAACGGGAAACATCTATATAAGAACAAAGTAAAAAATGTTTTTCACTTTCTTTTATAACAGTAAACAAGGGTTTACATGGACTTGTTACCTCAAAGGTGAGATTGGTGGAGAGTTTGCAGCCGTATGAGGGAGTGTGCTCCAATGCTCCAAAGTCTCCTCTTCTCCAAATGCTAAAAAATGGTGGCCAAATGATTCACTAGGAATGGTAAGCTTAAGCAAGGGAGGTGAGCAGGGATCCTTGGGTGAATTTCGACAGCATAAGGGTAAGATGGATTGTGGATGAGAAATGGGGGGCCTCCATCAGCTATTTAAAGATATTTTGGGTGGTGGAGTGCTTAACCCATGGTTTTAGGCAAATAGTGGTTTTAGGTCAATAGTTTAGGTTTTCCCTTCTTTTTCCCTCCTTTTCTCCTTTTTTCAATTTATTTCCAATTTTATTCCCTTTTATTTACGTTTTGGGAATATTTGACCCCTTTTGAGGGTTTTTGGTATGTTTTGAGGGATTTGGATTAATTTGAGGGGGATATTGTTAACACCCAAAAAGTGCTCACTACCTCATCTCCCTCATTACATGACTCATTTGTCCATATTTCCTACCATATTTGCCTCCAAAACCTTAAAAACCCATTAAAAAGCCTCCAAAAGGCCCAAAACCCTCTTTTTTCCCCAAAATAATGTAAATTCCTCCAAAAATAGCAAAAACCCTCTAAAAAGGGAATAAAAAATACAAAAAAGAGGAAAAAGAGGGAAAAAAGGAAGCAAAAACCCTATACAGCTGACCTAAACCATATGGTGCCCAAAACCATGGGTCAACACTCCATAACTAAAAACCTATAAATAGGTGATGGAGGCTCCCCATTTTTTATCCACAGTCATCCCTATCTTCACTATGCCAAAAATTCTCATGAAACCCTAGCTCTCCCTTTGGAGCTACTTTCCACTTGAGAACCCCATTTGGCCCCATTTCCAAAACACCTTTGGAAGAAGGAGAAGGAACAACACTGGAGCTTGGAAGCAACCCTCTTGGACTGCTGCAAAAGCTCCACCAACCTCTACATTTGAGGTAATTTTTAATACAAAAAGAGAGATTTTCACCATATTTTCATGTTTTCTTATTTATGTTCATGCTCATGCTAGGTTAAATTTCACATTGTTTTATTGCTTTAATTTACTATTTATTGAACTGCTACTAAGGAGGCCCTTCTCCTTAGTATGTGCTCATTTGCATAAGCTAGGGTGAAAACCCTAGCTACAGTTTTGGAAACTCCCCTAGTGTTCCTTTGAATTTATGGTTATAGTTTTAAACATTTTTAATTTTCTGCAATATTTTTCTGTTTTTTCCTTTCGGCTGCCGTAAACCGCATATTTTGTCCCCGCAGTTGCGATCCGACCACGTCTTTTAAACTGTTACCTGCGATCCGACCCCAGCTCTCAGACTGTTTCTGGTGATCTACTGGCGGTTTTCAATCTGTTACCTGCGATCTGACAATGGCTCTCAGCCTATTTTGTGTGATCTGATCGTGGCTGTTCACCCCTCTCCCACGGTCCACCTGCGGCTTTTAGCCATTTTCCTACTATCCGCCTGTGACTTTCGGCCTTTTTCCCGCAGTCCACCTGCGGCTTTCAGCCATTTTTCTGCTATCCGCCTATGAATTTGGACCTTTTTTCCCACGGTTCGCCTACGGCTTTCATCCATTTTCCTGCTATCCGCCTGTGACTTTCAGCCTTTTTCCCGCAGTCTGCCTGCGGCTTTCAGCCATTTTCCTGCTATCTGCTTGTGACTTTTGGCCTTTTTCCCGTGGTCCGCCTACGTCTTTAAGCCATTTTCCCGCGATCTGCCAGCGACTGTCGACCTGTTTCTCGCGGTCCGACCGCGTAGATTCTCCGCAGACCCGCGATCTGTTTTCTGCACTTTTTCCCTATTTGAACCCAATACTTTGCTGCAATATTTTCTACACCTACACAACCATCTATCCTATCTGCAGCCTTACTTCCCTACAGCTTTTTCTGCAGTAGTATTTCTATTCCATTTACATAATTTTTTGAATTTCATCATTTTAATTGAAAAGAGAAAATTTTGCATTTCAAAGTTTAAATTCTGCATTGTTATTTTTAGTTAGAAGGTTTCCCACCCCATGGCACTTTTACTTGGGTTCATCATCTCACATGCACACACTCTGTCACCTAATTCAAGTGATCCCTAAAATACTACTTAACACAACCAACATTCTAACCCCACTTGGGGAACACATAAGAATGTTGTAGTTAGGTAGGATTAGGGGGATAGGCATCCAAATAACACCCCTCGGTTGCTTACACTTGAGACATAGTTGTTGTCCATTAGGGAACCAAAATCCTCTAGTACTTTTTGGCATGGTCACAACCATTTTATCAGAGGGCCTCTCCCCTAGGAGGGTTGAAGTAGCCAGACTGGTTTCGGAGGCCTGAGTGGAATACCGCACTCCATTCAATAACCGAAGGATACCTTTCGTAGTTCTCGGTGTATCACCCATATGGGGATACAACGACGATAGAACCAAACTGCAGATTCACCTTTTCTGGACGTGTCATGAACGAGGTATCTTAGTTCCTTTCTTCTAGGATTGACTTCTCGGTGTCCCTCCCGGTAGGGGGATATCTTTAGCCACTTGGCTCTACTATCCATATTATCTGACTTGGATTTCATCACCTTGCAGAGGATATGTCTGGTTGAGTTAGAATACTATTTAGCTAGGTGTTTGTATGCTCCCTTACCACCTTTTGGTCTAGTGAGTCCACTATTTTTATTTTCTAGGAAACCTGCTCCTTGTTGGTAGTCTGACCATTTTTGTTGATACTCCACTTATTGTAGCACAACTGTTACAATAAGTGTTTTGAGTTGGTTGTTGGCCTGAGTGCCATATTTTTTGCGCTCTCCTTATGCACACTCGGTTGCATTAGGGTTTTTGAGATATTTTTCACTCAACACAACCCCCAGATACTTGACACCATCTGTCACCATTGAGTCCCCAAGACACTCTCGGTGCCTCCAGGGCGAGCCCCCGCAACACAGTTCACTTGACATCACCTTTCATAGACATAGATCTTCATCACTTGATACCACTCATCATAGATCTCAAGCTTTGTCACTTGATTCCACTCGTCAATGACATAGAACTCCATCACCTGATCTAGACGCCCCTTATTTTACCTTTGATTCTGAGGCAGAGTCCGAGAACCCCACTTACACTGTACCAACCAACCCCATGGCTGGCATGACTTCCAACCCTTTCTTTGTAGGAACCATCGGAGAATCCACCACCACACCAGATACCACACCCGCTTTGGGTATGCCCTCAATGGGGCCCACATCTACCATTCCGATCACTGTACCCATTCCAGTAGCTAGCATACCCATCCCAACTCCATCAGTGACTCACACTACCCTTGGCGATGCAGGACTGTCCCATACCACTTTCGTTCCTCCACCTAGGGGAAACATCCCAAACCCAGCCCCTCCACTCGGGGGAATTGGCCCCAACATGGTCACAACCACTAGTATTTCACATCCTTCTACTAGTTTTCCATTCATGGCTAGTCTCAACCTTCCTGACCTGGCCATACTAACTAACGATCCCATCATACACGACCCTGGGTGGCCTCACATGCCCACCAAACTCCCCTCCGACATCCCTAAGTTTGAGGGCAAAGCAGGTGAAGACCCCCAAAACCATATTATGTCCTTCCATCTATGGTGTTCCTCCAACTCCATAGTGGATGACTCTGTCTGCCTCCGTCTGTTACAGTGCACCCTCACTGGCTCTGCAGCTAAGTGGTACATCGAGCAGCCCCATGGGACCCATGCCAACTTTACTTCCCTTGCCTCGAATTTCCTGCAGTTCTTTCAGTTACCTGTCTGCTATGATGCGGGAGTTGAGATCATACTGTCTTGCAGATAGAACATGGCTACCCACATCACTGACCACATTCATGAGTGGTTTCGATGCCGTAGCCTCTGTAAAATCAAGTTAGACGATCGTATCTTCCTAGATTGGTTTCTAAAATCTCTCCTTCCTGTCATTGCCAAGGATGTGGCATCTGAACTACCCCAGTCCAAAGAAAAGGCCATCCTCAAATCCCAACAATTTGACCTTATTTATGCCCAGTCTGGTTACCTATATTCCATCATCCCTGATGCCCCCCATGGTGATTCCTCCCGACACAATGCGACGGGGGCATCCCATGCCACAGATGGCATCATTGGCCGTATAGCCTCACATAACCAACCCTTTTCCATATCACATCCTAGCCATGGACCCGACCTTTTGCGGGCTACATCTCAGTACGGAGCAACCAATTCGTATGCTCCCATGGCACATCACCACCATTCTCACAGACCCTCATGTCCACCTCAGTGCTTTGGTCATGCATCCCCCTCTTATGCCCCCTCGATCGCACCTCAGCCATATTACCACTGATAGGCTGCACCAGCTTCTATATCCTCTCAATCCCCACCTGCTTATTACCCGCCATAGGCATCCCCTGCGGCAACCCCACAACCCGTCACATAGACGTATCAGCAACCCCCACAAGGTTCAGTGCCTGCACCGCCTCCACCTACTTATTATCCACCGTAGCCTGCTCCCACACCTGCACAACCCCAGAACCCACCTGCTGCCCAAGGGCAAGTGTATGCCCAACAGAATCCGCAATAGAACCAAAATAACTTGCACCAACAAGGCCAGCAAAACTGTGGTAAAGGCCATAACCATGGGAACAACCCCCTCCAGACCAAGGCTGTCAACCTCCCAATCCCCCAAACAACATTAATGTGGCACTTGCCAACCAAAAACCTGACTGGCCTCCCAAACAAGCCAAAAATCCTAATTTGTGAACAAACCATCCTTGTTCTATTTGCGGGGTCTATGGCCACTACACACATGCTTGCCCACATTTGGATCGAGCTCGACAACTCTGGACTGATGATGCCCACCACCAAGGGCACGCATCTCCTCAAGCACCGCCCAACCCCCCACCACCTCAGAATCAACCCTTGGTGCTACAAAACCCTTTACCGACCCAAGGCGTAGTGAACACTCAGCCATTGGCTCCCCCTCAAGGAAACGCGCCACCATAATAGCAAATCACTTTTGCTGCTCCTGATCAATCCATGTTAGACTCAGGTACCCATCACTTGTTAATGATGTTATCCACCAATGTCAACCTTCAAACCCATCAGAACCAATATGGCTCCACCCCTGAAGCCCCTCCCACCGAAAAAAACACTAACACTCATCCCACTGACCAGTCGTTACAAATACCTCCGGCTCCACTAGATGGCGCCTCCAAATCCCCTCGCTTCCCACTTCGCCGAATCAACAATAACCCCAATGCTCATGCTGCATCTAATTACAACATTGTAGATGACTTAGCCCAATCCCCCGCAACCATGTCTGCGTTAGAGGTTTTAAAAAAATGTCCTAGACAGTGCAAGACTTTGCTCTCAGCCATTGGTGCTATTGACCCAAATGATTCATGAATGATGGCCTTCGATTTGGACCAATCCAAACCACGCCTGCCTTCCACTTTAGCATTCCAAGTTTCTGTATCCGTTCGGAATCTTGTCATCCATCAGTGCATTATCGATGAAGGTGACTCTACATGCGTTATGTCCACATTCATTTGGTAGAAGTTGGGATCCCCTACTCTCTAGCAGTCCACCACTGTGTTGCGATCCTACGACGGCCATTCGGCTCAACCCCAAGGCCTCTTAGTGTCCCCGTCCAGTTGGCTGGTAAAACAGTGCTCATTGACATAGAGGTCATCAACGCCCAACTTGATTATAACCTCTTACTTGGCCGCAGTTACATGTATGCCATGTGGGAAGTTTCCTCATTTCTTTTTCATACCATGATGTTCCCCCATGATGGACGCGTGGTCAAGGTCGATCAACTCACCTATTACGATCCCAATGCCCCCGCTGCACCCGAAAATGTTCTCCCCATGGTTGAACAACCTGTTTGTGGTGCGTCTACCTTGTTGGTTTCCTCCATGGGACCCGTATTTTACTCAGATACACCGATGACCTCAACATTCCAATCCATTCCACCCCCGTCACCAGCAACCAAAATATTTGACCTATGTACCCTTTCCCACAATGCACAAACATCCAACAATCAACTGCCCTTGTTACCCAAACCACCATTGGTACCTAGTCATATTGGTTTTACACCCATCCACACAATCCCCTTCCTATTCCCTCCCTTGGGAGTAGTAAGCAACCCAGTCATGGCTACCCTCAGCCTCCCCGGTTTAACCTTAGGATTACCTATATGGTACGTTACGCCCCCCGTTACCACTCCGACACCAAATGTCATCCTACAACCAATGCAACCCATCACCACTACTAGTCAACCACCTCCCAATGTCTCTACCCCTTCCTCATCTACTAATCCATCCCATCTTATCAAGCACACTAGGGGCAGAGGCCCACAACCATACACTGTTGTACCCCCACCCAAAACAGTTAAACCCCCCCCCCATGTTTCGTGCTCCTCCCAAATGCTCGTTGTGTGATGAGTTAGGCCATCCTACCCATCAATGTCCACAATTACCTGCATTACAAGAGCACATGCAAATGCTTGACGACGACCCCAACATCCCGGTTGTCCAACTCAACCCAAACCCTAAGCCTCATGATAAATCACTGCGTACCAACCACCCTTGTGCAATATGTGGTATTTACAGCCATTACTCACATCATTGTCCTGATCTCCCAGATTACCGAGCAACTCTCTACGAGATGAATAATTTGGACCTTAACATGGCACCCCCCACCATTGAAGAGATCCACCCCCCACTATCCCCCTCATCCGGAGAGATTAATACCATCTATATGATCTCTTCTACTACCACTCCCTTGTCAACCTATTTTACAACTCAGAGTTTCCACAATGATGAGGAGATTCTAGAGGCTCTTACTGCCCCTGATTACCCCTGGGAATATATGCACCATCATTCCTATTTCCTCCCAGAAGACCCCTCCACCACAGCCACCCAATTTGCGGTTGAGTCCAAATATTTCCTCCCCACCAAAGTCGACTGGTTTAAAGATCCCATTCCCGCCCCCGACGCCTTTGAGGAAGGTAACATGGCCAATATCTCACCCACAATCCATATTGATATCTCTGCCTCAGGAGGTGCCCCTGAAATCATTACTTTAGGAGCCTCCTACACCGAGCACGAGATTGGAGAGTACAAGAAACGTTTTCAAGAGTTTCGTGATGTCCTTGCTTGGTCCTATACCGAAATTCCTGGTCTTGACCCCGCTATCATAGACCACCACATTGACACCGCTAAGTTAGGGGGCATAATAGATTACCTCAAACCTGGGATAGGGGGCATGATCAACCATTTTGAACCTTCCCCATCACATCTATCTCAGCGTTTCAATGATCCCATTGTTCAAACCAACACATATGTGATCCACAATCACAAACCCCATGCACATAGCATGGGGGTAGGTCATTAACCTTGCTCACCTTTTCACATTTGTGATCTCAACCATTTTTGAGGTCACGTGTCACTTGTATATTTGAGTTGATTTGATAAACCTCATATTCTTCCCCCGCAGGTAATCATTTCTCCTCACCACTGCATCCTTAGCTTGGTGGGCTCACCTTTATTTGCAAACATTTTTTAATCTAGTTATTTCCTTTGACCATTCCAGAGTCCTTATGACTTCCATTTTTCGCACCATTTTCACCGCTGGATTCATATTTCTGTTCCCGTGATGATGCTTGAGATCATTTCTCTCTCTCACAAAAAACTTTCGGGAATTTTTTCCCCACACATCGCCATCTCAATTTGCACGCCACATCGGCCATTGTCATTTTTTTGCATTCCTTATATCATTGGATTCATTTTTCCGTGCCCGTGATGATGCTTGAGATCCTTTCTTGCTCTCACCCGCATATTTTTGGGGTATTTTTCCCACAACGCCCCCCGTCACCTCGGTTTGCATGCCGCCTCGGCCGTTACTGGTTTTTGACACTTTTTATATCACCGAATCTAGTTTTCTGAGCTCGTGATGATGCTAGAGATCATTTCTCACTCTCACCAGGTACAATTTCAACATTGTGTCCCGACACCTTGCTGCCTTGGTTTGCGCACCACATCGGCCACCATCGGATTGTTCCAAATTTTTACATGAGCCATTCACTCCATTCATACTGCAATTATTTCGTTATTTTTCCACCTTTCATTATCCCGCAAGGAGGCCCACCAGTGTTCCCCCCTACCCTCATTCTTGGTCATCATCAATGTTCCTTGATTGAGCACTTCCTCCTTGCCTGACCATTCCTTTTGTTCAGTATAATTTTATCCCCTTTTCAGGTTGGACAATTCCTTTACGAAAAAGGCACTTAGGGAGTTTCTGTTAAGCTCTTTTCTGACTCCTAAAACAATGAAAAGATCGTCGAGCAATCTTACTTCCTTTCATGCTCGTTAAAGTACTTGAAAGGGCATCTATCTGGTATAATTTTAACCCTTTTCCGGACCTGGTAGACTAATTATGAAAAAGGAATACTCTAGTCACACCAGCTAGAAGAGTTCTTCATTGCATCATTTTATGCTTTTTCAGGCCTTGGAGACTTGTTAAATTTTCAGAATTTACTTCAATTTGATCTAGGCTCTTAACTGAGAGAACAACATGTACAACAAATCTACAGCATATCAATCATAGACACAATAATGCAAGCACACAAGAGACATAGAGTTTACTTGGGGAAAACAATAAAGGTGAAAAAACCCCAATAACTTCCTCAGAGATAGATAGAGCAATGATACAACCAGAATACAAGAGATAGTCTTCTCCTAGCAGCGGAGCCTCCTCCTCCACAAGTGTGCCACTCTCCCAAGTGTGATGAGATAATAGAATGTGTAAAATGAGAAAGACACACTCTCTATTTATACACTAACTTGACTTGACCTTTACTCAACTAGGTCGGCCTCAACTTAACCACTTAACATAATTCTGACTGGGCCGACACCTAATAGGGTGGTCTAATAACCCTTTTACCCACATGGCCGACCCCCAATAGGGTGGTCTAATAACCCTTCGACCCACATGACTTATACAGGGCCGACCCCAACAAGGTGGTCTAATAACCCATGAAGTACAAGTTATGACACTTACAATATAAATGACGACACTTCCATATATAGGAATAATAACATCTCTATAGGGATGCAATATACATATATGTGAAATACATTCTGAAGTTACATATACATCAACACTCCCTCTTAACTAGAAAGGTATTTCTCGACACAGGTCTTCTAGCACAAGTCTTCTTCTCTAGATCATCGTCACTGGATAATCATCATCGAGTCATCGTCATCATCACTGCTATTGCTATCTCAATCAATCTCTGAATCTACTCATCATAGGAAGTTCTACAGAGCCAATCCTTTTTCATACTGGATGTAGGCCCACCACCTGCAGGTCTTCGTCATCACTGGCCATACTGTGGAATCCTCAGGACTTATTATATGCGTCACAAAACCTGGATGCAATATCCCAGGCTATTACGAGCACACAGCTCTACCTGTCGGATCTCCCAGGAGCACATTACATGTGACCCATCACAAAACCTGGTTGAAGCATCCCAGGCTATTACGAGCACACAACTCTACCTGTCGGATCTCCCAAGAGCACATTACATGTGATCTCACCACAAAACCTGGCTGAAGCATCCCAGGCTATTACGAGCACACAAATCTACCTGTCGGATCTCCCAGGAGCACATTACATGTGGTCCACGACAAAACCTGGCTGAAGCATTTGAGGCCTTTTTCATCCTGTTCACATCTCCCGGGAACAAATTACATGTGGTCATGGCAAAACCTGGCTGAAGCATCTGAGGCCTTTTTCATCCTATCCAGATCTCCTAGGAGAAAATTACATGCCATAGGACAAAACCTCGAAAGAGCATCTGCTAGATATCCCAGGGCCAGATTATATGCCATAGGAAAAACCTTGAAAGACTGTCTGCAAATCTCCCAGGGCCAAATTATATGTCCTCCCAGAGCAAAACCTCGAAAGAGCATTTGCCAGATATCCCAGGGCCAAATTATATGTCATAAGAAAAACCTCGAAAGACTATCTACAAATCTCCCAGGGCCAAATTATATGCTCATCTACACAACCTGATCCACGGCCATAGAGTATCAACCTAATACTCACCATACATCATCCTGATCATCATCACTGCAACATCCTGCTGCAAGTCATCTGGAGAAACATCCTGAAGCTCGTCATCCATGATCATCCTGATCATATCATGCATCTACCTGATGCATACCAAGTATCTACCTGATACATATCATCATACATGATCCACCTGATCATACAATGTATCGACCTGATACAAATACAAATACATGATCCACCTGATCATACATGATACATATCAACATAAATGATCTATATCAACATACATGATCTACCTGATCATACAATGTATCCACCTGATACATATACAGATACATGGTCCAAGCATCCAACATGATGCGTACATACATAAATGATCCAACTGATCATCACAAGCATCCAACATGATGCATATAGATATACAGAGTAATGATTGGAGCATCATCCTGATGCTCATCATCCATGTTCCTCCTGATCATCATAGCATCGTCCTCTTCAGATCATCTCATCATCCACGAAACACAGCTCAGATGCACATCATCCAGCACTTACACCACTGACATGGGAGAACACATCTACCACCATTCAGGGAAGGCTCCAGCCCTTACTTTTTCACCATGGGAGCACACATCTACCACCATGTGAAAAATGGCTTAGCAATTACATCACGACCAAGGGAGAACACATCAACCATGTTAGAAAATCTCATGTGCATCTGCATCTTCCGGACTCATCACTTCCCTTTGGAAGGAACCTCAATCTGAAGTGCACCAAGCCTCTCTCTGAAGTACTCAAACTGCACTCTGGCCAATGGCTTGGTCCATACATCTGCAACCTACTCATCCATCGCAACATACTCTGCTTCGGCTGTACTCAGTGCTACACAGGATTGCTTCCTGCTAAACCAAGAGATCACACATGATCCCTATCTGCAGCACTGCCTGCCCAATCTGAATCAACATAACCCTGTAGGTTAAAATTTTGATTCGCATCATACTTGAGCCCATAATCAACAGTACCCTTCAGTTACCTCAGAATATGCTTTACAACAACCAAGTGAACACTCCTCGGATCCATCAGGAACTGGCTCAATGTCTTCACCGCAAAGCAAATATCTGGTCTCGTGTTCGTTAGGTACATCAAGGACCCAATCATATGATGATACATAGTGATATCAACTAGCTCAGATGAAGCATCATACATAAGCTTCAGGTTCGATGCCATAGGTGTGGCCATAGCCTTGCAGTCCATCATCCCGAACCTTCAAGATCTCTACTAGATACTTCCCTTGTCCAAGGAAGATTCCATCTGCACTCTGCCACACCTCCATGCCAAAAACAAATAGTGCATCATCTCCAAGTTCTTCATCTCGAACTCGATAGCAAGCTTCTGCTGCATGTCGTCAATCAATCTATCCTCACCTGTTACAAACAGTTCATCCACATACAATAGTAGTATCACTGGATTTCCTTCCTCAACCTTGTAGTAAAGGTTGGAATCCACTTTACTCTTGGTAAATCCCAAACTATATAGAAAGCTATCTATCTTACCATATCAAGTTCTGCACATATATGACTCCCTGTCATGTGTCTCAGAACCAAGTGGCTTCTCCACATACACTTCTTCTTCAACTACACCATTCAAGAAGGCTGTCTTGAAATCCATATGGTGTATCTTCCACTTCATCACTGCATCCAGAGCAAGTACGGACCTAATGGAAGTGTATCTGGCTACAGGAGCAAAAGTCTCTATGCTACCACCTACAGCATGCTTGATCTTGTAGATCCTCTTGGAAGTCACTACAGACTCCCCTTCAGGTCTTGGGACTGCATCCCAAACATTTTCATGATCGACTGGTACTCCTTGATCATGGCATTCTTCCCAGATCCTGGTAACTTCAATATCTTCAATATTTTCAATAGATAACTTTGTTGCTGAACAAATGTTGTAGTCCTTCTTTTGTAGGTGACGGTATACGATCTTTCCTCCACAACAAGTTAAATTGCATGATTAAAAAACATCTCATAGTTTTCAGAACAAATTCTTACACATAAAGAAATATGTCATACAGTCATGCAATTATCTTAGCCAATGCTTCAACACAACATTTATCCATATTCCGTAACTTTCTAGATGCCTTCCAATCTCTACCAGAACATTGTTAAGAGTGTGCACAAATCCTAACATGTCAGCAAAGAGGTTTCATTCTAGATAAGTAGCAATGGAATGTTGTACAGTGCCATAGGCCACTTACCCATGTATATTAGTAGCATCAATGCAACTATTCTAATATGCATAATACACAACCTAATTCTAGGAACATAAGCATATACATCATTGAATAACATTATGTAAGAAATGACAATTCAAATACTTATCTTTGTTTGGTTGCTGGGTGGACTCCCTCTGAATCTTTACAACTCCATTCTGATGTGGATTGTGAGAAGTGGTCAACTCCCTCTGAATATCTGCATCCTTACAGAAACTACTGAAGTGTGCTCGTTTGCTTTCTTGCAGGAACAACTGGAGTGTGCTCCCTCTTGATCTTTGCTTCCTAGATTACCTGTCCTTATATGTATGCTTATTATTATCATCATTGTGTTATCCTTGAGGTCTCATACATAATCACACTTTTATTAGTATAATCTTGATACTATCAAAACACAATAATCTTAAACATGTATAGTCATGATCATTCATAGATAATAAACATTAGTATTCAAGGTTTCATGGAAGTCTTCTTTTACTCATGTATATTCGTATTTGATCATAGGTCTCTTCTGATTAGTTAAATCATCAATGCATAAACCCGTGATTACTCAAACCTATACCTTCATGATTCTTCTAGTTAGTCATATCATCTATTATGGTAAGAAACATAATATGCATATAACCATGACTATTCAAACCTATGACTTCATGAATAATCATTATCAACAACACAACATTATAAGATCCTAACACAAGGTAGGGTTCTAGCTTGATATAGGAAAAACATACCTAGATTAGCATGCTAACTAGTTATGTCTAACATACCCGCATAATGTCTTCTGGTTCTCTTCAGTGACTTGTGCTAGTAACCTGCAAGTCTCATAGGTTAACCATTGTAGGACCAAGTTATACATACCTCGAAAGTAGATCTTCTATGTGATCCATGACAATGGATGAATCTTTGTCTTCATGTCACCATGATCATATGTTCTTGAAGTAGAATATGTTTTGTCTTTCTTGGTGTACCTTTTATGTTAGCAAACAACATAAACCTCATACAACATCACAATACATTAGTACATTCATAAGTGTCAAAACCTTAATCAATGAATGTCTTCTATTAAGGTGATACGACAAGTCTAGTAATTAATCAAGATTGTATTGTAATGATATGAAGACAAACATATGATAAAATTAACCATGAAACATACCTAGAAGCCATACCTGTCAAGATTGCTTGTAATCTTCTTATGGAAGGCCTTAGCCTCATCTCCCTTTGAGATAGGAACTTCTTCACTTATGCAGATGACCAATCCATCTTCTTCTAGGATTAACCCAATCCATTTGATTTGCAAGAACTGGACCTAGAGTTGGATTAGGATTTGTCAAAGAAACCCCAAAAATTCAAACTTTGAATTTCAAACTTTCGAAAGGATAGAAATATGTTCCTTGATGAGCTGATCAAGTTGGTATATTCAGAATTTGAAAACTGCAAAGTTTCACCCCTCAAAATTGCCTTTTAGATTTTCAGATTCACTGGGAGGACCCTGAATTAGGGTTTGAGTTTCCCGGAGCTTCACCCAACTAAAATATTTGATTCAAAGCTCTAAGCTTAGATTTTTCTTAGTAGCTTCCAGCCGTGGTCACAGATTTCCAAAATTCCAAGTTTTGCAGAAGCCCTAATTTTCCATCTTTCCGATCAAAGTCCCAAATTGGGGTTTGATCAAGCTTGGCCTTCTGCCCAACCAAAAAATCTGATCTTGGTCTCTAAATTTCGATTTTGATGAGTAGCATCTAACTGTGGTCTCCAATTACAAAAATTCCAACTTCCTCCGAAGCCCTAAATTTCGGAAGCCATGAATGAAGGTGCTCAAAAATAATTATGTTTTGACAGAAATATGTACCTGATTGTTTCTGGTGTAACTCTGAACTTTTCGATCCATAGGGTCTGAAATTTGTTTTTGAGATAGCCCGACCTGTTATATTTCCATCCCGATAGGTCTGACCTCAATTGGATTCTCTGAGAGAGAGTTATGCCAAGTGTCGAAATGTGACCTGTTTATGGGATAATACAGGAGAGTGAACTTGTACGGCATGCCATGTGTCACTTGTTCAACTTCATCCTTTGAAACATTTTCCTGAGATATCCCGACCTGTTATCTTTCCATCCCGATATGTCTGACCTCAATTGGATTCTATGAGAGAGAGTTATGCCAAGTGTCGTAACTTGACCTGTTTATGAGATAATACAGGAAAGCAAACTTGTACAGCATGCCATGTGTCACTGGTTCAACTTCGACCTCTGAAGAATTTTATTGAGATAGTACAGTCTTTGTACTACCTATCATTGTTTACGAAATTTCATTTGGAGCTTCCTATCCCAAGTTATGACCTTTTTCCCAAGGTCACCTGATTTTGACTCAGATCTGGAAGAGGCAGAAACTCTATATTGTACAGATCATAAATCACAAAGTACAACAAATTAGAGGTTTTCCTTTGGACACAAGGTACACGGGGATCTGGTATTAGACTTGTAAAAGTTTCAGATTCAAAAAATTCACCAAAATGGATTTATAGCGAAATTGCTACGATGACTGGTTTTTGCTATATCAAGCCCTAGCATCGTAAGTGCAATAATTGTCATGCATGCCATATCATGCCTTCTTTCAGGCTAGCTTTGATACCATGTTAAATTTTCATAATTTACTTCAATCTGATCTAGGATCTTAACTGAGAGAACAACATTTATAGCAAATCTACAGCATATCAATCATGGACACAATAATGCAAGCACACAAGAGACATAGAGTTTACTTGGGGAAAACCATAAAGGTGAAAAAACCCCAATAAATTCCTCAGAGATAGATAGAGCAATGATACAACCAGAATACAAGAGATAGTCTTCTCCTAGCAGCAGAGCCTCCTCCTCCACAAGTGCGCCACTCTCCCAAGTGTGAATGAGAGAATAGAATGTGTAAAATGAGAGAGGACACACTCTCTATTTATACACTAACTTGACTTGACCTTTACTCAACTAGGTCAGCCTCAACTTAACCACTTAACATAATGCTGACTGGGTCGACACCCAATAGGGTGGTCTAATAACCCTTTGACCCACATGGCCGACCCCCAATAGGGTGGTCTAATAACCCTTCGACCCACATGACTTATACAGGGCTGACCCCAACAAGGTGGTCTAATAACCCATCAAGTATAAGTTATGACACTTACAATATAAATGACGACACTTCCCTATAGAGGAATAATAACATCTCTATAGGAATACAATATACATATATGTGAAATACATTCCGAAGTTACATATACATCAACAAGACTAACACACGAAAAATCAACCCACTGGAGTCTTCTTATCGCTTTCAGACTCTCTAAAATTGAAAGCAACCACGAGCATGAACTGTCGTGGGGTCGTACAAATCCACATGATAGTATCATTCCATTATTTCAGAGTCTTCTTATCACTTTTAGACTCCTTAAAATTGAAAGCAATCATGAGCATGAACTGTCCTGTGCTCGTATAAATCCACACGACAATACCATTTTGAGCACACTTCATCCAGCTCCCTACACCATAAAGAAGTCCCCCCCCCCCCCCCCCGTGCCTCTTGGCACTATGATCGATCATATAGACAACACCCCCAACATGGTTGCCTTTGTTCAGAGTATTATGCAGTCTCCTGCCATCTTACACCAGCTTGAGTATCACTCATCCCAGTCACTATCCTTGATCCATTACAGCTATGATCCCTTTCCCACCAGTCAGTTTCATTTGCTGCCCGATCATCCTCGCCATCATACTCTGAACAAAGGAAGTTTGAGTCCAGCCACTCTACTTTCCCAATTGTCCCCCACAGTATGTCAATCCTATCATCAGTACTCTCACACTTTGGTTCTCCAACTCGTGCTCCTATCAAGGAAACATTATTGCCTTGCTAGTTGCAGGTCTCCTTCTGTTGACGACAGCTCATCTATTCTAGAGGATAGACCTAGAGGTCCCTGCGCCTTAGAATCATCACCATCTGTGATGAGTGCCTACGGACCATTTTGAGAGGAGTCATCAGTGCCTCTCCGAGTGGTTGTTTCTCACATGCTCGACTTCAACACCTTGATCGCATCGTTAAGAATCGCACAGGGTTTATATCCCTTCAGTTATTGGTCGAAGACCCCAGATTTCCCCCGACTCTAGCACATTGGTGAGTCACTTCGGAACGCCCAGTTCTATGTTCCCATGGATGTCCGGGTTGCATTGGCGATTGTATTCGGAAGCCATCTAGTTATATGCTTCCTTGAGTACCCAGTTTAGTTCCAGTATAGTGTACCATTGAGGCTATGCCCCCAGTCACTATGATCCAGTAGCTCATCAGTTCCTCTGGTACCACACTCAACAACACTATTGTTATTCGAGTGTATCAGTTCTTCAACTCGAACATGATCATCCCAACAGTATGTCCCAGATTCTGTGTCCCCTCTGGACCCTTATGATGTACACAGTGGCTCTCTATGTATATTTCAGGTCCCCATTTTTGGGCCTCCTTGTTATGTTTTATATATATCTTGATACGAGCATGGGTATGCTCGCCTCGTCCATATATTGAGATTCTTCCTCATTTATTATTTGAGGCCATGTATATTTCAGGTCCCCATTTTTGGACCCCCTTGTTATCATTCTATATCTTGATATGAGCATGGGAATGCCCGCCTCATCCATATGTTCATATTATTCTTCATTCATTATTGAGTTCATGTACTTTCAGTTTTTGCAGTTTGTTTGGGACCATTGTTCCGGGCTCTAGTTCGTTTCTTCTCCTCTCCACATCCCAGGAAAACCATAAAAGACTTATGATGTCTATCGACCATACGATGAGCTCTCTGCCCTCACACATCAGGGGGCAATCTGTTAACACCCAAAAAGTGCTCACTACCTCATCTCCCTCATTACATGACTCATTTATCCATATTTCCTACCATATTTGCCTCCAAAACCTTAAAAACCCATTAAAAAGCCTCCAAAAGGCCAAAAAACCATTAAAAAAGCCTCCAAAAGGCCAAAAAACCCCCTTTCCCCCCCAAAATAATGTAAATTCCTCCAAAAATAGCAAAAGCCCTCTAAAAAGGGAATAAAAAATACAAAAAAGAGGAAAAGAGGGGAAAAAAGGAAGCAAAAACCCTATATAGCTGACCTAAACCATATGGTGCCCAAAACCATGGGTCAGCACTCCACCACTAAAAACCTATAAATAGGTGATGGAGGATCCCCATTTTTCATCCATAGTCATCCCTATCCTCACTCTGCCAAAAATTCTCACGAAACCCTAGCTCTCCCTTTGGAGCTAATTTCCACTTGAGAACCCCATTTGGCCCCATTTCCAAAACATCTTTGGAAGAAGGAGAAGGAACAACACTGGAGCTTGGAAGCAACTCTCCTGGACTGCTGCAAGAGCTTCACCAACCTCACATTGGAGGTATAATCAATACAAAAACCATTTTTAATATCTTTTATTGTCTCATGCACATGCTAGTTTAAATTTACTGTTTTCATTTACTGTCTTGCTTTTACTGTTTTTACTGAACTACTACTAAGGAGTCCCTTCTCCTTAGTAGGTGCTCATTTGCACAAGCTAGGGTGAAAACCCTAGCTACATATATCATTGACTTTTTCCTTTTGGGTAATTATTTGGTGTTTTTGAAGGTTTTGGAGGTCAGGATGGTAGGAAAAGTGGTCAACGAAATCATGTGACTAGGGGGGATGAGCTAGTGAGCATTTTTTGGGTGTTAACAAAAAGGATTCTTCACTTTCCTGTTTGAAAACATATAGGACAAAGACCTCATATTTCAAAGTGGGCCTTACTTCATGGGTCCTAGGGGGTTATACCTTAATCATTGGAGTTTGTCCTTTGACCTAAAAAAGGATGTGCCTTCTGTAGTTCCAGTATGGGTCTTTCTTCCCCATCTTCCCTTACATTGCTGGAACGGCAAATCCCTACAGGAAATAGGGAACTCTTTTGGGAAGTACATTGACAAGGAAGAACCAAAAGGCCCTCTTTTCTCTTGCGCATGGATTTGCGTGGAGGTAGAACTAGAGAAGGGACTACCAAAGGTAGTAATCCTAGGCATGGATGGCTGGGAACACATGCAAAAGGTTGATTACGAGCAGTTTCCCTTCAAATGTAAGAAGTGCCTTGAGCACGGAAATTTCGTGAAAATTTTCCCAAAAGAAGCCCAAGACAATCCTGAGAAAAACCAAGAAGAAGAGTGGCAAAAGGTGAAAAAAGGAAGGAAAATGTTTGCACCAATTTGAGATCCAAAGGATCCGTAGAAAGCGAAAGGCAAAGAAAAACACCATCTAGGAAAGGGAGCTTCAACAAGCAATCAATTCATAGCCTTGACGTTGAAGAAGGTGAGATCATCGAGTCCAAAGTTCCTCTAGTTGAAGTGGGTTCAGAGCCTTGTGACGTCTTAACCAACAGTATAATCCCCCCCTCCTCTAATAGAGAAGAAAGAAAAAATCCATCGTATGAGGGCTCCCCACCTCCAGGAGGATCCTGGGATGAAATGGTAAATCAAAACAAAGTCTCTTCTTTTTCCATATCTCCATAATCCTCTTCAAAAGGTTCACAAGATCTTTTTGAACCTTGCCCCCCCCCCCCCAAAGGTACCACCACGAGCAGGAGACTGAAATATAATTGGAACTAGTAAGAAGACGAAGAATTGAGGAAACAAAGATTCTACAAAACTCCAAAAATTTAGGAAAATCAAAAGCAAGTTCTAGAGAAGGCCCTCAATCTAGAAAGAAGTAATGAAACTTGTCTCTTGGAATTGTAGGGATCTAGGAGGAACAAAAGAGGTAGAAGCAATAAAAGACATCGTCAAATATGAAAGACCTGATATCCTACTAATCCAAGAGACAAAAATGAGTGATGTGGAGTTTAAGGCACTCTCACATCTCTTTTGGAAAAATAGCCATGGCAATGAGATTAGCTCTAGAGGAGCAGCCGGGGGAATAACGACTTTTTTCTAAAGTAAGTATGTTATCAAAGAAGTCAAGGAATGCCATCATTGGATTCTCACTAAGTTTCATGATGGGAATGACCCAAACATATTTTATGTTTGCAATGTTTATGGTCCAACTCATTATAAAGACAAGCAAACTTTTTGGAATAACCTATCTTCTCTAAGTGAGGTTATAAAAGGGAAAGACTTCATCTTCGTTGGTGATTTTAACACAACTAGATCTCAGGATGAGAAATGAGGTGGCTATAGAGTTAGAGATCCCTTTGGGGAAAACTTGGAGGACTTGGTTTCATATTTAAATTTGTTGGATCTGCCATTAAAGAATGGAAAGTTCACGTGGAGAAAAGAAGGGTGGGCATTGCTTACATTGCGGCCAGGCTCGATAGATTCTTAGTAAGATCATATTTTCTGCAAAAAGATCTTAGTCTTTCCTCCTTTGCGATGCCTTCTGCGGTCTCATACCATAAACCTATCTCCCTGTCGCTCTCCACCCCCACAAATATTGCCCCCTTTCCATTCCGTTTTAATCCTTCTTGGCTTCGCGATGAAAAAGATCTAGATTTGATAAAAACTGCATGGAATTATCCCTGTATTGGCTCCCCTAGATTAATTTGGAATAACAAGCTAAGAAGTGTGTGTTATGCGTTAAAGAGATGGGAAAAAATGGAGTACAAAAGTCCAAGACACATGAAAAATCAATTTCAAATTGGTCTTGTAGCATTGCAATCCGATATGGAGAACGTTGAAACTACCCTTATGCTCATATGTCAAGAAAAAGAGTTGAAAAAACAGATTCTTAGCGCAGTAAGAAGAGAGGAAGAGCAGTGGGGAATAAAGTCTAGAAAAATCTGGTTAAAAGAAGGGGATAGTAACACAGACTACTTTCACAAACAAACCAAATCAAGGCTCAGATTCAATATGATCAAAGAACTCAAAGATAAATACGGATCCCGAATAATAGATCAGGAGGAAATCAAGACTCATGTTTTTCATCATTTTCGTGAGCTCTACCTAGACAAAGATGAGACTGACCCCTTATCTTAGGACGACCTTCTCTTAGGTATTCCTTCTCTCATCTTGGATCTTGAAACAGGGACTTATCAAAACCCATTATGGAATTTGAAATCAAAGAAGCTATATGGTCCTTACATGCTGACAAAGCTCCTAGACCCGATGGCTTCACTATAAACTTTTATAGAGCAGCTTGGGATATCATCAAGGAAGATTTGAAAAGAATTCTAAATTGGATGAGGAAAAGGGATAAAATAGGGGGGCACTAATTCTTCTTTCTGTTACACCTAAATGTCGTCATCATAAGGCCCATGTCCACTCAGTTCCTTGATCCCTGAATTCTTCTTGATCAACTAATCATTTAGAGAAAGTTGTTGACCTTTGTCCACAATTTCTAGTTGGGCCAGCGCAGGTTGTCTTCTAGAAAGTAGCACCCAACTAGGTCAGGAACAAACTACCTTCTGACATATTGCGCCAGTGGCTCAGGTTGCCTTTGTGCAGCCTACGCTTTCCCTCATGCAGCTTGCACTGGAGTTGATTAAATTGGATAAAGGTGGATTTCGAGCGAATTCTAGAAAGTGGATGAGGTGGATCTATATCCCTAACTTTTAGATGAGCTGTCCTATGGTTCCCTAACCTCAAGGAAGGATCCCTTAGTCCTCTCCCCATGATTCTCAACCTACTCTACCCACTTGGTCTTACAAATACAAAGCTCTTCTCCATTCCAAAGGGAGGAAGTCTATAGCACTTACATGCTGGTGGAATTAACCTGGGTGATCCCTATCCATCTCTTGGGACACATACATTTCCTTTGGAGGCATTGGCTTTGCTTGTTGGAGGAATATTGTAGCATTAAGGCTTGGGTTGTAATCATCACTCTTATATGTATTTCTCATTCATTCACAGTAATATAATCTCTTTCTATAAATGTCTTTGTATTCAATGATTGTTGGCTCTAGATATGTTCTTTTAGTTCGACACGATAGACCCAGGTTCTATGCGGTTCAGGGAACCAACAAAACCCCTTTTCACTAGCCCTTTCGGAAACATTCTGTGAGTAGACTGAGGTCTCACCCGAGGCTAAGTTATGGGGAGGTTGCGGAATCAAGTTTCCACAACCGGGTGATGTGCGCTTCAACAGAATGGTGGACTGTGCGAAGCTCACTTAATTCAGGGTTAATGCTTATATTATCACGCATACACGGACTGCGAAATGCGGGATGGTCGCTTGGAAACAGGACAATGAAACTGAGGACTGCGCTTCCTCTTTGGCAATCACACAACTTCAATGTACTTTACTTAGTGTAAGTTTATACATTCAACAAGCATCTACACTTTAAATCTTGTAAATTTATACGACATAATGAAACACAACGTAACTGTGCACTTCCGGTGCTACGCTAAGGGAATCGCACTATACAGACTTCACTGGCTTAAGTGTTTACCAATCAACTTATGCATTCATTTGACTTAGAAATACTTGCACCCAACATTCACTCATATGCATTCAACACTTAGCATATTATTCTTATCATTCATTCTTCCGGATAGTATATATGAAAGCAAAAAACATTTACTTATAACAAAAACTTAAACATTCAACAAAAGAAAATATACATATGCACAGATATTCAATAACATAACAAAATGATTTAACGTGGTTCACCCCGAGGATGGGAGCTACATCCATAGGAATTGTTGTTATATTATCAATGGGAAGGGTACAACAGTTCCAGTTTGCACACATAGCTGCAGACTCTCTTCTCTCTTCAATAGGTCTCTGTGCACATAGCTGCAGAGCCTCTTTATAATTAGTCTCTCAAAATATCAACAATCATAATATGCATATTAGAGATTCAACCCTTTTCCTTACAAAATATGTCATTTTATAGACCGTTCCCTTAGGTCACGTCTTTACATTCATGGTGGGCTCAAAAACCCTAAGGTTCCCCAAAACTGGTGCAGTTACCCTGCTAACCAAGACTGTTAGGCTCTAATAACGGCTTGTCTTCATGGACATCCTTCTGTGCATGGTCATGTTGCTTTCAGACCCTCTGTCGAGTGCATGTCGATGGGTCACTTTCATCCCATCATTCCTTCTCTAATGACTTCATGCGGATGGTTCACGTAGTGATTCCTTTGCTCGTGCGACCGGTCATTTTCCTTCCTCACCACTCCTTCCCCACCTGCTGGGAATCATGGAGTATCTTAACCAAAATAGACCATCGATCGGTCTCACCGGAATTTATATCGTTTTCCTTCCAAAAATCTACCTCGCCAAATCTTCGCGTAACTGGCACTTCGCAGGGCTACATATCTATCGCGTAGTTATTCTTACCTTGTTGCACTGTGTTGTTGTATCCTTGCAGCTACCAAAACTGACTTATCCAAAATTGGCTTAATTGGGCCAAGCCCAACAGGCCCCTAACACTTACATGCAGCTCATCCCCAAGTCACTCACCATTGGTTCATTGCGTTGTGCTTCTGTTGGCTGATCTATATTCGCAGTGAATTCTTGATAAGTTGCGGGCTAGCTTCGCAACGGTGTCTTTAACGTCTTGTTCAACTACCTTAACAATTTCCAACACATCTGGTGTTATATCTTCTTGATTTTGTTCATTTACTATTTTCTCCAACTCTCGAAGTTCTATCATCTTCTCTTTGATCTCTTACGAGATAGCATGAGCTTCTTCCTATAGGGGGTGTGACTTTTCCCTAGTTTTTGCCTCCTTTTCTCTTAACACTTGAGGTTCCCTCTTTAGGTCTTTGACTTCCGCAAATCGGCGGAGTCTCTCTCTTGGCAACAGATTCTTCATCTCCGCATTTAGGGCATCTAATGCTCCTTGTTTTTCATGTAAGCTGGTTTGGACCTACAGCAGCTGAGGGTCCTCTTGCAGCATAGTCCAGGATCTAGTTGCTTCATCCAGCAAGCTCTAACACTTAGCTATTTCGTCTGGCTATTTTTTCAGCAGCAGCTTTCACTTCTGGTGCTCTAAGTTATGTCTGATGGGTGGTGTCTTCGAGACATTATGTGCTTCCAAGGTGGAAAGCTTCTCTTTATAGTCTATCTCCATGTACTTCATTTCATTCTTGAGATAACTCACTACCGATCCAATCTTAAGGATAGTGTCTGTGAGCTCTGGCTGCTCGTCGCACTTTGGTATCCCTACGTAGACCAAAGCAATAGTCTGCTCTATTCTTCTTCACTACTCCTATTCGCTTTCAAGTTCTTTAGCCTTCTTTGCACTTGCTTCCTGCAACTGTGTATAATTTTCTTGTAAGTCTTGGTTTTGGTTAAGAATGACCATATATCTATCATGTATTTCCTCCACAACCTATAGGTGCAGATTATGTAGGCCATCGAGTGGCAGCATTGCGATATCAATATCCACATGCTCTATTCTCTGTGTACTCTTAGCTAATTCATCACGCGATAAGATTACACTAGTGGGTCAATGTAGACAATGCGCGGTCTTGGTTCCATGGTTAGAGCCAAAGGTGTTTTCTTTGGCTGAGAGGTGTCCCCTGACCTTCCTTCTGACTCAGATTCATGAACCATGTATTTCTGAACTTGTTCCATCTTCGTTGTTATGCCTTGCAGTGTTGTGAGGTTCTAATGTAGACTTTCCTAAATCTCCTCATTCTTGGTGTATTTTAGGGTGAGTGCATCTTCTAGGAATGCGCTGACCCTTCCTGCGATGATATCATAATCATCATCATGTAACTGTGCTTCAGATGGCAGCTTTGTTGCTTTCTGCTTCTTTTTCTGCACTTTATTCGGTACTAAGCTTCCAGGCTCCTTTATTTTTCCTGCTGGTGACTCTTCAATGACCGTTGTCGGGGATGGATCACTTTCATCTAAGTCACTGTCGATGACCATTGGTCCTTCGACCTTCCATTCATCTAGCCATTCCTTCATGATGAGGTCAATACCTTCTTCATCCAAGTGATAGTTCCCTGCGAACCATTCTGGATTCTTCTTTTGCGCCTTTGGAGAGATGTAAATAAAATGCATGTCAGCTTTTAAAATTAAAGTGCGGATATACTTTGTTGTTACCTATTTCGAGATGCACGGTGTTCGGACTATGACATCGCACAGCTGCTCGTAGTATGTGAAGAATACTTCAGTTGAGGCGCGTTGTCGGTCTAGTAGTATATTTCCCCACAGGTTTTCATATCTAGGTCCTCGGTAATCATTAGCGAGAGAAGTGAGACCAACATTGCCTTGTATCCTTCTAGCCTACAAAGGAAATTAGCACCATTAACCAACTGTAATTAAATGCAGTACCATTGACCTGAGTTTTGCGAACATCGTCCAGAAACTCATTCAGCAGATATTGACACTAGTTAAATCTGACTCCCTGTGCGGCCTTCACAATGAGGTGAATTGCTCCTGCTGGTACTTTTGTCGGTCTTTCCTTCCACAACACTTTTCCTGCAAGCAGTTGTACTACAAACCTCGTAGAATCATCTTTTAAGTCATATGTGACAAACCCTCTTTTTCCTTTGGGAATTTGGTATCCCTCCTTCATCTATGCGGCGATCTCCTTATCTCTAGTTTTTCCGGCAAGGAACTTTTTAGGGTCATTGCCTCGCTTGCTTAACCTCATGATCCTATGGATCAAGTCTATGTTGAGGTCAAAATTTCTATCCAACCAAAGGTAGCCTTGGTGTGTACATGAGATTAGTGTGCACAACACCGCATTCAGTTCTGGACTTCGGTCGAAGTGTGGAAGCCACAGCAGGTTCAAAATCCCTGATTCCATGACTTTGGAAAGCCAGCTCAGTGCTATCAGTAGTGGGTTGTTTTTCACATCCATTTTCCAACACATGTATTTGTCTGGATAAAATTGTGGGTATTTCGGCTCATTTGGATCCTTTTGTTGTTGCAGCAAGTCATAGTCCTCGAATTTGCAATCTGCGAGCTTGCCCAGCAAGTTTTCTCATGGCTTGACGTGTCGGCATATTGGCGGAAGTGGTATGTCATACTTGTCGTTTCTTGCAAGCTTTACAGCCTGTGCATCTGGTGCATGTGGAGAAATATACTCTAGGGTTAAGGATAATGGCAGCTCTTTATCATCTGGTGGAACTTCTGGTATCTTGGAGCCCATTATCTTCACCTTTATTTTCTCGACTACGGGTTCCTTACCCTTACTTTACATTGGTGCAGTATGTCGTGGTGAGTGGCATGAACTTTGGCCTTTTTTTGTAACAACCCTCTTGGAAGGGGTTCTCATCAACCTTTCAAGGCCGTTTTGTTTAAAATCCATCACAACTTGCTCGATTGTGGACTCCTGCTCAACTATAGAATCGTCATACATTCACTGGAACTTGCTCTGTAGACTCACGGAATTACTTAGCGCTCACTGTAAATAGACTGAGACTATGGCTTGCAGAAAAATTTGAAGGTTTTGTTAATGTCCGCGAGTCCAATGTTGGTGATATTTATAAGCGCAGTTAGGCTTAGTTGCGCCCATAAACAACTAGCTTAACATTAATTGTTATGCTTGTTAGCCAAATTTGTGGAGGATTTTGGTCCTTTCCTTCATTAACTGCTTTAGAACGGCTAATTTTGCGTTAAATGATCAATCGACGTCTACAAATCACTGTATAATGGCTAGTTTTCATCTCTAATGGCTATTTTGAGGAGTTACGTCGAACTGCACAATTGGGTCATCATCACTACTAGTGTTCGCGTCCATCCTGTTTCTTTTGATCTGCGCGGCTTCCTTTTGAACTTCTCAAATGCGCGCTTCTACTTCTCTTTTCTTTATATTTCCTTTTTTTTCATATCTATGCAGCTTCACTTTTGACTAGTGCTGCGCGGTTAGTGTTTTTTTTCCATCAACTTTGTGTATCGGACCAAAACTGTGTACAAACTCTGTTCAATTTCTAGTGCCCAATTTCAACTGTACTTGACACTTAGAAACTTCTGCACTTCTGATCACTGGGGGTTCTACGAAGTAGGACTATCCCTGTAGGGTTTTAGTCTACTTCCATTAACTAGACTTGGCAAGTTGTCTCTAGCTAACGTGGCTAACTAAGCTGTGCCACCGTTTGTAACATGCATAACAATATAGTGGCCAAGCCAATGCATTTTAATTTTTCCAGGAAATTTCATGAACTTACTATCATACAGGAGGACAAGGTCTCCTACCTGGAATATTTTTTGCTTGATATGGTGATCATGCCATGCTTTTTCTCTATCCTTCTGCACTTGCTGGTCAAATCCTGCAATGAAGTGATCCTCCTCCAAACCAACCAAGTGTAGAGGCCTTTCTTGCAATGTCTCTTCATCTGCCATGTCTGTGAATGCAACAATTCTTAAGCTTGGTACAATGTACTCCATAGGCATCACAGCTTCATGTCCATAGACCAATCTGAAAGGTGTATGACCTGTCAACTTCTTACAAGTTGTTCTTAATGCCCATAATACAGCTGGAATGTGCAGATCCCAATCATCTATGTTCGTGTTGCATACTTTTTTCAGCACATTCTCTAGCACTTTGTTAAATGCCTCAACAGTTCCATTGGCTTGTGGATGGTACAGTGTACTCCTATGATGATAATTGTGTAACTCCTCAGTAAGGGATTCAATAGTTCTGTTCAAAAAGTGAGTCCCTTGATCACTCATTAAGATCTTTGGGCATCCAAATCTAGTAAGGATATTCTCGAAGATGAACTGCGAGGCAGTAACTGCGCTACAATTTTTTATTGGTTTAGCTTTGGCACACCTGGTGAGATAATTTGTCATGGTGATAATGTAACTTGCACCAATTATTTTCCCTAGTGGGTTAATAGGTCCCACGAAATCAATAACCCATTTTTCAAATTCCTATAAATTCAATTGCGGTCTTAATGGCATTTCATCTCTTCATGATGGCTTTCCAGTTCTTTGGCAAACATTGCCACTCTGGCCATGTTCCTTTGAATCTTTGTGTAGTGTTGGCCACCATAGTCCTGCTCTCAATATCTTCTGCGCAATAGCTCTACCTACGTAGTGACCTCCAGAGACACCTAAATGTGCCTCAGCCAATATAAATGGCTTCTCATGCTCTGAAATGCATCTTCGCAACACTTCATCTGGTCCCAGCTTGCATAACTGGCCTTCTATGATAATGAAGTTCGTGGCTTTAACTACTAGCTACTTCTTCTACTGCGTAGTAAATTTTGTGGGTGCCAAACTGTTAACTCAAACCCAGACGACAGGGGTTCCCATTACTGTCGACACCAACCCACCGTGATCTCCCTGAGCATCGGCCTAGACAGGTTTTACCCTATCCAGCAACACCTGCGGAGCAGATGAGGTCTCACCCGAGGCGATCAAGGGAGAGTGGACAAAACCATGTTTCCTCTGAATGAAGGAGGATGATTGTGGAAACAATTACTTACTTAAATTATCGCAACATTCAAGACAGATCTATGCATTCAAGTTTAACATCCTTCATATTCATAGCATCTTTCAACAGAAAAATTCCTCGCAATAAGTATAACATTAAGGTATTAACTGCGGCAAGAAATCATAGCAACATTTGTGAATCGCAACATGCATTATCATAAAAAGGTACACAGGGAATTTCACCAAACAGTTCCGTCATGTCATATTACTTTAGCAAAAACCCTAATACAACATCTCCGCAAAACCATATCTCGGCAATATCTCTTGATCTCACATACAGACTCAAAGATGAGCACAATCAACATCCAAAGATCTGTACTAAGATACTATTACACTTACAACTTATGACTATATATAGGCTTCTGCCTTTACAATGCTTGTCCACTTACTAACAACTTCCTAACCGACACTTGGAAAAATGACCCAAAATCTAACTGATGCGGTCCAAATGACCCAAAAACCCATCTTCTACGGTACAATAGACTCAAAATTACATAAAATAATGTAGCCTTCTGCCTTCCGCGACCTCTTCTGACATGTCACAGCATCGACGATGCTGTAATTCATCCTTACCAAACCGCCTGCCAATAGGCCCCCAACACAATCTTCTAGCTTTCCCTCGAGCCACGTCAACTGGACATGGTGTACTCTGTGGTCTTGACTTTGAAGTCCTCGTACTACTGCTCGACTGTCGTCACCATTTCCTTTGCTTCCATAGCCGCCTCCTGACTATCGACGACGTCCTGGGACGATGGGTGTTTGATCAGCTTTGCTGCCACTTGTTGATGATGTCCCTATACTGCCCAGAGAACTTCACCAGCCTTTGTCATAAACTGGCCACCAACATCCTGGAACTCCTCCAGCTGCACGACACACTTCTTCTATCACTCATCGGCCTTGGCAACACGCTGCTGCATATCTTTCAAACCCGTAGACTTGGCGACCTGCTCCATGGGTGGCATCACGTGCATCACCACTTTGAGTGTCGCCAACTGCCCCTCCGCTTCCTGTCGAACCTTCATCAACTATTCAACCTTCTCATCCTGAACGATCTAGACCTAGAACTGCACAGTGTCAGCAATGAGCCTCATTGATGTTGTTTCCATCTCCGCCAGCTACATTGCTATCTCCTCAATTGCACGTTTGTGGTCGTCCACTTCTGCTTGAGGGGTGCCGAGATTCACCTGATCTTTTAGCTCCTGGTTCTCATGCCGTAACTAGACAATGACAGCCCCCATTTTCTGCACACGTTGAAGCATATCCACCTCTTCAGTGGGCTTCGACACATGGTGATAAGCCTCCGTAATGGCCCGATCTACCTGCACACTGTCATCCCACATATGAGGTGGTCCTACTCTTTCTTCAATTCTTCAATCTCACGATCCTTCTCAGCTCGTTCCTTCTTGATGTCTTCCTCGAGCTCATCCACATCCTGCCATGCTGTAGCAGCCCATCCTGTCAACTCTGCAATGGCTTCTTGTTCAGCCTCCTCGCACTCCTGCAACTTTGTGCACTTAACACTGATCTCGTGCATTCTGTTAATCATTTCTTAGCTAGACACCATCTTCATAGTTGTCAATCCTTGCATCAGCAACGCGTTAAAATTGATGGACACCTGCTTCAACTGCTCCAGCAAGGTGTTCACGTCCTCATCTTTAGTCACAATCACAGTCGAGGGAATCTCCACATTCTGTACCCACGGCTTGGTGCTAATTGTGCTAACTTGCGATGCTACTACTTCTTCAGGTGCCCTCCATGAAACCATGTCACACAAAGAGTCCATATGAGTAGTGAGTGCATGGAATCCTTCATATATCGCCATTTTCATCTTCTGAGATGCTGCGGTGGATGCATCAGCAATTGCTTTTATGAGTCGGCCCAAGTGCGCTTCCGTCGACAGAGGTAACCCACTGATTATCGCTGGATCCTGGTGCCCTTTCATTCTGTTTTCTTCTAGGGTGTGGTCAGTGTCATCATCTGTCAGTGTCTTGATGGATTCTCAGTCTGAGTCATGATGACTGTGCTGGTCTTGCACCGATACATGATCATCTGGACCTTGCACCAATTCCCCAGCCTCAATCTCGTCCAACCACATAGGTTCACGCCATTCCGCTGGCCAGTCGTTCACGATAGCCTCCAACTCTTCCTTCGTTACCTTATATGATGTCAGCAACCATTGCTTATCTGGGTCACGGCGGGCTTGGACATAAATTGAATGCGGTCAAATTGCAAACACCATGACTGGCTTAAACTATGCTGCAATTTCTTCAGACAACTAGGGCACCCTCGTCGCAACCGCACAGAGCATCTCCCAGTATAACCAGAATAGCAATGTACATTCCTTATTTCATTCTTGTTCTCGGACAAACCACAAGTTTTGATACCAAGCGCCACAACGCTCTTTCATGGCATCAACCTCCATACCCTGGTACACATCGGGCTATTTCCAAGCCACAAATGCAATCAATAGCAACAACCAGCTGTATGTGAATGAGCCCTTACCGACTTGAACTGCCACGGCATCCTCTGCCAACTGATTCAGCAAAAACAACGACCAGTTCATATGCACCCCGGCCGTACACTGTTCAGCACACGCTATAATGCCTGAATTACACTAATTGGGTCGACCACCCTGTACCACTTTACAGGAAAGTATCTTGGTGCCGGTGAGCACCGCCTGGTCATTAATGCTGCTGGTGTGGTAACCCCGACGATCCTTCTCCAAATCATAGCGCTTGACCAACTACGCGGCCAACTTTTTGTCATTTTCCTTTCCTCGGAGATACTGTGATGGGTCGACCCCATCCTTGGGCAACCCGGTAATCTTGGCAATCAAGTGCACAGTGACGGGAATTCCTTCGTCCAACCACAACGTACCGCCGTGAAAGCAGGCCAGCAGCTACTTCACACATGCATTGACCTTCGACAACCATCCAAAATGGGGCATATTGATAAGTCCTAGCAGGTCTGCTTGTTGCAAACCCCGCGCCTAATCACACGGAACCGGATTACCGCTCAATTGCGATCCTGGCTCATATGGGTGCGAAGTAATCTCCTTATATGCCACCATATCATGGTCATCATATTTCAGACGCATCAGTGCTGGTCCAATGTAAACAGAGCACTCCATTCCTTCCGGCAGTGCAGGCATCTTCAGCGAGTACTTCTGATTCCTCTGCACCTTCCAGGAAGGTGCCCCGGATACCCCGGGTCGACTGGGGGGGACATTCCCCGAGATATCAATGGTCGAGAGTGTTACATCGTAATCTTCTACCCTGTGAGCATCAGCATTCCTTGGCCTATAGGATCCATTTCAGTGACTCAGATCCATTTATATCCTTCAGTGATACCATTTTCCCCTATTTTTGTTCCTACCCCGCATGTTTCATCCTTATAGCATGCGTACCCGCGAATTGCATCACTATAGCCTACGGGTATCAAGTAAAATGGTAAAAACCACTATTAATTACTTTTTACTCCCAAAAAGCGGTCATTGGGTGACCTTTGGCTCTCCATCTGCCCGAGTAACGTCTCAATGTGTCCTTTCACCTACCTTTGAGAGGACTATAGATTGAGCAAATATGGCTTATGGACGGGAGGAAGAAGAGAATAGTAAGAGAACTCTAGTGTATTTTTGCCCAATCTTGAGTCTGCACTCATTGATCCTTGTAGTTGCGAGCCCCTTATGTTCACCTTCCAAACTCCTTCTAGTTTTAGTTTGCCATTCATGGAGGATTGAAGTGGTGGAGGCACAAGTGGATTGATCTAGATCTTGGTTCAGATTGGTTGCCGACAAGAGGTCGTATCACTTTGTACTTCTTCTTGTTCATTAATAGAAATACTCATATTCTCGTCCATCATGTTGTAAATGTTGTTTATTATACATTGGGTTACATTTGCTTTTGATATTATGGACCATTGTTATTGATAATGTTAATGTCATTTTTATATTATATGTGCTTGTTGGATATTGGCTGTCAAGACTAATTTGCAGATTTCAAGTGCATGGATTGAAAGCTCCAACGGGGATCTACTTCAAACGTTTGGATCAAGGTTGGTTACATTTCTCCATTATCTTAACATTGTCATTTATAATAGCATTGTTTTGAGAATTGAATTGGTTTCTGGTAGTCATTTGTCTGTTGTGGTATTCCCAAGCCATAGTGAGTTTTCTCCAATACAGAAATGGTGACTCCGTTGGGGAAAACATCCATGTTTGGGAAATTTTTTGAGCATTAGTCCATAATTAGAGTTGTTGTTTATCAAAGCTCTATGTCACTGATTGGCCGTTAAGATACACCATAGAAAACTTGCTTTTTCTGAGCCCTTGGACTCTTTATTTTCCCATTTGCCTTTTCTCACCCGCGGGCTAGCTTAGCTCAGCTTGTGTATACCCACCTTTGTTTGCTCTACTGATCATGGGTACCCATAGGTATTCCTTCGACAGTAGCGTATAACTCCAGCTTTTGTTGGTTTATGGGTTTTTGGTGGTTGCTGGGTTGGCTTTGATGGTTCCTAAGTCTTTATTGGCCTCTTTCTTGACTATTTCATGCCTTGGTTGTGACCAGATCTCTTCGTTTCTCTTGGTTGAGTCTTCTTGGTTTTTTACCAACCTTTGGATTTAGCCTCTTGGTTTTTTCCTTTTGAGCTCATTCCTTTGGCTGAGTCTTGCTCTTTAGGATTTGTTGGGTTGTCTTAGTGATCTTCTCGGCACTTCAATGGCTGAATAGTAGGATTTTGCTTGCATTTTTTCATTCCATCTATATTGAAAAAATACAAAAAATATACATTTAGTTTTTTGCATTTTCCTTCTTGTTTATAAGTGAAAATACAAAAATATTTTATTTCCATGTACTGCATCTTGCATTGAGTGCTTGTTTCCTTCATTTAGGTTCTGCTTGTGCATCGAAAAGATAAAAGTTTGCATCTTTATTTCGGAATTGTTGGTTGATTTTGCATATTAGTGACATTGTTTTATTGGATAGATGAGTCTACGATTAGACAATTTTGCATACTATTGAGTCTACACATCACTACTTTCATGATCATACCCCTTGAGTAACCACAGCCACTAAAATTAACGCTTAATCTTAAAATTGATTAGACTGATTTTATTTATAGGGTACACCAACTAGTATAGGTTTAGAGTCTTGGAATAGATCATTGTGAGTTAACAATCCAAGACTACTAGACAAAACATTAGGTGTCTGACCAGGGAGTGGAGGAATCCATGGTATAGATCGGTGTTCTCAAGAAGCTCTACTCAATCCAGAGTTAAGCACGAGGTCACGGGAGGTTGGTTGAGCAAATATCCCTCTGATACCGGTTGAACGTGGGAGATATATCTAGGATTTGTTCGTATCTGGGGGTACCGGAGGTTCATCCTCTTGTGCTTCGGGCTTAGCTACCCTGCCCATATGACGAGTCCCACTTGCGACTATCCCCCTGAGCATTGGTTATATTGCGATGACCATAGTTGCCTTACCTAGGTATCGCACAGGGTACTTGCAGTGGTTATGCTGTTTGTGTCCTGAGTCAGATAGGGATTGGACAGCACAGTTGTGTTTGTGCAGTGGACTTGACCCTATACACACAGTGAAGCCTGGGTGTCTCTATAACTGATTCTGTTACCTCCTGCTATAGTTTGGGAGTCTCAAGCCTCTCCTAGGAGAGACATACCAGCTCTAGTGTCGGGAGCTCATTTAGCCACTCTGTTTGTCTGCTCTTGGTTGTAGTTTCTCTAGGTGTGTGTTTTTTATTTACTATTTTTGATCGATAGTGGGCCTTTAGGGGACGTTTTGATTACATATTCTCTTCGGAGATATCGTGGCGTGGAGCCCTACTCTCCGTCGGTCCCGTCGTTTGGCTGGTTTAAAGCCACTCGAGTTTTCATGCTATGTTGCTAGAGGATGCCAGAGGGCTCCCTCTGAGTCTTCGGATTCATACAAGACTTACGTTCAAGACGTCATGGCTGCACATCCTAATACTAAGGAAAAACCTTTGACTCCTTCAAGTAGAGTTGACCATACTTCCAATCCCCATACTTCTCGTGAGGAGTGGGGAGGTGATCCACTTGAGACTCAACCTGGTTCTATTTGGCCTAATCCACTTGATCGAGATCCATTTGATCCTTCGAATCTGGATAATTATCTTTACGGAATGCCTGACTTACCCGAGGACGAAGAACAAGACGAGCATTTTGTTCCTTCCTTTCCACGTAGTTATAGATACAGGATGCCTAAATCACATAATGACACTGGCCCTATGATCAACCCCACCGCACTCTCTTTTGGTATGCCTAGTCATAGTATTGTCGAACCATCCACTACGGTTTGTAGTCACGCTAGCACTAGTCAAAGTGTTAGCCATACTATACCCACTGGGGGAACTACCCTCACTAGGGGAACTACCCTCGCTGGGGGCACTACGTTGTCCACCCACACACATAGTATGGGGACTGGTCAGATTCCTAACAATGCTAATGTTGGAAGACGACCACCTCCTAGGATTACCCAACCTAACCGAAATGTTGTTCGGAACACGACTCGCCATCCACCACCTAATACATGTGTCACTACTCATCAACCCAGGACTACTTTTACGAATGATATCATTCCTCCCAACCATGGGGGTGGACATATACCGCATACTTTTACGTCCACTGCCGCCAATAGTAATACTAATGTAGGGGGTGGGAATATCTCCTATCCACATGGACATCACGCCACCATCCCTGCTACTAGTCACACCAATGTTGGGGCTGGGAATACTTCTCATGCTTTTGATCACCACACGATTGCTCAAGCTAATCCTAATGCTGGGGGTGGGAACATACCATACCATTATGGTCTTTACAACATGGTTCCCACTATGAATAGTACATACATGCCCCATACTCATGGTGGAAACCCTTACTAAAACACAGTCGGTGCTGGCCACCAGTATCACCCACCACCCCAATATGGTGCCCAAAACATGCATATACCTGCTTACTCTCAAATGGGTCATCCAGGAGGAGGTTATCAATCCTATGGCCATGGGAAATCTTATGGTCCGTTAGGTCCTTATCGTCAGCAGTTTAATCCTCATGGTCAAGCTTTTGGTCCATCTTATAACACGGTTCCGTTTAACCAACCTTTTATGGGAGCTTATAATCAAGCTTTCCAGCCTCAGCTCCCGTTCCTTGCACGCTTGAATCTCCTGGATCTTTCGAAGCTCACAAATGAGCCGATGTGTCATGACCCTACTTGGCCCCCCGGTCCCTACCAAGATCCCTTCGGATATTCTGAAGTTTGAGGGGAAAGGTGGTGAGAACCCGGGAGATCATGTCACGACGTTTCACCTTTGGTGCTCCTCCAACTCTTTGAATCATGATTCCATTAGATTACGACTATTTCAACGCACACTCACGGGGGCAGCCGCGAAGTGGTATGTGGAGTTTCTTGGAAACACCTATAGGGGATTCAACGAGATTGCTTTGGTTTTCTTAGACCATTTCCAGTTACCAGTTCATTATGATACAGGTACTGAGTTGTTGTCCACCTTCCATCAGAATAAGGCCACGCATATTTCTGACCACGTTCAAGAATGGCATCGACGGAAGAGATTAGTGAAAGCCAACATTCCTCTAGAGTTCCTGTTGGAATGGTTCTTTAAGTCTTTACTCCCATACATTGATAAGGATGTTTCGATGTTCGACATTGTGACTGAGGAACAAGCTATCTTGAAAGTCCAGCAGTTAGATCTACTTTATTCTCAGTCTTGCATTTTGTATGACATTATTCCTGATGCACCGAGAACAAGACATGAGCCCACATCAATTCCTGGACCACATGCCGATGGAATCATGGGGTCCGCATGCACTCTCCCTGAAGACTTGGTAGCTAATCAAATGCAAAATTTGTCACTAAACCAGTCTGCTCCCGGACAGGTTCACACCTTGTCCAATTCCACTCCATCGTCTGATGTACACAATGTTGAATCAATGAAACTGTCGAGTAACTAGCAACCTGGTGGTAAGAAAAAGGGGAGAAATAATCGTAGGGGTGGAAACAATGGAAGTAATAACAATAGCAATCGTAATACTCCTCGTAAAGAGAATGCCAACCCTCCTCAGGAAGTCAGTAATGCTGGCGAGGATCATAAACCTAGGTGTAAGGTGAAATCCCCTTGCAAGCTTTGTGGGGAGGATCATCTTACTCACGTATGTCCTCAAATTGAAGAAGCATCGAAGCATTTGGCACATAGCCCAGCTGTGTTGAAGAATCCCCTTCCTCATCATCAAAACATGGCTTCGCACGCTCCCACCACTAGTTATGGTACTAATGAAACGGCAACATCTTCTTCCAATACTAGTGGTTATGGATGTGTGAATATGGTTCAGTCGGAGGTTTGTGTTGCTACTCGTCAGTGCGATTATGGTGCACCACAACCCAATTTGGGGAACGAGCCTCCCCCTCCTCCTGACAATTCTTTGCATATCGAGAAGCCCTCTATTATGTTGTGGATACCGAAAGGTGTTCTCAAGCGCTCCACGCATAATCCTAATGCTCAAGCCACCCAGAACTACTCCATCGTAGAATATTTGGGCCAAATTCCATGTGCCATGTCGGATCTTGAAGTTTTGCAAGCCTATCCTTCTCAGAAGCATGCCCTTTTGAGTGCATTAGGAGTTCAGGATGGGGGAAATCCTAGTGTTATCAAGTTCGACACTACTAATGTCCAATCTCACCTACCTTACAATGTGGCTTTTCAAATCCAGGTGGTTTTCCTTAAGAGCTTCATCAAACGTATTATGGTTGATGATGGTGCCTCCGCGTCAGTAATGTTGTTAGCTTGTTGGAAAGCTCTTGGCTCTCCTCCTCTACTCGCGTCTAGAACTACACTCATTGCATTCGACGATAGGTCTTTTACGCCGCATGGAATTATCCCTTCCCTTGTTGTCTCCTTGGGAGGTAATTCTGTGCCTATTGAATTCGAAGTGGTTGATGTGCCCATCGACTACAACCTTTTACTGGGTCGAAACTGGATGTACGCTATCAAGGTTGTCACATGTACTGTATTTAGAGTTATTTGCTTTCCCCATGAAGGAAAGATTGTGACGATCGATCAGCTGGATTTTGTTGGAACTCCTTCCGCAACATCCACGGGATCTGTAGTCCCGCAAGTTTCTAATTCTCAGCCGGCAACTGGGAACATAGGTGTTGGAATGTACCCTTCATTGATGGGAACTTTTAACCATTCTGCACCTGTGAATTTTATTGGAACCATTACAGACAATGCGTCTCCTCCTTCGAATAATATGTTATTCTGCACCTCCTATTTAGATGATCCGTGGAATTTACCGTCCACAAGTTCCACGTCTGGAGACATTGCGCACATCGGGATGTCTAGGCCTTTATCTGTAGTGGAGCTCGCTTACGATCATATCCAACAAACCACTGCAGATCCGGATCTCTCTTCTTTCCAGACAGTCGAAGAAGATCCCGTTATGCTGCCAGTTTGGGAAACCAACCTATCTTGTTCACATGATTGTCTCGATGGTATCCTACCTTCAGATGAAGTTTTTTATTGAGGCCATGAATGGTAATGACAAGATTTGAGAGTATTCTCATCATCAATTTTATTTCCTTCCCACCCTTGATCTTATTGAATGAGATGAGCCTTGAGTACAACCTGCCATGCATTTGGATTTTGATCCAGGCATAGTTTTGTCTAGCCCCGATTCGACATTAAAGTCTTATTTCCCTAGTGATGAGTCTTTAGACTCTCCTATAGATCCGCAAATCGGTGATCCTAATGAGTTCGATTCTACTTCTATAATTTCCAACTCCTGTGATGATGAATTTGCCACTACAGATTCCTTCACATCCTTCTGCTTTGCTCTTCATTTTGAAGATGATCATTTTGATGCCTCGGGTATTGGTACTATGGTACCTTTAGTCGTTAGCTCTACCTGCGTTATGTCTGAGGTTAACAATAGTGAAGTTGAAAATGTTTCTACCACAGTGACTTGTATTGGATTTTTCTTTACATACGTTTTAGAGATGATCTTGGTACTTATGTTTCTTGGAGACAGGATTCTTAGCTGGACTTATACTTGGTTACCGGTCCTTTTCGACATTTGCTTCGGTCATGGCAGGCATATTCGGAACCTTGCATATAGGTTTAGGCCTCCCCATTGTTATGATGCATTTGAACCTATTACTATCCGAATTTGCAGACACCCCTTGAGTGTCCTTATCTTGCTCATGTTCCTTGCCTTATGCATAGCTTTGTCCCATGCGCTTGGAACTAGTCTCGCATGTCCCTGACACTCGTCTGCTCTCATTACGAGCATTCTTCCATATCTCCTTTGAGCTCGTTAAAAACAGTAAGGAGGTCACGAGTTTACTTTTTCGAGCTCGTTAAACCTTTACGGAAAAGATTTTTATAAAGTCTTTTTTAAGCCCTTGTTAGACTTTTTTCAAATCAAACAAGATTGCCGAGTATACTTGTCATTTCAAACTTGATAAAGGATTTGAGGTGACATTCACTCAGGTATAAGTTTACCCCTTTTCCGGACCTTTGTGGATTAATTACAAAAAAGGTATACTCTAGTCATACGTGACTAGAAGAGTTCTTCTCTCATTGTTTTACACTTTTTCGGGTGAGGAGACTAACTTTACGAAAAAGGACTTCCCTTTTATGTCGAGTTGTGATTGCATTGCATTATCCTACTTGCCGCTTGAGCCTTGTGTCGGATCCTGCTTACTCACTTATTAGCCATGTTCCTGAGCACTTTACCTTCCGAGCCAAGCAGAGCCTTAATTTATCTTTCACAACTTGATGACCCTTTACCCTGAGGGAACATTCCCCTGACTGTCCACATCCTGCACATGCTTCCTTGCATTGATCATAGGTATGTTCCACTACTGGGAACTAGTTTACTCACTATTTGACACTCATTCCCTCACTTGTTGTACTATAAGCAATTTTATTCTTTTTCAAGATTTTCCCAAATATGAAAAAGACCAAAAAAATCAAATATTCCAAAAAGCCAGATGGGATTATGGTCACTATTTCTTGTTGGCAGATGTTGTGTTGCCTTTGAACAGAGCATTCATTCCACTTCGTGCATTATGAGTCGGGACTATACTTGGGCCTTAGGAGCTGTACTTGTTTCTCAGTTTTCTCCACCAATTGGTTAAGCTTCCAATCATTATCGAGCCCTTTGTAATGCCTCCTGCATTGCACAATTTACCTCAAGTCTATGCTGCCTGAGTCTATCCATCTGCTCATGCTCTTGTTCAAAGGAAGTCCTGAAACCAGTGTCAGCCACTCCTCAGACCTCTTGAATATTGCATGTCGGCCATCCTTATTGAGTCAGTCCGTTTCACCTGAGATCTTCCAAATCTTTCAGCATTGCTGGTACCTCGTGCTGGTTGATGGGGGATGCCTTAATGCCCTCCTTCCAGCAAGTCTCATTCCGTCGACTTCAACCCATTTATTCTGGGACTTAAGGCTTAGAGTTCGATTGAGTACCTTGAGGCTTGCAGTCATTAGTGGCAGGTTCTCTCGCCATCGACAATTTTGGGAATACATCAATGTCCCCTGATCGATGGATTCATCCTAGTGTTCGAATTCAACCCATTTATTCACACTCTGATGATTGTGCTCTGTGCCTTGATGCCCATTTTCATTATTGGTGGGTCATCTCATGTCTGTTAACGATATACATCATTGACCAGTAATCAGATGATGTCTCATCAGGTTCGACCCCAGGCGATTGTGGCATTCAGTATGCTACATATGACTTTGACTTTACATCTGAGATATCACCTCTCAGATTTCAGCAATTTGTACCTCTAGTTTACACCAATTGTCTTCTTTTTAGCAGAAGACCATATCTTACTGTAGAGGGATCATGGCTATGATCACTTATGACACGTATTCACTATGTACTGCCTATTCATGGCCATTGTATCAGGTTGTTGTACTATACCGACATGTATTCAGAGATACTATTGTATTATGACGAGTGAGCTGCTCTTTCCACTTGTGTCTCCATCACTCCACTTTTGAGTTTTATAATGTATTTCAGTCATCGTAGCACATTCAGTCTCTGACCTCACACATTAGGGGGCATCTGTTACATCATAATCTTCCACCCTATGAGCATCAACATTCTTTGGCCTGTAGGATCCATTTCAGTGACTCAGATCCATTTATATCCTTCAGTGATACTATTTTTTCGTAGTTTTGTTCCTACCCGCATGTTGCATCCTTATAGCATGCGTACCCATGAGTTGCATCACTATAGCCCGCGGGTATCAAGCAAAATGGTAAAAACCACTATTAATTACTTTTTACTCCCAAAAAGCGGTCATCGGGTGACCTTTGGCTCTCCATCTGCCCGAGTAACGTCTCGATGTGTCCTTTCACCTACCTTTGAGAGGACTATATATTGAGCACATATGGCTTATGGATGGGAGGAAGAAGAGAATAGTAAGAGAACTCTAGTGGATTTTTGCCCGATCTTGAGTCTGCACTCATTGATCCTTGTAGTTGTGAACCCCTTATGTTCACCTTTCAAACTCTTTCTAGTTTGAGTTTGCCATTCATGGAGGATTGAAGTGGTGGAGGCACAAATGGATTGATCTAGATCTTGGTTCAGATTGGTTGCCGACAAGAGGTCGTATCACTTTGTACTTCTTCTTGTTCATTAATAGAAATACTCATATTCTCGTCCATCATGTTGTAAATGTTGTTTATTATACATTGGGTTACATTTGCTTGTGATATTATGGACCATTGTTATTGATAATGTTAATGTCATTTTTATATTATATGTGCTTGTTGGATATTGGCTGTCAAGACTAATTTGCAGATTTCAAGTGCATGGATTGAAAGCTCCAACATAGATCTACTTCAAACGTTTGGATTGAGGTTGGTTACATTTCTCCGTTATCTTAACATTGTCATTTATAATAGCATTGTTTTGAGAATTGAGTTGGTTTCTGGTAGTCATCTGTCTGTTGTGGTATTCCCAAGCCATAGTGAGTTTTCTCCAATACAGAGAGTCCTTCCCATGCGGTGGACTCATCAACCCAATGGCTGGATGGCCCCGCTTCCCCTTGAGCTTGCCCCGCCACAGCAGTGGAGGACCGAAGCTGATGCTTGCTCTGTGGTGATTCAGACAGCTGACCTCCCCGACGTTTCTTAGCAATTACCGACTCTCCCACTGGCATGTTTGCAATCTCGGCCTCAAGATTGACGTCTCTAGCAGACTCAAATTCTTCTTCAATGGCAATCCCGATGAAAGGAGACTCAACCTCACTACTAATCTCAACTATTTCTAGCTCTCATGGAATACCTTACCTAGCTTCGCAACTGATGGCTTCACTGGCGTAATTGACAGACCCACTCAACGCTCAACACTCTGTAAGTTCAACTGAACCTTACCCAACTCACGGCTACATGCACCAAAAAACAACGATGCTCGACAGCGCTGCACAGGCACTTACCAACTAAATTATTGGTGCCTTCCGACCAACTTCGACCCGTTCTTATAGGGTCCAACCAAATCCTCCGTAATCACCACTAAATCCTACATTAACTCAATCGAAATCCTGTATTAATGACGCAAATCCATCATTGATCCTGTCAGTCAATCGACCAGATCCACCATTAATGCCCATCATTCGAACAAGCACCGTTAATTAGTTGTTTTAACCTTTGGCATTTTTTGCTGATTTGACCCGGTCGCGACCCTGCCACTTGTCACAAACCGCTCCTAACTTGTGGCATAAGCCTTCCTACTTCCGCATTCTGTTCCTGTTGGTGCGTCATCCTGCCACCGAGCAACCTACACATGCATTTTTTTTTAAATTTTTTTTTCCCGTTGCGACTCAGGCATTGCGGTGTTCCAAGCCTGACCGATAGGGCTTCAAACTGCTACCATTAATCAAATTTGGGAGCATCGCTCCTTCCAACTACTGCAACTAGACCGCTCCTCCTGAAGTAATGCGACTGATGCGATATGGACCAAGCCAATGCATCTGTAATTTTCCTGGATGTTTCATAAACTTGCTGTCATACAACAGCACCAAGTTGCCCTATTGAAACTATTTGTTTTTTATGTGGTGATCATGCCAATCCTTCTGGTGATCCTTCTCCACACCCTGGTGGAAACCTGCGATAAAGCGATCATCCTCCAGTTGTACTAACTGTGCTAGATGTCCTTCCAATGTTGTTTCTTCATCCATAGCTGTCACTGCCACTATGAGCAGACTCAGAATGATATACTCCATTGGCATAATCGCTTCTTGTCCATATACTAGCTTGAATGGTGTCTATCCCTTCAACCTTTTACATGTGGTGCAATACGCCCACAACACTGCTGGGATTCTTATATCCCAATCATCATAGTTCGCATTGCACACCTTTGTCAGTGCATGCTCCAATATCTTATTGAAAGCTTCCACCATGCCATTTTCCTACGGATGCTATAGCGTACTCTTCTTATGTTGTATCTACAGCTCCTTCCTTAATGCACTGATGGTGTGATTGAGAAAGTGGCTTCCTTGATCACTCAGCAATATCTTGGGTAGATGAAACGAGTGATAATGTTGTCAAACAAAAATCGTGCAGCCATGGCTGTAGAACAATCAACGAATGGTGTAGCTTCTGCCCATCTTTTCAAGTAATCTATCACCATGATGATATATCTGGCACCAGTGCGCTTACCCAATAGATTGATTGGTCCCACAAAATCCACTACCCATTTTTCAAATGGCTATAGTGTTAACTGAGGCATCAGAGGCATCTCATCCCTCCTGGATGGCTTCCCAATTCTATGACAGACATCACAAGACCGCACATAGTCTATCGCATCATTATGCAGCGTGGGCAACCAGAGCCTCGCACAAAGCACCTTCCTGGAAATCACTTGACCACCATAGTGCCCTCCAGCCACTCCTCTATGTGCTTCTGACAGGATCTGTGCTTGCTCATGTGGAAAGACACATCGTCGCAATATCGCATCTGCACCCATCTTGTATAACCTTCCTGCGATGAGCTGAAAGTCTGTAGCTTTAACCACCAACTGCTTCTTTTGACTAGTGGTGAACTCCTCTGGTGCGGTGCCTGTTTCCAGAAACTGAATGATTTCTTCAAAATATCCATCAGCTACTTCAACCCTGAACAGTTGCGCATCAGGAAACCCGTCTTCAATATTAGTTGGCTCCTCTCCTGTGTCAATCCGCAATAGATGATCAGGGCTAGAATTCAACCATCCTGGCTTCACAATGACTTCAAAATTGAACTCTTGAAAGAGAAGTAACCAGCAGCATATCTTCCCCCCCAACACAGGCTTATTGACCAGGTATTTCAATGCAAAGTGGTCTGTGAACATCTTAAAATGCCCACCCAATAAGTAGTGTCAGAACTTTTGCAGCGCATAGACCATCGCCAATCCTTCGCTCTCAGTAGTGGTGTAGTTCCTTTCGGTGGATGACAGCTTTTGACTGGTGAAATAAATAGGGTGATCAAGATCCCCCTCTCCTGGTTGTGCTAGCACCAGACCGAGTGCAATTGACGATGTATCAACATGGACATGGAATTCCTTACTCTAATCCGGGAATACTAGTATCGGTGCTGAATCCATCGTAGCCTTCATCTATTCAAAACTATTCTGACATTCAGTGCTCCATTGAAATACTACATCTTTCTTCAATAGCTTCTCCACAGGGGTAGTGATCGCTGCGTATCCCCTGATGAACTTGCGGTAATACCCAGTATGTCGCAAAGTCACCCTCAACTGCTTAACAGTGGTCGGCGGTATCAAGCTCAAAATGAGCGCAATCTTTGTTGGATCGACTAACAACCCTTGTTTTCACACGATGTGACCCAGCAGTATCCCAAACGGTGCACAAAAAATGCACTTCTTCAAATTCAGCGATATCTGGTGTTGGCGACAATGCTCCAGCATCAATCGCAGATTGCCCAGATGATCACGGATCAAACCACAAACTGTCCAATCATCCATGTATACCTGCAAGAACTTCTGGATAAAATCTGTGAATGTGGCAACAATGTGCGAAAATATCGCAGGCACATTCTTCAACCCAAACGGCATCACGGTATACTGAAAACATCCACATTCTGTCACAAAAGTCGTCTTGTGGTGGTATTCCTTTGCAATACGGATTTGATGATATCCTGAGAACCCATCCGTAAAAGAATACATCTCCTGGCCACCTACTCCCTCAAGTACTTCATCAGTAAATGGGGTTGGAAAGGGATCATTTAAGCAGGCATCATTTAACTTCCTCAAATCAATGCAGATGTGTACCTCACCAGTCTTCTTGTCCTGGACCACCATAGGACTGATCCATTCTGACTCTTCAACCGGTTCAATGATACTAGCATCCAACATGTGATCAAGTTCTGCCTTGACCTTCTTCTTATGTCATGGATTTAGCCAATAGGGTCACTTCCTGATCGGTTTAGCATCTAGTTTCAAGGGAATCTTCATCTCTCCTAGATCACCCAAAATACCTTTCATTTCAAAGAAAGTCGTAGGAAAAAGGTCTTGGAACTCATGCAGCAACTTAGTGACCTTTCCCATTATCTCGTCATCCCAATAATCTCCAACATTCACGAATTTGGGAGTGGCCTCTGTCCCAATATTGATCTTGCGAAGCTTCAAGGGCTAACTGAACAGATCAGTTGGCACACTAGGTGGAACCACGTCGCGACTTCCTTCAGAATCCGGAATATTGACATTCCGCGGATCATCACCGTCTTCAAGCCCACTAGTGATATTATAACATTCCATTATGGATTGCATCTGGCAGTGCGTGTGCAGATCCACCGAGTACACCACGGGAACAACCTTTAGAACCACATCGTAGATGATCTGCAGAGCGTTATGGACATCCTGATTGGGATCAGCAAAAATGAATGTATGAGTAAAATGTAGTGTCAACTCCAACCAAGTAGTGATTTCTCCCTATAATTCAACTGCAATATACCATGACAGCAGCATTTCATCCAAGGTATGGATAAATGCATGGACCCACTCATCTCTTGGTCGCGATGCCCATAATGTCTGAATCTCCATCAAATGGCCTCCAGGATCGTTTCGACCATCATATTTCCCCATGTGGTAGACCTCGATATCGCCAAAGAGAACCCTCATTAATCCTCTGCATTTCGACCATCCATCAATTGATGCCTTGTGTGTCTCCCACCAGTGTGCTGGAGCAGCCTTCAGTGCTTCGTCCAATACCAGCAATCATTGTGGTTCTGAAACTCGTTCCTCAAACTTTGCAAGAAAGTCAGATAAACCAGGAAGCCCTTCATATACTAGTAGTGTGACCGTTTCAGTTGTGACATGGCATAGTGACTGCATGATTAACCCACACTTGTGGAACGACACCTCATGCAAGCGGTTCTGCTAGTGTTCTAGCACGTCATCAGAGTCAGAAGACGCGGAGCTATCATTGTGCCATCCCAGCTCGCCTTTGGCAATTGGATGAATATAGTCTTCGAAAATGTTAAATGGTCCCATCCACTGGGATCGTCGTCCTTTATTGGCTCAATGTATCTGTGACCTTCAGCTGGATACAACGGGGCTATGACTCTGAGATCGTGGTTTTCAAAAGTAATCATCTGCCACTTGAAGTTGATTACTACTCCACTATCATTAGCCCATCCGATCCCCAGCAACAGGGGATATGAACTTCCTCCTTCAACGACTTCAATGACGTCGAAGTCAGCGTAGGTCTTCATGCCCTCAATGTCCACTACCAAATGTGGGACTCGCCCAATCGGTGTCACTTTAGCGTGATTAGCTAACTCGAGCTGTACAAGAGACCATCTCAATGGGGAACTCCCCATTTTCTGCCATGCCTGCTTGGTTAAGCTGTTGACATCCAAACCAAGATCCAGAATAACTGAATCAATGTCATAATCCCCAATTTGGATATTCATTCACATCTCCTTACCTGTCTTCTGTCACTGTAAGGAGTTTACCGCTGACTCCTGCCGTCCCTTAGCTGAACGCTGCAAAAACATTGCAATATCAATAAGGGCTACAGGATCTCTTGCCAACGATAAACATCTCTAAAGAAACTTCTGCAAGGTTCCAAACTTTGCTGATGGACCTGCTTCTAAATTCACATCAAAAATAGGGGGCATGTCGCAAATGATAGCTTTACCGCGTTCCTGGTCCAATGCACGACGTGCCTAAAAGAACGTATTGTGCTTTGAATCAACATCAAATGATACCTTCTTCTTCCCAGCCTTCCGAATGTCCCCTCCTGTTGCTGCACCTCCCCGCGTAATAACGACGACAACTGCATCTTGTGGTCTTGGCTCCACAGAAATTGTCGCAACATTAGCACCCTGATTCTGATTTGGCGTCGGGTTCCTTGGTTGGTTCACATTTTTATTAGCATTCGGAATGGGACTTTGGTTTTGGTTCTGCACCGGTTGATGCACCTAATTCTGTACTGGATGTTGTGGCTAGTTCTGCAACTATGGAACATTCCCTGCCTTCCATCGTGCAATCAACTGTGGGCAATTCTCCACTATATGATCTGTAACAAAGCAAAATGTACACTGCATCTGCAATAGTGGACAATCGCGCTGATGGTGTCCCCATACTGCACAATGATACCACTAAACAGGTCTGCGACCTCCTCGTCCTCCTCCATGACCAAATCCTCTGTCGCGTCCGCCCCGGAATCCTCCACAAAATCTGCCCTGTTGTTGGTACTACAGTTGGTTGTAATATTGCTACATCGGATCTGGTTGCATGCCTTTCCCTTGCTGTGCATATTGCGGTTGCTGAACGTACTATGGCTGTTGCGGAGCCATTTGCATCGGGGCATATTGCGGCACAAACTGCTACTGCGGTACAAACTATACGTGCAGTTGAGGTAGCGGCTGGGCTACCTGCGACTACAGTTGCGATTGTTGTATGGAACGCTAGTCATCCTTTACATAGAATGCGTCGTACGTTCTCTCATGAAGCAACCCATATGCCCAAAAATCTTTGTCATCATGTCCCACTGATTTACTGAAAGTGCAATACAGATTCATCGGCTTGGTAACCATTTCCTGCATATATGGACTTTCTTCATGGCGGTGCCCAAATACCTGACAAACACAACACCACGGCATGCCACCACCATTCAACGGGTTTGGCGCTCCCGAAACCAAATAGTTTCAGAAGTCAGGGCAATTGTCCTTCGTGCCCTTCCCCTCAACATCGTGTGCACCATACTTCTTCGCATTACTCCTTTCCCTTCTTCAAATCTTGTAGCTGTATGGTCAAGTTAGCCGGTTGTGTCTGTATCTGCGACATCCCAGCCGCATTTTCACCAATCGGTGACACCTCCAATCGCATTGCAATCTCCAGAGCTTCACTGGGCATTTTTATGTTCTATTGCATCAATGGTAGCTGAATGTGCGGTAGCAGTGCCGCGATGAACCACTCTTTATGTTGGACAACACTCATATCGAAACTAACCCTTGCCATTAGCGTTTTGAACCGCTCGTCAAAATTCCACACCGTCTCGTTGGGATAATCCTTAATTTATTTCAATTCCATGATATATTGAGCCTCAGACTTGGGCTTCCTAAATTCTGTAATCAACCCATCCCTGATCTCATCTAGTGACTTCATCAGAGCTCCCATAGGGACTAGAACAAATTTCATAAACCAATCTAAGGTGCAACCTCGTAGAGTTGTCGCCAGCTGTCCTTTCTTGGTGTCATCATCAATGATCTGTTTTACGGTCCATACCGCTTCACAAAAAAACCAATACTATTCTGGTTTATCTATCCCATCCCCATGGGACAATGGTAACTTAGCGTCATTGCCCGCCATCCTAGGCTTCCTTCCTGCAGGTATTGAAATACTAGCAATCAAGTTTTGTTGACCTGGTGGGGTCGAAGTGGTGTTTCTCACTGGTTGACAGATAGTGAGCGGAGGTGTGGGTACATTGCTACTGGGGTTAGGTCTTGACTCTATCCTGGGCGTAGCCTATGTGTCCTTGTCTAGACTATGAGATCGCTTCGTCTCGTGTGGTATTCCTTCGCGAACTTGCAATTCAATCGCAGCAAGACCTTCTCCTATGCTCTGCCTCTTTTCCTGTCGAAACCTCGCTCCTCCCTTTGTAAGACCACTCTCTTCCTCGTCTTCACTAACAATCTCGTCATGACTTGCACCCATCTACCCCTGATCATTCCATGCACCGCCCCCTGCTGCCGCGATACCCACAGCCTCCTCCCACCAGGATGCTTACTGATCTATATGCATCTTCAATATACCTTTTTTGCAAATAAGCATCTTAATGGACAGTTGCAGTGACAGCAGAAACCTTCCTCGGGGTTCATGGAAGAAATATCTTTCAGCTTCACTGTAGTACTTTTGCGTATCAATCGTGAATGCAGTGATATAGCCTTCCAAGATGCTATCAAGCCACACTTCGACATCCCGCGATGCTTTATTGTCAACTTCCTGCAGTTCTTGGATCAGCGTCGGATTCCAGGTCGTCACCTCACCACCTTGGTGGTTCCTCTTCTGATAAGTCAATTTTGCTAACCACTCGAACAAAAGGACCGAGAATTCACAGAAAAACCATTCGTGCGGATCGTCGTGATTATATCTATCCACCCACTGATCTACCGTCAGTTGAGTGTTTCGGATTTCTTCTTCAGCAAATTCCTGCAACCGCTAATCAAACTAGCTCTATAGCTCCGGTTGTGTCGGATGCCACAACATATCCTCCTTTCACTTCGTACATGGTCCCGAAAACAAAACCATTTGTTAACTCAAACCCAGTCGACAAGGGTTCCCATCACTGTCGACACCAATCCACCGTGATCTCCTTGAGCACTAGCCCAAATAGGTTTTACCCTGTCGAGCAACACCTACGGAGCAGATGAAGTCTCACCCGAGGTGATCAAGGGAGAGTGGACGGAACCATGTTTCCACTGAATGAAGAAGGATGATTGTGGCAACAATTACTTACTTAACTTATCGCAACATTCAAGACAGATCTATGCATTCAATTTTAACATCATTCATATTCATAACATCATTCAACATAAACATTCATCGCGACAAGTATAACATTAAGGTATTAACTGCAGCAAGAAATCATAGCAACATTCGTGAATCACAACATGCATTATCATAAAAAGGTACAGAGGGAATTTCACCAAAAAGTTTCGTCATGTCATATTACTTCAGCAAAAACCCTGATACAACATCTTCGCAAAACCAAATCTCGGCAATATCTCGTGATCTCACATACAGACTCAATGATGCACACAATCAACATCCAAAGATCCGTACTAAGATACTATTACACTTACAACTTATGACTATATATAGGATTTCTCCTTTACAATGCTTGTCCACTTACTAACAACTTCATGTAGTCAAAAATTTGACAATGTCTTTGTAATAGTCATTTGTTAGCTGTATGGCAAATAACTGCGCATCAGGAAGATTGTCTTCAAGATTAGAGGGTTCTTCGCCTGACTCAATCCTTGAGAGATGGTCAAGTCCTAGATTCAGTCTACCTAGTTTAACAATGATTTCAAATTCATACTCTTGAAAAAGTAGAATCCATCTGCATATTCTCCCCCCTAACACTAGATTATTGACCAAGTACTTTAGAGCTGAATGGTCAGTGTACATGGAGAAGTGCGCACCCAGTAAATAGTTCCTGAATTTCTCGAGTTTGTAAACCATAGCTAGACCTTCTCTTTCTATGGCCGTGTAGTTCTTTTCAGCTAAAGATATCTTTCATCTTGAGAATGCAATGGGGTGATCAATGCCCCCTTCACTAGGTTGAGTGAGCACAATTCCCAATGCTAAAGATGAAGCATCAACATGTACGTGAAATGGCTCATTCCAATATGGAAACACAAGGATTGGTGTAGTTACGATTTTCTCCTTTAATGTGTCTAGTCCCTTCTCGCATTCTGCATTCCAGATGCACTGCGCTTCTTTCTTCAGAAGTTTCTCCATTGGCGCAGTTATCTGCGCATAACCCTTGATGAATTTTCTGTAATATCCTGTATGTCCAAGCATTGTGCGAATTTGCTTTACTGAGTTCGGTGCAGGTAAATTCACAATCACTACGATCTTCGCAAGATCAACCATCAGACCTTGCTTGCACACAATGTGTCCTAGTAGTATACCATAGGGTACATAGAAAATACATTTCTTCAAATTCAAGGAGATTTTATGTTGCCTGCACTTATCTAACATCATTCTGAGGTTTTCATAATGGTTCTTAAGTAAACCAAAGACATTCCAATCATCAAAATCAACTTCTAAGAACTCATGGATAAAGTCCTTGAATGCAGCTACAATAACTCTGGAAAATATGCCAGGTGCATTCTTCAACCCAAATGGCATAATTGTATACTGATATGATCCCCATTCAGTAGCAAAAATGGTCTTATGCCTATCTGCTTCATCAATCATGATATAATGGTACTCATAGAATCCATCAGTGAATGAGGAGGCCTCCTTTCCTCCAACATTGTCCAATACTTCATCTGTAAATGGAGTAGGAAATGGGTCATGTAGTGAAGCAGCATTCAGCTTCCTCAGATCTACGCAGATTCTAATCTCACCTTTTGTCTTCATGTCCTGGATAACCATAGGGATTATCCACTTGGATTCTTCCACTGGCTCAATGATCCCTACATCAAGCATCTTGTCGAGTTCTACCTTGACTCATTCTTTGTATCTAGGATTCATTCTATAAGGTCTCTGTCTGATGGACTTCGCACCTAGCTTGAGAGGTATCTTCATGACTCCCAAGTCACCCAAAATGCCTTTCATTTCGGCGAACTTCGACGGAAATAGATCTTGATATTCATGTAGAAGTTTTGAGATTTGCGCGACCATTTCATCATCCCAGTATTCCCCAATAGATGCGAACTTTGGCTCTTCGCTCATGCCAATGTTGAATTTTATTGTTTTTATAGGGTCATTCATGTTTGGAATTTCTAATGGAGGTCCCTCTACATCACGCCCTCCCTCTTATTCAGGTATATTAACATTGCATGGATCCTCCTCATCGCTCTCCTCTGCATCTTCTTCATCTTCATCAAGGTTATAACATTCAAGGGCATGCTCTATCGCTCTTGCCCATTCTCGTTGTAGGTTCACAGGTACTTTTACATCTTCAATTATCTTTTCTTTGATGGCCTCTAATGTCTCATTTGTACTTGGGAATTTGTCTCTGAATATCCTTTCTTTGATAACCTGTAGAGCCTCATTTATGCTTATACAGTCATCTTCAAAGCTAAAGGTTCTCTTGAAGTTCGTAGTTAAAATAGACCAATCTGTGGTTCCTCTGTGAAGCTCTGTGTCTATGTGCCAATTCTTTGGAATCTGCTCTAGTATGTTCACAACCAGATGAAACCATTCTGTCTGTGGTCTATTTATCCATGCTTTTGAACAAGTCTCTATGTGATCCCTCAGATATGTTTGTCCATTATACTTTACCATGGTCAGCGCAGCTTTCTCTGTGAATCTGATTTGCATCATATGCTTGCACTGTTCCCATGTGGTCAAAGTCTCCTTATGCGTGGCCCACCATCTGGAAGGTGTAGCGCACAATGTTATATCCAATGTTGGTATGCAATGTTTAATTGAATTTGATGCAATATACTCTTGCAAAAATGTATAGACGTTAGTTGAACCATCATAAGTGGGGATTGGACTTACCTCGGTTCCAATCCAGCGGAGTCATCTGGTGATCTGCGCGCATCATCTTGCAGATACTTCGTGCAATCAACCTTGCCAATTCTCCTATCCTGCATCGGAGTCTGATATGAAACAACTGTTGCAGTTCCAACTAAGAGTTCCATCAGCTGTAGGATTGATGTAGTCGGTGTGGTTTGTGGTCATCTTATAGATGCGATATCGATCATGAGCTCTACATTCTTCTCTGATCAGCTCAATGTATCTCGGTCCTTGTAAAGGGTCCAAGGGCGCGATGACCCTGATATTTGCTCCATCAAATGTCATCTATTTTTTCTTTAAGTCAATGATCACAAGGTTATCCATCGCCCAGTCTATCCCCAATAATGTTGGATATGGGTTACTGTCATCAATGATCTCAATAACCTTGAAGTCTGCTGAACTGCTTACTCCATCGATGTCCACAAGAACATTTGCTAGCCTTCCAAAGGGTATGACCTTCTGCTGGTTTTCTAATCTCAACTGTATGGGTGACCATGACAACTTTGGTTTCCCCATGTGTACCCATGTCTGCATATTCAAGACATTTACTTCAGATCCTAAATTAAGGATGGTCTCATCCATCTCATAATATCCAATTTGTGCACTTAGACTCATTTCTTGGCCTGTTCTCTTATGGTTTTAGATGTGGTGAACTATGCTCTAAACAGTATTTGTGCAACTCCATTGTTCATAGTAGTTTAGCAAATTTTGTATTTCCACTAAAGCATCTTCGGTCTTCAACAGCTTCATACAACTCTGTATGAACTGAGCAACAGAAGTCCCTGTTTCTGTTGCGGTACTCATTTGATCATACGTTGTTGGCATATCCTTCATATGTGTTGTTTCACTTTGCAATGGGATTCTTGGTTTCACAGGTGTTGGTTCTTTGAAGGTCTCCCTTGCTTCTGCAAAGACTTTCTTGTTTCTTTCCAAATTGAAAGCAGGTGCTTTCCCAGTAGATTTTCTTATCCATACCCCATCAGTAGGTGTTTTCTTAGTGTGGTGTTCTCCAGAAGTCAAAGCTTCTGGTTCTTTATATTTTCCTGTCACAGTGCCACTTCGCATCACAGCATTGATGTTTGGATCTCTTTTCTCTGTTGCAATCATCTGAATGTTCTAGTTTGGTGCTTATGTTATTCTCTCTTGCATTTTCACTTGCAATATCGCGCATGCTTCAATAACATGGTCAAAAGACAAGTACAATATTTACATGTAGAGCAAGGATTTGTACAGTCTCTATATAGATGACCAGGCTGAGCGCAGTTATAACAAATCATCTAACCTCTTCCTCTTCTTGGGCCAGTATTTATTCCTCTTCCATGGAATCCACCACGGCCTCTATATGCACCTTGATCATACTGCGCATTATCATGGTGTTGCGGTGTTTCTTCTTAAACTCTGTAAACATCGTGTTTCCTTTCTATCATCAGGTCATATGCTCTACAGTTGGAATCATCATGTCCAACTAATTTACAGAAATTGCAATACAAGTTCTTAGGTGTTCTCACATACTTTTGGATCAAATAACAATCATCTAGTCGATGTCCTCTGCATTGACAGATTTCACACCACGGTCCTTGTTGCTGATTTAGTGGATTTGGTGCTCCACTACCAATGTAGTCTTTGAAAACTGGGCAATGTTCTTTGGAGTGTTCCTCTGCTTTACATTTTGTACACCAGATTTCTTCTCTGACTTCTTTCCCTTTCTTAATGTCCTAGAGTTGTAATGTTAGAGTTGCTAACTGGTTCTGGATCTGGATCATTCCTTGGCTTGTTTCTCCTATCGGTGAAGCTTCTAGCTTCATCTAGATCTCTAATGATTTTTTCTGTGATGCAACCTTTTGTTACATCAACGGCAGTATGATATGGGGCAACAGCGTAGCTATGAACCACTCTTGGTGTTGTTGCGGTGCAATGTCAAAGCTTACTTGGTCTAATAGTTCTTTAAACTTCTTGTCAAATTTCCATACTAACTCAATTGTTTTATGCTTAATCTCTTTTAGCTCTGTTATACATTATGAATCAGATTTTGGTTTCTTGAACTCTTAAGAGAGAAGCCTTGATTTCTAGCAGGGTCTTATTCTGTTCGACAAAATATTTCATGAACCAAGTTAATGCTCTGTCCCTGAATGTAGTGATGAGCTGTGCATTCTTAACAGCATCATCCTAGACTTGATTGACGTTCCACACGGCTTCACATAGAAACCAATGTTGCTCAGGGTCTTCTAGACCTGTTCCTTTAAATATCGGTAGTTTTATGTCATCAGCCATTCTCCTTCTAGGTGGTAAAATGCTCGGCGCGGTCTCCTTAGTGGTGTTAGGGATGTTACTGTGCGGAATGTTCTGAGTAGTCACTCCTGCGGTGTTACTAGTACTAACACTCTGAGGATTAGCAGTATTGACAACTGGATGATTCTGAACTGGCGTATTCGGTGGAATAGGAGGCACAGTATTGGCAAGTGGAGGGTTCTAAGGAGTAATGGGCTGATAGGTCGCTACGCTAGGAGTTTCAGTATCAGGCTCAGCTTGGAACTCAGTTTCTACGTGGATTTCATGTTCATTAAGGTTTTTTTCTGTACTAACCTTATATCTTTTACCACTTCTTAGTATGTGAATACCTTCTTATGTATTACTATAAGTATTATCGACCATTATAGACTCAAAACAACTATTAATTTTACTACATTCTTAAAACTCCTTTCTCAACTAAAATATTTTTAATATGTAAACTCAGATTGTTCAAATACCTACCTCTGAAACCTTTGAAGAACTCGGCCTCTACTGCATTGTAGGACTTCAGGGTGTACACAGCAAACTCTGTTACGAATCCTTCTAGAATAATGTCAACCCAAAATTCGGTTGCTTGCAAGAGTGGGCTATCTACTACTTTAAGCCTCTGAATGAGCTCTGGGTTCCACTTGGTAGGTGGTCCTTCTTGGAAACAGTCCTTTCACTCTGCGAGTCTTGACAACCACTTGTGCAACTCGTTTCCAAAGTTTGCGAAGAAAATTTCATGAATACCCCCCCACAGGTATCTCTGCAACCACTCTAGGTCAGAGAGATGCAGATGTCTATTCTCCTTTCTGGAAAAATATCTTTCTGTCTTGTCCACCCAATTCCATATTTTTGTTTTCTCAAGATTCCAATTTTCGGTGTTCATCACCATTTCAAGCACGGAAATGGAACCATTTGTTGGCTCTATATATGTTCTTTCAGTTCGACGAGATATACCAAGGTTCTACGTGGTTCATGGAACCAACAAAACCCCTTTTCATCGACCCTTTCAGAAACAGTCTGTGAGCAGACTGAGGTCTCACCCGAGGTGAAGTTATGGGGAGATCGCGGAATCAGGTTTCCACAACCGGGTGATGCGCACTTCAACAGAATGGTGTACTTCGCGAAGCTCACTTACTTCGTGGTTAATGCTTATACTATCATGCATCCACAGACTGTGCGATGCGGGATGGTCGCTTGGAAATAGGACAGTGCAACTGAGGACTGTGATTCCTCTTCGGCAATCACACAACTTCAATGTACTTTAATTAGTGTAATTTTATACATTCAACAAGCATCTACACTATAAATATTGTAAATTTATATGACACGATGAACCACAACGTAATTGTGCACTTTTGGTGTTGCGCTAAGGGAATCGCACTATACAGACTTGGGTGGCTTAAGTGTTTACCCAATCAACTTATGCATTCATCTGACTTAGAAATAATTGCATCCAACATTCACTCATATGCATTCAACACTTAGCATATTATTCTTATCATTCATTCTTTCGGATAGTATATATGAAAGCAAGAAACATTTACTTATAACAGAAACTTAACCATTCAACATAAGCAAATATACAGATACAGACACATATTCAATCACATAACACAATGATTTAACATTATTCACCCCCAGGATGGGAGCTACATCCACAGGAACTGTTGTTATATTATCAATGGGAAGGGTACAACAGTTCCAGTCTATGTACACACCTGCAGACTCTCTTCACTAGGTCTCTGCACACACAGCTGCAGAGCCTTTTTACAATCAGTCTCTAAAAAGATCAACAATGATAATACGAAGATTAGAGATTCAACCCTTTCCCTTACAAAATATTCCCTTCTATAAACCGTGCCCTTAGGTCATGTCTTTACATTCATGATGGGCTCAAAATACCTAATGTTCCCCAAACCTAGTGCGGTTACCCCGCTAACCAGGACTGTTAGGCTCTGATAGCGACTCGTCGTAGTGGCCATCCTTCTACACGTGGTCACGTCGCTTTCATCCCCTCTATTGAGCGCATGCTGATGTGTTACTTTCATCTCGTCGCTCCTTCTCTAACGACTTCATGCGGCTAGTTCAAGTAGTGTTGCCTTTGCTCGTGTGACCAATCATTTTCCTTCCTCGCCACTCCTTACCCACCTTCTGGAAATCATAGAGTATCTTAACCAAAATAGACCACTGATCAGTCTTGCCGAAATTTATACTGTTTTCCTTCCAAAACTCTGCCTTACCGAATCTTCGCAGCACTACATCTTTGCCGCACAGTTATTCTTACCTTGATGCATTACACTATATCCTCGCAGCTCCCAAAACTGACTTATCCAAAATTGGCTTACTTGGGCCAGGCCCAACAATGATATTTAGATTTCACTTACTTAACTGTTTACATAGATTAGTTAGTGTTTAGATGCACTTTTATTGCTCGTTTGTCTCTATGTGCTTTGACAGGTTTTACAGCTACCGATCTTACGACTACGAAGCTTGGAGCGCAACTCCCAAAAATGACTTATCCAAAATTGGCTTACTTGGGCCAGGCCCAACAATGATATTTAGATTTCACTTCCTTAACTGTTTACGTAGATTAGTTAGTGTTTAGATGCACTTTTACTGCTCGTTTGTCTCTATGTGCTTTGACAGGTTTTATAGCTATGGATCTTACGACTACAAAGCTTGGAGCAACAAAGGAGAGAAAATATCTATGAATCTAAAGGTAAGGCATCTAATTACCTCGCTCTCTAATTGATATAGGAAAGTAGTTTTATATAATGTTTCCATTTATTCTAGATCCAATTGGACTAGGGATATCATGCTCGTGTCCGCTCGAGTAGATTTTTTGATAACAAATATAGAGACCATGCTGCAGATGGCTTTGTTTTGATTTCAATTTGAATGTGTTGTTCATTGATTTCTTTATAAGCCTTTTATTTGCCTTCTGAGCCTCTTTTCACCATCATATTTTCTTCTTGAAAAGTCTGTTGACTTATCAGTCCATTTATTTATTCATTGTTTGGAGATTTTTTTACTTCTTGCATTGGTTTATTCACCTGATGCACCTAGGTAGTGCATCCAGTGCTCCCTTCCATCTCAAGCGCTTTTTTCCTTTGATCATCCTGCGCCTTCGATGCATTTAACTATTTGACATCCTACGCCGCTGACACTTTAACTCTGTATACTATCTACGCTGAGCGCTCTGATCCTGACCACAGACTACGCCGACCCTTCATTCTTGATGCTTGGTCTATCCACTCTCCAAATTTTGATTTTGGTTTGATCCACGGACTTCTCTATGTTGTACCTTCCAGTCAGAGACCTCTTTATTTAGAATTGATTGTGTTTGGTTTGTTTGGGTTCCGTTTGGTCAAGAGAGAGATCCAATGGTGGCGGGAAATTTCAATCCCCCATGGTCATCTGCTCGATCTTGCATTCTCTTGTCACCCTATCAGGTCTATTCATCATGCTAGATCCAACTTCCAATCCCTTCTTGCACTTAGCCCTGTAGTGTTGCTTGCATTTCATTGATTTTGAGTGACTTGAGTGTCTTTGGTTCATTTGAGTGCTTATCATTTTTCTTTGAGAATTTCTGAGTTACTAGGGTGCTGCGATTAGTCTCTTGTTTTCTGCTATTTACATCTGAAAAGCATACTTATTATCAGATCTTGTTTTGATATACGCATTGGAAAAATTGAAAGTGTCTCATTCTTTTGTTTTCAAAGTCATTTGGAAATTGTTGTAAGATTGTTTTCATGCATTGGAATTGATTATTTACCAATCTTTGAAAAGAGAGTTGGTTCATTTGTATTTTTCTTGAATTGTGAATCATCCATCTTTTGAAAAATCAAGTGAATTCAAGCTTTTACAAAGTGTTTCCAAGTTTGAAGCATTCTATGCACTTTTGATATTTTATGCTTTTTTAGTTCGTCATTGCGAAAGTTAAGGGTTAGTGTATGCTAGATAGAAGTTCCCCCTTTTTCATCAATTCATTCTAGTTGGAAAAGACAAAAAGAAAGATTTTTTGATTTGGTGTTATTATTTTTTTGTGTTTTGCTCGAAAAATAGAAAAGAGTGCTTAAATCATCTTTGGTAGTTTTTGAACTTTTGGGATTTTTTTTTGTCTTCACCTCATGCATTCACCTAACCGTCCAGATAAAATTTACCGGTAGAGCTAGGTTAAAATTTACTAGTAACTTGTGTGCTAAGTTAGTGATGTGTTCCGATGTCATAAAACATGGCAGCTGTTGTTATTTTCCTGCACTGCATCCTGGGGGCACTGTAGTTCTTCCACGTACCAACCGCTATATCGAAGGCTCTTTCACATGCCTTAGGGTATATCGAAAGGCACTTCATGTAATCGGTAGTATATTGGAAGGATATTTTCATACGGTTGTGCATTAGACAACACCATTATGGATTTGAGCTCCCACGTACCTTGTGTATATCGGGAGACACTCCTAGGATTCTTGAAATCAACCGAGCTAACCATTTGGCTGTCTTGAAAGAGAAATACACCGAGAACATCACTTGGGGAGCTAATACGCACGTACTATCAGGTAGTCGGGTTATATGGTCAGGGGTACGGTCCTAATCCTCCCTGGTTAGTGATCTAAAAAATTGGGCAGAGTATAACTGTTGGACCCTGGAGTATATCACGAGTTGCGAGGACTTGACAATCCTGTGAGGTTCCATACTTTTGAATCCACACCTATCACATAAGTTTTCTTGTGGCCTTATTTTGTATAGATTTTTCTGGATTGCTTTTTATTTTGTATAGAATACACTTAAGAGAAATTCTGGTTCGGTCATTCTGGCTGAACAACCTTTGAGAAGGTCCCGCAGAATTTTAAACTTGCCACCCAAATATCCTCTTAACCTGGAGGTACTTTCGAGGGAAATCATGGATCCACAAGTTATTTTCGTGTCACCTGAAGAAGAGAACTCCACCATGGAGTCGGGAATGAACTTTTCACTTCCTTCTAGTCCATTAATCACTGATCCTCCAAGGTATGTGACCATGGAACCATCTACTTCACGAGACACATCCTTCCACCTTTCGATGGAAGGAGATCTTAGGGCTATAGATTCGTTAAATCCATCCCCGGATGACCCTGTGTCTACATCATTCGGTCCATATGCATCCTTTTGGTATACCTCTATAGGGAAACAATGGACCTACCCAGCATTACATCTAGAGGCAGAACCTTCCCCTCTTCGTTGGGCTCCCCATGCTCAACGCTTGACTCTAGTCTATGAACTCATGGAACAATTACGCCAATGTGGCGAAGACCTTCGGCGCTAGAGTCTCTCATGGAGAAGAGACACTTCGGAAATGCCCATATTCCAACATACCCCAATTCGTTCATTATCTATTGCTTCACTAGAAACACCCATACATAACATGACCACCTATGAACCTGGTCAACCTTCATTTCCTGCAAGTACACCTCTTAATCAGGAGACCAATTCCATACCCCAAGCGACTCAAAACATTGAATTACAATAGTCCAACACCCCTCCTACTACTACTGGAACATTACCCATCCCTCCCCCACCCCAAAACTCGCAGGGAGGATACACTTTACCAACTCATTTTATCATGAATAGTGTTTCTGCAATAGTAAGTAATCATCAACCCATTATGATTCAACCATCAATAAGTGGTCAAAACATTGTTACTGGTTATTAATTTTTTGAGCATTATTTCAAGATACTCTAGGATCTTTACTGAGAGAATAACATGTACAGTATATCAATGCATATCAATCATCACAAGAAGCAAACATAAGAGACAATAGACACACAGATTTTCCGTGGGGAAAACCCTAAGGTGAAAAACCCCACAACTTCCTCAGAGATAGATAGAGCAATGATACAACCAAAGTACATAGAGATAGACTCCTCCTACCAGCTAATCCTCCTCCTCACATGTGCACCACTTTCCGAGTGAAGGAAGAGTGAATTCTGAAGTGATCAAAATAGAGATTGGGAGATCTCTATTTATAATTGTCTTGACTGCCCAATAAACTTATGGGGCCAACTTGTCTAGATTAGCACAATAACCTCATGTTACATTAATCCGGGCCGACCCCCTACAAGGTTGTCTAATAACCCATCAGCAAGTTAACACACTTGCGACACTTGCCAATACAAATGATGACACATCCGTATAGAGGAATAATACATCTCTATAGGAGTACAATAAATATATATATGAAATACATTCCAAAGTTACATATACATCAACACTCCCTCTTAACTAGGAAGGTATTTCTCGACACAAATCTACTAGCACAAGTCTTCTTCTCTGGATCATCATCAGCGAATCATCATCCTCGAATCATCGTCATCGTCACTATTGCTGCTATCTCAATCAATCTCTGAATCTACTCATCATAGGAAGTTCTACAGAGCCAGTCCTTTTTCATAATGGATGTAGGCCCACCACATGTAGGACTTCATCATCACTGGCCATACTGTGGAATCCTCGGGACTTATTACGTGTGTCACAAAACCTCAAAAGAGCATCCCAAGACTGATTACGAGCACATAGCTCAACCTATTGGATCTCCCGGGACCTTTTACATACTACTGCACAACCTGTCCATGGCCATAGAGTATCACGAAGCACAACCTAGATGCACACACACAGCACTTACACTCACCGGCATGGGAGGACCAACCTACCACCATCCGTGAAAGGCTCATAGCACTTACATCAACGACTATGGGAGGACCAACCTACGACCATGTCGGAATGGCACAGCACTTATATTGCAGCCATGGGAGAACACATCTATAACCATGCTCAAATGGACCCAACACTTATATCGTAGCCATGGGAGAACACATCTACAACCATGCTCGAATGGCCTTGGCAATTCCATCATGACCATGGGAGAACACATCTGCCACCATGTTGGAAAATCCCAGCAATTACATCATGACCATGGGAGAACACATCTACAACCATGTCCGAAAATCTCATGTGCATCTGTGTCTTTGGAACTCATCACACATAATTCAACTGATTGTGTAATGTATCCACCTGATACATGTCATCATATATGATCATCTTGATCATCATCACTACATCATCCCGATGCATGTCATCTAGAGCAACATCCTGAAGCTCGTCATCCATGATCATCCTGATCATATAATGCATCCACCTAATGCATACCAAGTATCTACCTGATACATATCATCATACATGATCCACCTGATCATATAATGTATCTACCTGATACATACACAGATACATGATCCACCTGATCATACAATGTATCCACCTGATATATATATCAACATACATGATCTACCTGATCATACAATCGTATCCACCTGATACATATACAAATACATGGTCCAAGCATCCAACATGATGCATATATACATACATATAAATGATCCAACTGATCATATCCAGCATCCAACATGATGCATACATACATAAATGATCCAACTGATCATATCCAGCAGAAACTAGAACATCATCCTAATGCTCATCATCTAGCGCTTACATCCATAGCCATGTGAAGGATCCTCCTTCCACCATGCTTGGAATGGCTTCAGCAAATGTCTCCATCACTTCTTCCTCGAAGTGTTGTCGATCTGAAAAACACCAAGCCTCTCTCTGAAGTACTCAAACTTCACTCTGGCTAGTGGCTTCGTCAACACATTTGCAATCTGCTCATCTGTCGCAACATACAGGAGCTTCACTGCTCCCCTCTGCACCATATCCCTGATATAGTGATATTTGATCTCTATGTGTTTCGACCTGTCGTGGAACACCGGGTTCTCAGACAACTTCACACAACTCTGATTGTCACAAAGTATACCAGTAGCCTCCAACGGTAGATCAAATAGCTCAGACAGTAGCTTCCTCAGCCATACTACCTCACAACTAGTCAAACATGCTACAACATACTCTGCCTCGGCTATACTCAGTGCTATGAGGACTGCTTCCTACTAAACCAAGAGATCACACCTGATCCCATACTGAAGCAACACCCAGAAGTGCTCTTCCTATCTGCAGCACTACCTGCCCAATCTGAATCAACATAACCCTGCAGGTTAAACTTTTGATTCACATCATACTTGAGCCCATAGTCAACTGTACCCTTTAGGTACCTCAGAATATGATTTACAGCAACCAGGTGAACACCTCATGGAATCCGTTAGGAACTAGCTCAATGTGTTCACTGCAAAGCAAATATCTGGTCTAGTGTTCGTTAGGTACATCAAGGACCTAATCATCTGACGATACACATTGACATCAACCGGATCAGATGAAGCATCACACAGAAGCTTCAGATTCGATGCCATAGGTGTGGCCATGGCCTTGCAGTCCATCATCCCAAACCTCTTCGGGATCTCTACTGCATACTTCCCTTGTCCAAGGAAGATACCATCTACACTTTGCCACACCTCCATGCCTAGAAAATAGTGCATCATCCCCAAGTCCTTAATCTCAAACTCGATTGCAAGATTCCTCTTGGTATCGTCAATCAAACTATCATTACCTGTTACAAATAGATCATCCACATACAGAAGTAGTATCACTAGATTTCCTTCCTCAACCTTTTAATAAAGGTTGGAATTTGCTTTACTCTTGGTAAAGCCCAAACTGGATAGGAAACCGTCCATCCTACCATACCAAGTCCTGGGAGCTTGCGTCAAGCCATACAAGGCTTTCTTCAGTCTGCACACATATGACTCCCTGCCATGTGTCTCAAAACCAAGTGGCTGCTCCACATACACTTCCTCTTTAACTACACCATTCAAGAAAGTAGTCTTAACATCCATCTGGTGTATCTTCCATTTCATCATTGTAGCCAAAGCAATTACTGATCTGATGGAAGTGTACCTGGCTACAGGAGCAAAAGTTTCTTCATAATCTATTCCCTCTTTCTGAGAGAAGCCACGAGCTACGAATCTTGCCTTGTATTTCTCTATGCTTCCATTTGCAGCATGCTTGATTTTGTAGATCCATTTGGAAGTCACAAAAGACTTCCCTTCAGGTCTTGGGACAACATCCCAAACATCATTCTTCATTATTGATTGGTATTCTTCGACCATGGCATCCTTCCATTCTTTCTTTTCCGCTGCTTCTTTGTAATTGGAAGGTTCTTTGTTCATGATATCACAAAATAAAGCAACATAGCTGGTATGAGATCTAGTTATCTTCTTTGCTCTGTGTTCTTCTTCTAGAATGCAATATCTTTATGCATCTTGAATGAGCTCTCTAGCCCATGCAGGTTTCCTCTTATGAGAATTATTCGCACGGGGTGGATTTACGGGTTCTTGCAGATCTTCAATTTCATGATCTGCATCTGGAATTGCTTCAATCATAGTAGTGTCTTGAAATCTAGTTTCCTTAGGTTCTTCATAATCTTCAACAGGTGTCTTCCTTGATTTGATGAATGCAAAGTTTTCATCAAATGTCACATCCTTGCTGACATCAATCTTCTTGAACCCTGGAAAGTATATTCTGTAAGCCTTCGAGCTTTCACTATAACCCACAAAGATAACCTTCTTTCCTAAAGTATCTATCTTGGTCCTCTTTTCCTTTGGGACATGAGTGTATACTGGACAACCAAATATTCTGAGATGGCTGACTTCAGGTTTCTTACCAAAGAAGACCTCCTCTAGTGTCTTGTTCTCCAATATCTTGTGGGGTGTTCTGTTCTGCACATATACAGCTATCCTAGCTGCTTCTGCCCATAGATGCATAGGAAGATCTTGGTCATGCAGCATTGCCCTTGTTGCTTCCATGATTGTTCGATTCTTTCTTTCTGCAACTCCATTCTGTTGTGGATTGTAAGGAGTAATCAACTCCCTCTTAATCCCTGAATCACTACATAACTTCTTGAAGTTACCTAAAGTGAATTCTCCACCATTGTCAGATCTGAATGTTTTGATCTTCTTATCAGTTTGGTTCTCCATTAAGGTTTTGAATTCCTTGAACTTATCAAATACTTCATCTTTGTTCTTCAAGAAGTAAACCCAAGTCTTCCTGGAGAAGTCATCAATGAAAGAGACATAGTAAACATACCCACTCAGAGAACTGGATGACATCAGACTGCATACATCCGAGTGGATGATTTCCAAGATTCCTTTAGCTTTGCTTTCACTGCTTGGAAATGATTTCTTTATGTTCTTTCCTTTTGCACATCCTTTGCAAACACCTTCATGCTTTGTCTTTATTTCAGGAAGACCCTCTACAGCTTTGCTTGCAATTGGAAGTGCCCTATAGTGCATATGAGAAAGTATTCTATGCCAAATTTCACTTGGCTCCATGGAATCATGCACCATGGCATGTTCAGGTTGTTGCTTCAATTTATACAATCCTCCCTCTTGCCCTCCAATCACCACTGCATCATCTATGGTTTTTCCCTTTTGCCACATTAGAACTTGGCCATCCACAAATGCAACCCTCATACCTTTTGCATCCAATGCAGATATGGAGACTAGGTTCTTCTTGAGCCCAGGTACATAAAGAACTTCTTTCATCTTCAAATACTTTCCACAATCTAGGTTGTAGGAGGCTTCCCCACTTCCTTTGATAGGGTATTGATAATCATCCCCAAGTTTCACCTTATGGGGTGATTCATGTTCAGATAGATTTACAAAAGATTTTTTAAACCTAGTCATGTGTTTGGAAGCCCCACTGTCAATAAGCCAATCATTACAACCATGAGAGATAGTACCTGTGAGACCAGATATTAGAACATACTCTTCTTCTCTTGATGAGTCTTCATCATCACTTTCAGATCTAGCCTTCTTCTTGGGATGTTCATCATCCTCAGCAGCATGAGCATGATATTTTCTTTTGTTGCCCTTCTTTTTTTTGTTGAAGTTTTTATTGTTGTCCTTCTTTTTCTTGGGACAATCTGAGCAAAAGTGCCCTTTCTCATTACATGTGAAACATCTTAGATGATTCCTATTTTTGGAGTGGTGAGAATATCTCTTGGAATGAGAATTCTCCCCCTTGAAATTGCTTCCCTTCTTGGTGTGAGCAGTGAGAGCTTGATATTCATTTCCCATCTTTTCTTCTCCAGCCACAAGCCTTGCTTCTTATTGAGAGCATTCCTCCCACAGTCTACTGAAAGAGATCAATTTCTTTCTTGCACATATTCCTTGAATAAAAGAGTCCCATGACCTAGGTAGGCCATTGAGAGTGGTCATAACAACTTCACCATTGTCTACTACTTCATCCACAGCTTCAAGTTGTTCCTTGATCTGAGAGACCTTGGAGAAGTAAGATTGAATGGTCTCTCCATTCAACAGCTTGACCCCTTTCAATTGATTCCGCAGAGTCATCTTCCGATTTATGTTCTTCCCTTCAAATAGCTTGGTCAAAGAGTCAAACATCTCCTTGGGTGTCTTCAGAGATGACACATGTGGTATGAGATGGTCTTTGATAGAATCAGCAATGATTCTCTTTTCCTTGACCAAGTTCTTCTTATGCAATACCTTATCCTCTTCATCCTCTGGGATAGGGACCTCAGAGCTGATGTGGGTGTCCAATTCATTTTCTTCCAGGATTAACCCAATCCTATACTTCCAGGCTCGGAAGTTATCATCCCCTTCAAGCTTATCCTCAAGCTTGGTGTGGTGAGACATCTTAAAGAGTACTTCAAATGGAAATAGAGAATATTTAAGTCTTACCACTTGATTTGTTGAAAACTGGATCTGGTCCCAGATTAGGGTTTGTCAGAGAAACCCTAAAAATTCAAAATGTGAATTTCAACTTTTTGAAAGGATAGAAAGATGCGCCTTGATGAGTTGATTAGCCCGGTATACTAAGAGTTTGATTTCTGCAAAGTTTCACCCTTCAGATGTGCCTTTTAGTCTTCTCGGATTCACTAAGGAGGACCCTGAATTAGGGTTTCAGTTTCCAGGAGTTTTACCCAGCCAAAAATCTCGATCCAAATCTCTAAACTTTGATTTTTCCAAGGAGCTTCCAACTATGTCTTCAGATTTCAGAACTTCCTATTTTTTTAGGAAACCCTAATTTTTAGGGCCAAAACTGAAAGTGCTCAAAATTGAATTCTGATTGGATAGATAGATTCTCCTTGATGAGTAGAGACAATCTACCTAACTTCTTTTCCAAAATATGTGGAGAGAAACCCAATAAATAAGAAACCCCGGTTTCCGTCACTGCACAATGTCTTCTTCTCAGGTTAGCTCTGATACCATGTTAATTTTTTGAGCATTATTTCAAGATACTCTAGGATATTTACTGAGAGAATAACATGTACAGTATATCAATGCATATCAATCATCACAAGAAGCAAACATAAGAGACAATAGACACACATAGTTTCCGTGGGGAAAACCCTAAGGTGAAAAACCCCACAACTTCCTCAGAGATAGATAGAGCAATGATACAACCAAAGTACAACCAAAGTACACAGAGATAGACTCCTCCTAGCAACTGATCCTCCTCCTCACATGTGCGCCACTTTCTGAGTGAAGAAAGAGTGAGTTCTGAAGTGATCAAAATAGAGATCGGGAGATCTCTATTTATACTTGTCCTGACTGCCCAATAAACTTATGGGGCCAACTTGTCTAGCTTAGCACAATAAACTCATGTTACATTAATTTGGGCCGACCCCTTACAAGGTGGTCTAATAACCCATCGGTAAGTTAACACACTTGCGACACTTGTCAATACAAATGACAACACTTCCATATAGAGGAATAATACATCTCTATAGGAGTACAATAAATATATATATGAAATACATTCCGAAGTTACATATACATCAACATAGGGGGGCAACCCCTGTTCTCTAGCCATAGTACGAGTGGAGAACTCCCAATCGGTCATTCTGCTAGCATCTCCTTACCCATTGTGGGATCCACCATGGGATTACATCATGATGGAGGTCCATCCAAATCAACTCAACCACCATGGAGTCACATGTATCCAAGTCATTTTAACCCTGTGTCAAGACAATTCAATCTCAGAAACGTACTCGACGGGATACCTTATCCCGAAAACCCATATACTCCATGGGTACATTATAACATTGCACCAATTGGACCCCCACCAACTTTTCATCATGTCCCACCACCCCAACCACCATTTGGTCCACCTCCACCTCCTTCCGGAGGAGGTGGACCTCCACCTTCTGGAGGAGGTGGAGGCCCACCCCATTCTGGTGCTGGAGGCCCACCATACTCCGGCGGCAGAGGTGGAGGACCCCCACCCTTTGGTGGAGGCCCACCCTATTCCGGTGGTGGAGGTGGAGGCCCACCCCATTCCGGCGGTGGAGGCCCACCATACTCCGATAGCATAGGTGGAGGACCCCCACCCTTTGGTGGAGGCCCACCCTATACCGGTAGCGGTGGAGGACCCCCACCTTCCGGTGGTGAGCTACCCTATTCCGGCAGTGGTGGAGGACCCCCACCTTCTGGAGGAGGGACAATGTATTCCAGAGGCGATGGAGGACCCCCACCTTTTGGCGAGGGCCCACCTTACACCAGAAGTGGTGGCGGACCTACATATGGTCCACCCCCCAACCCAGGTGACACACTCCCTTATGGCCAATTCCCAACCATAACACCTTACAATCAGTCGATTCAAGGTCCTACTGGTCCATATATGCCATATCAATACTATCAGTATCTGCAGTCAAACCAACAACTGCCATTTCTGGATACTTTAGACCTACCCGACCTATCTCGTCTGACCAATGATCCTATCCTACACGATTATAATTGGCCACCCATTCTGGTCAAGTTTTCCTCTGATATTCCAAAATTTGATGGAAATCTCGATGAAGACCCCAAGAACCATGTGATGACATAACATCTGTGGTTCTCATCCAATTCCTTGATGGATGACTCGATCCGAATAAGGTAGTTTCAAAGGACCCTCACCAGCCCAACTGCCAAGTGGTATATTGAATTACCACCGCACTCATTCCTTGATTTTTCATTCTTTAGCTATGTCATTCCTCACTCATTTCTAGTTACCTATCCACTTTGAAAATGGTACAGACTTACTAACTTCTCTCCGCCAGACCACCGCAACTCATATATCAAATCACATTCATGAGTGGCGGAGGAGACGACCTCTCATTAAGGCTCATATTCCAGACCAATTACTAGTCGACTAGTTTACGAAGTCTCTTTTACCCACCGTAGCTAGAGATGTAGCTATGGGAGGGGCCATCACCGAGGAACAGGATATCACTCGTGCCCACTACTTAGACCTTGTCTATGCTCAATCCAGCATGTTATATGAAATTTTTCCAGATGCACCTCGCCCTACATACGATCCTACGAAACCACCCAAGGGGCCTCAGGCCGATGGCATTATCAATTCCTTTAACTCCCAGCCTTCTACTCAAATCGTCAGATCATTGAACCACCATGGTTCTTCCCCACCCTCATCACAGGTTGGCAGCATGACCACCAAGTCACCCACCCCTACTCCCACTGAGGAGGTGAATTTTGTTCAGTCAACTTCTCCTCATAAACCGGTAGCAAGAAGAAGACCAAAGGTAAACCCAAGAAGTATTCCAACCAGTAGGAACACAAGAATCCTCCTAAAGACACAAAACCAAAATGGAATTTCAAGTATCCTTGTTTACTATGTGGTGGTGATCATTTCTCCAAAGAATGTGCCCATAGAGACAAAGTGCAAAAGTTTCTTAAGGGAAACCCCACACCTGCAGTTCTCAATGATCCCTTCCTCACCCAGAATCAACAAATGATAACCCAAACCTCTCCTTCTCAAGGAGAAACATCATCAACTGCACATGTTCTCATGATATGTAGTGAAACGATTAACCTAAATACACAATCACGATCATACGACTCAGTCCCTCCTAAGGATCCTAATGGAAGTAATACTAAAAAATATTCTACCTCTATTCCAGATATTTTCATGCCATGGTCTCCTCTCACCATTGAGAAGCCTTCTTTAGATTCAGTGTTGTGTCCACCTAAGAGCACGATTCGAAAAGAATTTTTCAATCCTAATGCTTGGGCAGATCAGAACTACAACATTGTAGAGGACTTGGCATAAGCTCCTTGTGCCATGTCAATGCTGGAGGTCTTGCAGAATTTCCCCAATCAGTGCAAGACTCTTCTCACTGCCATCAGCACAGTAGATCCGTATTCCTCGAATACAATCCTGTTTAGACTTGAGTATTTTAAACTGAGGCTTTCCCATCAGCTAGAATTCCAATTTGCCACGGAGGTTGTTAGGAAGACAATCCATCTCATTGTACTAGATGAAGGTGCTTCAAACTCGTTCATGTCGTTATCTTGTTAGAGAGCCATTGGTTCTCCTAATTTAAACCATTCTCCTACTACCCTCAAAGCATTCGACAGTCGTGGATTTCAACCCCATGGGTTATTACAAGCCTTAGTAGTAGAGTTGGGGGGTAAGACTGTAACCATTATCGTGGAAGTAGTCGCAGCCCCTTTGGATTATAATCTCTTACTTGGTCGTAATTGGTTTTACACCATGACTTCGGTCGCATCATCTATCTTTGGCATTTTTTAAATCCCCCATCATGAATGAATTGTCACTATCGACCAGTTGGAATTCTGTACACCAGACACCGCTACTCATCCTGGAGATAATGTTCCTTTGTTAGGAAAAACTTCGTAGCTATATGAGAGCGTGGGGGTCAGCCTCATAAAAGACTCATCCCTTATGGGTGTCTTTCCAACCCCGGATCCCCCTAACCATGTTGCCTCGGTGAACATGATCTCCTCCATGATTCCATATTCTTCCAACTCTAAAAATCCATGGCTCGTACCCAATGAGGCCACCATGCATTTGATTGGAGACACCATGCCTCTATCACCAGCTGAAGCTACTTATGAGGATATCTAGTCAACCCCTGAGGACCACTTGGCTGTGGCCTCTACATCTTGTTCTCTATAGTGAACATCGTCATATCCAGATCCTCTACTCCGGAATTTTCACTCTAATGAGTCCAGTATGGAGATTATGAGTGCGGGTGACCCCCGATGGGAATACCTCCACCATCGATTGTCTTTCCTACTTGCATTAGATTCTGTGGAGAATAGCATCACAACCATTTTCACACCAGATGTCTATCCTTTCCCGTAGTCACTGATCCTCACTTGCGTTACGGTCACTGAGGGAAACTTGGAAAACATCGAGCCCACCATTTCGATTGACATCTCGATTACCCCTGGTGTCATGGAAAATATTCATTTAGGACAAAACTATTCTCCCGAAGAGATCACCACATACACGGCCTTATTCAAACAATTCTGCGACATGTTTGCTTGGACCTACGAGGAAATTCCTAGGATAGATCCTTCCATTGTTTCACATGAGATCAAAACCTATCCTGACACTAAACCTGTCCACCAGAAGTTATGACCAGTGCACCCTCGAAAAAATGCGGCAATTAAAGCTGAGATTGAAAATCTCTTGAAGGAAGGCTTTATATTCCATGTTCCTTTAACATAATGGGTCTCCAATGTCATCCCTTTGGATAAGAAGCAGGGCACCATCCGATTCTATGTATATTATAGGGACATGAACAAGGCTTGTCCTAAGGACAATTACCTTACTCCCTTCATCGATCAGATCATTGACAATTGCGCTGGAAGTGTCATCTTGTCATTTATGGATGGATTTTCCAGTTATAATCAAATAGAGATGCACCTGACAGACCAACACAAGACCACTTTCATCTTCCCCTGGGGTACATTTGCTTATCGTAAACTCCCTTTTGACCTTAAAAATGCTGGTGCTACATTCCAGCAGGCCATGTCGTATGCTTTTCATGATTTGAAGGACTTTGTGGAACCCTATCTGGACGATCTCCCTGCTCATTCGTAGCATCGCAAAAACCACATCGATCATCTGACGGCTGTATTCCTCAGATGCAGACGGTATAACATCCATATAAATCCTCATAAGTGTATTTTCTACGTCGATTTGGGACACCTCCTAGGTTTTATCATTTCAAAATATGGGATCCACATTGATCCCTTGAATGTGGAAGCCATTTTCGCTCTCCCACCTCCTACTAACATTACAGAACTACAAATTTTGCAAGCGAAGGAAACTTACCTACGGCGTTTTGTATGTAATTTCGCTCAGAAGACACGGGGCTATATGCGATTACTGAAGAAGGACATCCCTTTCATATGGGACGATCAAGCCCAATAATCCTTTGACAATTTGAAACATGTCATTACCCACATCCCTATGCTCCAACTGCCCAATTACTATAAGGATTACATCCTTTATCTTGTCGCTTCTACCACCACGATCGCCATGGTCTTGGTCCAGGAAGACAACAACACCCAGGAACATGTGATCTATTACCTCATTAAGGGTCTTATTGACTCTGAAACTCATTACTCACACATCGAGAAACTCGCTCTCGCGGCATTCATTGCCGTCCAAAAGTTCTGTTACTATATTTTACTCCGCACCACTATTGTTATTACCGAATTGAACCCATGTACCACGTTCTGACACGTCAAGTGCTCGAAGGCAAGTATTCATGCTGGATCTTGATACTTCAGGAATTCGACCTCCTATTCAAGAAGGCCAAGTCAAAGAAATATTTGGTGTTTGCAGAGCTCATTTGTGATCTTCCCCATGTTGATTCAGGATTTGATCCCAATGATTCTCTTCCAGATGAGTCGTTGTTTCTCATCAGCATGTCTGACCCATGGTATGGAGATATCACTTTATATCTTCAAACCCAACGATTCAACCCCCAATTATCTCATGACAATCGCCATCATATATGCCACCATGCCAAGTATTACTTGATCATCAACGATACCTTGTATCGTCGTGGTGTTGATTCCATCCTTCGATGTTGTCTGACACACGAGGAGGCTGAACACGTATTGAATGACTGCCACGCTAGGGCTTGTGGTGGTCATCTCTTTGGGATGGCTATGGCCTAGAATATACTACACATGGGATATTATTGGCCTTCGATATTTAAAGATTGCATTGAGTTTGTTAAGAAGTGTGCCCCATGCTAGCACTTTCAATCTAAAAAGCGCTCCCATTCAGCCCCTTTACACCCGATTATTGTCGTCGACCCCTTTTCTAAATGGGGCATAGATTTCATGCACTGTAAGCCTACCTCAGTCGCGGGGCATGGTTACGTCATTGTAGCTGTGGATTATTTTACTAAATGGACTGAGGCTATGCCTACAAACAACGAATACAGAAAAACTGTTGCACTCTTCATGTTTAATCATGTCATTGCGCGTTTCGGAGTTCCAAAAACCATAGTCATCGATCATGGATCCCACTTTCAAAACCACATGGTAGATGAATTGAGCACCAGATTGGTTTTTCTCCATGAAAACTCAACCCCTTACTACCCATAGTCCAACAGACAAGTAGAGGCCATCAATAAGGTCTTGAAAACCATGATTCAACGCATGGTGGGTACACACAAATCAAACTAGCATAACTTGCTCTTTTCTGCATTATGGGCATACCGAACCTCCACCAAGACTTCCACTAGATTCACTCCATTTTAATTAGTATATGGATTGGAGGCATTCCTACCAATAGAGTGTGAAATTTCGTCACTGAAACTCACAGTTGAACTTCTCCCGAACACCACTGCCAAGGAAGAATGCTTCCTTCACCTAGCAAAACTAGACGAGACGCACCGTGATGCTGCTCTTTCCAACAAGGCACATAAGAAATGCATTAAAGCTCAGTATGTTAAGTTGGTTAAACCTCGTGTCTTCAACGAGGGTGATTTGGTCCTTATATATGACCAAAAGAACGACAAGCTGGGGGTGGGCATGTTTGAGTCCATGTGGCATGGGCCATACATCGTAAAATGTGTCTTGGAGAAGGGAGCATATGAGCTAGAATATTATGATGGAATATCTCTAAGGGAGCCTCGCAATGGGCTCTACCTAAAGCGATACTATGCTTGAGTCTTTCATGCATTAGTACCTTGTATATACTGTATACGATGTGTGTTTTGTGTGGTGTGACGCTTTGCTTTAAGTGTGATATGATCTTGTATTTTTACGCTTACATCATGTTCTTTACGTGTGCAGATGACAACCTGTTTTGGATTCGTGGACGATGCCAGCCGACATACCCACAGCCTCACCTAGGCAAATTGGGTACTTTACTCCCCTACCAATGAGCTTATCATTTCAGGAGGGAGTTGTCTAGGGTATGCGATCAACAACGCCGTTGAGTATCACACGGTGATTGGAGTCTTAAACAACGCTCTTTCCCTGGGTATGGACCACATTTCCTTCCATCTTGACTCACAATTAGTGGTTTCCCATCTCAACTAAGTCTATTCCATACGCGGTCCGGATTTCATCTCTTGGAGAGGTCCTTTGAATCCATTCAGTACCTGCACATCACAAGAGACATAAACATAGTTGCAAACTCCATGGCCAATTTCATTTTGGATTGGTACATTGCACACACATAAAATAATCATGAACCATAAAAATGGCACGACATGTATATAATGCATAAAAAAAAACACATAGAGAATATCCCACATTCATCCATAAGAACACAATATGTATAATTCCGTCAAAAGAGTCTGTATATATCAAGTTATCATAATACAAAATATAGTGCTGATATAAAATCCGAGCATGAAAGATTTCAGTAGATATCATCCGATAAAAAATCTGAAGCTCATGGCTTTCAGTACATATACATATACATGAGTGTAGCCTCTACAACGCTCATGGTAGCAGATCACCTTCCTCGCTACTTTCCTAAGCAGTGAGCCAAAACGCTCAGACACACCAATTGTATGTCGCTGATAGTTGCGGGGGAGGGAATGGACTGTTGGCTCCTCGATATCTAATGTCAACCTCTGGAGTTTCTCCTCCACCTCCTCCATCTCCTCAACGACATCCTATTTCATAGGGCCCATCTCTGGTACTGCTCCTCTACGTGCAATAGGAGATACTCCAACCGGCTGCACCGGACCCACATCTACATAAAAAATATAACGATTATCAGTACTAATCCAATAAAATCTAATATATATAAAATTAAAAACACAGTCAAGATGTTGTTTCTTACCGATATCGCCCCATTGCGCTCCCTCAGGAAGCACTAGGTCAGGATCACCTCAGAATTCAGACCCATCATAAGGGAAATCCTCGACCATGAGGAGTTGGCCCCTCAACCAACTGAAGAAACCTATACTGAAGCCAATAATGGGTTCCCCTCCACCATGGTGGGTCATCACCTCTTCCCATCGAATCATATGAGGGTACTGTGCATTCGATCTTCGACCTCAACCTATGGACGCAAGTGTGGTACCCACTCCAAAAAGAAGGATACCACCATAGAACCATAACCAAATTGCTTCAGCACCCTACGCCGGCATTTGGTCAGTTGATCTCATAGACTGATGAGGAGTCCCTCACACCAATTGAAAACTGTCGGAGCCATATACTCCTCAGAATACATCATCTAGGATTTACTCTCCAGATGAGGGGATCTGCTACCGTCCACTCTCACAATGGTGAATAGGATGGTCCGAAATGGATGATCTCTCACCTCCTTGATAGTAATTTTCCCACCTGTCATATGAGTGTCGACATGGCACCACTGATCTATAAGTTCCTCCACACTGTGAACAAATCCGCGTGATCCAGATAGTGTCACGGGATTTCCCCATCGTGATAACCCCATCAAGAAATAGATGTCCTCGACATCTATCATCAAAGTGTGCACCCCGATTTGAAAGTGTTATTACACCAGATCCCAACATTGGATCAGATACTCCAACAGTATAGCTTGGGCCCTCATGCCCGAAACCTGGAAGTATTTCAGTAGCCCATAGTTCCTCAATGAAACCATGCATTGAGGGTCATTTCTGACTTGGGAATCATCAAGCTCTTGTTCTCTCTCATGCCACTCGATCATTTTTATCACTCCAACCCTTTCCAATAGCCCATAAAAACACTATTAGAATATTTCCAACTCATTAAAAACTTTTTTCTTTGGTTAGAAATTGAACATGCCATATGGAATTGCGTTGGCGTATCCCATCCTTGCGAACAGGATGCCGCCGGTGCAATACATAAGTTCGGTATTTGCGCCAGTGCATACTCGGTGTAGTTCCTGAAAGGGGATACTGTGTCGGCCCATGAGTGCAATATCCCCCGCAAAGAATGCTCAAAACCCAAAAAAATGCAAGAAAAACAAAAATGTAATCCGCTGGAAAGAAAGCAGGAGAAGTTTAGGTTTACCTATCACTAATGGCACAGAAAACGATCGATCGTAGCTCCTGAAATCAGCACTGGAAAAACAACTCCAAATGGTATTTCTCATCTCTCCAATTTGGTAAAAACAAATAGTAATTGATTTTCACTATTTACCCCATTTTATATAAAAAAGAGCATATTCCTTTTTTAATTTATTCCATTGTGGCTTATTTTGCTATAGTTGGAGTTATTTCTATTTTTGAATACTCGGTTGATCATTTTAACCTAGTTTTGAAGCTCACAGGTGAAGTCAAGTACCTCATTAATACTATTTTTTTGCAATTTTGGTCATCTCGCACATGTTATCAGGTATGAACAACTCACTATGTGTCTTTATGTTATTATTTCGCTCGTTAAATTCAATTAATAATGACACCGAGCTAATTCTTTGTTCTTTCTCATGCTCATAAAATGATGAGAATAAGTCACCAAGTTATATTTTATCACTTTTTCAGGCTCGTTAAACTTCCATGAAAAAGGAACCCCTCGGAGTCTTTCTTTAAGCTCTTTTCAGGCTCTCGAAATACGAGAAGATCGCCAAGTGAACTTGATGCATTCACATTTGTAAAAGTATTTGAACGGTTGACTTTTTGGTGATAGTTTACCCTTTTTTCGGACTAGAAGGCACTATTTACGAAAAGGGAATACTCTATCCAATCATGACTAGAAGAGTCCTCTCTCATGAATTTTTACCCTTTTCCGGGTGAAGAGGATAACTTTACAAAAAAGGACCTTTGAATTCTTCTTTAGTTCTTTTCAGACTCTCTAAACATGAAATGATGCTGAGTTTACCTTTTATGGACTCGTTAAAATTCGACATTGAAGGGCCCGTCATGGGATGAACCCCTCCTATCCTAGGTTCATAAAACGTTTGGGATTGGACTCATCCATGGGTTGAGCTATACCGAGCATCTGTTTACCCTTCTCAAGCTCGTTAAAAAACAAATGATGCACTCATCAATCATGATGGGTAAAAGGAAATATTTTGTGTTACATTATAATTCATGGAAGTGCATAGTCGCTCTTGGACATGGCACTCATTTTCATTTGCATTTAGTACTTGGGTAATCCATTTTTCTTCAAGTCCTACTGATTTCATGAGTCTTGTCACTCCTTTGGGTCATTTGAAGAATTATTCCATCATCAATTGCATTAGGGGTTGGTATCATTCTCATTATGTCAATACTGCCAAGTCATGCCATGCCCATGCTCAAGAGATGTTCGTTACTCATCATCTGCAGTCAGTACACCTTCCATCATGTTGGTTTACCCTGAGTCAGTATTGCACATTTCTCTACCATCCGATCTACTTCAAACATATGTTATCGTGTTTTGTGTCGATGATGGGGGATTCATCATGGCCCTCCTTCGATGGATTCATCCTTGTCGACTTCAACACATTATCTAAGGATTGAATTTAGAAACCAAATGAGTACCTTGGGCCTACATGCCTTAATGTCAAGTTACCTCGCTTTCAACATGAGTTTTCATCATTGACTCTTGATTGAAATATTTCATCAAGCGTTCAACCTCAACTCATTTATTCACGCTCGGTGATGTGTACTATGATACCTTGGGGATCATTGACATCAATGGTGATTTCCCTCGCGCATGTTAATGGTATACATTAATGACCGGTAATCAAGTGTTTTCTACCATATTCGGCTCCAAGACATTTTAATCACATGGATAGATTTGTATCATTGCAAGTTCGGCTTGAAGACCTTGGGGAAAATCATATCTTACCCAGGTTGCGATGGAGATTGTTTGATTCATATTACACGGATCCACTTTGTATTGGTCGTGGCTATGTTATCATCCCATCATGGATCTACGATTATGTCTAGTAGCCATGATTGTGTTCAGTGAGTCCCTAATACCATGGATCTGCATTGTATTGGTCAGCAACCATGTTGAGAGTCATGTGAGACTTGGATCTTAGAGTCATTTGTACTGCAGCAGCATCTTCCATCTGACAAGTCCTTGCCATCCATCTTTCAAATCATTTCACCTACCGTGTTTTCCAGCTTCATGCATTGGGGAGAATTCTGTTACACCTAAATCTCGGCATCATAAGACCCGTGTCCACTCAATGCCTTGATCCCTAAATTCTTCTTGATCAACTAATCATTTAGAGAAATTTGTTGACCTTTTTCCACAATTTCTAGTTGGGTCGGCACAGGTTTCCTTCTATCAATTAACTCCCAACTAGATCAGATGCAGACTACCTTCAGACAGACTGCACCAGTGGCTCAGGTTTCCTTTGTGCATCCTGCGCTTTCCCTCTTAGGCGCAGGTTTCCCTCATGCAGCTTGCGCCAGATTTGGTTAAATTGGATAAAGGTGGCTTTCGAGTGAATTCTACAAAGTGGATGAGGTGGATCTCTATCCCTAACTTGTAGGTGAACTGTCCTGCAGTTCCCTAACCTCAAGGAAGGATCCCTTAGTCCTCTTCCCATGATCCTCAACCTACTCTACCCACTTGGTCTTATAAATACAAATCTCCTCTCCATTCCAAAGGGAGGAATTCTATAGCACTTACATGCTAGTGGAATTAACCTGGATGATCCCTATACATCTCTTGGGAGGCATACATTTCCTTTGGAGGCATTGGCGTGGCTTGTTGGAGGAAGATTGCAGCGTTAAGGCTTGGGTTGTAATAATCACTCTTCTATGTATTTCTCATTCATTCACACTAATATAATCTCTTTCTGTAAATTTCTTTGTATTCAATGATATTTAGAGTTCACTTCCTTAATTATTTACTTAGATCAGTTAGTGTCTAGATGCACTTTTACTACTCATTTGTCTCTATGTGCTTTGATAGGTTTTATAGCTACGGATCTGATGACTACGAAGCTTGGAGACACAAAGGAGAGAAAATATCTACAAATCCGAAGGTAAGGAATCTAATTACCTTGATCTCTAATTTATCTAGGAAAGTAGTTCTATATTCTCTTTCCATTTGTTCTAGATCTAGTTGGACTAGGGAGATCATGCTCACGTCTGCTCGAGTAGATTGTTCGATAACACTTTCCTTGCCTTGATTCCAAAAGAAAAGAACCCTTTATCAATTGATCCCTTTAGGCCTATTTCTCTTTGTAATACCTCTTACAAAATTCTCTCAAAAATCTTGGCCACCAGAATGAAGAAAGTTATGGGTCATCTAATATTGGATTCAAAATGAGGCTTCATTGTTGGTCGTCAAATCCTTGATAATATCATTATTGTACTGGAGACCATCCACTCCATCCTGGAGCATAAGCAACAAGGTATGTCTATTAAAATTTATATTGCAAATTCTTTTGATAGAGTAAATCATTTCTTCCTTTTTGAAATCATGTCAAAATTTGGCTTCTCTAAAAGGTTTGTCAGGTGGGTTAAGGCTTGCATTAGCAGCACTTGGATTTCCCCCCTGGTAAATGGTAGACCAACCAATTTTTTCCAAGACTCTAGGAGTATCCGCCAAGGTTGTCCCCTTTATCCCTACCATTACATTTTGGTCGCAAACTCTATGAGTCGAAAGCTCCAACAATACCATTACAATGGAGAATTAACAGGCCTGAAAATTGCCAGAGGTGTCAAAGCTGCAAATCATGCACAATTTGTTGATGACACTATTTTGCTTGGGGGTGCATTCACTATCATCGCAGAAAGGTTCAAAAGATCCCTTTCAATCTTCCTAAAATCTTCAGATGGCAAGGTAAATGTGACTAAATCCAAAGTTTATGGGTGGAACTTCCCTCCTAGAACTATGGAAAGGATCTCAAGAATTCTTGTATTTGAAAGGAAAATAGCCTAGAACTCCTTTTTTTATTTGGGCATACCAATATTTAAAGGGAAAAAAAAAGACGGATTGGCATGGCTTGGTTGACAAAGTCAAAAAAAAAATTACTTCTTGGGGTTTCAGGTGGCTTAACCCAGTCACAAAACTTGTTATAATAAAATCCATCCTATCTAGATATCTGATTTATGCCTGCTTCATATCCTTAGCACCGAATCAAATTATTCAAGAAATCAATAGAGAAATTCAAAAATTCCTTTGGCAAGCTGGCAAGGCAAGCAAAACAAGGAAATTTCATCTGATAAATTGGGATACTATGTGCAGCCCAAAGAATTGTGGTGGAGCTGGAGTACAAGACCCAATAATTATGAATCTAGCACTCGGAGCAAAAATATTATGGAGAATTTCTTCGAGAGATAACGCCTGGTGGAAAAAAGTTCTTCTGGAAAAATATATGACAGGAACTAGAAGTAGATGTGTGGAGGAAATGGACATGAATAGAAATGGGACCCCCATTTCGGATCTATGCAAAAAGGCGTCCTTCATCGTTCAAGAAAAAATCCATTGGATAGCATGAAATGGCAAGCGGATTAAGATCTAGCACGACAAGATCGGACTGAATTCCTTAGTTAATTTTCGACAGGAATTAAAAGACCTTAGGGAATGGTTTGATCTCAATAACATTAGCACACTCTTTGACATCTCCTCATGGACCACCAGTGGTAGATGGGCCGGGTGGAAGAATATAGAGATTCCAGAACATTTGCATTTTGATTATAGCATTTTTCTCTCTTTGTTACATGAGCAGAGCCCAATTCATAGACATCTCAAGGACATAAGGGGATGAGGAAAGACGGGTGCTTACTCGGTAAAAGAAGGCTATCATCGTGTTTATAATAGCAAGAACAAAAGTAAAAAGGATGTAAAATGGAACAAGATTTGGTGCAACGATGGTTTGCCAAACGTTAATGTCTTATTGTTAACACCCAAAAAGTGCTCACTACCTCATCTCCATCATTACATGACTCATTTGTCCATATTTCCTACCATATTTGCCTCCAAAACCTTAAAAAACCATTAAAAGGCCTCCAAAAGGCCCAAAAACCATTAAAAAAGCCTCCAAAAGGCCAAAAACCCCCTTTTTCCCCCAAAATAATGTAAATTCCTCCAAAAATAGCAAAAACCCTCTAAAAAGGGAATAAAAAATACAAAAAAGAGGGAAAAGAGGGAAAAAAGGAAGCGAAAACCCTATACAGTTGACCTAAACCATATGGTGCCCAAAACCATGGGTCAACACTCCACCACCAAAAACCTATAAATAGGTGATGGAGGCTCCCCATTTGATATCCCCAAATTTCTCCATCCTTATGTTGCCAAAAATTCTCTTGAAACCCTAGCTCTCCACTTGGAGCTAATTTCCAACTTGAGAACCCCTTTGGCCCATATCCAAAACACCTTGGAAGAAGGAGAAGGAACAACACTGGAGCATTGGAGCAACCCCTGGACTACTACAAAGGCTCCACCAACCTCACACTTGAGGTAACTTAATACAAAACCATTTTTTAATATCTTTTTGTTGTCTTATGCACATGCTAGTTTAAATTTATTGTTTTTGTTTACTGTCTTGTTTTTACCATTTTTACTAAACTGCTACTAAGGAGTCCCTTCTCCTTAGTAGGTTCCCATTTGCACAAGCTAGGGTGAAAACCCTAGCTACAACTTTGGCGAAATTGCTTGCGAGGACAATCCATGTAGTCCAGTTTATAGCAAAAATCACGTATAAGATACAAGCGAACTAACAGAGAAGGATTGAGTGAAGTTAAATTCTCCATACCTAAAGTTAAAAGTATTCAAAGTAGAATATGTGACCGTGACTGGTTCTCAATTACTAGTTGAGAAGAATGTTGAAGGTAAATTAAATCTTGGAGAACAAGAATCAACGTACAATGAAGAGCATCCTCCAGAGGAATATTTATGTCTATTCATCAACAATTAACAACCTAAGATTTTGAGAGACGTAGTCACTTATGTACAAGAGTCTAGTGTAAGAAAAAGAGTATTAGACTCAAACAAGTTAATCAATCTACTAGGTCACAGTATTTTGGAATCCAAATTTTTCTTATATCCAAGGGAAACCAGGAGTGCAAATAGCTCGATTATGCGTTGTGTCTTCACACTCAAGGCTTATCAATCACTCAAATAGATGAAAAAAAAAACAAGGTACAAAAAACCCTAACACACTTCTCATGAAATTATGACTCAATCTCAAGACAAACACACTCAAATACTACCCAAACTGATCCAACATGACCTAGAAAATTTCTACTCACTTAGACAATCCAAAAAATTCAAGACTTTTAGGAAAAAGAGAGAAGAACTCAGACTTTTTTTTCAAATTCAAGTAATTCGCACTTATCTAGAAGGTTGGGTGTGAACCATTCACTCCTACTATCACTATAGGGTGCAAATAGGCCCTATCATTCACACTTGTAAGTATTACATAGTACAAATAACTCTTGGAGTGGACTAAAAAAGCACAAGTTTCAGAAAAACTTTTGAAATTTTGGGAATTTTAAGGGAATTGAGATATGGTTAAGTCTACTAGATATTGATACACCCAAAAAAAAATAAAAAAATAAGGACCTACAAAGGTTGCTTGATCCCCAATGGAGTCTCCTTTCCAAAATTCCCTTTGGCATGAAATGTAAAGATATCCAACATATAGGAATTGCTTGAAGGATGGAAAGGGGTGTGTTCCTTCCCACACATCCCTTTCTATGCATTCCTTCATTTTCTAGCCCGACTTGGATTTTTCTCCTAGCACCCAAGGTGTGGGATCGTGTCGCTACCTTTTGGGATTCCAAGTCAAGGTGTGGGATTTTCACCCATATTCAAGGATTCCAAATTGTCTTCCCTCGTGGGATTACAAGTCTTCTTCCCTCCTGGTATTCAACTGAATTCATTTTATCATGTTAACCTTCATCCCAAGCATGTGTTATTCTCCACTCTCATGGGATCCCAAGTCATGTTGGTATGTTGTTCATCCAACGCTCCCACTCTCATATCACGACCTCGACCTTATGGTGTGATGGGATTCCTACTTGATCTACTCTACCCTCTCTCGTGTCGAGGGCGCTCACATGGTGTGGGCGTGCCTTTCCTTGTCCAAGCAAGAGTTCCCACCCTTCTAAGGTCATGCTCAACCGAACAATGGTATTTTCTGATGGGTAATGCACCCACCTTACACTCTACCTACAGTCATGTCATCAATTAATGAACTTCCACATGGGTGTGAGAGGCACTTGAGGTTTCCATGTCTCCAAGGGTGTCACATACTCCCCCACTACAATTTTTGTCGTCCTCAACAATGTCACCAAGAACATTTGATGTCCCTAAATTCCTTTATCTATTTCATTGTTGTTATCTGCTGCTGCAACTGAGTCTTCCAAAGTAGTCCTCAAAACTATTATGTTGTCGCACTTGGTCAACCTACTACTGCTTCAGTACTTTTCTAGTCCTATCATGCATTTGTTCATTGCATTCCCTTTTGTGCCAAACTTGTTGGGTGATTAGTCCAACCATAATTCTCAACTCCATGAGAATGAGCTTCCTCATGTCCAAAACTACCTTTTCCATCTGCACTTCGTTCATATCGTGAAACATTGCTGAACCAAGGTAATATCATTACCTCTTCCCAACTGTTGTAATTGAGTAAGCTTTCCAAGGCACCTCTCAAAGGCGCCAAGGCCTCACTACTTGCACCAAAGGCAGTGAGTCGATCCCTCTCATCGTCATCTTGGGTAAGATGGAAAGCGGATCCTAAGGACAATTCCCCCAAATATCTTGATAGTTGGTCCATTTAAATTTTTCTTTGTTCTCAAGTACCTTAGGATTTCCTCCTTCTTTAAAGTACTACAACCCAATTCTTCTAGTTGGGTCAATGTTAGTTGGAATTCATGAATCCCCAATTCCGACCTACAAAACTCCACATATCCTGCCTCATGGTCCTCAAGGTGACTCACACCTCTCATTGTTGCATCTAAACAGGAGTCTTGAGTCTCTACTATCATCAACAAAGGTTTTTAAATCACCTCGACTACTTGTTATCTCTTCCTAGCTCATTTCCTTGACAAATTGTTCAACCCTTCACAAGGTTGTCGAGTCCTTCCAATAACCTCTTCTAAGTGTTGTGATACTTCCAAAACAACATCCTTCTCATCTTGTTGGTTGTCTAACGTTCAAGTGTTCCCAAGGTGGTATCCACCTCCCTAGTCTTTCCTTCAACTGATTCACCATTTCATAAGTGAGACTCTTCTTGAATGAGTGAATTCATTCCCAAGTATTGTAGATCACAACATGGTGCACTCCGTTGCAACCATATACACCATTATCCTTCTTCCCACTTTGTCTTCCTCCCAAGCTAAGTGCTATAGAGAAAAGTGTGCACCACTTGTCTCCTACCCAAGTCTTTTGCTCCTTTAGAGAAGTGTGCACTTGTGTAAAAGAGAGTGCATTGGTTGTGATTTCTCAATTCAAGCAAAACCCCATTATATATATGATTGGAGTGGGATGGGAAGTGGTGCGTCCCTTCCCACACATCCCTTCCTACAAATTCCTTGATTTTCTAGCCAACTTGCATTTTTTTCCTTGCACCCAAGGTGTGGGATCACATCCCTACCTTCTGGGATTCCAAGTCGAGGTGTGGGATTGTGCCCCATGTTTTGACATTCCAACTTGTCTTCCCTCATGGGATTCTATCTTATCTTCCCTCGTGGACTTCAGTCGACTTCCTTCTCTCATACTAACCTTCATCCCAAGCATGGGTTGTTGTCCAATATCACAAGTTATCGAAGTTGTGTTGGTCTGTTCTCCAACTAATGTTCCCACTCTCAAGTCATGGCCTCAACCTTTCGGTGCGATGAGATTCCTTCCCAATCTACTTAACTCTCTCTCGTGTTGGGTGTGATCCGACATGGCCATATTTTTCCTTCTTCAAAAATGGGCTTCCACACTTTTAAGGTCATGCCCAATTGAACGATGGTATTCACCGATTGGTAATGAACCCATATCACACTCTACCTTCGGTCATGTCATCAATTGATAGGCTTCCACATGGGTGTGAGAGGAACCTGAGGTTTCCCTTACTCCAATGGTGTGACATATGGTGTCTTCCAAACCTATGGCCTCTCTTATTATTACGAAATTGAAGAAGGCAACAACTATTTTAGATTCAGTTATGGTGGATCCCACATTGTATAGGAAACAAATAGGTTCATTGATGTATCTGGTCAACATTGGTCCATATACATGTTTTGTATTTAATACCTTGACGCAGTTCATGGTGGGGTTGAGTAAGGAGCATTGGGTAGTATCAAAACATGTGCTTAGATACTTGAGGGGCATAGTGTAGTATGATTTAAGATACCTTGGTAGGTGAGGTGAAGTTGCAGGGATATACAAACTTATATTGGGTAGAAAATTAATCATACAGGAAGATCACCTCATGGTGTTTCTTTATCTTGGTATCAACGATGATATCTTGGTTTAACAAGAAGGAAAATTCCATGGAACTCATGTCAACAAAGGTGAATATATGGCAACCAATATTTCTAGTTGTGAGGCCATCTAGCTTTGCATGTTTCTTGCAGGATTGTTTGACTAATAGTTGGATCCTATGGCGATTTATCATGATAATTAGAGTTGTATCAAACATTGAGAATCAAGTGTTTCATGATATGTCCAAGCACATCGAGATCATATATCAGTTCATTCAATACAAGATTCATAATCTAGTGGTAAATCTCTAGTATGTACCCATAGATCAACAGCTTGTTGATATTCTAACCAAGCCCTTAACAAAAGGGAAGTTTAAAGCATTCAAAGCCATACATGGATTGGTGAAGAATTCATTCCACACTAAGAAGTATTATTGAAGAATGTAGTTTGAATAGGAACTTTCACATATGTTTAGTGTGAATGTGCCAGAAATAGTTCAAGTTAATTCTATTTGGTAATTCATTTTAGAAATAAAGTGATATTCTTATATTTAGATGATTGAGTCTAATAAAGTTTATTTATGCATTAGTGATTTATATTAATCTCAACCACACATATCAATGAGATATTAGGATTTATTCTCAAGTATAAAATGAAAGTCAAGATAGAGTCTCTTGACAAAGTTTTGTCGAACATGGACAATGACCAAAGAAATAACATGGAACATTAGTCAAAAGGTAGATAGTAACAACAACAATTTGTATAGCTAGGTTGCACAACATATCCAATTTATTGGCACATATCTATACATCAGGAAATACAATAGATATGTACAATAGTACATATTGGTACAACAATAGGCTGTAAAACAATGTTGTTCCTTGATTTGCAAACATAAATTTTTATGGAGGTTGTACATCTTAGGTTTGAGGTGAATTTGGTTAATGTGGAGCTACCGTTTTTAAAAAAATTGGAGGTTTCCTTGTAACCTTTGATTAAGTTAATGATAATTTGATTTGACGGAGAAATTCCATTTGTGTGTGTGTAATTGTTTTTAATGCTTCCTCTATCTACTTTCCACCTATTGTGTGATTGCTACTATGTGAAGAATTATTTTTCTGCAATTAAATAACATGCTTCTTTGATTGAGAACAGAAGGACAATGGGAACCTAGGGTTTGGAATTTTCACATTGTAATTTATTCTTGAAAATGTGTGTACTCGACACATCTTTATTCAGAGATAAGATACTACCATTCTAACTAGTTTGTATTTCTTTTTAGTTTACAAACTTTTTCCATTTCACTCATTAATAGAATTTGGGTTTTACTATACTATTGTGCTTTTTTCAATTTCTTTGTGCATGCATTTCCATTTTATAATTTTTCCTTCATTTTGTTCTCTAAATAATATAGATTAATTGTATCGGATAAATCAACTCTTTCTTGTTTCTCAACGCATGTCCTTGACAAGATTTGGGTATTGAGAGTTGGGTCTTGAACTAGTTGATCTTGAGGAAATCCTCTCTTACTAGCCCAAGTAGCCTCACTTGGTGGAAGAGAGAGAGAGAGAGAGAGAGAGAGAGAGAGAGAGAGAGAGATCATATGAAGTTGTTACTTGTGCAATCCCTTACATGATAGATAAATGAGATGATTGAAAATTTCAACCAAATCCTTCGACGAATGCCAACAATAATGGAGACACCTTCAACCAATAGAAATTTTGGATATGAAACACCCTTCAAGGTACACATTAACTTTGAGGTCCCTTTATTTGAAGGCCAAATAGTGTTAATTTTGAGTATCAATTCAATATACTCTAGGATCTTTACTGAGAGAATAGCATGTACAGCATATCAAGCATATCAATCACAACAAAAAATCACATGAGACAATAGACACACATAGTTTCACTAGGGAAAACCATAAAGGTGAAAAACCCCACAACTTCCTCAAAGATAGAAACCGCAATGATACAACCCAAGTACAAGAGATAGTCCTCCTAGCAGCTACTCCTCCTTCCTCGCTTGTGCGCCACTTTTTGATGAGTGTAGAAGTGAATAATGAAGTGATCAAATAGAGTGCCTCCCGCACTCTATTTATACATGACCTGACCTACCTAATAAACTAGCAGGGCCGACTTGTCTAACTCAGTCTAATAACCCATGGTAATACTAATCAGGGCCGACCCCACACTTGGTGGTCTAATAACCCATCACATACAAGTTGCGACACTTGTCAATACAAATGACGACACTTCCGTATAGAGGAATAATAACATCTCTATAGGAGTACAATATACATGGGTGAAATACATTCGAAAGTTACAATTACATCAACACTCCCTCTTAACTAGGAAGGTATTTCTCGACACAGATCTTCTAGCACAAGTCTTCTTCTCTAGATCATCATCATTGGATCATCGTCACTGTTGCTGCTATCTCAATCAATATTTGATCTACTCGTCATAGGAATTTCTACAGAGCAAGTCCCTTTTCATACTGGATGTAGGCCCACTACCTGTAGGTGTTCATCATCAGTGGCCATACTGTGGAACCTAGGACTAATTACGTGTGTCAACAAAACCTAGCGCATATAATAGGTTCTTTTACATGTTGACCTTCACAAAACCTACTCAAAGCATCCCAGGATGTTACAAGCACACCGCTCTACCTGTCTGGATCTCAATAGAGCATCCTAGGATGTTACGAGCACATTGCTCTACTTGTCTGGATTTTAAAGGATCTTTTCTATGTGAACTTTCGCAAAACCTACTCAAAGCATCCCAGGATGTTATGAGCACACTGCTCTACCTGTCTGGATCTTGATAGAGCATCCCAGGATATTACGAGCACACCGCTCTACCTATCCAAATTTTAAAGGATCTCTTATATGTGAAATCGTAGCAAAACCTACTCAGAGCATCCCAGGATGTTATGAGAAACCGCTCTACCTGCCCGGATATCGATAGAGCATCCCAGGCTGTTACAAGCACACCGCTCTACCTGTATGGATTTTAAAGGACCTTTTCTATGCTACCTGCACAACCTATCCACGGCCACAGAGTATCAACCTGATACTCACCATACATCTTCCTAATGTACATCATCACATGATCAACCTGATCATCATCATAGCATCAACGTGATGCATATCATCTAGAGCAACATCCTGAAGCTCTTCATCTATGATTATCCTAATGATCATCATAGCATCAACCTGATGCATATCATCTGGACCAACATCCTGAAGCTCGTCATCTGTGATCATCCTGATCAAACAATGCATCCACCTTATGCATACCAAGTATCTACCTGATACATATCATCATACAGGATCTACCTGATCATACAAGTATCCACCTGATACATATGCAAATACATGATCCACTTGATCATACAATGTATCTACCTGATACATATACAAAATGCATGATCCACCTGATCATACAATGTATCCACCTGATACATACATAAATACATGATCCACCTAATCATATAATGTATCCACCTGATACATACATAAACACATGATCCACCTGATCATATCAAGCATCCAACATGATGCATATACAAATGCATGATCCAATTGATCATATCAAGCATCCAACATGATGCATATACAAATACATGATCAAACTGATCAAAGAATCCAACTGATGCATATACAAATACATGATCAAACATATCAAAGCATCCAACCAATGCATATACAGAGCAGTAACTCGAGCATCATTCTGATGCTCATCATCTAGTGCTTACATCCACATCCATGGGAAGGATCCACCTCTCACCATGCTTGGAATGGCTCTTGCAAATGTGTCCATCACTTCTTCCTCGAAGTGTCGTCAATCTGAAGAACACCGAGCCTCTCTTTGAAGTACTCAAACTTCACTCTGGCTAGTGGTTTCATCAACACATCTGCAACTTGCTCATCCGTCGCAACATACAGGAGCTTCACTGCTCCTCTTTTCACCATATCCCTGATATAGTGATATTTGATCTCAATGTCCTTCGACCTATCGTGGAACACCAGGTTCTCAGACAGCTTCACACAACTCTGGTTGTCACAAAAGATACTAGTAGCATCCAATGGGAGATCAAATAACTCAGACAGTAGCTTCCGGAGCCATACTTCCTCACAACTAGCCGAACAAGATGCAACATACTCTGCCTCGGCTACACTTAGTACTACGCAAGACTGCTTCCTACTAAACCACAAGATCACACCCGATCCCATACTGAAGCAGCACCCAGATGTGCTCTTCCTATCTACAGCACTGCCTTCCCAATACGAATCAACATAACCCTGCAGGTTAAACTTTTGATTCGCATTATACTTGAGCCCATAATAAATTGTACCTTTCAATTACCTCAGAATATGCTTTATAGCAACCAGGTGAACACCTCTGGGATCCATCAGGAAATGGCTAAATGTGTTCACTACAAAGCAAATATCTGGTTTAGTGTTTGTCATGTACATCAAGGACCCAATCATCTAATGATACACAGTGACATCAACCGGATCAGATGAAGCATCACACAGGAGCTTCAGGTTTGATGCCATAGGTGTGGCCATGGCCTTGCAGTCCATCATCCCGAACCTCTTCAGGATTTCTACTGCATACTTCCCTTGTCCAAGGAAGATTCCATCTACACTCTGCCACACCTCCATGCCTAGAAAATAGTGCATCATCCCCAACTCCTTCATCTCGAACTCGGCAGCAAGCTTCCTCTTGGTATCGGCAATCAATCCATCCTCACCTGTTACAAATAGGTCATCCACATACAAAAGTAGTATCACGGGATTGCCTTCCTCAACCTTGTAGTAAAGGTTGGAATCTGCTTTACTCTTGGTAAAGCCCAAACTGGATAGAAAGCTATCTATCCTACCATACCAAGTTCTAGGAGCTTGCTTCAAGCCATACAAGGCTTTCTTCAACCTACACACATATGACCCCCTGTCATGTGTCCCAAAACCAAGTGGCTGCTCCACATACACTTCCTCCTCAACTACACCATTCAAGAAATCAGTATTGACATCCATCTGGTGTATCTTCCATTTCATCACTGCAACCAAGGCAAGTACTGATCTGATGGATGTACCTAGCTACAGGAGAAAAAATTTCTTCATAGTCTAATCCCTCTTTCTGGGAGAAGCCACGAGCTACAAATCTTGCTTTGTACTTTTCTATGCTGCCATCTACAGCATGTTTGATCTTGTAGATCCACTTGGAAGTCACAACAAACTTTCCTTCAGGTCTTGGGACTACATCCCAAACATCATTCTTCATGATCGACTGGTATTCCTCGACCATGGAATCCTTCCATTCTTTCTTTTCTACTGCTTCTTCATAACTGAAAGGTTCTTTGTTCATAATATCATAGAGTAGGACAACATAACTGGTATGTGATCTAGTCCTCTTCCTTTCTCTGTGTTCTTCTTTTGGAATGCCATATCTTTCTGCATCTTGAATGAGCTCTCTAGCCCATGCAGGTTTCCTCTTGTGAGATTTCTTCTCACGGGGTGGATCTATAGGTTCTTGCGGATCTTCAACTTCACGATCTACCTGTGGAATTGATTCAGTCATGGTGGTGTCTTGGAATCTGTTTTCCTTTGGTTCTTCATGACCTTCAACAGGTGTCTTCCTTGACTTGATGAAGGTTGAGTTTTCATCAAATGTTACATCCCTGCTGACATCAATCTTCTTGAACCCTGGAATGTATATTCTGTAAGCCTTCGAGCTTTCACTGTACCCCACAAAGATGCCCTTCTTTCCTGAAGGATCTAGCTTTGTCCTATTTTCCTTTGGAACATGTGTAAATACTGGACAACCAAATATTCTGAGATGGCTAACTTCAAGTTTCTTACCAAAGAAGACTTATTCTGGTGTCTTGTTGTCCAATATCTTGTGAGGTGTTATGTTCTGCACATATACAGCTATCCTAGCTGCTTCTGCCCAAAGATGCATAAGTAGATCTTGGTCATGCAGCATTGCCCATGCTGCTTCCATGATTGTTCTATTTTTCCTTTCTGCAACTCCATTATGTTGTGGATTGTAGGGAGTAGTCAACTCCCTCTTAATCCCTGAATCACTACATAGCTTCTTGAAATCACCTAAAGTGAATTCTCTACCATTGTCAGATATGAAGGTCTTGATCTTCTTATCAGTTTGATTTTCCATCATGGCTTTGAATTCCTTGAACTTATCAAACACTTCATCTTTGCTCTTCAAGAAATAAACCCCAAGTCTTCCTAGAGAAATTATCAATGAAAGAGACATAGTATACATACCCACTCAAAGAACTGGATGACATTGGACTGCATACATTGGAGTGGATAATTTCCAAGATTCCTTTAGCTTTTCTTTCACTGCTTGGAAATTCCTTCTTAATGTTCTTTCCTTTTGCACATCCTTTGCAAACACCTTCATGCTTTGTCTTGATTTCAGGAATACACTCTACAACTTTACTTGCAATTGGCAGTGCTCTATAGTGAACATGTGCAAGCCTTCTATGCCAAAGTTCACTTGGCTCCATGGATTCATGTACCATGGCATGTTCAGGTTGTCCCTTCAATTTGTACAATCCTCCTCCTTGCTCTCCAATCACTACTGCATCATCTATAGTTTTACCTTTTGGCCACATTAGGACTTGGCCATCTACAAATGCAACCCTCATGCCTTTTGCATCTAATGCAGATATGGAGAGTAGGTTCTTCTTGAGCCCAGGTACATATAGAACATCTTTCATCTTCAAGGACTTCCCAGAGTCTAGGTTGTAGGAGGCTTCACCACTTCCCTTAATAGGATATTGATAGTCATCCCCAAGTTTCACTTTATGGGGTGACTCATGTTCAGATAGATTTACAAAAGATTCTTTAAACCCAGTCATGTGTTTGGAAGCCCCACTATCAATAAGCCAATCATGTTAAGATTTAATATGCTAAGACAGAAAATAGCAGCATTACATTCCATTTCACAACAATAGCATATACAAGATCACTGAAGAAACAACAAGCACAGCATAAACACAAGAGACACAGATTTATCCTAGGAAACCCTCATGGGGTAAAAAACCCAGTAAAGCTTCCTCAATATAGATGACCAGCAATATACAAAGATGCAAACCCTGAGCATAAGCTCCTCCTTCTCCATAGCAGACCTCTCCTCCACAAGTGCGCCACTCTCAAGTGAGTGAGTGTGTAAAATGAGGAATACACCTCCTCTATTTATACACTACTTTGACTTATCTTTGACACAAGACATGTAGGCTCGTATTTAACCAATGGGTTAAATACCCCACTACAATTGACTGGGCTGACCCCTCTAGGGTGGTCTAATAACCCTTTGACCCACATAACACATACAGGGCCGACCCCCACTAGGGAAGTCTAATAACCCAAGTTACCACATTCCAACGGAGGAATAAACATCTCCGGATATACAATAGGATCTTCACGGAGGAATGAATCATCTCCGGAATAATAAAGTACAAATATAATATTCTTTGAAGTTACAATATCTCAACACTCCCCCTTAATGACAAGGATATTATAACAGCATCTGCACGAGCAAGGAGTCATCAACATCATACATGATACATCTATAAATCATTGGAAGCTTTCTCAACATCATCAGTAACTCAAGCAGTTACTAGAACATCTTCAATACTGGAATATCAACATCTTCAGTACTGAGTCTTCATCTTCTATAGCACTCGAACAACTACAACAACATCAACATCTAGATCCTCATGATCATCAGCATCGTCATCATACGATCATCTCGCTCTACAGTATCTGGATCATCACGATCTATAGTATCTGGATCATCTCGATCTACAGCATCTGGATCATCACGATCTACAGCATCTGGATCATCTCGATCTATAGCATCTGTATCCACACTGATACATCTATCATCAAAACATGTATTCTCACTAATACATTTATCATCAAAACATGTATTCTCACTAATACATTTATCATCAAAAGCATGTATTCTCACTAATACATCTATAATCAAAAACATGTATTCTCACTAATACATCTATCATCAAAAGCATGTATTCTCACTAATACATCTATCATCAAAAGCATGTATTCCCACTAATACATAGCATCATATCCTGCAACACACACGATCATATTACAGGATGATCAATCCTGCTCTCTTTAGGACATAGGTCCATGGATGATACAATCCAGATCAAGTTCCAAGATGATCAATCCTTATCAATTTAAGACAAGTCTCATGTCTAGGGACGATGCAATCCCATCCATACATTTAGGACCATGTCCAAGGATGACTTAATCCTTAACCGTACATTTAGGACCATGTCCAAGGATGACTTAATACTCAACCGTACATTTAGGACCACGTCCAAGGATGACTTAATCCTCAACCGTACATTTAGGACCACGTCCAAGGATGACTCAATCCTCAACCGTACATTTAGGATCTCGTCCAAGGATGACTCAATCCTCAACCGTACATTTAGGACCACGTCCAAGGATGACTCAATCCTCAACCGTACATTTAGGACTACGTCCAAGGATGACTCAATCCTCAACCGTACATTTTGGACCACGTCCAAGGATGACTCAATCCTCAACCGTACATTTAGGATCTCGTCCAAGGATGACTTAATCCTCAACTATACATTTAGGACCACGTCCAACGATGACTCAATCCTCAACCGTACATTTAGGACCACGTCCAAGGATGAATCAATCCTCAACCGTACATTTAGGACCACGTCCAAGGATGACTCAATCCTCAACCGTACATTTAGGACCACGTCCAAGGATGACTCAATCCTCAACCGTACATTTAGGACCACGTCCAAGGATGACTCAATCATCAACCGTACATTTAGGACCACGTCCAAGGATGACTTAATCCTTACCCGTACATTTAGGACCACGTCCAAGGATGACTTAATCCTCACTTGTCCACTAAGGACTTCATTCTCGGAGACAAACGTCTACGGCTCTCTTGAGGATGATGCAATCCTATCATGTCCACCAAGGACTTCATTCTCGAAGACATACGTCTACGGCTCTTTTGAGGATGATACAATCCTATCATGTCCACCAAGGACTTCATTCTCGAAGACATACGTCTACGGCTCTCTTGAGGATGATGCAATCCTATCATGTCCACCAAGGACTTCATTCTTGAAGACATACGTCTACGGCTCTCTTTAGAACATGTGTTCAAGGATGATGCAATCCCCTTGTCACCTTAGACCCTGTTTAAGGACCATCCACCAACCTCTTTGTCGGCATCACCACATCATTGACCTCACTATCGATGTAGGAAATCTCATCATAAGTGATCACATCACTCCCCCTTTTGAGGAGGGTCCTTCTTAACTATCTTAAGTTTGTCTTGGAAAAATTTACTTGAGGTAGAGTTTTGGTTATTACATTGGATCGGTAGAGGTTTGGTTAGTGCAATGGTAACTTGTTACGAATTCAAACATTAACCATATCTTGTATATAGAAATGTCAGATCTCTATGTGCTTTTACTTATCATGGAACACTGGATTCTCTGCCATTTTGGTACAACTCTGTTTGTCACATAGGATCATAGTTGGGTCCATTCTAAATCCATACCGCTTCACAACTAGCAGAGCAAGTAGCCATATATTCTGCTTGTGCTGAGAGCCACACTAGGCTGCTTCCAGCTAAACCACGAGATCATGGTTGATCCCAGACAATAACATCCTCTCGATGTGTTCTTCCTGTCTGATACACTTTCTTCCCAATCAACATCTGTGTAGCCATCTTGAATTCATGATCTCCAAGATAGCATAGATCAAAGTCTATTGTATCCTTTAGATACCTCATCACATGCTTTGCAACTATCAGGTGAACACATCTAGTTTCCACTAGATACTGACTCAAGGTGTTCACAGCAAAGCATATATCTGACCTAGTATTTGTTAGATACATCAATGACCCAATAATTTGTCTGTACAGAGTTATATACCCTAAATCTGATGAGTCATTCACTAACAGCTTCAAGTTGGAATCCATGCGAGTGGTCATTCCAACATATCAAGTCCTTTTAATATTTCTCGGCATACTTTCCCTGGTTGAGAAAGATTCCTTCTAAGTCTTTCCATACTTCCACACCTAGGAAGTAATGCATCAATCTGATATCTTTCATTTTCATTGAATGATCTTCTGCATATCTATCTGTGCCATCTCTCGTTAGATGGGTCTATTGATATGAGCCTCAATATCATTCGAACTCTGTGGTGAGTTCCTTCTTGCATCCATGTCATCTGTGTATAGAAACAATATTCAACCTTGTAGCAAAGGTTGAGATCTTCATCACCCATGGTGATCATTAAGCTCATCAATTGATTATCGATCCTGGGAACCCATACAGAATCTGATTCACACCTCTTCTTTAATTACACCATTAAGAGAATGGTCTTATCTAGCCACTTGGAGCAAACATATCATCATGATTCTCTTCCTCTTTCTAAGAGAATCTTCTAGCCACAAGCCTTCTATAGTGTGTTTGATTTGTAAATCTTTTGTTGAACATCCATCGCTTGTTCAGTGTTCATCATTCATCATGATCTTTCCTACAAATCAAAATTAAGTACATGATTAGTAATACTTCATAATCATCAAATCATATTGACATGATAACCTATTATGCATACAGATACATTGTTATGCACCTATCTTGACCAATACTTTGGCACAACACTTTTCCATATCCTGTATACATACAGTGGCTATCTAGATGCCTTCCATCTCTACCAGAACATACTATCGAGAGTGTGCACAGCTCTCAGCATGTCAGCAAAGAGGTTTCATTCTAGACAAGCAACACTGGAATGTTTGTCCAACTTACCAATCATATGCATATTAGTAGTATACTGTTCAATGCTCTATGAATGTTTACACTCAGCATGATATATTATAGGAATACAAATATGCATACAACCTATTACAGACAATATCATTTACTATTTCAAATAGCAACTCAAATACTTATCTTTTATGTTTGTGTGGTTGCCTCCCGCTTGATCTTCTATATGTCTTTTGAACTTCTATTCATTCTGTACCACTGTGCATGCTCAAGTGTGCACTAGTGTTATCCTCATGATCTCATACACAAACATACATTCATTAGTATATTCTCAGTATTATCAAAACATTCTAATTCTAAATGATCTTGAATATGTATAGTCATGATCATTAGTATTCAGGGTTTCAAGGAAGTCTTCTTTTACTCATGCATATTCTTGTTTGATTATAGTACTCTTCTGTTTAATTAAATCATCAAGGTAAGAGACATAATATGCATAAACCCTTGATTACTAGCATGACCAATCATACCAAGTATACTTATATAAGGGATCCTAACACAAGGTAAGATTCTAACTTGACATAGGAAAACATACCTGGATTAGTATACCTGCTTAGTTATGTCTAACATACCTAAACAATATCTTCTTTGTTCTCTTCAATGATTTAGAGATCCTGTGCTAGAACCTGCATAATATAACAAAGTAATACATACCTTGTAAGTAGAGCAAATATTATGGATGAGTCTTTGTCTTCATGTTGTCATGGTCATGGAACTTGATTTGTCTTTTGTGATGTACCTATATCTTGTTAGCAGACAACATCAACCTCACACAACACCATAATGCATTAGTACAATCATATAGCCCTAATCAATGAATGTCTTCGATAATTCACATGCATTCATACTGTTACTAGGGTGATAAGACAATTCTAACATTAATCAAGATTGTACTAATAAATAATATGAAGACAAACACATTATGAACTTAATCAAGAATCACATTTCAAGACATACCTGAACCTCCTTAAGTCATACCTGTCGAGACTTCTTGTAGTCTTCTTATGTCAGTCCTTAGCCTCAACTCCCCCTGAGACTTGATCTGGAGCTTGATTAGGGTTTGCTAGAGAAACCCTAAAAATTCAATATTTGACTTTCACACTTCTAAATGGATGGAAGGATGTGCCTTACTGAGCTGATCAAACTAGCATACTTCAATTTTGAAATCTCCAAAAATTTGACCCCTCAAAATTGCCTTCGAAACTTCTAGATCTTCTGAACAAGAAGCTGAACTAGGGTTTGATGAAGCCCACCCTTCTGTCCAATCAAAAGGTTCGATCCAAGGCTCTAATCTCTTATTTTTCTGAGGAGCTTCCAACCGTGGTTACAGACTTCAAAAATTCCAACTTTTGTTGAAGTCCTAATTTTCCATCTTTCCAATCAAAATCCCGAACTAGGGTTTGATCAAGCCCAGTCTTTTACCCAACCAAAAAATTCGAACTTGGTCTCTAAATTTTGATTTTCCAGAGTAGCATTCAGCCGTGGATTCCGATTCCAACAATTCTAACTTTCTTCGAAACCCTAGATTCCAGAAGCCATGAATGAAGGTGCTCCAAAAATAATTCTGTTTTGACATAAATATGTACCTGATTGTTTCTGCTGTAACTCCAAAATTTTTACTCCACAGGGTCTGAAAACGTTTTCTGTGGTAGCCTGACCTGTCATCTTTCCATCTCGACAGGTCTGACCTCAATTGGATTTTCTGAGAGAGAGTTATGCCAAATGTCGCAACGTGACCTGTTTTGGGATAATACAAGAGAGCGAAATTGTACGGAGTGCCACGTGTCACTGTTTGAACTTCGGCCTCTGAAAAATTTTCCTGAGATATATCGCCATGTTAGATTTCCATCCTAATAGGTCTGACCTCAATTGGACTCTCTGAGAGAGAGTTATTCCAAGTGTCGCAACGTGACCTGTTTATGGGATAAAACAGGAGAGAGAAATTGTACGGCATTCCACATGTCACTGGTTCACCTTCGGCCTCTAAAAACATTTCCTGAGATATTACAGTCTGTGTACTACTTGTAAATTTTTACGAAATTTCATTTGGAGCTTCATAGCCCAAGTTATGACCTTTTTGCCAAGGTCACCTGATTTTGACTGAGATTTGGAAGAGGCAGAAACCTTAACTTGTACTGATCATAAATTACAAAGTACAACGAATTTGAGGGTTCCGTTTGGACACAAGATACCTGGAGATGTTTTCTACGACCTGTAAAGGTTTTAGATCTTGAACCTTCTCCAAAATGGATTTATGGAGAAAGTTCCACGATGACTGGTTTTTTCTATATAAAACCCTAACCTTCAAATTGTCATAAGTAAAGCAAGTGTCGTAAGTGCCATACATTGCCTTCCTTCAGGTTAGCTCTGATACCATGTTAAGATTTAATATTCTAAGACAGAAAATAGCAGCATTACATTCCATTTCACAACAATAGCATATACAGGATCACTGAAGAAACAACAAGCATAGCATAAACACAAGAGACACAGATTTATCCTGGGAAACCCTCATGGGGTAGAAAACCCAGTAAAGCTTCCTCAATATAGATGACCAGCAATATACAAAGATGCAAACCCTGAGCATAAGCTCCTCCTTCTCCATAGCAGACCTCTCCTCCACAAGTGCGCCACTCTCAAGTGAGTGAGTGTGTAAAATGAGGAATACACCTCCTCTATTTATACACTACTTTGACTTATCTTTGACACAAGACATGTAGGCTCGTATTTAACCAATGGGTTAAATACCCCACTACAATTGACTGGGCCGACCCCTCTAGGGTGGTCTAATAACCCTTTGACCCACATAACACATACAGGGCCGACCCCCACTAGGGAAGTCTAATAACCCAAGTTACCACATTCCAACGGAGGAATAAACATCTCCGGATATACAATAGGATCTTCACGGAGGAATGAATCATCTCTGGAATAATAAAGTACACATATAATATTCTTTGAAGTTACAATATAATATTCTTTAAACCCAGTCATGTGTTTGGAAGCCCCACTATCAATAAGCCAATCATTACATCCATGAGAGATGGTACCTATGACAGCAGAGATTAGAACATATTCATCTTCACTTGATGAAGCATCACTTTCTGCCCTAGCCTTCTTCTTGGGAGGTTCATCATCCTCAGCAGCATGAGCATGAAATCTCTTCTTGTTGTACCTCTTCTTCTTGTTGAGTTTGTTGTTGTTGTCTTTCTTCTTCTTGGGACAATTTGAAGCAAAGTGTCCTATTTCATTACAATCGAAACATCGAACATGAGATAGATCTTTCTTCTTGTGATGAGGGTGAGAATGTTTCTTGTTATGAGATCTCTACCTCTTAAACTTGCTTCCCTTGGTGTGTGCTGTGAGAGCTTGATCTTCATTCCCCATCTTTTCTTCTCGGGCCACAAGCCTTGCTTCTTCTTATGAGCATTCCTCCCATAGTCTATTGAATGAGATCAACTTCCTTCTTGCACAGATTCCTTGGATGAAGGAGTCCCATGACCTAGGTAGGCCATTCAATGTGGTCATGACAACTTCACCATTTTCCACTACTTTATCCACAACTTCAAGATGTTCCTTGATCTGAGAGACCTTAGAAAAATAAGATTGAATGGTCTCTCCATTCTGAAGCTTTACCCCTTTCAATTGGTTCCGCGGAGTCATCTTTTGATTTATGTTCTTCCCTTCAAATAGCTTGGTTAGGGAATCAAACATATCCTTGGGTGTCTATAGAGATGACACATGTGGTATGAGATGGTATTTGATCGAATCAGCAATGATACTATTTTCCTTGACCAAGTTCTTCTTATGTAAGGCCTTAGCCTCTTTTCTCTCTGGGACAGGGACCTCTTCACTTATGTAAGTGTCCAATTCATTTTCTTCTAGGATTAACCCAATCCTATACTTCCATGCTCGGAAGTTATCAGCCCTTCAATTTTATCCTCAAGCTTGGTGTGGTGAGACATCTTAAAGAGTACTTCAAATGGAAATAGAAAATATTTAGGTCTTACCACTTGATTTGCAGAAATCTGGATCTGGTGCTGGATTAGGGTTTGTTAGAGAAACCCTAAAAATTCAAAATGTAAATTTCAATTTTCTGAAAGGTTAGAAAGACTCGCCTTGATGAGCTCATCAACCTGGTATACTCAGAAATTGAAAACTGCAAAGTTTCACCCTTCAGAAATGCTTTTCAATCTCCCAGATTCACTTGGGAGGACCCTGAATTAGCTTTTGAGTTTCCCGAAGCTTCACCCAACCAAAAAGTTTGATTCAAACCTCTAAAATTCTATTTTTCTAAGGAGCTTCTAGTTATGGTCTCAGAATTCAGAAATTCCTATTTTTGTGGAAACCCTAATTTTTAGGGCCAAAAATGAAAGTGCCCAGAATTGAATTCTGATTGGACAGAAAGATGTGCCTTGTTGAGGAGAGTCAAAATACCCTGCTGCCTTTCAATATCTATGGAGAGAAACCCAATAAACAAGAATCCCTAGCTTTTGTAACTGCATAGTGTCTTCTTCTCAGGTAGCTCTGATACCATGTTAATTTTGAGCATCAATTCAATATACTCTAGGATCTTTACTGAGAGAATAACATGTACAGCATATCAAGCATATCAATCACAACAAGCAATCACATGAGACAATAGACACACAGAGTTTCACTGGGGAAAACCATAAAGGTGAAAAACCCCACAACTTCCTCAGAGATAGAAAGAGAAATGATACAACCCAAGTACAAGATATAGTCCTCCTAGCAGCTACTTGTAATATCCCTTTTTCAAATTTTATTAAAATGCCCAATTTTCCACTTTTTTTCCCAATTTCGACCTTTGACTAGTTTTACTGTTTTGACCTCCAAATCAACCCAAATGCTCCCAAATATTCTGTAGGAGTGTATGAATGGTATTTAGACTTGAATATAAGGTTCAGGGATGTTTTATGGCCCTCCAAATACTGCTGCAAACTTGATTTGTATTCTGATCAATATATGTAATTTTGACTAGTAATTTGTGCATCAAATCCCCCTCGAGTAACACTGCAAATGGCCTTCCAAATGCCTCCAAACTCCCACAAATTTATGAACAGAGGTATATAATGTGTTAATTATGTGATTAAGGTCTCATATGCACCATTAATTGATTTTTAATACTGTTCTAACTCTCTCACATTCAATAGCAAAAACCCCCAATTCGACCCTTGGGGAAATGGCATTATTTCACCTCCCAATACAACTAAACTGAGTAAAAATGCTTCAAATGCTCAAGTACAGTACATGAAACTTGTAGAATACATCCATGGAAGTATATTTATCACAAATATATCAGATAATCATCCATCCATTCGAAATAATCAACATTATAGTGTCATACATCAATGCATTGGGGAAATGGACATTGTTTGCTCATTAATCAATAGTTTTGCATACAACCAGTGGATATTTCGACCTGATACTTTATGAATATGAATAACAGAGGATATGAAGCTATTACAATCATAAATATATAATGAGAAACTCTCTCAAGAAGCACAAGTGCTCACCAAAAACGCCCTCCCTCAAGGAGCACGAATATGCCTTCAAAACTGGAAACAGTGGAGAGAAAGTGCTGCACTAAACCAAACCATGAAACTTCCTGTAGCTGCTACCTGCAAATACAAACTCCATTAAAGAACCATGAAATACCTGAGTGGCCTCTCCAAACACCAACTTGGATGGGAATCTTTCACCCTCGAAATTGGCTAAGGAAAGAAACTAGTCATCCACTAGCTCTCTCTTCACAAATGCAATTTTTCTCAAATCATCAAAAGCCATTCTCATACTTGATTTCTACATTTTATAACCAACATTATCCTTCAAGGGGTCGAAATCCTCTCAATAGATTCAATAATTTTCCATTTAGAAAATATTCATCATTTGCCACTTGTCTCCTAGTTCCAACCTTCCATCTTCTCCCAAATTCGAATTTGAGTCTCTTTAGATTCCTCCAACTCCATGAGCGCCTTCTTGAGCCTATTTTTGGGTCTGACATGTCATAATGGTCAGGTGTAAGAAGTCAGGTCTGAATTTTGTCATAAAATGTCATAGATGCTTCATTATTGTTGTCATAAAACTAGGGAATCTAGCCCATGTGTCCACTAGTCTCCAATTTGACTCTTCCTCTCCCATGGAGGTTACTATTCCTTCCCATTTCGACCTAATATGCTCAATTCCATGTGTTATGACTTACCAACTCACCCAAGAGTGTTCACCTTCCCATGAATTCGAATTGGCAAGAGAAAGCTGCCATGTGTCATTGAAAAATCAAGCTAGTGTGGGTCCCACCACCTCCATATGTCTCCAAAACCACTTGCCACCTAGAATTTCTCTTGAATTTATTTATTCATCATATTTATTAAATGATTGAACCCTTCTAATGTCTAAATATCATTTATTAGTTTCCTTATTACCATCCCACATGTGCCCATCCAACCTAGGAAACTAGTAGGATTGATGGGATTGTCTTACTATGCACTTATTTGAATGGGGACATTACAGTCCTCCCCACCCAAGATTGCTTGTCCTCAAGCAATTTCAAATTTGGATGCTGCAAAATCTTCTCCTCTTCCCATGTGGCATCTTCATTTGGTAATTCCTTCCATTGCACTAAATATTCTTTGATGATTCTACTCCTCAACCTTCTTTCCCGTGTCTTCAAAATCTTTTCCGGAACAAGTGTGAGCTGACCTTCATCATCCAAAGGAGGAAGTATTTCTGAAGTGATGATTTTCTGACCAAGAGCTTTCTTAAGACAAGAAACATGAAATATATTGTGGATTTTACTCCCTTCCGGAAGTTCTAGTTCATATGCTACTTCTCCAACCTTCCGCACTACCTTGTATGGCCCATAGTACCTTGGTTTTAATTTTTCTGCTCCATTCTTTTTGAGAGATGTTTGTTTATAGGGCTGCAACCTTAAATATACTAAATCATTGACTTGAAAGGTTCTCTCTTCTCTATGTCTATCAGCATATTGTTTTTGCTGATTTTGAGCAACCTGCAAATTGTCTTTCAAGAGCTTTAAAATTTATTGGCTCTCTTCCACCCAATCTTTAGCCTTTGGGGCTCTACTATCACCAAATATAATGTCAGCATATGTAAGTGCATCATAACCATATAATGCTTTGAAATGAGACATTCCTATTGACATATGATAAGTGGTGTTGTAGCAAAACTCACCCAAGTGTAGCCATTTCGCCCATGCTTTTTGCTGCCCTCCCACATAGTTTCTTAGGTATCCTTCCAACCATTGGTTTACCCTCTCTGTTTGTCCATCAGTTTGTGGATGATAGCTGGTACTTGGAGTCAATTGAGTGCCTACCAATCTAAAAAGTTCTTGCCAAAAAGCACCCATGAATCTACTATCTCTATCACTGACAATGCTCTTGGGGAGCCCATGCAATCTGAAGATTTCTTTGAAAAAAATATCAGCCACTTGTGCAGCACTAAAAGATGATGTAACAGCAAAGAAATGAGCAAATTTTGTCAACCTATCAACTACCACATAGATGCAATCCTTACCTAAGGATTTAGGCAATCCGGTGATGAAATCCATGGAAATACTGTCCCATTTTTGCTCTGGAATGGGCAATGGTTGTAATAGGACGACTGGACATGTAAGTTCTGATTTGTTTTGTTGACATGCTTTACATTCATTCACATACTTCTGAACATCTTCCTTCATCCCCTTCCAAAAAAATCTTTGCTTCAACTGTCTATAAGTTTTGAAGATCCCCGGATGGCCCGCTAGTGGGGAATCATGTGCTTCTTGCAAAATTCGGTACTTGAGCTTGGAGTTATGAACTAAATAAATTCTTCCCTTATAATATATCAGCCCATTCAAAATCCTATAATTATCATCCCCTTTGATTCCATCCAACACATCACAAGCAAATTTGTCTTTGGCATATTCAACTAGTAGCATGTTTTTCCAATCCTTGGCAATATCCATGAGAGAAAAGGAAGGCCTTCTTGACAAAGCATCTGCTACTATATTATTCTTTCCTTTGACATATTCAATATCAAAATCATAAGCTTGAATCTTGCTTACCCACTTTTGTTGCCTTTCATTTAGATCTTTTTGGGTGAGAAAGTGTCTTAGACTATTATGGTCAGTTTTCACCACAAACTTGCTGCCCACCAAGTATTGTCTGAATTTGGCCAATGCATGCATAATGGCCAGCATTTCTTTATCATAGATGGAGTAAATTTTTTCATGAGGCTGCAACTTTCTGCTCTCAAAGGCTATGGGGTGTTGGCCTTGCTTTAGGACAGCCCCTATTCCTCCACCTGAAGCATCACATTCCACAACAAAAGGTTTAGTAAAATCAGGAAGTGCAAGTATGGGACAACTACTCATTACCTCTTTCATTTTTTGGAATGCTTTTTCAGCCTCTTCATCCCACTTGAAAGCATCCTTCTTAGTCAAATCAGTGAGTGGAGAAGTCAACTTGGAGAACCCTTTCACAAATTTTCTGTAGTAGGTGCATATGCCAATAAAGCCTCTCAATTCGGTAATATTTTTTGGTGATGGCCATTCCAAAATAGCCCTGATTTTTTCCATGTGTACCTTCACTCCTTCTTGCCCAATAATGTGCCCAAGATACAGTAGTTCTTTCATCCCAAACTCACATTTTGATAATTTAGCAAATAAGGATTCTTCTTGCAAGATTTTCAACACAATCTCTAACTGTTGCAAATGCTCTTCCCATGTTTTACTGTAAATGAGAATATCATCAAAGAAAACCAAAACAAACCTTCTTAGTTGCTTGCAAAATATCCTATTCATACATGCTTGAAAGGTGGCTGGAGCATTAGTTAACCCAAAAGGCATGACAAGAAATTCAAAGTGGCCAAAATGACATCAAAAAGCGGTCTTTTGCACATCTTCATCTTTCATTCGAATTTGGTGATACCCTGATCTAAGGTCAATTTTTGAGAAGTATTTGGCCCCATGTAGTTCATCCATGAGCTCATTAATCCTAGGAATAGGATACCTATTCTTGATAGTATTTTTGTTCAAGGCTCTAAAATCTATGCACATTCTCAATGTTCCATCTTTTTTCTTCACTAGCACTACTGAAGAAGCATAAGGGCTAGAGCTTGGTCTAATGAGCCCCAACTCTAGGAGTTCTTGGATATCTTTTTCAATCTCATCTCTAAACCTTTTAGGATGTCTATAAGGTGGTATTTGAATGGGTGAAGTAACCTCCTCCAAAACAATACTGTGCTCAACCCCCCTATCTGGTGGCCTACCATGTGGAAGGTCTCTAAAAACCTTTTCATATTTTTGCAAAAGTCTCTCTATCTCCTTTGGGTGTTTGACAATATTTATAGTTGGCTTGGGAGATGTAATATTACATTCAGCAGCCCATTCTATATCCCCATGCCTCAATATAGATCTCATTCTATTGCAAGTCACTACTTGATTTGGATAAGTGTGTTGCCCTCTCACAACTCTTTGTACTCCTTTTGAATCTTGGAATTTCATTTCGGGAATTTGATAATTTACTGTATGCTCTCCTATTGAATACAACCATTGCACTCCCAAAATGACATTAGTATCAGCAACATCAACCACATAAAAACTATCAACAAAAGTATAGTTACCTATGGTGACTTGCAGCTTTGGAACCCATGTTTTGCATTGCATTGTGTTGTGACCGGGAATGACAACTGTGAATCCATCAAATGGTTCAATATGTATCTTTCTTTTCTCTACCATATCTGCATCAATGAAGTTATGAGTGGCTCCTCCATCTACCAAACTGAATTTCTTTGTCCTTGTACCACACCTTTGCATCGGATAGTATGATAGCGAGGTACTGCTGAAAGCACTGCCATTCTTGCTTTGTCCGGTGAAGGCTGATTTTCTTCTTGTCTTTCCTCTTCTACTGCTGTCTCATATGTCTCTTATTGATCTGAAATATTTCCATCTTCATCCATGCCCCCATCATACCCCTCATTATCAGAAAATACTTCTATGTATTGAGCCTTTCCTTTGGTACATTTGTGCCCCGGTGTCCATGGTTGGAAGCATGTGAAGCATAGTTTCTTTTTTCTAAGTTCATCCCTGTTTAGTCCCTCTTTTTTATTCCTCTCAAATGACTCTCTTTGCCAAGGTTTCTTATCATATCCATCCCTTTGCCAAGGTTTCTTTTCAAATTTATAGCTAGGCTTAGGAGGAAATCTCGTTCTAGGAAGCACATTCTGGAGATCCCTAGTCAAGCTCATTGCATCTTTTAATGTAGTTGGCTTGTGGGCTTTGACCAAACCTCTTAAGGGTTCATCCAAACCTTCAGTGAACAGCAATACTAATCTTCCCATAGATACATCAGCCACCTTGACTGATAATTTTTGAAAGTCCAACATATATTCGGTAGGGGACCCAGTTTGCTTCAATTGAGCTAGTTCTTTGAAAGGCAATTCTGGATCTTTTTGTTCAAATCTTTCTAGTACCCTGTCAACAAATTCTCCATATGTTTTAACGTGATTATGACCCAAGGTTTTCAGCCCATGAAACCACCATTCATTGGAATCTCCTTCCAAATGCAAAATGGCCATTTTTAATGCATCCTCTTCCAACATAGGATTCAGCTGAAAATATACATCCAATTTTTGCACCCAAGTGTTAGCAGAATTTTGAGAAGAACCATCAAAAGTAGGAAGTGACATTTTTCCAACAGCACTATTCAATTCTTTTTTTTGGAATGGACTCCTATTGTCTCCCTTCATTTTAATCTTTTGCATAGCATCAATGTAGTCACTGAGTGGTACACCTCTTTTACACTCTTCATTCAAATCATTCCAATCATTTACTAGTTTCTTGTAATCTAATTCAAGATTGGGCTCTTCTTTGGGTGTGAGAAATTTAGGTGCAGTATGCCTTTGTGTGCTTTGAAATTCATCAAGTCTATTATGAGGTCCTGTACTTGAGAAAATATGCTCATTCCCTTTCATCTTTTCCCCCCTGAGTGTGAACCACTATTATCTCCTATCATCCCTTTGCCTGAAAGTTGGCTACCCAACAATTCGAAACCTTTCATCATTTGTTTATTCATATCTAGCATAACCATGGTAATTCCTTCAAAACATGGTTTTAAGGCTTCAATAAATTCCTCCTTATGTCTTAATTTTTCCTCCTCCTCTCTACCCATTGTTTTAGAAAAAAACTCTTTTTCTGCTACTATCTCTTCTTCAACCAAAACTTCTTCAACTACTGATTCAAAGGGTGGTGTTTTATTTGTTTGGCTTCTTGTTAATACCATCAGGTGCCAAGAACATGCTCTGATACCACTTGTAATATCCCTTTTTCAAATTTTATTAAAATGCCCAATTTTCCACTTTTTTTCCCAATTTCGACCTTTGACTAGTTTTACTGTTTTGATCTCCACATCAACCCAAATGCTCCCAAATCTTCTGTAGGAGTGTATGAATGGTATTTATACTTGAATATAAGGTTCAGGGATGTTTTATGGCCCTCCAAATACTGCTGCAAACTTGATTTGTATTCTGATCAATATATGTAATTTTGACTAGTAATTTGTGCATCAAATCCCCCTCGGGTAACACTGCAAATGGCCTTCCAAATGCCTCCAAACTCCCACAAATTTATGAACAGAGGTATATAATGTTTTAAGTATGTGATTAAGGTCTAATATGCACCATTAATTGATTTTTAATACTGTTCTAACTCTCTCACATTCAACAGCAAAAACCCCCAATTCGACCCTTGGGGAAATGGCACTATTTCACCTCCCAATACAACTAAATTGAGTAAAAATGCTTCAAATGCTCAAGTACAGTACATGAAACTTGTAGAATACATCCATGGCAGTATATTTATCACAAATATATCAGAGAATCATCCATCCATTTGAAATAATCAACATTATAGTGTCATACATCAATGCATTGGGGAAATGGACATTGTTTGCTCATTAATCAATAGTTTTGCATACAACCAGTGGGTATTTCGACCTGAGACTTTCTGAATATGAATAACAGAGGATATTAAGATATTACAATCATAAATATATAATTAGAAACTCTCTCAAGAAGCACAAGTGCTCACCAAAAACACCCTCCCTCAAGGAGCACGAATATGCCTTCAAAACTGGAAACGGTGGAGAGAAAGTGATGCACTAAACCAAACCATGAAACTTCCTGTAGCTGATACCTGCAAATACAAACTCCATTAAAGAACCATGAAAGACCTGAGTGGCCTCTCCAAACACCAACTTGGATGGGAATCTTTCACCCTCGAAATTGGCTAAGGCAAGAAACTAGTCATCCACTAGCTCTCTCTTCACAAATGCAATTTTTCTCAAATCATCAAAAGCCATTCTCATACTTGATTTCTACATTTTATAACCAACATTAGCCTTCAAGGGGTCGAAATCCTCTCAATAGATTCAATAATTTTCCATTTAGAAAATATTCATCATTTGCCACTTGTCTCCTAGTTCCAACCTTCCATCTTCTCCCAAATTCGAATTTGAGTCTCTTTAGATTCCTCCAACTCCATGAGCGCCTTCTTGAGCCTATTTTTGGGGCTGACATGTCATAATGGTCAGGTGTAAGAATTCAGGTCTGAATTTTGTCATAAAATGTCATAGATGCTTCATTATTGTTGTCATAAAACTAGGGAATCTAGCCCATGTGTCCACTAGTCTCCAATTTGACTCTTCCTCTCCCATGGAGGTTACTATTCCTTCCCATTTCGACCTAATATGCTCAATGCCATGTGTTATGACTTACCAACTCACCCAAGAGTGTTCACCTTCCCATGAATTCGAATTGGCAAGAGAGAGCTGCCATGTGTCATTGAAAAATCAAGCTAGTGTGGGTCCCACCACCTCCATATGTCTCCAAAACCACTTGCCACCTAGAATTTCTCTTGAATTTATTTATTCATCATATTTATTAAATGCTTGAACCCTTCTAATGTCTAAATATCATTTATTAGTTTCCTTATTACCATCCCACATGTGCCCATCCAACCTAGGAAACTAGTAGGATTGATGGGATTGTCTTACTATGCACTTATTTGAATGGGGACATTACACTACTCCTCCTTCCTCACTTGTGTACCACTTTCTGATTAGTGTAGAAGTGAATAATGAAGTGATCAAATAGAGTGCCTCCCGCACTCTATTTATACATGACATGACCTGCCTAATAAACTAGCAGGGATGACTTGTCTAACTCAGTCTAATAACCCATGGTAATACTAATCAGGGCCGACCCCACACTTGTTGGTCTAATAACCCATCACATGCAAGTTGCGACACTTGTCAATACAAATGACTACACTTCCGTATAGAGGAATAATAACATCTCTATAAGAGTACAATATACATGGGTGAAATAAATTCCGAAGTTACAATTACATCAACAAATAGATGCAAATGCTTTGGAGAAATGGTTAAATCATTTAGAAGGTTTTACTCTATTCAAAAAATTTCGGACAATGAAAATATTACCTTTGCAGTCCTTAAGTCCTTCTCCCATATCAAATATTTGAGGGTTGGTTCCTAGGAGAGACATGCTAGAGACAAGCTAGAGATGCATCTACACCATACATGGCATACGCCACTTATACGACACTTCATGATTCCCTAAAGGAGGAATTCTACCCTATTGAAAAGTATGAAGATCAACACACGAGATGGACAACTTTGTGCCAGGGGAGGGACTAGATGGTGTTGGAGTTCACCAAGATCTTCCATACCTTATGCTTAAAGATGGGTATCCGAGGCTCTAAATGACACCTGGTCATTAAGTACCAAAATATCCTACAAAGGTACATCCAAATAGATATCTATTTCCTATACATCTCCTCACTAGGATCCACTTACTGATATGTTGTTGAGTTTGAGTAAAAATTTAAGTAGAAGAATAAGTGAGAGTATGGGTTTGAAAATCAATCAGAACAAAAGCATAATAAATTGTCCATACCTCATAGAACAAATTATATAACAAGGATATCCAACCTTAGTACAATCATTCCAAGCCACATGCAAACAAGAGTAACAATAAATCAAAGGACATTAGAAAGTGGTGTGAGTTCCACAAAATACCCTAGCACAACTTTGATGAATGTTGCTTGAAGTAGTAATTGTTGGTCAAGTTGAAAAACATATATTTGGAACCTAACTTAGACTTTGTCTTAGAAACAGATAAGAGAAATCGAATCCTTGATGTAGAATGTAGTGCTACCATTGATGCAATTGCAAATATCCTACCAAAAGAGTTTGAGGATTTTGATGAAGATGGTAATCTCTTCCATTCAAAGATGTGGGTAAATGGGACTCAACTACATTCCATTGTTGACAATGGTAGCTAGAAAAACTTGATCTCGGGAAAAGTCATCAGGTGACTACCATTATCGACAACACTACACCCTAGCCATACACCATTAGATAGTTAAAATAGGGATAAGATATCCATGCCAACCAACAATGTCACCTATCCTATGACATCAAACCCTTCAGATATGAGGTATTCTACGATGTTTAATAACTTGAAGTTTGTGATGTTATTTTAGGAAAACCCTATATGTGGAAACATCAAGATGTTTATGATTCTAGGCCTCATAATGTCATTGTTAATTTGTGGGTTCATCTCTATAGGATACTGGAGGTAGTTCCAACTATTGTAGCTTCTTTGATGTCAAAAAAAAATGCAAAAAAATGATCTCTCAAATTGAAAATTTTATCCTCTTCATGATTCACTCGGAAGGTAAATCAAAGATCACTTTAACTACCACAACCTCTACATGGGGTCCCTCTACATAACATAAGCAGGTGGAAAATATAATGGAAGAATAGAAAGATATATTTTCTTCAGTTATAAGGATTCACCTACATTTCTAGGTCAAGCATTCAATTGATTTGATACCTAAAGATCTTCTTCCTAATAGCCCAATATAATTATACTCTCTTCTCTAGAATGAATAAATCAAACATTAGACTTAGGATCTCATCCAAAAGGGTCACATTCAACCAAGTAGCTCCTCACCTTGTGGGATCTCAATTGTTTTGGTGCAAAAGAAGGATGGGACATGGAGACTCTGTATTGATTAGATGGATTTGAAAAAAATCATAGTTAATATCTCATACCAAATCCCTTAGATTGATGATATTCTTCATAATCTAAAAGGTTCCAAGTTTCTCAATAAGATTGATCTTAAATTTGGCTATCCCCAAGTACCCATTAAACAAATTTATGTTTGAATGAAAACCATCAATCCCAAAGGAATTTTTGAGTGGTTGGCCATGCCTTTTGGCTTAACTAATCTCCAACAATGTTCATGAGTATGATTGATACTATATCATTTCCATTCACCAAGCCTTTTGTGGTTGTATATTTGGATGTCTCCTCATATTCGGTAAAAATTGGATGATATCAATGTAGTCCTCACTCAATATAAACATACGATGGCCCATCACAAGGAGACACTTTGTAATGTAGTTCTTAGGTACACCGCATATGATAAGGATATGTACTCCATTGTGAAAGCTTTTCGCCAATGGAAACATTGCATCTAGGGAAGTAGGCGATCATCCAATCCAATCGAAATCCCTTACAATTCATGTAGATGCAAGAAAAGTTACATAACGGCCGCCATCAAAAGTGGTCCACATAACTACAACAGTTCTGTTGAAATTTGGTTGAGCTTTGATATTTAGTTCTTTTAGATACAGAGACTTGAAGCAATGAGACAATTCAATCCATGAATTCATACAACCATAACACAAGATATACCCTAGGGAAAATCCTCAAAATTATGAGAACAAAAACCCCAACAATTCTTCTCAGTATAATATAATGGATAGCAGAGAATGCTTTCTTTTACAAGATAGAAGATTGATTTTGGAAGATAAGAGATCACCAAAATTCTTGGTGAATATACATAATCAATGGAGAAGAGAGATCAATCGGATGTGTGCCCAACACAACAATAACAAGCATGAACACTACCCTGCACAAAGATAAGCGCCTTGCCTTTAATGGAGAAGAGAATTCGCTTCACACTGGATTCAACAATCCTGTATATTATATTTATACATTGTTCTCTTCTATTTTTAACTTCTAACTTGAGGATAAACTCACCATCAAACTGGATGTATTAATCTTGCATGGAGTGGTGCGCCCCACTTCTCATGTAGTGCTTCATCTCATTGAGTTGTCACTTAGGATGAACTCACCTCTTAACTGAAAGCTTTCTGTTAAATTTTGAGCATTAATTCACAATACTCTTCGATTTTTACTAAGAGAATAACATATACAGTATATCAATTCATAAAAATCACAATAAGCATGACAAGCATCACAAGAATCAAAAGCATGAGAGACAAGAGACATAGAGTTTCCGTGGGGAAAACCCTAAGGTGAAAAACCCCATAACTTCCTCAGAGATAGAGAGAGCAATGGCTCAACCAAAGTACAACCAAAATACACTGAGATAGTCTCCTAGTAGCAGATGATCCTCCTCCTCACTAGTGCGCCACTTTCTGAGTGAGAGAAGTGTGACTTTCTGAATGATCCAAATAGAGATCACCCGATCTCTATTTATACTTAACATGTTTTCCTAGTTACACTATGGGGCCGACTTGTCTATCTAGATACATCTACAATATAATATATATTTCAGGGCCAACCCCAACATGGTGGTCTAATAACCCATCGGCAAGTACACACACTTGCAACACTTGTCAATCCACATGACGACACTTCCTTATAGAGGAATAACACATCTCTAATAAGGGTACAATAAATATATATGAAATACATAGATGAAATACATTCTGAAGTTACATATACATCAACACTCCCTCTTAACTAGGAAGGTATTTCTCGACACAGATCTGCTAGAAAAGTCTTCCTCTCGGGATCATCGTCATCGATGCATTGTCATCATCATCGTCACTGCTGCTGCTATCTCAACCAATCTCTGACTCCACTCATCATAGGAAGTTCTACAGAGCCAGTCCTTTTTCATACTGGATGTAGGCCCACAACCTGCAGGTCTTCGTCATCACTGGCCATACTGTGGAATCCTCAGGACTTATTATGTGCGTCACAAAACCTCGAAAGAGCATCCAAAGCAAATATATGGTCTCGTGTTCGTCAAGCACATCAAGGACCCAATCATCTGACGATACATAGAGACATCAACCAGCTCAGATGAAGCATCACATAGAAGCTTCAGATTCGATGCCATAGGTGTGGCCATGGCCTTGCAATCCATCATCCCGAATCTCTTCGGGATATCTATTATGTACTTCCCTTGACCAAGGAAGATCCCACCTGCACTCTTCCACACCTTCATACCTAGGAAATAATGCATCATTCCCAAATATTTCATATCGAACTCGGCAGCAAGCTTCCTCTTAGTATCTGCAATCAATCTATCATCTCCTATTACAAATAAGTCATCCACATATAGGAGTAGAATCACAGGATTCCCTTCCTCAACCTTGTAGTAAAGGTTGGAATCCGCTTTACTCTTGGTAAAGCCCAAACTAGATAGGAAACTGTCCATCCTACCATACCAAGTTCTGGGAGCTTGTTTCAAGCCATACAAGGCTTTCTTCAATCTGCACACATATGACTCTCTGTCATGTATTTCGAAACCGAGTGGCTGCTCCACATATACTTCCTCTTCAACTACACCATTAAAAAAATCAGTCTTGACATCCATCTGGTGTATTTTCCATTTCATCGCTGCAGCCAGGGAAAGTATTGTTCTGATGGAAGTATACCTGGCTACAGGTGCAAAAGTTTCTTCATAATCTATTCCCTCTTTTTGAGAGAAGCCACGAGCTACAAATATTTCCTTGTATTTCTCTACACTGCCATCTATAGCATGCATGATTTTGTAGATCCATTTGGAAGTCACAACAGACTTCTCTTTAGGTCTTGGGACAACATCCCAAACATCATTCTTCATTATTGATTGGTATTCCTCAACCATGGCATCCTTCCATTCTTTCTTTTCCGCTGCTTCTTCATAACTGGAAGGTTCTTTATTCATGATGTCACAGAGCAAAGCAACATAGCTGGTATGTGATCTGGTTCTCTTCTTTGCTCTGTGTTCTTCTTCTGGAATGCCAAATCTTTCTGCATCTTGAATGAGCTCTCTAGCCCATGCAGGTTTCCTCTTGTGAGAGTTATCCTCACGGGGTGGATCTATAGGTTCTTGTGGATCTTCAAACTCACGAACAACTTTTGGAACTGCTTCAGTCATGGTAGTGTCTTGAAATCTAGTTTCCTTAGGTTCTTCATAAACTTCGATAGGTGCCTTCCTTGATTTGATGAATGTTGAGTTTTCATCAAATGGTACATCCCTGCTGACATCAATCTTCTTGAACCCTGGAAAGTATATTTTGTAAGCCTTTGAGCTTTCACTGTAACCCACAAAGATACCCTTTTTTCCTGAAGGATCTAGTTTGGTCCTCTTTTCCTTTGGGACATGAGTGTATACTGGACAACCAAATATTCTGAGATGGCTGACTTCAGGTTTCTTACTAGAAAAGACCTCTTATGGTGTCTTGTTCTCCAATATCTTGTGGGGTGTTCTGTTCTGCACATATACAGTTGTTCTAGCTGCTTATGCCCATAGATGCATAGGTAGATCTTGGTCATGCAGCATTGCCCTTGCTGCTTCCATGATTGTTCTGTTCTTCCTTTCTACAACTCCATTCTGTTGAGGATTATAAGGAGCAGTCAACTCCCTCTTAATCCCTGAATCACTACAAATCTTCTTGAAGTCACCTGAGGTGAATTCTCCACCATTGTCGGATCTGAATGTTTTGATCTTCTTGTCAGTTTGATTCTCCATCAAGGTTTTGAATTCCTTGAACTTATCAAACACCTCATCTTTGTTCTTCAAGAATTATACCCAAGTCTTCCTGGAGAAGTCATCAATAAACGAGACATAGTAAACATACCCACTTCGAGAACGGGATGACATAGGACCACATACATCTGAGTGGATAATTTCCAGGATATCTTTTGCCTTGCTTTCACTGCTTAGGAAAGCCTTCTTAATGTTCTTACCTTTTGCACATCCTTTGCAAACACCTTCATGTTTAGTCTTAATTTCAGGAAGACCCTCTACATCCTTGCTTGCAATTGGAAGTGTCCTATAATGCATATGAGCAAGTCTTCTATGCCAAAGTTCACTTGGCTCCATCGAGTCATGTACCATGGCATGTTCAGGTTGACCCTTCAATTTATACAATCCTCCCTCTTGCTCTCCAATCACTACTGCATCATTGATTGTTTTACCCTTTGGCCACATTAGGACTTGGCCATCTACAAATGCAACCCTTATGCCTTTTGCATCCAATGCAGAGATGGAGAGTAAGTTCTTCTTGAGCCCAAGTACATACAGGACTTCTTTCATCTTCAAAGATTTTCCAGAATCTAGGTTGTAGGAGGCTTCACCACTTCCTTTGATTGGGTATTGATAATCATCCCCAAGTTTCACCTTATGGGGTGATTCATGTTCAGATAGATTCACAAAAGATTCCTTAAACCCAGTCATGTGTTTGGAAGCCCCACTATCAATCAACCAATCATTACAACCATGGGATATAGTACCTGTGAGAGCAGAGATTAGAACATACTCTTCTTCACTTGATGAGTCATCATCACTATCATCACTTTCTTCCCTAGCCTTCTTCTTTGGAGGTTCATCATCCTTAGCAGCATGAGCATGGAACTTTCTCTTGCTGCCCTTCTTCTTCTTGTTGGAGTTGTTGTTATTATCCCTTTTGTTCTTGGGACAATCTGAGGCAAAGTGACCCTTCTCATTGCATGGGAAGCATCTTAGATTCTTCTTATTCTTTTGATAGGATCTCTTGTAGAGAGAGTGCTCATTCTTGGACTTGCTTCTTTTGGTGTGAGCTGTGAGAGCTTGATCTTCACCTCCCACCTTTTCCTCACGAGCTACAAGTCTAGCTTCTTCTTGAGAACATTCTCCCGTAATCTGTTGAAGGAGATCAACTTCTTCCTTGCACAAATTCCTTGAATAAAGGAATCCCATGACCTGGGTAGGCCATTCAGAGTGGTCATGAAAACTTCACCATTCTCCACCATTTCATCTATCGCTTCCAATTATTCCTTAATCTGGGAGACCCTAGAAAAATAAGAGTGAATGGTTTCTCCATTCTGAAACTTTACTCCTTTAAATTGGTTCCACAGGGTCATCTTCCGATTTATGTTCTTCCCTTCAAATAGCTTGGTCAAAGAGTCAAACATCTCCTTGGGTGTATTTAGAGAAGACACATGGGATATGAGATGGTCTTTGATAGAATCAGCAATGATTCTCTTTGCATTGACCAATTTCTTCTTATGCAATACTTTAGCCTCTTCATCCTCTGGGATAGGGATGTCTTCTTTTATATATGAGTCCAACTCATTCTCTTCTAGGATTAACCCAATCCTATACTTCCAAGCTCGGAAGTTATCAGCCCTTTCAAGCTTATCCTCAAGCTTGGTGTGGTGAGACATCTTAAAGAGTACTTCAAATGGAAATAGAAAAGATTTAGGTCTTACCACTTGAATTGCTGAAAACTGGATTTGGTCCCGAATTAGGGTTTGTTGGAAAAACCCTAAAAATTCAAAATCTGAATTTCAACTTTCTGAAAGGATAGAAAGATGCGCCTTGATGAGCTGATCAGCCTGGTGTATTCATAATTTGAGATCAGCAAAGCTTTACCCTTCATATTTGCCTTTTTGTCCTCCCGGGTTCACTGGAGAGAGCCCTGAATTAGGGTTTGAGTTTCCTGGAGATCTACCTAGCCAAAAATCTCGATCCAAAACTTCGATTTTTGCAAGGAGCTTCCAACTATGTCTTCAGATTCCAGGAATTCCTATTTTTGTGGAAACCCTAATTTTTAGGGCCAAATCTGAAAATGCCCAGAATTGAATTCTGATTGGACAGATAGATTCTCCTTGATGATTAGATTCAATCTACTGTACTGCTTTTCCAAAATCTATGGAGAGAAACCCAATAAATAAGAAACTCAAGTTTCCATCACTGCAAAATGTATTCTTCTCAAGTTAGCTCTGATACCATGTTAAATTGTGAGCATTAATTCACAATACTCTTGGATTTTTACTGAGAGAATAACATATACAGTATATCAATGCATAAAAATCACAATAAGCATGACAAGCATCACAAGAATCAAAAGCATGAGAAATAAGAGACACAGTGTTTCTGTGGGGAAAACCCTAAGGTGAAAAACCCCATAACTTCCTCAGAGATAGAGAGAGCAATGGCTCAACCAAAGTACAACCAAAATACACTGAGATAGTCTCCTAGTAGCAGATGATCCTCCTACTCACTAGTGCACCACTTTCTGAGTGAGAGAAGTGTGACTTTTCGAATGATCCAAATAGAGATCTCTTGATCTCTATTTATACTTAACTTGTTTGCTTAGTTACACTATGGGGCCGACTTGTCTATCTAGATACATCTACAATATAATATATATTTCAGGGCCGACCCCACACATGGTGGTCTAATAACCCATCGGCAAGTACACACACTTGCGACACTTTTCAATCCACATGACGACACTTCCTTATAGAGGAATAACACATCTCTAATAAGGGTACAATAAATATATATGAAATACATTCTGAAGTTACATATACATCAACACTTTCCCACTTAGTTAGGTGGATAACTTAAGTGTCAACATGCAAGTTTCAAAACTCATGTGTCATATTTTAGTTTAACATATGTGTCGTCATGCAATAACACTTAGTTAACTAGATCTTCTCTTTAACTGAAGTGTCGTCTTTTAGTTTAACTAAAGTGTAAATACTTTAGTTAACTAGTCCCTTTTATTTAACACTTAGTTAACTAAAATCATGCCGATTGATTTACTTGAAGTGACAGCTGTGAGTTATTTAGTTAACTGAGACATATCTTTAACTGATGCTTTAACTGAATCTTTAATAATTCGATTTCTCTTTAATTAGCTTAAGTGTCTGCATGGGAAATTTTGAATTCTCTTGATCTCTATGCTTTATATTTTATTTATTTATATCTTACTGCATGATCAATGTGTGCTAACTTTAAATATTCATCACATTACATTATACTAAGAAGAATTATCGGATGCTGTGATCATATTATATTATTCCAGACCAAATGATCAAATTCTAAAGTAATTCACTTTAGAGATGATCAATATCTAAAGGAGACTTAATAGCAATATGGTGATCATGGTTAATAATATATCACACAACATTTGTGATGCACCTGCAACAATTAATTAATACGAATATGCAAAATAGCAGAAATGACAGAACTCAGAATCATTTTTATATTGATCACAGGCCACTTCAAGGGGGCAACCTCCCATGAGCAAGATCAGTACAAATAATTTCACGGTGCCTTCATAGGTCTCAACACACACTTATATACTAATTCTAGGAGCCAATACTATGGGTCAAAACCATGGGCCGTTACAAACTATGGATCAACAATACTACGGGCGACTTACAAAGCATATGCGCCAACAACAATAACACAAACTATTGATCAACAAATACTACGGGACGACTTACAAAGCATATGCGTCCAACAACAACATACTAACAAAGTAAGGACATGGGTTCCTAACATCCCCTCCCCCTTAAAAAAAAGCTTTGTCCTCAAATCTTTAGATGCGGAAATTGCTGTTGAATCTGAAGGAGTGGTTCCCATGTAGCATCCTCTGGTTGCATGCCGTGCCACTGAATTAAGACCTCTGTGATAGAGCAAGAGCGAAGCTGACGCATGCACCGATTGAGGATGGCCTCTGGCTCCAAAAGGATGGATCCTTCATTATCCAGTTCGAGTAAGTTCGTTTGTCCACTGATGTTGGTGCCAAGAACTTTCTTCAGACAAGAGACATGAAAGACTGGATGAATGCGGGAAGAAGGAGGAAGTTCCAATTTATAAGCAACAGACCCAATCTTCTGAAGAATCTGATATGGCCCATAGAACTTTGGAGTGAGCTTATGATGCCCTTTGAGTTTCAAGGAGGATTGTTTGTACAGCTGGAGATGAAGAAAAACCATATCGCCGACTTGAAAAGTGCGCTCAGAACAGTGTTGATCAGCTTGTTGCTTCATGCGATTTCTTTCCATGTGAAGATTGTCCCGCAAAATGCGAAGAATCTAATCGCGGATTTGAAGGACCGTGTCAACTTCCTGAACTGGTGAACTGGTGGGGGTGTATGGAAGAAGAGTTGGAGGTGCTTGACCATAGACTGCTTCATATGGGGTCATTTTAGAGGCGGTGTGGTAAGAGGTATTGTACCACCATTCAGCGAGAGGAAGCCACTTTGCCCACTAATGTTGTTGTTCCGAGGTGAAGCAACGAAGATAAGTTTCCAAGCATTTATTGATAATTTCAGTCTGACCATCTGTTTGTGGGTGATACCCTAAACTCATCTTCAGTTTGGTTCCAGTGTGGCGAAATAGTTCTGTCCAAAAATGACTGGTGAAAGTCGCATCATGATCCGAAACAATGGAAGAAGGGATGCCATGAAGACGAAAGAGGAGGCTGTATAGGGATGGCTGAGAGCACAAAAATGACTATATTTGGAGAGGCGATCAACCACAATGAGAATCATTGTCTTCCCACCAGATTTAGGGAGCCCTTCAATGAAATCCATAGAAATATTTGTCCAAATCCATGTAGGTATGGGAAAGGGTTCAATCAATCCTAGAAGGAGTGTTGTTTAACCCTTATTGCGCTGGCAGGTATCACATTCGGCCACCATCTATTGAATTGTCCTTTTCATGCCCTGCCAAAAGAAGTTACGCCGTGCTCATTCATACGTTTTGAGGAACCCAGAGTGCCCTGCCGATGGAGAAGCATGGAGTTCATAGAAGACAGCCTGTTGAAGATCTGTGCTCTGGGGAAGCACCAAACAACCCTTGTATCACAGAGAAGCACCATCCCAAGAGTAATGTGGTACAGCAGAAGGGTTGTTGGTCAAGCGTTGGATGATTTGAGATAAGGAAGAGTCATTGACATAACCCTATTGAACAGATTGCAACCAATTTGGAACATGCATAGAAATAGCTGAAAGAGAACCTTGGGCATCAAATGTGCGAGAAAGAGCATCTGCCACAATATTGTCTTTACGCTTCTTGTAAGTGATCTCATAGTCATAACCCATGAGTTTGCTAACCCATTTCTGTTGTGCCGGGGAGGAGACACGCTGGTCCAAGAAATATTTCAGACTCTGGTGATCAGTCTTGATGCAGAAATGATTCCCTAATAGGTATGGGCGCCACTTCTGTACTGCATGCAAAATAGCCATCATTTCCTTCTCATAGGTAGAGGCAGCTAAATTCTTACCTGAAAGGGCTTTGCTGGTGAACGCAATGGGGTGTTCATCTTGAAGGAGAACAGCACCAAGTCCATTGCCACAAGCATCACTCTCAATAGTGAAGGGCTTGGAAAAATCAGGCATAGCTAGCACAGGTGTAGTACACATAGCTTGTTTTAGTTTGTCAAATGCACACTGAGTAGCAGGTGTCCATGTAACAGCATGCACACTGAGTTAATGGAGCTGCAATCTTCCCATAATCCTTGACAAACTTGCGGTAGTAGCCAGTCAACCCCAAAAAATCACGAACGCTCTTGAGTGTCTGAGGATGCGGCCAATTGTTCATGGCATCGATTTTGCCAGGATCCACGCGAACCCCTTGTGTTGAGATAATGTGCCTGAGATACTCAACTTCCTTCTGTCCAAAAACACATTTAGACTGCTTGGCATGGAGATGATGGTCAAAGAAAAGTTGCATGACAAGATCCAGATGTTGGAGATGTTCATCCCATGTTTTACTGTAGATGAGGATATCATCAAAGAATACCAAAATTAATTTCCGCAAGTAGGGTCGAAATATTTTATTCATTAAGGCCTGAAATGTGGAAGGAGAATTAGTGAGGCCAAAGGGCATGACCAAAAACTCATAATGGCAATCATGTGTGCGGAAAGCTGTTTTAGGGATATCATCCTCATGAACCCGAATTTGATGATACCCAGAACGAAGATCCAACTTGGAGAAAAAGTGAGCCCCATGAAGCTCATCAAGAAGCTCATCAACAATAGGAATTGGAAACTTATCCTTGATGGTGAGGTGATTAAGTGCTCGGAAGTCAATGCAGAGGCGCCATGACCCATCTTTTTTGCAAACAAGAATAACTGGAGAAGAAAAGGAACTAGTGCTTGGGCGAATAATACCTTGCTTTAATAAGTCTTGAACGAGCATTTCAATCTCCATTTTTTGGTGAAATGGGTAGCGATAGGGCCTGATGTTGGGAGGAGCGCTGCCAGGAAGGAGCTGAATACGATGGGATTCTGTCCTGGAAGGTGGCAATCTCACTAGTTCAACAAAGACACTTGTATATCGATCCAGAATTTGTTGTAGATCCAAAGGAGTAGTGGAGACCGCTGATGGTTGCATCTGAATGGAATGGATATGAGCGATGACAGCATGTGAATTCTTCTTGAGGAGTTTTTCCATGCGATGTGAACTGATGATGCTGAGAGAACCTAGTTGTAATCCTGTCAATGTGTGTTTTTGTCCATTGAGGGAAAACTACATCCAAAGTTCAACAAAATCCCATAAGATAGGGCCAAGTGTGCGTAGCCATTGAGCGCCCAAAACCACATCACATCCGCCTAAGGGAAAGGAAAACATGTCAGAGCGCAAGGTATAATCTTCCATAGAGATACGCACATTTCGACACTTCCCTTTGCAAGGTAAGGTGCCCCCATTGGAAACCATGACTTCAAAGTTGGAGCAAGGATGGATAAAACAATCAGCTTGTTTGGCGATCCGAGGGTCAATGAAATTATGAGTGCTACCAGAATCAATGAGTATTGTAAGAGGAAGCTTCTTGAAGTAACCCCTAACCCGCATTGTTTGGGGGGTGGTGATTCCAGCTAAAACATGGAGAGATATCTCTGGCTGGTCATCCTGAGACGGAGGGTCAATAGGTGGTTCCTGAATGTCGACCGGAGCATCCAGTGTTTTTGGATCTTCGTCACCAATTTCAGAGGCAGGCGGAGACTCCACATCCAAGAGATAGAGCTTTTGCTGACAACATATATGTCCTCGAGTGAATTTCTGATCACAATTATAGCAAAGCCCCTTTTCTCTGCGTGCTTGCATCTCTATTTCAGACAAACGCTCGATAGGAGTCGGTCGAGGAGCCTGCGGTATAGGTGGTCGCTGAGAACCCATATTTCAGAGGGGAACAAAAGTGGGCTTGGAGCGTTGTTGGGATACAATCTTGTCTTCTACCAACTTAGCCAACCCTAGGGCTTCCATCATTATGGTGGGACAGAACATTTTGACCTCAGAGCGGATGGCATCCTTTAGACCATTGATAAAACAACTCTGGTAAAAGTCATCAGACAATCCTTCGGTGTGGTTGGCTAGGTTCTCAAATTCAGTTTGATACTCTCTCACAGTGCCAATTTGGCGAAGTTTAGTGAGGGCTCCAATGAAGTCATCAAAAGCACTAGGACCAAATCGTTGCAAAAGGAGCTGGAAAAAGTCTGACCATTTGGGCTCTGGATGAGCCTTGATGTACCAACGATACCATTGAAGAGCTTCCTGTTCCAAGTGAAAGGATGCCAATGGAAATTTGTTGACATCAAAAGTATTATGCAGACTGAAATACTGTTATGCACGATAGATCCATCCAGTTGGATCAGTACCATTGAAGCGAGGAAAATCAAGCTTCAGACCACGGAAATTGCTGGAAGAAGAGAACCCATTGTCTATTGAAGACTTAGACTGTCGTTTGTTGTTCATAGCTGAATGTTCAAGATGGAGGCCGAGAAATTTTTCATCCAGATCCTGGAGTTTAGCTTGGATGGCTACAAGTGCTTCTTCCATGGTTTTTGCTGCTGCACGGGTGACAACCATAACCAAGAGTTTTTTTTTTTTTGACTGGGTAGGAAAATAAAAACAGAAACTGCTTCAGTAAGGGAAAATCTGGATTTGGGAAAAAATCTGAAGGGTAATTGGGGTTTGACTAGGTGTTGGACACTGTCGACTAGACTGGGAAGCAAAAATGAGGATTTCAGAAACGGGGTGAAAGAATGGGAAAATTTGGCAGAGGGGGACAAAGAAGCAGAATTCAGAGAGGAACTCTGTGGTAAAATTTGAAGGTGATTGGGTGAAATCTGAGGAAGTTATGGCAAACCCTAAAAATATACAAATGTGGCCTTTTGGGCTTTGAGAAGGGGAATTGGGGATAGGGTCCTCAGGAATGAAATATGCAGAATGGGATGACAAGGGTTCCCCAAAAATTTCAAGGGAAACAGAGTGAAAAAAAGGGAGATATGGACAAAAAACTGAATTTTATACTCCTTTTTTTTTTTTTTTTTGCAGACTGGAGCGGCTACGGCTCGAAAGGAATCTGGAATAGCGCCGAATGGATTGAAAACAGTTGGATCTGAAACGGCGCAGTAGCGATCGATTATAGTTCAGCTGAAAGTAGATATGGACCCCAGGTATGTGCGGCTTCCTAACAGTTCAGGGGTTTCACTTGGCCACCAATGTTGTCTAACGGCTTGCGTATTGGGGCAGTACCCCTCACTCCACGGATCAGGTAAAACTGATAACTGCTTTGCCACAAACGACAGCTCTTGGTTTACCTCACGGGTGGGAACTAGTCAATCAGGTAGGGATCATTGCCCTTTTCACTGGCAGGTCCTCTCAATGGGCCAGCTACTTCGGGGTTCCTGTGGTACTCCTCACAATGAGTTTTAGGGCTTAGGCCCAAGTATTTCCCACAGTTAAGCAGATAGGGATTATTCCCAAATCCGAACCTGCAACAGATGCGAAAAAAAATTGGCATAAATTTCACCCAGCGAGCCCAAGAAAGTGCTCTGATCTGATACCAGATGTGATGCACCTGCAACAATTAATTAATACGAATATGCGAAATAGCAGAAATGACAGAACTCAGAATCACTTTTATATTGATCACAGGCCACTTCGAGGGGGCAACCTCCTATGAGCAAGCTCAGTACAAATAACTTCACGGTGCCTTCGTAGGTCTCAACACACACTTATATACTAATTCTAGGCGCCAATACTATGGGTCAAAACCATGGGCTGTTACAAACTATGGATCAACATTACTACGGACGACTTACAAAGCATATGCGCCAACAACAATAACACAAACTATTGATCAACAAATACTATGGGACGACTTACAAAGCATATGCGTCCAACAACAACATACTAACAAAGTAAGGACATGGATTCCTAACAACATTAAATGATTTTAACAAGTAAATCATGACCTTTATACGGAAGTTCCACCTCTATATAGGAGTTCCATATCATGGATACTGTTGGTGTTTATTATGTGTTAAATAATTCCAATATTTAAACTTTCAACCCGAGGAGGGATCTTATGAGATGCAATCACTATATGTGCAGGATTGAAGGCTTGGACTATCCTAAGCTGACTAAAGATGCAAATGTGTTAACATGCAACTATATGATTTTAAACTACTTGCATGACTTTCATAATTAAATGCAAGAATTTATTCTATCTATGAAAACATGAAACTGATTAACAAATGAAATTAATAAAGATGTTTAACTGAACTGTATTTGATTATGGAAACAAGTAGAAAACTTGATAAAGATATTTTGATTATGGAAACAAGTAGAAATTGATAAAGATATTTTGATTATGGAAACAAGTAGAAAACTTGATAAAGATATTTATTATTAATCCAAATCTTAAACCATGAACATCTTCATTATTTGTATGAATGGAAATTAATCCTATGATAAGATGAAACTATCAAAAACTAAAACAACTTAACAAATGGAATTATTAACTATTACTTGGAAAACAAACTATCTAGAAATAAGACTAATAAATTCTGAACAGTAACTAATTAGTAGATCAGATTGAAGAACTAAAGTTTGGAAGAAGGTTGGAAGAAAGTTTCAAGAAGAAAGTAGGATAAATGAGGAAATAATAATGAAGTTTAATTAAGAAGTCTAAACAACATAAAACAAGAATTAAATTACATCTAAAACTATTAATTCGGAGTAAGAAGAATGATGATTGAGAGATAGAAGAAATTAGATTCTGAAGGCAGCCTAAAACAATACAGAAAACACACAGGTCCGAATGACGATCCGAACGCCGGTCTGAATAGCGGTCCGAATGACAATCCGAATGGAGTAAAATGAGTTAAAAAGAGGAAAAGAAAGAATTTGAATGATTTAATGATGAGCTGGCTTTATGCAAATGATCCTACAGTGCACGAGAAGCAATAGATGATTAAGTAGAGGCTAAACTAACAAGAAGTTAATTACTCTAATCATTATCTAGGTAGAGGAATTGTTTCTATGAGATGTAGGAAGAAGGTTGAGATGGAAGAAGAAAGAGTTAATCTACAGTAGGTAGGAAGAAGAACTAACAGAGGGGAAGAAGGGAGAGAAAGGAATGCTACCTATGGAGGAATTTGAAAGCAATTTTGAACTATAGATGATGGAAGAAGAACTGAAACAAATTACAAAACTAGTTAAACTATTGGTTGACCATTCCTAATTCAAAAGAAGGGAGATTATATTAACAACAGAATATTAATTACAGAGGAATGAAGATGATACACGCAGGAAAAACAAAATTGATTATACACACAGTAAAATCAACTAGTTAATTGCAAGAAAAGAAATGCAGAAAGATGTAAATGAAACCTTCGGTTGATGAGGGGCCCTTCCCAGCAATCAGAGGGTGAACTAGATCAACTTAAGCGACTACCAGCAGAATATCAACGAGTTGCTACTTCCATTAACTTGAGAGAAATTACAGAAATGTCTGCTATTTTCTACAAGCTATCTGCTAAACTGATAATCTATTGATCATCGTGTCTCTATACAAAGCAACTATTTATACATTACAATAGATGAGAAGGTTGACAGAGTCGACCTCTCTAAAAATAGAGGTCTTTAATGACTGTAACTGTTGATTTAAATGATACATGCCAATGCAGGGAGCGTTCTTCAGACTTTGACAGAGTTGATTCCTTCACAGGGCAGCTACAGCGTCGATCTACCCAGCTCCTCGGTGTCAATTCCATCCAATACGGAGAGCTGAGCATTCGCTTCCTCAAAATGTGAGAAGAAGCACATGCTAGAGCGTCAACGTGGGCACAGGAGTTACGTTGGCAGACTAAGCGTGGGCGTGGGAGTTATGTCGGCCAACTGAGTGTGAACAGGTTGGACTCCTTCTAGAATGATGGCGTGCAAGAGTTGAGCAAACGTGTGTGATTCCAGGCTGAGTGCGCAGACGAACTAGAGGTTGAAGAGTTAACGTGGATGTGAGATGTGCTGTCAGGCTTGGCGAGCATAAGGACAGATCTTCTAGAGCAATGGTTCATTAACCATCAGCACCACATGGAAAACAGAACCCAAGTGTCCTCCTCTTCATTCAATGGACTGAGATGTGTCAACCATGGATTTCGCAGGCTGAATGAAGGGCTGAACAATGAGTTGAACACGTTTTAACTTAACACATAAGCACATGGTCTGAATGAAGGGTCATTTGAGAAACGCAGCCTGCAAATTAAAACATAAATACCAATTATGGCCATAAAATGTCACTTTAACATAAATAAACCATGATATAACGAAATATCAACAAGATTTGCATAGTAAGTAAATATGTGCATACCTGGACTGTTTGATGGGTTGAATGGCAAATAAAACAACTTACTATAGGAAAAAAATGATAGAAATAACGCCATTTTGAGTACATTGAATGATAAAAAATGGTGACAAAAATGGACGTCAACACTCCCCCAAACCGAAGATATACCAAGTCCCACTGAGCAAAGAGAAAAAGAAATAAGGAAGAAGTGGACGCAGTTGGATCGACTCAGAAAGGATGAGAGCGAGCAGAGTGATGGTGAGGATCAAGCAGGGGTCAATTTTGATTTTTTGCATATAACTTTAATGAAAAGTTAAAACCATATGATAACTAGATAATAATTCTGAAAATCGCAATAATGCATGATTAATCGATTCATTGGGTGAAGTCGAGATGAATTAAAGGAATGAGATTGTGTGCAGAGATGATATTTGATTAATCCTTGATATGGTTATTCAATTAGATTTATAAATAAAATTTCAAAAATTAACTACTTTAGCACACTTAATCATGATTTTATAAGCTATGGTTTCATCGGATCATCATTCATTTGATTCATTCGACCCTTCATACAGACCATGTGTCTATACAAGATGTGCTTGCTGGATCTAATTGTTGTTGATTATGCAAAAAAAAATCCCGAGGCTACCAGCACACAAAAGGATGATGTAAAACTGCTTTTATGGAATCTTTAGTCGCTCTTCTTTGCTAAACATGGATCAGAACAGATTTTTTTCTCTTCTATTACTTGCATCATTCCTAAAACAACAAATCATTGTATAAGGACTTTAATTGTATTATAAGTAAACTGAAAAATAGAAGCAATTCAGAATCCTAGTAAACAGATAAAATAGAAATAATTTTGAATCTTCCCCCAAACCGAAGGAATGGCATGTCCTCGGGTCATTAATACTGAGTTGTATGCTTCTCATGTAAACATTCTAGATCAACATCAATCAGCGGGAAATCCTAAAAAACTTCATTATTCTAAAAACTAGAACTTTCTGAGAAAAAGATGTATTCATGATATGATCAAAACAATATCATACTAAGTCAGATTCTTCAATACATGCAAATTCATTAGTTTATGCTCATGAAGACCACATAAAGAATAATAGTGTAAGAGATGCGAAAAATGCCATAGGAAAACTAGTCATCCATCATTCATTGTAAATATATATTGTCATCCAAAGAATATAGATAAGATTCATCGTAAAGTTTGTGATATCTACTATAGTTATGGGTCCCATTTCTAGGATAATCATATCCTAGGTATTGTTTGAATTAGATGATAGGGTCCAAGTCCAACTTACAGCCATTATCTAATGACAGTATAAATAATCGGCCTAAACATGTGTTTGTATACTCAGGTTTTTTATGAGCTATGTGAATAGCAAAGCATTAACCAAACCTCTTTTACCCGATATTGCCCTGTTTCCAGCAGGCCTGTTCAGTACCCCGACGGTTTTATCCTGGTACCATGCAAGCATAGCCCCGCTGCCAGCAAGCCTATTCAGTACCCTGACGGGTTTACTTGCACTTACCAATCTTCCTTGTTGAAGATTTTACTTAGCATGGACCCGCTGCCAGTGAGCCTGTTCAGTACCCCGCCATGTTTGCTTCGTATAATGATATATATATATTTTTTGTAAGGAAGTTGGTTGGCACTAGAGTGTGCTAAGCCTACTAAACACATAATTCAATATTTTAACATGAACCTTATGAGCAACTTTATTTATAATGGCCTAAATTACAGATCATGTCAAAAGATAATAACTTAAAGTTGTTCTTTGACTTCATAGTCTATCTTCTTCATAAAAGGTCAGTAATGTTCCCCATGAAATAGAAAATATCACCCACTTTTAGGCTACCTTTTAAAGGTGCTTTAGAGACAAGTTTTGATAATGAATTCAGGATGAACTAGGAGTCCATAGGTGTAAGATTGAGTTTTGTGGAGATCATAAAAACTGGTATAATAAGAAATATGCATGTATGATGTAAGATGTAAAATTGCTTTGGTTTAGTCATTAACATGATCTTATTCTTAGTTCTTTTATTTTAAATAAAAACAGAGAGTGAAGTTGTATGAATATCTAAATCTAACTAACCACATACAACTTTTTATTTATATACATACTATCCTATGCTATCTAAAAGAAAGAAAACTCATTATTCAAGTGTAAGAACTTTTCCAATGTAACCATGTGCAAAGCAAAATGAAAAACATACCCATGTCCACATATGAAAAATTTAAACCAGTGATTACCTGGATGTGGACAATCAACCGACTTATTTTCTCTTGCAACAGAAGGTTTCGAATGAAGGAATGGTATTGTGGCTTGATTACCTCTTGGAACCATCTTTCGATGTAATCCTGATACTCACCTTCCTTCCTCATTCCATGCAGATCCTCTTCTTCTAAATGTTTAATTTCTTGAGTACATGAAATATATGTCGATAGATATGTGGAGAACTCTTCAACATCAGGTTTCTCTCCATCAAATGTAGTCTTCAAGTTTTCGGTTTCCTTGGAAGATTGGCAAGGAGATTCGGTTTGTAGCTTATGGAATTGTGGTTCTACTATTATTTCTGGAGAGGTAGATAAATTCTTGACTTCTGTCAAGATGTGTTCTTCTTGAGAAGAATATATTGTGATCCCAGCTACTGCAAGGATTTGAGAGAGTTTTCTCATACTGATGGTCACCTCTGAATCCATTTTGTCGGTCGATAGATCCTACTTCACACATGGATTAGTCCCTGGGTTCTTACAACACCAAAAAAAAAATTGTATTTTTTCTTAAAAGACTTTAAAGTACTAAAACAAATTTGTCAACTAAAACACACCACACTTGCTGAAAGAATAACACTCCTAAAAGGAACACAAACTTTATGAAATACGAATAGTTGAGCATTCGTTTCCTCTAAATGTGAGCAGAATCACATGCTAGAGCATCGACGTGGGCACAGGAGTTACATTGGCATACTGAGCATGGGTGTGGGAGTTATGTCGGCCAACTGAGTGTGAATAGGCTGGAATCCTTCCAAAATGACATCGTGCAAGAGCTGAGCAGACGTGCGTGATTCCAGGCTGAGTGCGCAGACAAACCGGAGGTTGAGGAGTTAATGTGGATGTGAGATGTGCTTTCAGGCTTGGCGAGCATAAGGACGGATCTTCTAGAGAAATGGTTCATTAACCATCAACACCACATAGCAAACAGAACCCACATGTCCTCCTCTTCATTCAACAGTCTGAGATGTGTCAACCATGGATTTCGCAAGCTGAACGATGAGCTGAACACATTTTAACTTAACACATAAGCATGCAGTCTGAATGAAGGGTCATTTGAGAAAAGTAGCCTGCAAATTAAAACATAAATACCAATTATGCCCATAAAATGTCACTTTAACATAAATAAACTATGATATAACGAAATATCAACAAGATTTGCATAGTAAGTAAATATGTGCATACCTGGACTGTTTGGTGGGCTGAATGGAAAATAAATAACTTACTATAGCAAAAAAATCATAGAAATAACGTCATTTCGAGTACATTGAATGATAAAAAATGGTGAAAAAAATGGACGTCAACAGACACCTTTATATAGAAGGTTCACATGATAATCATGACTTGACACACACAATTCTAGAGCCTTGTCCAACAAGACTTTACAACATCATTACTTTGATCCATTACCTCTATACGGGAGGACTAACCTTTACACGAAAGGCAATCAAAGTGCTCACCTCTATACGGGAGGATCAATCTTGACTACACAAGATTAGTTTGGAGAATGTCTCCTAATGCTGTACTATATTTAACAAGTTCCACCTAAAACTCAAGTGCAAGAAGGGAAACATAAATCACATTGTAAACTTTTAATGATGAACTTTAGTTGCAGGGGTAACTAACAACTTAAATCTTGTGGACATGATACCTCTATATGGCCTCAATTGTATGTCAACAACCCTAAATTCTCTATTACCTATCATAACTTGTGTGTAGGAAATATAGTCTCCTACTTTCATATTCAAGATGAAAATTTATTCCATATAGGTTACCTTTGTTTTCCTTCAAGTTAGCATGAGAAGCTAATTTTGTAGGTGCAATATAGTTGAGTAGAAGGAAACTTTAGCATGGAGAAGATAATGGCAAGGTTGTAAATGTACTTCTACTATCCAAATATCTTACCAAATTTCGATAGGTATATCAAATTATGCATAACATATTCCATTTCCAAACCACCATCCATAAGAACAGGTTGTACACTCCCCTACATACCCCAAATAGATTACAGGAGTCTATCTCCATGGAATACATGTCTTATTTTCCTTCAACCAAGCATGGTGATGGCTATGTATTTGTGATTGTTGACAAATTATGTAAAATGGTCATTTTAATGCCTTGAAATAAGAGAATCATATTAGAATTCACTGCTAAGCTCTTCTTCTAGTGTGTTTGGGTTCATTTTGGGATCCCATATACCATTATTTTAGATCAAGATAGTAGGTTCCTAAGTTCATTTTGATCCAACTTGTGGTCAATGATGGACACCAAATTGACCAAATTGACTTCCTTCCACTATTGCAAGAATGTACAACTAAAAAAATCCACACATATGGGATTAGAACATTCCTTAAATGTTCAACATAGCTACAACATAGACCTTCACAACTTTATTGGCCACAACCCATTTTAGGTGTGGTTGGGGTTCCAATGATTATCCCTAATTGACATAGTGCTTCCCATTGCATATACACATTAAGAATACTCCCATTCTCAAATGGAGGTTGATTGGGCTACAAAATTTGTTGAATGGATCCAAAACATCCAACAATAAGTTGATGATATTTTGCATAAAGTAAATTCCAAGTACAAGTAGTTACATCATGTTCCACACAATTTTCAAGTGGGAGATAAGGTATGGTTTCATTTACAGAAAGAGTGCCTCACAAGGCCCCATGAAAATCTCCACCCACTTCGATATAAACCTTAAACCATCACCAAGGTTGTGGGTGAGAATGATTTTGGATTAAGTATTTCCCATTTTCTTGGCTTGTACACATTATTTAATGTGGAGCTACTTTGACCATATTTACCACCTCTCTTGGACACCTCAGAGGTGGTTGAGCGCTTGGCCCCCATAAAATTCAGTATTGATTGCAATGAGTAGGTGATAGTCAATCAGATCATAGACAAAAAGATGAAAGACACCCACTAACAAAAGATTCAATTGTATCAAGTTGTCAAAGTAGAGTACCTTCTTCACCAAGGAAAGTGGCTCACTAGGATTTAAATTCAATAGAAGTTTCCCCATCTAATGGGAACTTAACGCAATGCAGACCATTTTTCCCTTAGGGGAATTGATTAGTATAGGTGGTGTTGGATGCTTTCTGGACAGACCCAGGTTTTCAGGATGCGCAGCAACAAACACCCCTTTGGCGCACTGGCCCTTTCAGCAACTAGCTGCGCAGCAGCCCGAAGTCTCACCCGAAGTGGCTATGGGGGGGATAAGGAATCAGGTTTCCTTAACCGAGGTGGTGTGGAGTCTACAGTCTTCTCTCTTCCCTTCTTGGAGGTAACCCCTGAATAGAGCGTCTTACTCTTTCACAGGTCTCACAGCGCCACAGCGCTGGAACTCACTCTTCTCAGCCGAGTTGCGCGGTAGCTCCGCACCTGCACACGAGTCTTTCACCCGCTACCTCCGATACAATATGTATCATCTCTGCCCTTGCACCATAGCCCAGTAACACACTCCTTTAGCACTGCGGCGACAGTGTTCTTACAGACTCCTTCGACAATGCACAAGTACAACTTCTAAGGGAGCTTCAAGGATTTACTTTACATAATCATTCATAAAGATAGCGAAACATTCATAGCAACATAGACAGTAAAGCAAAGAAATGCAATCACATAAAGCATCACCACAACAATGAGAATTATGTGGTTCACTTCCAGGAGGGAAGCTACGTCCACGGGAATTGTGTTTTATATTATCTTGAGATGGGGATAAGACAGTTCCGCTGCACACACAGCTTCAGCCTTAGATCTTTCTGGGAAACTCCACGCACACAGCTGGGAGCCCTTCTCTTAGACCTATTCTCTTCTTCCACAGATATTACCATGACAAAGACATACAATTACATTCCCCTCTCAGTCCTCTTGCGACTGGTCGATACATACAATGGCCCTTACGCCAAGCGGTCTTCCTACAAGATCGCGGCCTTCTTACATGCACAAAATGATCATTAACAGCTTAAAATATACAGCAATACAAATGACTCAGACATCAACTTAGACTGTCCGTGTAACTCAGTGACTCTAACTATCTAACTCTCTAACCATCTAACTGTCTAACTCTTTTCCCTTTTCAATTACACATATATATAGGTGGCCCTGAGGTTCGCACCTTTACAAAACTATGGGCCTTTCCCAACAGTGATCCCCAAAAACCCTAACTGAAGACATGGCTAGGTGTACTGTAGGCACCGCTTGCAGTCATGTCGTAGCTTCCTGCAGACTCCATGATTTTCGGCGCAGATCGCGGGTATGGGTGCCGCTTCATCATTCTTTGCTCCTTGTCCTTCGCCTTCAATGCTTCAGCCCGTTTCTCTTCCTTGGTCCGAGCAACCATAACTCCTGTACTTTTCTTTAATGAGGGTAGCTGAGCCCTCTATTCCGCTGCTTCATTTATTGTGGTGGTTGAGCTTTCTACTCGGCCACCTTATTTACTTCTTTCCTTTGACTCGTGCACACGAGCTCTGCAATTTCCGGCCCGCAATCTGCGGTGAGCTCGTCCATCTAGCGCCATACCGCGCACTGTTCATTTCTGCCCAAAAATGGTGCTTTTCCTCAAAATTAGCACTTTTCCTTCAAAACTTAGTGCTTTTTCCTCAAAACTTGGCAGCTTTACCATAGCTGCGGCCTATGCTCCAACAGGCCACTAACACTTACTTGTGGCTCGTCCTCGAGCCACTCGCACTAGCTTGCAGTCGTTTTACTTGTGCATCAGACTTTGCTTGGGTCATAGCGAAGGCTTGCTTCCACTGTGCAATAGCGGAGTCTATGTCTTGCACGCACTTCGTGGATGTTTGCACCAGGTCTGAAGTAGCTTCTTCTTCTTCTACGCCATCGACCAACTCTTGAGACTCAGCAAATGCTTTGACCTTGGCCTCTGCTTGGGCAACAAGTTCAACATACTCATCCATAAACGGCTGAATGATGTTGGCGAGAGTAGCATCTTTGTCTCTAAGCCTGTGCAGTTCTTGCTGGACTTTGCGTACTTCGCTCATCTTTCTCATTTTGGCTAAGCCTTCCAAGGGCTTAGCTTCTTCGTTCAGAATAGTTAGGGACTGTTCTGCTGCTTTCACCTGTTCCAAAAGGGAAACTTTAGAAGGGAGCTTCTCGAGCTCATCCCAAGACTACATAGCTTGCGTCATTAACAGCTGGACTTCATCTGTTCTGCACTTCATTTGGGTAGAAGCTATGCGCAGTGCTTCAACTCGTTCTTGCTTATCATCTACGGGAGGCACTACGACATGAGCTTCCAAATCGGTGAGCTGCTTTCTATGGTCCTCAGCCATAGCAACTACTTGTTGTTTTAGGGCTTTTTCCCTTCTACTAATGCGTTGCACTTTCTCGACTAAAGGAAGTTCTGGTTGAATCTGGTAGACCGGCAGCTCGTGGGCGATTTCATCGATGGCATTCCTTAGCCCAGTGTCTCGTGCTTCGTGAAGTGCAAGCTGTGCAGAGATCTCCTTATAACCTTCCCTTAGCTCTACTTCCTGCGTCTACAGTCTTTGATTGGCATGGAATGTGGAGAGCTCCCTAGCTCTTAGCTCAGCAAAGACCTGCTCGTGAACCAACTGTAGAGTTTCCAATGGAATAAGTGACAAATTTATTTCAACAAGGCCAATCGCGCTTACCTGAGGTGCAGCCAGAGGATCCAGGAGTGTCATGCTTGCAAGCGGGATGTGGACGACAATGTGCCTTTTTGTAGGTACTTCAACCCGCTCGGTGCTTGTATATGCTTGCGGCGCCTGCGAGCCGGATGCTGGCGCATGGGTCTGCGTAACTCGTCCTGCGAGACCTTTCAACTCCATGAGTTGTAGGTCCAGAGCACTTCTGATATTGGCCTGAGAGGCACGCAGCTCCTAAAGTGGCTCCTGCAAGTACTGGTTGAGCCTCATGGCAAGGATCTCGTAGGGATCTCCAGTCGCTTCTGCGGGGTGCGACAGCTTCTGCTTCTTGGTAGCCGGTCCTGACGGACCTTCATCATTCTTTTGCTCGATCTTTTCCTTGCCCTTATCTTTATCTGGTGCCTCAGGGGGTGGCATCGTGGCAGCGGCTTCAACGGCCTGCTTCCATTCATCTGGCCAGGACTTCACAATGTCCTCCATGTCCTGGGTAGTCATTCGATAGAGCCCTACGGCCCATCCTTCCCACTGAATTCCGTGAGGGCGAAAATAGATTTCATGCAAGTTGCCAGAAAAGACCAGCTTTGTTCCATAGAGTTCTGTCGTTTCCTCAGTAAGCCTCGACATCTCCAGGATGGTATCCCTGAGAAGATGGTAATACTCGAAGAACACGGCGCGGTTCATCTTGTGCTTCACGAGATTACTAGAATCCCAGAGGTTGACATAGCGCATCCCTGTAACCTCTCCTGAGCGGCGCGGAAGAAATTGAGTGTTGGGCGGTTCCTTCCACCCGATGAAGGCACACAAGATCAGGAGCCAAGAGAAATGGAACAGCTGATTGGCGATGTCCTGAATGTTTTGGCAGTCTTCCAAGAATGCATTCAGGAGGAAGAGACACCAGTTATACTGCTCTCCCTCCGCAACTGCAATTGCGAGCTCTACAACAACTCCAGGAACTTCTTTAGGTCAGCACTTCGTTAAAAGTCTGCCTGCAAGAAGACTGGCTGTGAATCTGAGTGCTTCATCTTCAACTACAATGAGGTCATAAGCCCAACCTCCTCTCGACAATTTCTATTTCTGCACCACCTTTGCAGCCAGCTTTCAGTCCTTGTCTTTACCAACGAAGTGGACGTTGGGGTCCTTACCAACCTTAGATAGGCCGGTAATTCGATGAATCAGGTCCACATTCAGATCAATTGGCCTTCCTAGCCAAAGATAACCACCGTGAACGCAGGATAACAGGACCTTGACAACCGCATTAACTTCATTGCTACGCCCGAAGTGCGATAGCTTCAACAGGTTCAACAGTCCAGGCTTCTCTAGATTTACTGCAAATTCCTGCGGGACGAATTCGTCAATCTTCTTAACAGGATTATGGACCACCGTCAGATAGTGATCTGGCGCAAACTGAGGATACATTCTATAATCTCCCAAGTTGAAGTCAGAAAACTTAACCAGCGGGAGATGTCCAAGCAGGGGTCCTTCTTCTTCCATGATTTCTGCCATTGGTGGCAGTGGAATCGAATACTTGGCATTCTTGGGAATACGCACCTTGGGTGCATCATCTGGGCACGGAGGAATGTAGTTAACCAGAGTGGCCAAGGGCTCTGGAACGGGTTCCTCCGGCTGCTGCTGCTGCTGGGGCTGCTGTTAAGATGCCCTTGTGCCCGGGGACTGTCTGGGATCAGAGGAAATAGGAAGCTTGACAATCTTGATCGGGGTAGCCATACCGAATTCTAACCCTCTGCATCTGAACTGACGAATGAATTCTTCAGTTGATAGGTTCTCTGTCATGAACCTGCATACACAAAAAACACTGAACAGAAAAGGGTGGAACAGCGTAGGATGCGAACTATGAAAATAGAGGGAAGCAGTCTGCACGACACGGCCCTGAAAACAATGGCTTAGACTCTCAAACAGGACAACTATACAACTCAAGGAAAGTAACCCAAGCATATACGAATGAGGGGTATTTATGCTGAGGGCAGTAGTAGGTGCGGACAGGTGGTGCTAATAACCGTTGGCACCTAAGCGGATGAGTTGACAACCCCCCCCCCCCCCGCCGCACCTCTGTGGTGCATTAAATGCGAGGGATGGGCTCTGACAGCCTTTGGAAGATGTGCTAAGGCCTTCGGCTCCTTAATTAAATGAGAATCTTAGGGAAATCAAGCTAAATCTGTCAGAGCAAGTACAATTAGATGGCGGTCTCATCCTTCATTAAGACTCAGACACGGCTACAGAACTACCGCAATTCAAATTTTCGGTGGGTAACTTCAGCATGGGTAACTGTGCACATGGAGGGCTCCACGGCGAGGAGAACTCCGCAAGAGCAACAAATCGACAACAGGGAACTCCGCAAGAGCGAAAGTTCGACAACCCAGGGAACTCCGCAAGAGCAAAAATAGGCTCGCTCAGAACAAGCTTTATTGACTGCGCAGATGCTTCGAGGAACTGCGCGGGAAGCCAGAGACTGAAAATGTCTCGCGACTTTCATGTAGACTGTGATAAGTACGATGCCTCTTTCAACTACACTGGACATCTACATGACTTTAGCAGCTGATTAGGTCGACAGGGCGGAGTGGCCATTGCGATAAAGCTTGAGCCGACTCCCGTTGATCATTGTGGGCAGCAACTCTCCATTAAGCTTTGCAAGCTGAACTGCTCCGCCTTCTGTTATCTTCATCACTTGAAAAGTACCTAACCAATGTACACGAAACTTTCCTGGAAACTTGATGAATTTACTATCATAGAGGAGTACCAAGTCTCCTTCCTGAAAGAATTTATTCTTAATATGCCTGTCATGCCAAGCCTTCTGTCTCGCCTTCTGCACTTGTTGATGGAATCCAGCTAAAAACCTATCTTCTTCTAAGGCAACCAATTTTGATAGCCTTTCACTCATAGTATCAGTATCTGCCATTTCTGTAATTTGAGCAATTCTGATACTGGGAACAATGTATTCCATGGGCATGACTGCTTCTTGTCCATGCACCAAACTGAAAGGTGTGTGACCTATTAATTTCTTGCATGTGGTTCTGTAAGCCCATAACACAGCTGTGACTCTAAGGTCCCAATCATCTCTTTGTTGATTACAGATCTTGGTCAGGGCATTCTCCAGAATCTTATTGAATGCCTCCACCGTACCATTAGGTGGTAGGGTGTACTCTTATGGTGATTAATGTGGAATTCTTCAGTAAGGGCCTCTATAGTCTCGTTCAGGAAATGTGTGCCCTGATCACTCATTAGAATCAGTGGACATCCAAATCTAGTGACAATATTCTCAAAAATGAACTGCGCGGTAGTAACAACGTCGCAATTCTTAACTGGCTTCGCCTCAGCCCATCTGGTGAGGTATTCATTAGCTGTGATGATGTATCTTGCGTCGGTTCTCTTTCCTGGTGGGTTGATAGGTCCCACAAAATCAATGGCCCACTTATCAAAAGCACGCACTGTTATCTAGGGTCTTAGCGGCATTTCATCTCTTCTTGAAGGTTTTCCTATTCGCTGGCACACATCACAACACTTGCAGAATTCCTTAGTATCCTTGAGCAATGTTGGCCACCAAAGACCTGTGGCTAAGATCTTCTGCGCAATTGGATTTCCTGCGAAATGGCCTCCTGCGGTTCCTGAGTGCGCTTCTGCGATTATGGAATTCTTCTCATGCGGTAAAATGCATCTGCGCAAGACTTCATCAGGGCCCAACTTATAGAGCTGGCCTGCTATCAAAGTGAAGTATGCGGCTTTGACAACAAGTTGTTTCTTCTGTTGCATTGTGAACTCAACTGGCGCTTGCCCTGTAGTGAGAAACTCAAGAATATCGGAATAATACTCGTCTGCTGCTTGAACAGAAAACAACTGCGCATCAGGCAGATTGTCCTCCAAATTTGTAGGTTCCTCCCCTGACTCTATCCTAGATAAATGGTCAGGTCCTGCATTCAATCTACCTGGCTTCACAATAATCTCAAAATCATACTCCTGGAAGAGGAGTAGCCATCTGCAAATTCTTCCCCCTAACACTGGCTTATTGACCAAGTACTTCAAAGCAGAATGGTCAGTATACATTTTAAAATGAGCACCCAATGGATAGTGTCTGAACTTCTGTAAGTCATACACCATAGCTAGTCCTTCTCTTTCTGTAGTGGTGTAGTTCTTCTCAGCTGTAGACAGCTTTCTGCTAGAATAAGCAATGGGGTGGTCAATACCTCCTTCTCCTGGTTGTTTCAGTACAACCCCCAATGCTATGGAAGAAGCATCTACATGAACATGAAAGGGTTTTCTCCAGTCTGGGAAAACTAGAATAGGTGTTGTGACCATCTTTCCTTTAAGTGTGTCCAATCTCTGTTGGCATTCTTCTGTCCATTGGAATTTCGAATCCTTTTTTAGCAGTCTTTCCATAGGCGCAATGATCTTTGCGTAACCCTTGATAAATTTCCTGTAGTATCCCGTATGACCCAATGTAGTGCGCAATTGTTTGACTGAGTTGGGTGCAGGCAAGTTAGCAATGATGGCAACCTTTGCAGGATCCATCATGAGTCCTTGTCTGCACACAATGTGACCCAACAAAAGACCAAAAGGAGCACAGAAGATACATTTTTTCAAGTTAAGGGAAATCTGATACTGTCTACATTTTTCTAACATCATCCTTAGATTCCCTATATGGTCTTTTAGTAAACCAAACACAGTCCAGTCATCAAAATAGACTTCTAGAGACTTATGAATGAATTCTTTAAAAACAGCAACAACGACTCTAGAGAAAATAGCAGGAGCATTTTTAAGACCAAAGGGCATTACCGTATACTGGAATGAGCCCCATTCAGTCGCAAAAGTGGTCTTATGGTGGTCCTCTGGATGGATTCTGATCTGATGGTATCCTGAAAAGCCATCAGTGAAGGAGTAAGCCTCTTGTCCTCCAACATTCTCAAGCACTTCGTCTGTAAAGGGCGTAGGAAATGGATCATGCGCTGATGCGTCGTTGAGCTTGCACAGGTCCACGCAGATTCTTATTTCACCTTTTGTCTTTTTCTCTTGTACCACCATAGGACTAATCCAATCACTTTCCTCTACTGGCTCAATGATACCAGCTGCGAGCATATTATCAATTTCTTCTCTAACCTTTTCTTTATATCGCGGGTTCAACCTGTACGGGCGCTGTTTTACTGGCTTAGCATCCGCTTTCAAAGGTATGCGCATAACTCCTAAATCTCCTAGGATGCCTTTCATTTCTGTAAACTTGGTAGGAAAGATATCCTGGTACTCATGTAGTAAATCTGCAATATGGCCAATAGTTTCATCATCCCAATAATCTCCTATAGAGGCAAACTTGGGTTCGTCTTATGTACCAATGTTAATCTTCTTGAGTTTGATGTATTCTGTAATGGCAGGGATATCAAGATGAGGGCCTTCGAATTTGCGCGTCCCTTCTGACTCTGGAATATTGATGTCGCGAGGATCATCATCGTCTTCTCCAGTGGTGAAATTATAGCATTCCAGGGCATGTTCCATCTGGACAACCCAATCTGATTGAGAATACTCTGGTAAAGGACATTGTCCAAATATCTTCTTTCTAATACACTTTAAAGCCTGATCGATGCTTGGATGTTCTGACTCAAAGCTGAAAGTGAGTTGAAAACTTTCAATCATGAGAGGCCAAGTGATAGTGCCTCTACGCAATTCTGTTTTAGTGTACCAATTCCCTGGAACTATATCCAACGTGTGGATGAATAGGTGAACCCACTCATCCTCTGGAATATATGACCATTGCTGAATACATGCTTCAACGTGTGACCTAGGGTCACTTTGTCCATCATATTTGCGCAAAACTCCTGCTGTAGTCTCTTCAAATCTTCGCAGTATCAACCTGCGACAGTCTTGCCATGTGTCGATATTTTCTTTATGCGCACCCCACCATCTTGCGGGTGTAGCGTGCAGTGCTACATCCAATGCTTGTATGCGTTGCTCATCTGGGATTTCTTGTTCATATGCATGTATGAATTCACTTACTCCTGTTAAACCATCAAAGATTGGAGTGTTATTCAATTCTGTGCCAATCCATCGAATGGATTTAGTCATCATGGTGCAACGCCTTGCAGAAACTTCATGTAATCGATTCTGCCAGTTTTCCAGTCCTGCTTCTGAATCTGATGTGCACGAGCTATCGCATCGCCAGCTGATATGGCCATCCGCTGTGGGATTGACATAATCATTATGACTAGCAGTCATCTGATACAAACTCTCCATGTGGTGCACTTCTTCTTTTGCTCGAATGGGTTCAATATACCGTGGTCCTTGAAGGGGATCAAGTGGTGCAATGACCCTAATCTGGTCATCCTCAAAGGTCATCTGTCTTTTCTTCAAATTAATGACAGCCATATTATCAAATGCCCGATCTATGCCTAAAAGTGTTGGGTAAGGTCTACTGTCATCCAGAATTTTGATTACTTCAAAGTTTGCAGAACTTCTTACTCCCTCAATATCAATGGGTACATTGGGTAATCTACCCAATGGAGAAACTCATTGTTGATTTGATAGTCTTAGATGGATAGGAGATCTGATAAGCTGAGGACTACCCATATGTTCCCAAGTCTGCATGGTGAGAACATTAACTTTTGAGCCTAAATCCAAAATGACTTCATCCATTTCAAATGCTCCAATCTGCGCTGTGAGTCTCATCTCTCTTCCAATTCTAGTATGACTCCTAATCTGATGAACAGCATGCTGCGCTGTATTCATCGAAGCAGATTGTTGACACTGATCCAACAGGTGTTGGAGTTCCATAGTTGCTTTTTCATTGCGCAACAACTTTAAGTAGCTTCTCAGGAAAGCATGAACACTGCCTAGTGTATCCTCCTCATCAGGCCTTCCAGATGTAGTAGCCTTCTCTTGTACCAGGTTCTCTTGACTTGGCACATGCGGTCTGATATCATTGTGCGGTAATGCGACAGAACTTGAAGCTCGCGGATCTGAGAAATACTCTTGAGCTTGCTTGAATGCTTCTTTTTGCTTCTGTAGGTCGAGCGGGGATGGTTTAATATTAGCGCGGCGCACCCATTGTGTTGCTGGCTTACCAGTTCTTGACTCTGGTGCACCAGTGGTTGCACCACTGTGCGTCACTATATTAACTGTGGGATCTGGTTCTCTTTTTTCTGCTGCAATCAACTGAATATTCTGGTTAACCTGTGGCTTCTTTTCTTACATCTTGGCCATCAAGTGAGGGCATTCTTCAATGACATGATCATAAGATTTACAGTATCTGCAGGTGGTTGTAGGGTTTTGGCAATCCCTTGCATAATGGCCTTGAGCTCCGCAGTTATAGCAAGTGATATGTCCTCTTCCACGACCAAAACCTCCTGCGCGTCCTCGGCCCCTGTAATTTCCTCCTCGGCCTTCGCGAGCAGGGTCATACTGCGGACCTGCTGTGGGTCCCTATGGTTCTGATTGTACTCTATAAACATCATGTTTTCTTTCTATCATAAGGTCATATGCTCTGCAATTGTTCTCATCATGGCCTACTGATTTACAGAAATTGCAATATAGATTCTTTGGAGTTTGTACATATTTCTGTAACAAGTGACACTCTTGTTGTCTGTGGCCTCTAGTTCTACAGATTTCACACCAAGGCCCCTGAGCCTGTGGTAAAGGGTTAGGTGCTCCAGTTGCAATATAATCTATGAAAACAGGACAATGGTCCTTTGAATGTCCTTGTGCTCTACACTTTGTACACCAAATTTCTTCTTTAACATCCTTTCCTTTCTTAATATCATGCACTTGCAAAGTTAGGTTTGCTATTTGGTTCTGCAACTGCGCAACATCGTTGCTTGTTCCAGCAATTGGTGAAGCTTCTAGTTTCATAGCCATCTCTAGAGCTTGTTCTTGAGTATTGAGATTTTGTTGCATAAGAGGAAGTCTAATATGAGGAAGCAGCACAGCAATGAACCATTCCTTATGCTGATGCGGTGCAAAATCAAAGCTTACTTGATCTATCAAGGCTTTGAACTTCTGGTCAAAGTCCCATACTGACTCTGTAGGTAACTGTTTTATGTCTTTGAGTTATGTTATGCACTGTGATTCTGATTTAGATTTCTTGAATTCTTTAATCATAGCACTTCCTACATCAGCAAGCGTCCTATTCTGTGCTCCTGAGTATTTCATAAACCAGGTTAAGGCTCTCTCTCTTAGTGTGGTTGCTAACTGAACCAACTTAACAGCATCATCATTAATTTGCTTAATCGTCCAAATGGCTTCACATAGAAACCAGTGTTGCTCAGGGTTTTCTAGCTCTGTTCCTCTAAAGGTTGGTAGCTTCATGTCATCACCCATCCTTCTTACGCTAGGTTGATGTGGAGGTGCTGTGGCACTGCCTCCGGAATGGTTAAACAAAGGTGGGGCTGAGGTACTAGAAGTACCGTGTGGGCTACTGGAAGGTGTTACTGTGGGGTTATGCTGAGCCCCGTCTGGATTTTGCGGTGTAAAAGGGTGATAAGGGATATGAGCACTCCCTTGTCTCTCTATATGGCTCGCTCTATGAGCTCAACTATCTTCTGAGCTAAACTCAAAAGAATGCTGGTCGAGGCCTACTTTATACCGTTTTCCGCTACGAGTGCAACCAATAACTTCAAGATCACTATCAGAATCTGCTGACATTACTTGTCTATGCTATTCATCGGAAGCTATGCATAGTTTTCCTTTTTCATATAAGAGCATTTTAATCCACAAGTTCAGAGAATTTAAGAACTTACCCCTGTATGCTTTGAAGAAGCTCCTCTTAGCCTCGCTGAAGCTCTTTCTCGTATCTACTGCAAACTCGGTGATAAAGCCTTCCAGCAGACTATTCAACCAAAATTCTACTGCGCGGGACACAGGATTATCTACCCGCTTCACAATGCTAACTAGCTCAGGCATCCAAACAATAGGTTGATCAACATGCACAGTGGGCCCAGTATCTACTAGCTTGGATACCCACTCATGCAACTCGAGTGCAAATGTTACAAAGAAGATTTCGTGAAGCTCAGTATAAATATGCTTCTGCAACCAGTCCTCTGTCTGAAGCCTAGGGCTTCTATTTTCACGTTCAGCAAACTCTCTAGCCTTTGAATCAAACCACTCTTGAATTTCTTTAGCTGTAGGATTCCAGTACCACATTGAATTCAAAATAATAGGGTTAGTCCCGGCAATGGAACCATTTGTTGGCTGCTTTCTGGACAGACCCGGGTTTTCAGGATGCGCAGCAACAAACACCCCTTTGGCGCACTGGCCCTTTCGGCAACGAGCTGCACAGCAACCCGAAGTCTCACCCAAAGTGGATATGGGGCGCTAAGGAATCAGGTTTCCTTAACCTAGGTGGTGTGGAGTCTACAGTCTTCTCTCTTCCCTTCTTGGAGGTAACCCCTGAACAAAGTGTCTTACTCTTTCACAGGTCTCACAGTGCCACAGCGCTGGAACTCACTCTTCTCAGCCAAGTTGCGCAGTAGCTCCACACCTGCGCACGAGTCTTTCACTCAATACCTCCGATACGCTATGTATCGTCTCTGCCCTTGTGCCATAGTGCAGTAACACACTCCTTTAGCGCTGCGGCGACAGTGTTCTTACAGACTCCTTCGACAATGCACAAGTACAACTTCTAAGGGAGCTTCAAGGATTTACTTTACATAATCATTCATAAAGATAGCGAAACATTCATAGCAACATAGACAGTAAAGCAAAGAAATGCTATCACATAAAGCATCACCACAACAATGAGAATTATGTGGTTCACTTCCAGGAGGGAATCTACGTCCACGGGAACTGTGTTTTATATTATCTTGAGATGGGGATAACACAGTTCCGCTGCGCACACAGCTGCAGCCTTAGATCTTTCTGGGAAACTCCACGCACATAGTTGGGAGCCCTTCTCTTAGACCTATTCTCTTCTTCCACAGATATTACCATGACAAAGACATACAATTACATTCCCCTCTCAATCCTCTTGCAACTGGTCGATACATATAATGGCCCTTACGCCGAGCGGTCTTCCTGTGAGATCACGGCCTTCTTACATGCACAAAATGATCATTAACAGCTTAAAAGATACAGCAATACAAATGACTCAGACATCAACTTAGACTGTCCGTGTAACTCAGTGACTCTAACTATCTAACTCTCTAATCATCTACCTGTCTAACGCTTTTCCCTTTTCAATTACACATATATATAGGTGGCCCTGAGGGTCGCACCTTTACAAAACTGTGGGCCTTTCCCAACAGTGATCCCCAAAAACCCTAACTGCAGACACGGCTAGGTGTACTGTAGGCGCCGCTTGCAATCACGTCGCAGCTTCCTGCAGACTCCGTGATTTCCAGCATAGATCGCGGGTATGGGCGCCGCTTCATCGTTCTTTGCTCCTTGTCCTTCACCTTCAATGCTTCGGCCCGTTGCTCTTCCTTGGTCTGAGCAACCATAACTCCTGTACTTTGCCTTAATTAGGGTAGCTGAGCCCTCTATTCTGCCGCTTCATTTATTGTGGTGGTTGAGCTTTCTACTCGGCCACCTTATTTACTTCTTTCCTTTGACTCATGCGCGCGAGCTCCGCGATTTTCGGCCCGCAATCTGCGGTGAGCTCGTCCATCTGGCGCCGTACCACGCACTGTTCATTTCTGCCCAAAAATGGTGCTTTTCCTCAAAATTAGCACTTTTCCTTCAAAACTTAGTGCTTTTTCCTCAAAACTTGGCAACTTTACCATAGCTGCGGCCTATGCTCCAACAGGTGGATACTAGTGGAAACCCACCTATTCCACTAATTCATAATGGTTCCCATCTTGGTAGTTATACTTTAGTTTTTTAGCTTCCAAAATTCTGATACATTTTTAAGGTATTTCCCTTTCCTTTTTGGTAGTGGAAATAGGCCATTAAATATTTGATTGTGCTTCCTTCCAGACTCACAAATCATGATTTAATATGGTTTAAGAAACTCCCTAAACAAATTTTATATGCAGATGTTTCACCCCCGGTAAGTTAATTTATCAACTAGCCTCGAAGCCCGCATTTCTTTTGCCACATCATTTCCCAGGGTTAGGGTTTTGGATATTTAGGTTTTTTTGCATCCTAGGGCATCACACTATATGTTAAAAGGTACTTTTGGCCTATTTCAATGTCTTCTTGTGAATGCGGGGCGACAGGTGCGGGAGGGGTGATTTTTTACCTTGGAGGGAACATTGTTGAAGAATTCTCTTAGAGTCTTAGAGTAGAGTCAAATAATCATGCTGAGATGTTGGCACTATGGATGGGGACAAAGGTGATACTAAAGAAGAAGATATCTGAAGTCATAATCCTTGGAGACTCATGCACTGCTATTAGAGCTGTCAAATTTCATTCTCCTCTCTGCAATACTACCTTAGCAATAATTCAATTGAGAATCTAGGAAAATTTGGCGACAATCCAAACAATGGAACTCTACCTTCTGTTTCGAAGTCAAAATAAACACGTAGAATCCTTGGCCAACCAAGCAACAAATAGAACTACAAGAATCTATCAATATCAAAATGGTGAGTTGCATTATGAGGCTATCCCTTAAGGATAACAACATTTTGGTTAGGTGGGGATATAAAGCCCCTCCTGAATTTTCCAAGCTATGGGTTGAGTGTTGGAATCCTCCTATCCCACCAACCATCATCATAAGGATTTGGGAGAGACACGTGGGAAATGTATGTGCTTCCAAGTTAAGGATGGTGGCTTCCATATTCATTAAATCACTCTCATCATTTAGTATCAAATGCAACTCATTTATGATTATGCCCTGGAACGAGAAAATGATAATAGTAGTTGGGAATGTCGAAAGGATATCCTTTAGGAAATTGTCCACCTGCTCCCACACACAAAATGACCATGGCCTGCATCACTGTTCTTTGGGAATTGTAACTTGGTACATAAGCTCGTATGATAGAGGAAACCTGGAAATGACGACCATAAATGGATATTATGGCACAAGAAATACGCCTGAGCTATTTATTAGTGCTGGGAAACTTGAAATTATTTCATCCCGAGCCACTAACAGATAGGGTGTGTTCTGGTTTGCATTCTGAAGGAAGAGATACAGAGTGTGCTTCGACCTCTTCGTGGCGACTATGGACAGAGAGGAGTATGTATAAAAGTCCTTTTTATATGCTGAGTGTGGCATTTGTAAGCTCAGTCGGAGTGTGTGAAGGATATGTAGGAGGGCCAGATGGATAGAGCACAATGGGAGAAGTAGAGAAAGACGCATGGAAGAGTGGGAAGAAGAGGATGAATAGCAAAGAATAGAAGAATAAAGGAATTTCCAATTGAAATTGGACTTGATTGTAGACATAATGGACTAGCAACAGGACAAAGTTGAGGAATTAAAGGCCAAAGTGGAAACACTTGAAAAACAAGTAGCAGAGCTCAAGAGTAAGATGAAAGATGTAATGTCCCCATCTTGACCCTATTGCATTAATATTGTAAATGATGTAAATATTGTTATTTAGTCATGGTGAGGAGCTCAAGGCCAAGGCCCCGCCATTGATTTATCGTTCTATGTATCGGCAATTAGAATAGATGCATATGGTTCTTGTGCTAGCCGTGCACAATGAAAATTTGAACATCATGTAAATATGCAAATTTTAATGAAAAACCCACAACCAGCTATGCAATGCAACAAAGAGATGGGGGCATGATCTTTACAAGGAATAGGGAGGGAAAATAACCAAACCCTTGAGCCATGGTGTTAAGCCATTTCATTGAGGAAACCCATGAACTCTCAACTACCCATTTGGTCTCATGCACCCAATCATTTAATTCTTCCAAGAATTGGTTGAGACAATTAATGCCTTGGGATGGGAGAGGTATGGCTGTCAATTTTCGTGTATGGGCAAGACAACAACCTGGAAAATCGAGTTTTGGTTTGCTGGGCAAGAAAACCCCCACGAAATTGTGCCCAAAGCCATTCTTCACCCATGGCATTCATCCTCTCACGCAGTCTGAGCTTGTTGGGGTTTTATCCTTCACGTTTCTTACCATTTCCTGCATTTTTCCATGCCTGCAAACTCATTTTTGGTTAGCACAGTGGCTGGGAGAAGAGAACCATGATTTTCTGGGGTTATAGAGGTTGTTTCTGCCCATGAATTGCCCATGGACGTTTTTCTCAAAACGATTATGCTCCTGGGGTTGTTTTCCCTTTTACCAAATTTCATTTTGGGCTTCCCCACATTTTTCTGAGCTGGTAGAAACTCCATCTTTGGTTTGAACCTGTGAGTAGGATATTTTGGAGTGGAAGAGGATAGATTTGGCTTGATGAGCCCAATGAAGTGTCCATAGCTCAATGGGTGAGCCACTAGCTTAGTAATTCACCTCTACCCATCTCTTAACAGCCTGATAAACCCAATTGCTAATTGGCTTGGCTGATTCTAGTGTATCTTTGGCTATGTGAGAGCCTGCTTTCCCCTTTTCCTTGTGGAGATCATGCCCAGCTCGGGGGTGGCAGTGGTGCTGAGAGATTGAGGAGCACACTGGCCTATGGTTGGGTGGAACGTTCCAGAAGCGTAGCTGGTTGCTCAAGGACTACTTGGTTTAAAGATAAGTATTCTCATTTGCTATTTCTGCAATGTCTACACTTAATGGCTATCATGAAAATGTTGGATGTGTGTTAATTCTGCACATGATTTACTTCCACTTTGTTTTTAAAAAATCTTTATGCATATTCATATCTCCGTTATATTATGTGAATGCTTATGAAATAAGTTTATGGGGCTGGATGCCCGGTTTTAGCCTCACGATCCTCTCCATTGCACTGGTATGATGGGTGGGGACGTGACAAAAGAGAAGGAGGAGGTTGAAGCATCATCATCTGCTCCTCCACAAATCAAGCTGGAGGACTAGGTTCCTTGGTTCCATTTTTAGTTTTCTATAATGAAATGATCTTATGTAATTTTTCTAGGACAGTTTGTAAGGAAATACAAGCCCAGGAATTTAGACTCAAATTTTTGTAATTAGATCAAGAATCTTGAACCATTGCAAAGCTCCTACAAAATCACTCTATACTTTCAGGCAATATGCCTTGTTTTGATGCTATGTATCTCTATTTGATGAGGATTTTTCCTCCTTTTTATTACTAAAAACTCTATCCATTCTAGTAAGAAAAAAATGTCTTCTTGTGAATGAGTGTACGTAACACTTTTCTCTTCAGAGGTAAGCTACCACCATTATAGCTAGTTTTTATTGCTTTGCAATTTACAATCTTTTTACATTTTGATCATAAGTAGAATTTGGATTTTATTGTACTATTTTCCTCTCTACAATATATTTGTGTGTGTGCGCGCACGTTTCCATTTTATATTTTCCTTCATTTCATTTTATAAATAATTTAGATCAATATCCCATATTGGATTTTTAATCGCGGTGGAGGTATTATACCATCAACTTTGGGTAATCGATCATTAATATAATGGAACTGTGTGACACGCCAAGGGTTGTCCTTTGACCCTTTACATTTTGAACAACCACATACTACTAGGGTTTCATAAAAGAGATCCATTTAATGGCCCTAGAAAACTTCTCTGAGAAAAATATAAAGATTCTAAGGTCAGATAATGGAGGGGAATATACTTCAGGCGATTTCAAAGATTTATGTAAACAAGCAGGGATTAAGAGGGAGATTACTATTCCCTATAATCCAAAACAAAATGGTGTAGCTGAAAGGAAGAATCTAATGATCATAGAAGCAGTAAAAGCTATGATCCATGATCAATATTTACCCATGCATCTATGGGCATAAGCATCCAGAACTGCAGTATATGTACAAAACATAATCTCTCACAATGCTCTTGGCCAGAGGACCCCATAATAGATGTTCAACGGTAAGAAGCCTGAAGTTAGTAATGTAAAGATATTTGGATGTCCAGTGTTCATTCACATTCCAAAGGAGAAAATATCGAAATTAGAACCTTCAGGGAAGAAGGGAATATTTTTGGGCTATAGTGAGCAATCTAAGGCTTACCATATCTACATCCCAGGATTCCGCCATATCGAGCTCAAACAGGATGTTACATTTGATGAAGACACAGCCTTCAATAAATCCAAGAAGACTCATGAGGATGAAGAGGAGCAGGAGGTGCCTAGAGTTACAGAAACAAGTAAAGTACCAGAAATAAATGTTGAAGAAGATCCTATTCCAGAGGATCATGACATGGAAGAACCTCATAGACCCGAGGAGACACCTCATGAGGAGATTTATCGAAAGAGAATACCAGCTTGGGCACGAGAATTAATTCAAGATGTAGGAAGGTATGGTTCCCCATAAGGAACCAGTATAGAGAGAAAAATACCAAGGCCATACTCTAGTTATGTAGCCTTGATGTGTAACCTTGTTGAAGAGAAACCAACTTGTTTTGAAGATGCAATGAAGAAGAAGGAATGGTTGGATGCTATGAATGAATAATAACAATCCATCATCAAGAACGATGTTTGGGATGTGGTACCAAGACCAAAGTATAAATCAGTTGTGTCATCAAAATGGATCTTCAAAAAAAAACACTCAGCAGACGGAAGCATTGAAAAGTACAAGGCAATATTTGTAGCATGAGGATTCTCGCAAAAGGAAGGAATTGATTATGAGGAGACTTTTTCTCCTATGGCCAGATATACTTCAATTAGAACCATTCTTTCCTTGGAATCTAAGATGAAATGGAAGTTACATCAGATGGATGTAAAGATGGTATTCCTGAATGGGAATATTGAAGAAGAAGTATATATCGAGCAGCCAGAAGGATTTGAAACAGAAGATAGAAAGTCACGTGTATGCAAACTGAAGAAAGCATTGTACAGGTTGAAGCAAGCACCCAGAGCATGGTATGGAATAATTGATAGCTTCCTGATGAGTTTGGGCTTTACCAAGAGTAAAGCGGATTCTAATATTTATTACAAGATTATGGATGATGAACCCATGATACTACTACTGTATGTAGATGATTTGTTCCTGACAGGAGAAGACAATCCCATCACCGAATGTAAGAGAAGGATTGCAACAGAATTTGAGATGAAAGACCTTGGTATGATGCATTACTTTCTAGGTCTTGAAGTATGGAAGTTTCCAAATGATATTTTCCTGAGTCAAGGAAAATACATAGTTGAGATCCTAAAGAGATTTGGGATGTTGGATTGTAAGGCCATGACTACTCCGATGGTGAAAAACTTGAAGCTCTTGAATGATGCTTTATCAAAGATAGTGGATGTCACCATGTATAAACAAATTTTTGGGTCATTGATGTACTTGAATAGATATATGTTTTGTTGTGAACACATTGAGTCAGTATATGGTGGAACCCAGGAGTGTTCACCTGATTGCAGCAAAAAATGCAATGAGGTACCTAAAGGGTACATTGGACTATGGACTCAGATTTGCTTCAGATAGTGAGTTCAGGTTGTACAGGCACACAGACTAAGATTGGGCTGGAAGTGTCGAAGACATGAAAAGGACTTTAGGATGTTTCTTTAGTTTGGGATCAGGTATGATCTCATGGCTCAATAGAAACCAACCCTGTGTTGCACTCAGTACAACGGAAGCAAAATATGTAGCAACTTGTTCATCTTGTAGCGAAGTAGTGTGGCTTTGCAAGATGTTGGTAGGATTGTTCGATGCAGATATTGATGCTACGGAGATACTCTGTGACAACCAGCATTGCATCAAGATGACAGAGAATCCTGTTTTCCATGATAGATCGAAGCACATCGGGATCAAGTTCCACTATATCCGGGATATGGTGCAAAAGGGAGTTGTAAAGATCAAGTATGTTCCTGCAGAGGAACAAGTTTCCGATGTGCTAACTAAGCCTCTGTCTCGCATAAACTTGGAATACTTTCGAGACAGGCTTGGTGTGGTCTAGAGGGACCTCTCTCAAAAGAGAGGCTGATAGTGTTACAGTTCTTCGGAACTGATGCCTGTCTTGGGGATAGAAGATCAGTGTTGGTTGATTGATAGAGTTCCTATCTGAAAGGATAGATTCCTATCCTAGGGACATAAGATCAATACTGGATGACTGATAGAGTTCCTAGCCGAAAGGATAGATGCCTATCCTGGGGACAGAAGATCAGTACTGGATGACTGATAGAGTTCCTATCCGATAGGATAGATGCTTTTCCTGGGGATAGAAGATCAGTACTGGCTGACTAATAGAGTTCCTATCCAAAGGGATAGATTCCTATCTTGGGGATAGAATATAAGTACTGGTTGACTGATATATTTCCTATCCAAAAGGATAGATGCTTTTCCTGGGGATAGAAGATCAATATTGGTTGACTGATAGAGTTCCTATACGAAAGTATAGATGCCTGTCATGGGGACATAAGATCAGTATTGGCTGATTGATAGAGTTCATATCCGTAGGAATAGATGCCTATCCCGGGGACAGAAGATCAGTACTAGCTAACTGATAGTGTTCCAGCTGATGATGTTGCTGAGGAGGATGTTCCAGCAGAGGATGTTCCAGCTGATGATGTTGCTAACAGCAGAAGATGTTCCAGCTAATGATGTTGTTGATGAGGATGTTCCAATAGAAGATGTTCCATCTGACGATGTTGTTGATCCAGCAGAGGATGTTGTTGTATATGATATTCTAGCAGATGATGATGACGATGCTGATGATGACATTCCAGCAGATGTTGATGATGTTACTCCAACAGATGATACCCGAGACAGATGATGATCCAAAATATTCCTATGACATACAGAGTTTCACAAGTCATTTGTATAGATGTTTTTGTTACCCGCAAAATACATTCCTAGTTAAGAGGGAGTGTTAAAATAATGTAACTACGGAAGATATTCTATTTGATACTTGTCTATTGTATCCATCCTTCGGGAGATGTCATTGTTGTAATTAATAATCTAAGAGTCATTGAAAGAGTTAATGTAAACCCTAGGTCTTGTGTCGGCCTAAAAGAACCCAAAAGAGATTATTATATTATGTATTTGACAAGTCGGCCCATTCAGTTAGGAGAATTTGGCCCTGTTGGGGAAAATTCACCCCAATGGAAGAATATAAATAGAGGAGGTGTCTCTCATTTTTAATCACTCATTCACTCACACAAGTTCGCATAGGAGAGAGAGAGAAGTTTGCACAAGTGGAGGAGTAGCTGATTTTGTCTTGGGGTTCACTTTTGTACTTTGTGATTTCTATATTGAGGAAGATTTTGTCAGGGTTTTCTCCCTTGTGGTTTCCCTGAGAGAAATATTGTGTTCATTATGTTCTTGTTGTGCTTGTATTTCTTTCAGTAATAGATTGTTTATTGTTATATTCTAAACAAGTAAAAACTAACAACTTGCACATCCATCACAGATATACAACATCATTCTGTGCACCATCAAAACTTCATTTTGTTACATGTGCACATTTGGCTCGTCGCTAGATCATACTATTTTTTCCTTGAGCCCTTTGATGTCCCAAGTATTAAACTATAACTTTCACTTGAATCTCTTATGTTCTCACCATAAAGCTTACGTCTAATCTCCAACTTGCCTCTATATTTATACATGTCCTACATGGATTGTATGCCCATAAGTTGGTTCTGGCTTTTGTTCTTCCATATTTCACGGATTATGCATTTTCCACATTTCATCTTCCGCTCTATTGATGTGTCATCTATTTTGTTTCTTGCGCCTTCATGGTCCACAACTTAGTGGGACTTTATACCTTGGTGGTGTACCTTTACGCTCTAGATGTACCATTGCTTTGATATATGTGTGCATCCTTTCTCTTCAACTTGATGAGTCTACGATCCTTGCTATACAATCCCTTGTGGGTATTGCGCCATTGATGCATTGATGCTTTGCGGATTTTGTGCATATTCCAACTTCCACTTGGTGGGACTTTGACCCTTGCCTTTTCATCACTTGTGGGACTTGCGCACCTACTGTACCATCTGCTGTGGAATTTTGTCATAGACTTACATCAACCGTTGTACCCTTCTAGGAACTTGTGCACATTCCACTAGCTAAAATCATCTTCTAATTAGCTAGGATTGCATGCTTTCAGGACTATCCAACTATTTGTTGTTTCTTACTGTTTGCACTCTTATGATATTTTACCAAGCAATGCATGTGCATTCTAGAGACTTCTTTCATCATCCTTGCACACTTGTACCATTTTCTCAACCAACTCCTTGGTTGCTTGTGCACATGTACCATTTGAATAACCAACTCCTTGGCTTCTTATGCACATGTACCATTGTCCAACTATTCCTTTGACTGCTTCATTGTGAGAGTATGACTTGGTGGACTTGATTTCTGCGCAAGTACCACATGTAGTAGGATACATTACTTGTGTTCTTCTTTGAACTGGATCTACATGATGTCTCCTTGGACACACATCTTCAAACTAAATGCATTCCTGGGTATACTTCTTCAAACTAGCATTCATGTCTGTCACTTTCACCATCTTGTGTAGATACTTCTTCAAAGTGGTTTCCATATACTTCTTCACACTTTTTTAGGAATGTTGTATCCACTTTGACATCATTTGACATCAATGAATCAAATTGAATCAGTTAACATCCTCGTTGACATTAGTTGACATCAATGCCAACCAAATTTCAGCACAATATTCTCATTATGATTTCCACATGACACTTATGGGAATAGAACCTAGGTGGAGAGGATGAGACTCCATCCCATAACCACTCAGTCTATACCCAATTGACAATCAAATCGAGTTTCTTATAAAGACATGTTGACTTATATATTAAAAGTGGGCATAAGGATTAGTAATCCATGCAATATTTATTTATACTTAATCTAATATAAGCCCAATTTCACATCCCAATCAAGTACCACAATAGTTATTTGGTATGGGAATCACCAAAGGTAATCATCCCCTCTACTAACTTGAGAATCTTCTTACAACTAACATGGGTTGTTTCTATTATATGAGGTCACCTTGTAAGTTGAGCTCAATATATACATTAAACCAACTTGGTTGAAATGCTGAGGGAGGGGATGGGTGATGCTCATCATTGTCCCCTTTCCTTGATTCCATAAATAATTATTACATGCAAAGTGGTTTTATTTGGTGATGTGTGGGAGGGGAAAATGATGATCATTGCCTTTCCCTCTTCCTTAATGATGCATGTGAGGGAGGGGAAATGTTGATCATCACTCCCCTCATCCATGGTATCAAAAAATGTTATTTGATATATGGGTAAAAGAGAGTGATTATGATCATTGCTTCTCTCTCTTCTGCCACGATAGATGTGAGACAATAAAGAACATAGAGGAAAGGGAGGGGTGTTGATGATCATCACCGTTCCCCCCCAACAATGGAAAGACCCAACTTTTAGTAGCACTGAGCAAGGGGGAGCATGATTAAAATTGACCTTAACCCCACCCCCTTCGCATTGAAAACACATTATTTGCTTGCAATCTAGAGTGATGGGGATCCCCCTCACACTCAACAGTACTAACAACAATGTGGTGTATTTTTCTCCTCCTATGATGATGTGAAGTCAATAAGCTATTATGTTGTTCTCAGAGTAAGTGTTAGACATCCAACTCCTCCTTTACCACTTCCTAGCCATGAACTATACTCTTATCCCATACACGAGTATGCTTGAAGAATATTGAAGAATTGCACTATAGCAATGCCTCAAGTAAGCAATTGAAACAAAACCAATGCACATAAACTGTTGTTTTGGGGATATGTATAACTTATACAACCTTTAACAATATTTTCCAACATAAATTTGGCTCAATGGTAGCTAATGAAGAATACAAATCAACATGTATACTGGTCATTATTTATTTAGGATATTTTAATGATACCCAACACATACAAATCGTTGACCCAAGAACTTGTACAAGGCATACAAAATAAGTAATTACATATATAGCCACATCCTATTTTAGTTTAGTGGTATTTCATTGGCATGTAAAATGGAGTTTGATCTTATCAAGTTCAAAGAGCCATTACATGGCATATTGGGCCTTGTGTCCACTAATTTTAAACTACATGTAAGCAACTGATTATAAGCAACATACTCCAACGAGTCCGTAATATATACCCTAAAATGATATAAAGATAGTTCATCGAATCTTATTGAATTTTAATAGATCCAATATAAATATTAATCTAGACACGAGTCTCACCATTCATGTCCTTATCGTTGTGTTTAAAATTCAACTTCAATTGATTCTAGTTGTGTTTGATCTTCTAGATTTAAACTCTGACACTGTGCAAATTCAGAAAATTAAACACAATGTTAATACACTATGAAAATATTTATACCCATAGTTCTAGTTGGTTGGTGAGAAATCTTAATTTGTTTTTTTTTTTTATACACAAATAAATGATATATTTAAGACCGTGTTTGTTTAAAAGAATAAAGTAAAATAAAATAATTGATAGTTTTTTATAAAATGATTTTATAATGGCATTGTTTATAATATGAAAAAATGTTTATGATATATTATTATGATTTTATTATAAAAAAAAATACTTACACTCATGTAATTATTTTTAATTATAATATTAATATATACATAGGACCCACAATTATGAATTAGAGGTTTAATTTACTTGTATAACAACCCAAGACCAAGAGAAAGACCCACAATAATGAAATGAATTGAGAGTTACGTTACGTATACAACAACCCATGTCAAAGAGGAAGACCCACAATTATGGATTAGAAATTTTGTGGAGGTGATCACCTACGACAACCACTTATGTTTGTTGGTCAAATATTCTCATTTTAGTTTGCAATTGCTTTCACAATGGGATTGATGGTAACGGGGAATCATGCATATTGTGATGTTCTACTTTAATCATAATTGAGTGGAAATGGGATTGATGGCAGTGGGAACCATGCCTATTGTGATGTTCTACTTTAACCATAATTGAAATTGACTTGTAAGGTTGAATATTTTTTATAAATCCTGTCAAACAGTAGACATACTTATGTTACACGTGTTTATGCTATAAAGATTGTAAAGATTATATTGATTTCATCCCTGACATCACAAAAGATTATATTGATTTCATCCATGACATCACAAAACCTAGGATATACAACAATCTCAACTTTATTCAAAGTTGTTGGTAACATTTATATAGTAATTAGTTATTTAATTATTAAAAGTATTGTTTATAAGATTATGAAAGGGGAATGTGGAAATGAATGTTAAGCATTATATACTAAATTTGACATTTTTATGCCAGCTTTTATGAATGGTAGCGGTTTTTATTAAAGTTTGAAGCAATTTTATCAAATTTAAGTTAATTTTAATTAAATTTTAACTTTAAATTCAATCATATATCATTTATCATATATAACATTTAAATTGCTCTACTTTTGGGTGTATAATGTTTGTTATTCACTTTTACATTACCTAGTAATAATGTATTTATTGGTGAAGAGAAATGTGAAAGTGAATGGCAAACATTACGCACACAACAATAAAGCATGACAACAATATATATAATTGGATCCGAACAACTTGAGATTGAATGGTATATATCATGACAAAATATATATCTATGCATATATGTTCATATCCAATAGCATGTATTTCGACATTGTTATAGATCAAATCAACACTTCTTCGTTCATGACGACAGTTCAAAAGATGACACTCAAATGTGTCATTATTCACTCACAAAAAGGACACTTATGAATGGAAGAACCTATGATTTGACCCATATTGATGGCCCTAATCCTTGACAATTAAATCCCAACATCTTTCCAGCCAGTTCTAAGAGTTGTAAACCTAAATTAGGGAAACTTTGCACCCTACAAGATCATTGGGAGAGAACCATTTACACCTTGCTAATTCATTGGGAGTGAATGCATCAAAAGCAAATAATTCACATCTTGCACATTGAAAAGAAGTAGATCATTCGCATGTTTCCTTTGAATTGAGCATGTATTCCCCATAATTTCATGAAAACAATATAAAAATTCGGGAGTTAAGGAAGCTCTACAAACCAATTTTCCCATTTGCAACTCGCCAAATGTGAAGAGCCTGCAATAAATAATTAATGAAAACACACAAAATAGCAAAAATAACATAACTCATAATCACTTTTATATTGATCGTAGGCCACTTCGAGCGGGCAACCTCCTTTGAGCAAGCTCAATACAAATAACTTCACGGTGCCTTCATAGGCCTCAACACACACTTATATACTAAGTCTAGGCGCCAATACTATGGGTCAAAACCATGGGCCAATACAAACTATGGATCAACAATACTATGGGTGACTTACAAAGTATATGCGCCAAACAACAATAACACAACTATGGATCAACAAATACTACGGGACGACTTACAAAGCATATGCGTCCAACAACAATATACTAACAAAGTAAATAGAACGGTTGACATGGGTTCCTAACATCCCCTCTCCCTTAGAAAAAGCTTTGTCCTCAAAGCTTTAGATGTGGAAATTGATGCAGAATTGGACAGAGTGGTTCCCCTGTAACATCTTCGGGTTGCATTCTGGGCCACTGATGCCTTTTGAGATTCAGGAAGATTGCTTGGAATGTTGAAGAAGAACCATATCAGCTGCGTGAAAAGTGCGCTCTGAACGGTGTTGAGCAGCTTGTTGTTTCAGTCGAATTCTTGCCATGTGAAGATTGTCCTGCAGAATGAGAAGAATCTAATCGCGGTTTTGAAGAACCTAGTCAATTTCCTAAACTGGGGAGCTGCTGAGGGTGTATTGAATAAGAAATGGTGGTGCCTGTCCATAGACTGCTTCATACGGTGTCCTTATAGACATGGTATTGTACCACTGGAGCGCTTCTAGGAAATCCATAGAAATAGTTGTCCAAATCTGTGTAGGGATGGGAAAGGGTTCGAGCAGTCCTGAAAGGAGTGTCGTTTCACCCTTGTTGACCTGGCAAGTATCACAGTCAACCACCATCTGTTGAATTGGCAGTTTCAGTCCCTGCCAAAAGAAGTTACATTATTCTTGGTCATACTTTTGGAGGAACCTAGAGTGCCCTACCAATGAAGAAGCATGGAGTTCATAGAAGAGATAGCCCTGTTGAACATATTGCAACCAGTTTGGAACAAGCAAAGAAATAGCTGTAAGAGAAATGGGGGCATCAAATGTGCGAAAAGGAGCATTTGCCACCATATTGTCCCTACCCTTCTTGTAAGTGATCGCATAGTCATAACCCATGAGGTGGATAACCCATTTTAGGTGTGCTGGGGAGGAGACCCATTGTTCCAGGAAATTTTGCAAACTCTGGAGATCAGTCTTGATGCAGAAATAATTCCCTAATAGGGATGGATGCCACATCGGTACTGCATGCAAAATAGCCATCATTTCCTGCTGAGATGTAGACACGGCTAAATGCTTACCGGAAAGGTCTCTTGAAGGTGGAAAGCCCACTGGTGCAGCAAAGACACATGCATATCTATCCAAGGAAGTAGTGGAGACCGTTGATGGGTGCATCTGAATGGAATGGAGCTAAGCGATGATACCATGTGAATTCTTCTTAAGGATCTTTTCTAGGCGATGTGAACTGATGATGCAGAGAGACCCTGTTTGTAAGCATGTAAATTTGTGTTGTGTCCCATTGACTGAAAACTGCATCCAAAGTTCAGAAAAATCCCATAAGATGGGGCCAAGTGTGCGTAACCATTAAACGCCCAAAACCACATCACATCCACCTAAGGACAAGGCAAACATGTCAAAGCGCAGGCTATAATCTTCCAGAGAGATACACACATTGTGACACTTTCCCTTGCAGGGTAAGGTGCCTCCATTAGCAACCATGACTTCAAAGTTGGAGCAAGGATGGACAAAACAATCAGCCTGTTTGGCGATCCGGGGGTCAATGAAGTTATGAGTGCTACTAGAATCAATGAGTATTATAAGAGGAAGCTTCTTGAAATAACCCCTGACCTGCATTGTTTAGGGGGTGGTGACGTTGGATAAAGCATGGAGAGATATCTCTGGTTGTTCATCCTGAGATAGGGGGTCAATAGGAGGCTCCTGAATGTCGACCTGAGAATCCATTGGATCTGGAGCTTCTTCATCAATTTTAGAGGCAGGCGGAGAACCCATATTCAAGAGATAGAGCTTTTGTTGAACACATCTATGTCCCCCGCGTGAATTTCTCATCACAATTATAACAAAGCCCTTTTTCTACGCGTGCTTGCATCTCTGTTTCAGACAAATGCTTGATAGGAGTTGGTCGAGTTGCTTGTGGAATGGGAGGTCGTTGAGAACCCATATTTTGGAAGGAAACAAAAGTGGGTTTGGAGCGTTGTTGGGCTGCAATCTTGTTTTCTTCCAACTTAGCTAACCCTAGGACTTCCATCATTGTGTTGGGACATAACATTTTAACCTCTGACCGGATTTCATCCTTAAGACCACTGATAAAACAAATCCTATAGAATTCATCAGACAAGCCTTCTGTGTGATTGGCTAGTTTCTCAAATTCGGTCTGATACTCTCTCACAGTGCCACTTTGACGTAGTTTAGTGAGTGCTCCGGTGAAGTCATCAAAAGCACTGGGACCAAATCGTTGCAAAATGAGTTGGCAAAAAATCTGTCCATTTTGGCTCGTCATGAGCCTTGATGTACCAACGGTACCATTGAAGGGCTTCTTGTTCCAAATGAAAGGATGCAAGTGAACTTTTTGGACATCAAAAGTATTATGCAGACTGAAATACTGTTCTGCACGATAGGCCCATCCAGTCAGATCAGTACCATTAAAGCGAGGAAATTCAAGCTTCGGACCACGAAAATGGATGGAAGAAGAGAACCCAGTGGCTACAGAAGATTCTTGCTGTCGGTTATTGTTCATGGCTGAATGCTGGAGACGGAGGCTGAGAAATTTTCATCCAGATCTTGGAGTTTGGTTTCGATGGCTACAAGTGCTTTCTCAATGGTTTTTGCTCCGACGCGGGTGACAACCATAACCAAGTTTTTTTGGGGGGGGGAGGGGGGGGAATGGATAGAAAAACACAAACAAAAGCTTATTTAGTAAAGGGAAATTTGGATTTGGGAAAAACTTGGAAGGGTAATTGGGGTTTGACTAGGTTTTGGACACTTTCTAATGAATAGGGAAGCAAAAAATGGGGATTTTAGAAGCGAAGTGAAAGAATGAGAAAATTTGGTAGAGAGGGACAAAGAAGCAGAATTACGAAAGGAACTCGGTGGAAAAATTTGAAGGCAATTAGGTAAAATTCGAAGAAGTTATGGCAAACCCTAAAAATAGACAAATGTGGGATTTTAGGCCCTAGGAAGTGGAATTTGGGACAGGGTCCTCAGGAATGAAATATGCAGGGGTGTCAGTGAAGTTTCAGGGAAAACGGAGTGAAAAAAAGGGAGATATGGCCAAAAAATAAAATTTTATACTGTTTTTTTTTCAAGAATGGATTTGCAATGACGCGGAAGGGAACTCAAATAGATAGATCTGCAATGGCGCGGAAGTGATCGGAAACAGAGGGATCTGAAACGGTGCCGACTAGATCGAAAATGGCTGGATCTGAAATAGATCTGAAATGGCGCGGAAACAGTTCAGCTGAAAATAGATATGGACCCCAGGTATGTGCAGCTTCCTAATAGTTCATGGGTTTCACTCGGCCACCAATGCTGTCTGACGGCTTGCGTATTGGGGTAGTACCCCTCACTCCACGGCTCAGGTAAAATTGATAACCACTTTGCCACAAACGACAGCTCTTGGTTTACCTCACGGGTGCGAACTAGTTAATCAGGTAGGGGTTGTTGCCCTTTTCGCTGGCAGGTCGTCTCAATGGGCCAGCTACTTTGGAGTTCCTGTGGTACTCCTCATAATGATTTTTAGGGCTTATGCCCAAGTACTTCCCACACTTAAGCGGATAGGGATTATTCCTAGATCCGAAGCTGCAATAGATGCGGAAAAAAAAAATTGGCATAAATTTCACTCAGTGAGCCCAAGAAAGTGCTCTGATACTAGATGTGAGGAGCCTGCAATAAATAATTAATGAAACACACAAAATAGCAGAAATAACAGAACTCAGAATCACTTTTATATTGATCGCAGGCCACTTCGAGGGGGCAACCTCCTTTGAGCAAGCTTAATACAAATAACTTCACAGTGCCTTCATATGCCTCAACACACACTTATATACTAAGTCTAGGCGCCAATACTATGGGTCAAAACCATGGGCCAATACAAACTATGGATCAACAATACTATGGGCGACTTACAAAGCATAAGCGCCAAACAACAATAACACAACTATGGATCAACAAATACTACGGGACGACTTACAAAGCATATGCATCCAACAACAATATACTAACAAAGTAAATAGAAGGGTTGACATGGGTTCCTAACACCAAACCACCTAGTAACCATTTACAACTATTTCCTTCTAGCATAAAAAAGGAAGAGAAATGGACTGGGAGGAAGACCCTGAACATCTAAATTTATGTTGGAGTAATCACTCACACACCCTTAATCCCTTCCCATCATCAATCCCTATTGTTGACCCCTTGTATCCTTGAATACCGAAGAACTACCCTCGGGTTACTTCACCGCTCATATACATCTAGTGGATCGGAGTGGGATCATTGGAGTGCATGAGAAGATGTTGATGTAATTGTAACTTCGGAATGTATTTCACATATATGTATATTGTATTCCTATAGAGATGTTATTATTCCTCTATACGGAAGTGTCATCATTTATATTGTAAGTGTCGTAACTTATACTTGATGGGTTATTAGACCACCTTGATGGGGTCGGCCCTGTATAAGTCATGTGGGTTAAAGGGTTATTAGACCACCCTATTGGGGGTCGGCACTGTCAGCATTATGTTATGTGGTTAAGTTAAGGCCGACCTAGTAAAAGTTATTAGTCAAGTCAAGTCAAGTATAAATAGAGTGCGGGAGGCACTCTATTTGATCATTCTATTATTCACTCACACACTCATTGGAGAGTGGAGCACTAGTGGAGGAGGAGAAACTGTTGCTAGGAGGACTATCTCTTGTACTTGGGTTGTATCATTGCTCTATCTATCTCTAAGGAAGTTGCGGGGTTTTTCACCTTCTTGGTTTTCCCCGGTGAAACTCTATGTCTCTTGTGTGCTTGCATTATTGTGTCCATGATTGATATGTTGTAGATATGTTGTACATGTTATTCTCTCAAGTTAATATCCTAGATCAGATTGAAATTTCTGAAAAACTAACATGGTATCAGAGCTAGCCTGAAAGAAGGCATGGTGTGGCATTTATGACACTTGTTGCACTTGCGAAGCTAGGGCTTGATATAGCAAAAAATATTCATCGTAGTACTTTCGATATAAATTCATTTCAGCGAGGTCTCAGGATTTGAAAATCTTACAGGTCAAAGATAAGATCCCCATGTACCTTGTGTCCAAAGCAGAGCCTCTAATTCATTGTACTTTAATATTTATGATTTGTACAATATAGGGTTTTTGCCTCTTCCAGATCTCAGTCATAAACAGGTGACCTAGGAAAAAAAGGTCACAACTTGGGCTAGGAAGCTCCAAATGAAATTTTGTAAAAATATGCAGGTAGTGCACGGAATGTACTTTCACAGGTATTATTTTCAGAGGCCGAAATTGAACCAGTGACACGTGGCACTCTGTACAAGTTCACTCTCATGTTTTATCCCATAAGTAGGTCACATTGCGACACTTGGAATAACTCTCTCTCAGAGAATCCATTTGAGGTAAGACCTATGGGGTTGGAAAGATAACAAATCAGTGTACCATAGGAAAAATTTTCAGACCCTGTAGATCTTAAATTTTGGAGTTACACCAAAAACAATCAGGTGCATATTTTTTGTCAAAACAGAATTGGATTTTGAGCACCTTCATTCATGGCTCTGGGAATTTAGGGTTTCAGAGAAAGTTGGAATTTTTTATAATTGGAGACCACGGATGGATTCTCCTCATCAAAATATAAATTTAGAGACCAAGATATAATTTTTTGGTTGGCCGGAAGGCCGGGCTTGATCAAACCCTAGTTCTGGACTTTGATCGGAAAGGTGAAAAATTAGGGCTTCTGCAAAAATGGGAATTTTTGAAATCTGTGACCATAGCTGGAAGCTCCTTGGAAAAATCAAAGTTTCAAGATTTGGATAAAACCTTTTGTTTGGGTGAAGCTCCGAGAAAATCAAACCCTAATTCAGGGTCCTCCCTAATGAATCCAGAAATCTAAAAGGCAATTTTGAGGGGTGAAACTTTGTAGTTTTCAAATTCTAAGTATACCAGCTTGACCAGCTCAGAAATGCGCATCTTCCTATCATTTCAGAAGTTTGAATTTTTAGGGTTTCTTTGACAAACCCTAATCCAGCTCCAGATCTAGTTTCAGCAAATCAAAGTGGATTGGGTTAATCCTAGAAGAGAATGGATTGGTCACCTGCATAAGTGAAGAAGTTCCTGTTTCAGAGGGAGATGAGGCTAAGATCTTACATAAGAAGATTACAAGCAATCTCGACAGGTATGACTTATCCAGGTATGTTTCGAGATCTTTTCATGATTAAGTTTATGGTATGTTTGTCTTCATTAAGGTTATTACAATCTTGATTAACTTTAGACTTGTCATATCACCTTAATAAAATTATGAATGCGGATATTCATTGATTAGGGTTTTGACACTTATGATTGTACTAATGCATTGTGGTGTTGTATGAGGATGATGTTGTCCACTAATATGAAAGGTACATCTAGAAATACAAATCAAGTTATAGATCAAGAACATATGACCATGGTGACATGAAGACAAAAGACTCATCCATAGTCATGGATCACATAGAAGCTCTAGTTACAAAGTATGTATAATTTGGTTCCACAATGGTTAACTTATGAGATATGCAAGTCACTAGCACAAGTCATTTAAGAGAACAAGAAGACATCATGTGGGTATGTTAGACATAACCAGCTAACATATTAATCCAGTTATGTTTTTCCTATATCAAGTTAGAATCCTACCTTGTGATAGGATCTCTTATATAAGTATACTTGGTATGATTGATAATGATTATTCATGAAGTTATAGGTTTGAGTAATCATGGGTTTAGGCATATTATGCTTCTTACTTTGATTCATGATATGACTAACCAGAAAAGTCCTATGGTCAAATGGGAATATGCATGAGTAAAAGAATTGTGATAAAATTATCTGTGTATGAAATGATCTTGACCATACATGTTTAAGATTACTTAGAATCATAATGTTTTTTATAGTATTAAGATTATACTAATGAATGTATGTATGAGACCTCGAGGATAACACAATGATGATACTAGTAAGTATGCATAGTGATCAAGGATGGATATAAGTTCAAAGACAGGTAATCCAGGAAGCAAAGATCAAGAGGGAGCACACTCCAGTAGTTCCTACAAGGAAGCAAATATTGAGAGGGAGTCCACCCTACAACCAAACAAAGATAAGTATTTGAATTGTCATTTCTTGCATACTTGTTTGTTTAAATAATATTTTTCAATGATGTATATGCTTATGTTCCTAGACTTAGGGTGTGTATTATGCATATTAGAATAATTGCATTAATGAACAGTATACTACTAATATGCATGTGATGGGTAAGTGGCCTATGGCACTGTACAACATTCCATTGCTACTTATCTAGAATGAAACCTCTTTGCTTACATGTTGGGAGTTCTACACACTCTTAACAATGTTCTAGTAGAGATTGGAAGGCATCTAGAAAGTTACGGGATGTGGATAAATGTTGTATTGAAGCATTGGCTAAAACTAATTGCATGACTGTATGACATATTTATTTATGTGTAAGAATTTGTTCTGAAAACTATGAGATGTTTCTAATCATGCAATTTAACTTGATTTGTAGGAAAGATCGTATACCATCACCTACAAAAGAAGGACTACAACATTTGTTCCAGCAACGAATTTCAAACTATCTATTGAAGATATTGAAGAATCTGAAGTTCCCATGATACGAGATACAATAAAAGGATGCCATGGTCGAGAAGTACCAATCGATCATGTTTGGGATGTGGTCCCAAGACCTGAAGGGAAGTCTGTTGTGACTTCCAAGTGGATCTACAAGATCAAGCATGCTGCAGATGGCAGCATAGAGAAATACAAAGCGAGATTTGTAGTTCGTGGCTTCTCCCAGAAAGAGAGAATAGACTATGAAGAGACTTTTTCTCCTGTAGCCAGGTACATTTCCATCAGATCAGTACTTTCCCTGGCTGCAATGATGAAATGGAAGATACACCAGATGGATGTCAAGACAACTTTCTTGAATGGTGTAGTTGAGGAGGAAGTGTATGTGGAGCAGCCACTTGGTTTTGAGACACATGACAAGGAGTCATATGTGTGCAGATTGAAGAAAGCCTTGTATGGCTTGAAGCAAGCTCCTAGGACTTGGTATGGTAGGATAGACAGCTTTCTATCCAGTTTGGGATTTACCAAGAGTAAAGTGGATTCCAACCTTTACTACAAGGTTGAGGAAGAAAATCCAGTGATACTACTTTTATATGTGGATGACCTGTTTGTAACAGGTGACGATGGGTTGATTGCCGATACCAAGAGAAAGCTTGCTGTTGAGTTTGAGATGAAGGACTTGGGGATGATGCACTATTTCCTAGGCATGGAGGTGTGGCAGAGTGCAGATGGAATCTTCCTTAGACAAGGGAAGTATGCAGTAGAGATCCTGAAGAGGTTCAGGATGATGGATTGCAATGGCATGGCCACACCTATGGCATCGAACCTGAAGCTTCTGTGTGATGCTTCATCTGATCTGGTTGATGTCAATATGTATCATCAAATGATTGGGTCCTTGATGTACCTAACGAACACTAGACCAAATATTTTATTTGCAGTGAACACATTGAGCCAGTTCCCGACGGATCCTAGATGTGTTCACCTGGTTGTTGTATAGCATATTCTGAGGTACCTGAAGGGTACAATTGATTATGGGCTCAAGTATGATGCGAATCAAAAGTTTAACTTGTAGGGTTATGTTGATTCGGATTGGGCAGGCAGTGCTGCAGATAGGAATAGCACATCTGGGTGCTGCTTCAGTATGGGATCAGGTGTGATCTCTTGGTTTATCAGGAAGCAGTCCTGCATAGCACTAAGTACAGCCGAAGCAGAGTATGTCGTGGCTTGTTCGGCTAGTTGTGAGGCAGTATGGATGAGGAAGCTATTGTCAGAGTTATTTGATCTCCCATTGGATGCTACTGATATCTTTTGTGACAACCAGAGTTGTGTGAAGATTTTTGAGAACCCAGTGTTCCATGACAGGTCGAAGCACATTGAGATCAAATATCACTATATCATGGATATGGTGCAGAGAGGAGCAGTGAAGCTCCTGTATGTTGCGACGGATGAGTAGGTTGCAGATGTGCTAAAAAAACCACTAGCCAGAGTGAAGTTTGAGTACTTCAGAGAGAGGCTTGGTGTTCTTCAGATTGACGACACTTCGAGGAAGAAGTGATGGACACATTTGCATGAGCCATTCCAAGCATGGTGAGAGTAGGATCCTTCCCATGGCTATGGATATAAGCGTTGTGTGATGAGTATCAGGACGATGCTCCAGTTACTGCTCTGTATGCATCATGTTGGATGCTTGTTATGATCAGTTGGATCATGTATACGTATATGCATCATGTTGGATGCTTGATATGATCAGGTGGATCATGTATACGTATATGCATCATGTTGGATGCTTGATATGATCAGGTGGATCATGTATTTATGTATGTATTAGGTGGATGCATTATATGATCAGGTAGATCATGTACGTATGTATGTATCAGGTAGATGCATTGTATGATCAGGTAGATCATGTACTTATGTATGTATCAGGTGGATGCATTATATGATCAGGTAGATCATGTACTTATGTATGTATCAGGTGGATGCATTGTATGATCAAGTAGATCATGCACTTATGTATGTATCAGGTGGATGCATTGTATGATCAGGTAGATCATCTACTTATGTGTGTATCAGGTGGATACTTGTATGATCAGGTAAATCATGTATGATGATATGTATAAGGTGGATACATTGTATGATCAGGTGGATCATGTATTTGTGTATGTATCAGGTAGATACAGTGTATGATCAGGAGGATCATGTATGATGATATGTATTAGGAAGATACATTGTATGCATCAGGTGGATGCATGGTATGATCAAGTTGATCATGGATGACGAGCTTCAGGATGTTGTTCCAGATGACATGCATCAGGTTGATGCTATGATGATGATCAGGATGATCATAGATGACGAGCTTCAGGATGTTGCTCCAAATGATATGCATCAGGTTGATGCTATGATGATGATCAGGATGATCATAGATGATGAGCTTCAGGATGTTGCTCCAAATGATATGCATTAGGTTGATGCTATGATGATGACCAGGATGATCATAGATGACGAGATTCAGGATGTTGCTCCAGATGATACGCATCAGGTTGATTTTATGATGATGATCAGGATGATCACAGATGATGAGCTTCAAGATGTTTCTCTAGATGATATGCATCAAGTTGATGATATGATGATTAGGTTGATCATGTGATGATGTACATCAGGATGATGTATGGTGAGTATCAGGTTGATACTCTGAGGCCGTGGACAGGTTGTGCAGGTAGCATAGAAAAGGTCCTTTAAGATCCGGACAGGTAGAGTGGTGTGCTTGTAATAGCCTGGGATGCTCTATTGAGATCCAGACAGGTAGAGCAGTGTTCTCGTAACATCCTGGGATGCTCTGAGTAGGTTTTGCAAAACTTCACATAGAAAAGATCCTTTAAAATCCGAACAGGTAGAGCAGTGTGCTCGTAACAGCTTGGGATGCTCTATAGAGATCCAAATAGGTAGAGTGGTGTGCTTGTAACATCTTGGGATTCTATGAGTAGGTTTTGTGAAGGTCAACATGTAAAAGAACCTATAGTCTATGCTAGGTTTTTTTGACGTACGTAATCAGTCCTAGGTTCCACAGTATGGTCACTGATGATGAAGACCTGCAAGTGGTGGGCCTACATCCATTATGAAAAAGGACTGGCTATGTAGAACTTCCTATGACGAGTAGATTGGAGATTGATTGAGATAGCAGCAGCAGTGACGATGACGATGATTCGATGACGATGATCCAGAGAAGAAGACTTGTGCTAGCATATCTATGTCGAGAAATACCTTCCTAGTTGAGAGGGAGTGTTGATGTAATTGTAACTTCAGAATGTATTTCACATATATGTATATTGTATTCATATAGAGATGTTATTATTCCTCTATACGGAAGTGTCGTCATTTATATTGTAAGTGTCGTAACTTATACTTGATGGGTTATTAGACCACCTTGATGGGGTCGGCCCTGTATAAGTCATGTGGGTTAAAGGGTTATTAGACCACCCTATTGGGGGTCGGCCCTGTCAACATTATGTTATGTGGTTAAGTTAAGGCCGACCTAGTAATGCAAGTCAAGTCAAGTACAAATAGAGTGCGGGAGGCACTCTATTTGATCATTCTATTATTCACTCACACACTCATTGGAGAGTGGCGCACTAGTGGAGGAGGAGAAGCTACTGCTAGGAGGACTATCTCTTGTACTTGGGTTGTATTATTGCTCTATCTGTCTCTGAGGAAGTTGCGGGGTTTTTCACCTTCTTGGTTTTCCCCGGTGAAACTCTGTGTCTCTTGTGTGCTTGCATTATTGTGTCCATGATTGATATATTGTACATGTTATTCTCTCAAGTTAAGATCCTAGATCAGATTGAAATTTCTGAAAAACTAACAGCAGAGAGACCAAAATATTTAGGTTCGATAAGGTGTCGAGAAGTCATAAGGTAAACTTGTACTTTTTTCACTATTTAATGAAGATTTAATATCTTTCCAACCCCCAATTCAGTGGTCTTGCAATTGTGGTTTTACATCAAAAATGTTTTGTCACTTATTCTGAATTTGACTAGTTAGTTAATGTCATATTAATATTAATTTCATTTGCATTCTTTATTAAGTGTCAAATAGGCTTGAGAAAGGTTGGTTTTTGATTTTGTAAGTTAGCATTAGGAATCAAGGAGTACATCGAGAGAAAGATCAAGGAGTAGCTAGGACCACCTTGAAAAAAGGTACACACCTCTTGTCTCCCTAATCTCTCTCGTAGTTATATTTTCTTTTTGAAGTTTGTATGTGGTATTATGGATGTCTAGGACTCTAAATATTCATGTATGCTTAGTTAATTAAGTCAGTCTTGTTTGTCTCAATATGTTGGCGATCTTGACCTAGTCATAGGATTTATGTAACATCCCTCTTTTACCCTTATCATTTTGTAAATGAAAATGTAAATTTGTACTTGTTTCTGGTGAGGAGATCAAGGCCAAGGCCCCACTAGTAAACATTGTATTGTTTAATTCCTAAGTTGTAATTGTTGACTTTAGACCTAGGATACTGAAGGTTGTGACGCAACTAAACGACAGGGAAAAGGAATCCACTAGGGGGAGGGGTTGATGGCTAGAAGCCATGAAAATCTAGTTACGATAGATGTCACCCTAACTCAGAGCCACTCATAAGTAGATAGGAAAACTAAGTAATTCATTATTGTCTGCTAAAACATTTTAAAGGTTTTTACACACCTACTTAGAAGGAACTAATTCTTATTGCTTTTGACCATTATGGCGGAATAGGAAAAACATATATATATATATATATATAATATGTGTGTGTAATAAATACACCTATAAGTTATTTACCATCTAAGTTATATACATTCCTATGTATATATGATAAAGGTAGGGGAAGATAACTATTAGATATTCATTATTTGAACAATTATAAATATATCTAAAAGAAATTATTTTGAGATAACTCCGCTCTTATATACATTCCTATGTATATATGAGAAAGGTATGGGAAGATAACTATTAGATATTCATTTATTTGAACAATTATAAATATATCTAAAAGAAATCGTTCTGAGAAAACTTAGTCCTTATATATATATATATAATTGTAGATCAAATCTATTTAGCTACATGAACTTTCTTTTAGAAAATGGAGCTCTCCCGCAACGATAGAGACAGATGAGATTGGTAGCTCACTCTTGTTAAACTGAGCCTCAACCACTTGACAGGACAACGTCCTCCAAGATTCTAGCAGGCCTTTGGAATAGATTCACTCTAGGTTGGGTGGAGGCTTCAATGGAGAGGAACAGTCCATGGACATCTAATGCCATTTGTCAAGTCGGGTGGGAGATGGCGAAAATGCCTTTTCGGTGTCAAAGATTTCTGGTTGTTTAAATAGACACAATGTCATGGTGAACGGGGGGCTTTTTAGATGGGCGATAAATTCCATGATAGGGCGTTTGCTTCAAAAGATGAGAAACGGGGTTTCACCATCATGCAGAAGATACCAGGTGTAAGCCCTTTACGATCTAAGCATGATATGATAAGGCTGATACGGTAAGTCCATACTGAATGATGCGATATCCGTAACCTACATTATTAAATGATTGTTGTGTCCACTTGCAAACGGTTAGTTAGGACTTCAGAAGATCTCAGATTGACCTTTGACTTCAGGCTAGTCGCAGATTCCACACACTACTTGTGATACTTAGTACTCGAACCAGTTGGATCGTAGTCCACTTTGATACATCAGTTGTGGTAATTGATACAGGGAGATTGATGTTTATACGTATTTGATACCTTACCTTTGACCTATGTTCTTTCATATTCTATATGCTCTTAGTATTGATAGAGATGAGTTGTCTTCTACGTTTGCTTGTATCCTGAAGTTTGATCTCTGCGCATTGTTTAGATCTGCTATAGTAGCATATAAATATGATTTCTCTGCATTTGAATTACTTTATGAAGTTTGATCTCTACGCATTGTTTAGATATACTCATAGCATCATATAAATGTGATTCCTCTACATCTAATTTCAATATGAAGTTTGATCTCTGTGCATTGTTTATATCTACTCATATCATCATATAAATGCGATTCGCCTGCATCTAATTTCAATATGAAGTTTGATCTTTGTGCATTGTTTTCTATCTTCTCATAACGTCATATAGATGTGTTTTTCTCTGTATTCGATTTTTTTGGCAGGGTTTACCTAACTGTCTTGTATTTTATAAGAAGTTGGGCGATGCGATTTTTGATAAAGAGAATCGCTGAACAAAGTGGATCTCTGTGTATAGATCTTGTGATCTTTGAAATTCTTGTTTGATAAGCAATATTTGTATTGCTACATAAGGGCGATCTCTGTATGCTAGTCCATCTATGTATTATTTTGTTGATAGTTGACCTATATGAAGAGATCGATATATTTATATGGTTGTTTTTGAAATTTTAATGAGAGGTAACAATAATTCCCTACTACAAAGCTAACCCTAAATGTAGACCTTGGCTTGAAGAATGGTAGTGTTTAGACAATAAAGATCATATATGTATAGGAAGTTGCTATATGATAAAGTTGTTGACGTATCCCCAGTATTATCTTGGAAAGAATCAAAGACATAATAAGTATAATTATGTATAGGTTCCAAAAGGAAAAGCTTCCCTTGGTCAAAGTCTTAAATACACTTAATGTGTGTAACTGATGAGAAAGCGTATAGCTTTAATATCTTTGTTCAAACTCAAAGAGCCATTAATGCAAGGTTAGTGTTAGTATTTTAAAAATATGTGAGACTAAGACAGTTACAGCTAAGAAGCTCTACCCTAGTGGATTCCTTTCCAGCTCGGGGATGGCCTCTCGGTCGCAGAAACATACACCGGATAGAGAGCCAATTTGGTTGGGAGGAAAGTTGTAGTCAATCCTTCAGTCACCAGGTTTTTCCGAATTCAAATAGGTGTACTTCATTGACGTGTCATTTCTCTTTAAAAGATGTTGAGTTTTATTACTGCATATTCTTGCTGTATATGAAAATTGTATAAGTATCAATGTTATATGTTCTTTTGATGTGTGTTGATAACATAATGGTGGATTAAATGAGTAAGGGGATAATATCTTGTAGGAAGGATATGTCAAGTGATTGCTTCAAGTATATGTGCAGATGTTATGTCATGTTATGTATGTTATGTTATGTTATGTTACGTTATATTGAATAAGAGGATGGTTATATTGATGAAAGCATAATAGTAACTAGTTGACTCATGGATTTACTAAGAATGATATCGTGAGTAGGAATGTATAATTTATCATGTGTCCACTGAGGCCATCAATATGCTCATGATATATGTGTTGTACATTAGGTTTATTATGACGTGGGAATTGGCAAGATATTTATTGGATTGTTTTGGAAGATGTTAGGCCTTAAATGATGAATATTAGTAGAAATTTCCTTCATGTTGATTTTACTCACTTACATTAATAATGTGAATAGAATTATGGTGGCATACTTCATGTTTGATTGATTCAATGATTTCTTTGAAGAACAAATGTATGTAGATACTTCATAACGATAGTATGCATAGCCTTCCATGTAAGAGAGATGTACATACGTGAAAGAAGTAATATTTGAAAAGGCCAATGATAAAATTGAGCAGGAATGACGGTTATAGATGATATGTAGAATAATCCATTGTTCTTGTAAGATTTTTTATATGTTCAAAATAATGGTGGTACCCACATATTATATAATATTGAGTATGCAGGTCAATGGACGACATAAAATAACTAGCTAATGTTATTATTAACTCGTTAACTAATCTCGCATAGTATGTATGAAATATGCTTTGACAAATCATATTGGATGTCGGTAATGGTGTATTGATATAGATTGTTGTTTCTATGTTTCCCTAAGAGGTTGACATCATGCTATCAATAATTTTGAATGTCATATGTTCATAGGCATTAGTGGGTAATCTTTTAATCTTATAAACGATGAGGATGAATTGAAGTAAAATCCTTAGGTAATAACTCTCCAGTGAAATGGAGTATCTTGATTTTGTGAGAATGTTAATGATGATATTTGGATTAAAACATCTACTGTTACATAAGGAGAATAACGTCAAGTATGCGTAATCATACACGGAAAAACAAACAAAAAATTATGTTTTTTTTTTTCTTTTTGATAACATTGGGGATTACGGTACATTACATTTGGTATCAGAGCTGAATTTACAGCACTCGGGCCTATAGGGGGCTCAAAATGAAGTAAGGAAGTATGATGATTGTTAAACTAACCAATTGATTGTTTTGTTTTGGATGCATGGGAGGAATGGATGAGGGAATAAGTTATCCGAGTTAATCTTCAAAGTTTTCCAAGAGGTAACTAAGAAGACAAAGATATGAAATTTTATGGTAAGGTATGCTATTTCATTTCCCAACAAAACTCATCGGATTAAAACCGTAAGTATATGCATAATGCTCTCATTTTGTTTTAGTATTATGTATTATGATTTTATACTAGAAAATGGAGGTTGAGCTATAATTTTACTCTTGATACATTCGAGAAGAAATATAGACGTTTTCCATAATTGTCTTTCTCTCTATATATATATATGGAAATTTTTAACAATAGGCTTATGAAGACGCAAGTTGAAAACCTTTGAGTTAGTAAATAGAATAAACATTGGAATTATTGGAAAGAATGTAGACTTATCAGGGATAAGTTACCATGCTTCATGAGAAACCAGAGTTAATGAATAAGAACCATGAATGATATATGCATGTGCATTGAACCAAAGTTATAATTCATCCAAATGAAGTGGGCGGGAATTAAAATCGAATAGTACCTTAATAAGTAAAACCTTCAGTTACCTTGCCCACTTCCTCATATAAGCATTCTTCATTATTGGGTTACATGTAAATTGTGAATTTATTAACGTGTGTGTATTCTTAGCACGAGCTGCCTTGTTAAAATATTTGAAGATATGTACCCTATACTTATAGAAGGCTATGTGCGGTTAGGTCTTTGGATTTAGTTAAATTTAAATTCTTGATATATGGAATTATTTTATAAAGTTAGAATATCAATCCTAAATGGTATTATGGTGCATAATGTTGCTTTCAATGTTTATGAATAATGTTCTCAACATGCATGTTAATTTATCCTCAATTAGCAAAGGAGTATCAAGTAGATCTTATGATGGTTTGTATGTATTATACTTTTCTAATACATACTATTATGTGCATTACCTATGAGTTTTATTCAATATTAGAATGCATTATTATTATACTCAAAGGGAGTAAACACAGTTGATTAGATAAGGTTCATCTTGGACATCTTTTAGTAACTACATTTAGACGATATCGCGTAGAGACATTGGTATTGCTTATTATATTAATATGTGTTGATAATCTTTCACATTGGCGTGGATCCAATAGTTATGGAATCCACCCAGAATGTAGTTGTTAACACTCAGATTTTAGCCTGGTTGTAAAAGAATAACACCTAAGGTAACTTATTTCAAACCAAACTTTAGGTAAAAAATTTAGCCATTTTTCCACCAGAGAGGGCTCTCTCACAAGATATATGTAAAGGCTAAAAATATATAGAAACGCACTCAAAATTTCTCAAAAATTATTTACTTGGTTGAAAAGGAAACAAGAAACATTGGGCATGGAGTCATCTTTCAAATATTTAACGTGCCAGCAAGAGATTTATACCAAATAGATTTTCACAGAGGCAAGATAGCAACCATATCACAGTCAATTTGATTTTACAGGTGGTATAGAAAGAAATAATGACAATCCATCAACAACATGCATCTAACTAGGATGAATCCATTGTCAACTTTGGAGAAATAATGGATACTTAAATGCGATAAAATGAGGCATAACTAGTATGAATCCCGATTTATTTCAAACGTTCATTTAAGCATAGAAGAAGAACATAATGGAAGATATAACAAAGAAAGTAAACATGCACATATAGAGATAAGGGAAAAGACAGACTGTAAAAATGATCAACACATGAATCTCTGGTCTCAAAAGATAGGTATTTCCACTGTACGGCTTTTTATTATTTTATCCAAATCTGACCTCAAAACTTATTGTCTCTCAAAGAGTTTCCAACCCTTTCAAAAATGATTATCATTGTCTTTTATACAAAATTCGAAAGAAGCTTGACATAACCGCTTCTTTTAACTAGTAACTGAAAATGTCTTAACTCGAAAGATAACTGTCTTTAAACAATATTACAAATTTTTAAAATAAAAACATCATTTTTGCCACTTGGCAAGAGTTCTGAATGTATCTTCATGAATGAATAGAATATCGTGTCCTTCCATATTTATCCACATAGTTTCATTGGTCGATTGTGGGTAGATCATAACTGGTCATTTCCTTCACCAAGACTCGCATTTCAAGGTGACCTGCATAAGAAACAAGAGGAAGATTCTCACAGATTGAGATCAACATATTTAAAATTTCAAAGTCCTAGGCAATTTTCTCCATTAAAATCTTTCCAGTAAGCATATGATCCAAATGCTGAAACTTTTTGTGATCCATTCTTATGTCAAATAGTAATCTCTTATATTCATTTGGAGGAATCAATTCATGCTTTTCATCCCAAAAAGCAGGGAATCCTTTGTTTATTAATTTTCAAATCGCTTCTTAAACCTTATTACTTCGTCTTGTATATCTCCAGCTTTAACTCCAATATTTTCAACATGTGAATACTTTCCCAAAATTCTTCTAGCCCATGTAATGGCTGAAATTCTATTCATTATATTCATTGCTGTCAAATCTGCTTCAGTTAAACTATTTAGGAAAGTTATTTCCCTTTGTGCTATTTCCTTTGGCTTTCTATTTAAATTCTCTCTAACTACTCTGCAACTTTCAAAAGCGTCTTTGGCCACTTTTTCTTTGATTCTCATATAATCAAGATAAGGTCTTAATTTTTCAACTTCCTTTATAATTTGATCCCATACCATATGCTTGCAACCCTGCATTGCAGCTTGTCCTATTACATGAGCTGCCAAACCTTTATTATTATCAGACAATTCCTGATTCCTTGCTTGCAAAGTTTTAATTTCCTTATCCTTTGTCTCATTTTCTTCTTTTAGCTTCTGTATTCCAATTTTCAATTCTTTAATCTCGACATCTTTCAGACTTACCTGGGACATGGCTTGTAAGAGACTGTCCAATCCAGTTTTATCTTCATCTGTATCTGCATGTACCTGTTGCTGACCTAATTCTGCTAACTTTTTCTTTGTTTCTTCCAATTGCTCTTCCAAACAAATCTTCTCTTTTTCCCAATGAACTTTTTCTTCGGTGAGCTTCAACATTTTTGCAGTAATATCTTTTAATTCATTTGATAGCTCTTCTTTTTCTTTTTCTAGTACTGTTAGTTCGGCTCCTTGGATAAGCAAAGTGTCTGGGATTTTCAGCTTCTGCCTTAACGTTTGAATTGTGTCATCCTTTTCTTTGAGTAAATTTGCTGCTGCATCTCCCTCTTTGTTTATCAAATTTGTTTGCAATCTTTTTATTTTCTGTTGTCGAGACTTATTTTCTATTTTTTCTTGTCTCAACTGGTTATTTAATTTATCTACTATAATTTTCAACTTGTCTACCTTTAAGATCGCTCCCAAATAATCTGAGTATATAACTTCTCTTGTTTGTCTATGTAATAAAATTTTATCTGGGGCATTGATTTTTGTCAGATCAACTTTCATCTTTGAGATCTTATCTTTAGTAACAACTGAAAATTTAGAGAATTTTCTTTAACATTTCTGCTAGTAAATAAACTGACTTCTGTGTTGGATATATTCCTAACCTTTGGAAATAACTGACTAGTTTTCCAAGAGGATTCCTGTTTATTTTGACTATGCTCATTAAATACATCCATCAAATTAGGTGGTTTATTTACATCATCTTCTACCAGGAATTCTTTAATATTGTACTCATTTACCATGATCTCTGGTATTTTGACTTCGGTTTTTCCTTCCTCTTCTGAAACTACCATTAACTCTTGTTGCTCATCCATTTTTAACTTTTTCCCTTTTTCTGCTTCTTCACTTTCAATGTTGACTATGTCTTGTATGGGCCTTTTAAACCCTACCATTGCAGTATCCATCGTGTTTTCTGCCTCTGTTGTCGTATCTGTCAGTATCATTTCTTTATCTTGAGAATCTGGAATGATTTCTTCCTTATAATCCAACCAATTTGCTCTATTAGACATTCCCTCAATCACCTGATGAGTCAACGCTTTGATGCGATGATCCGTTCTCTGTTTTGATATTATGTTCAACGGATCATATTCAATAGCCATGTCTGTCTCAAATTCCATATCTTTCAATAATTTTTCTATATAAATAGCAGCATTTTTGTTCTTCACTATGAATGGGCCAAGTGTGAACGGATACTTGATATCTGTTGCTTGTTTGAAAAGCAAGAAAGTATTATCTTCAACAATTAATTTCTGCCTAAGGAACTCCAAGGCGAAAACCCTTATGGTAAGAAACATCGGTAAAACATAGGTTTTATGTTTGAAACCATATAACCTGATCACTGTATTGTCTTTTGACAAGAACCAATCTCCTACAGCGTATTCTGCACTTAATTGCATACATGCTTGCATTTCTGGTAATACTCTAGGCAATCTTTCACCAAAAATCATTCTGTAAATTTTTGAGAGCATATAATATATGTAATTAAAAATATTATTTTTCAATAACTTTGTGAAAATGATCTCACGGAATTGTAATTCTTTGTGACTGGCCATCATGATCATTTTCATCAAAACTGACTGAAATCTAAAATGTCTGAGAGTAGGGAAATTGACCATTTGGTCATGGATCTTTTCAACCAAGAATTCTTCAAAGTTAAGTCGAGGAATTTGATTTTCATCAATCCCTGGCGGAATTGTACTCATTTTATACAAAAGGCTTAACTAAAACTCAGTTACATACATGTCTGTGTCGAACCCTAGGATTAAAGCCAACAATGTCAGAACCAACTGGGTATTTTCATCAAATAAAGTAACATCTATAGGGTAAGGGATATCTGAAATGTTTGTTTCTGGTTTAAGACACGTAGACAAGAACTTTTCTCTATTATCTTGAAGGGTTTGACGATAACATTCAATAGCATAGGTTTTGGAAAAACTTTCAGACTCGAGGGTTTGGGAAAAATTTATTTATAGGGATTTGATTATGACGGCAGGCTCTATTTTACAGACGACCCTAGTTTTTCGACTGTCTAAAACAGTTCTTTCTTCTCTAGAATAATTATCAACACACCACGACACAAATTATGGAAAAGACGGGATTTGGTCGGGATAGAAGGCTAACAAGGATGACTGGTGGACTCTGTGTATGTCTATACCTTCTTCTAATAACTTAGACAACTTAAGCTTGACCTCAGCGACCGGTAACCTGATTAGGGTATTGTAAATGTCCCCATCTCTATCCTCTAGGGCTTCTTTGGCTTTAAAAACATCTATATCATGCACAGTTTCCATTTAAAGCGACCGGTAACCTGATTAGGGTATTGTAAATGTCCCCATCTCTATCCTCTAGGGCTTCTTTGGCTTTAAAAACATCTATATCATGCACAGTTTCCATTTAAATCGTTTCTACAAACAAATTTCCTTTAAAATATGTGATCCAGGTCACCAGACCCTACCTGTACAGACACGTCTTTATCCTTCTGTCGCAACTTCCGATCTCCACCAGTCTTCAAAGCTTCCAAGAATAGCGACACATAGACAAAATGTCGTTATTTGAAAACCCTTTTGTTTTATATAGGCTCTTTTTCTTAACCTTCTTGCAGCTTTCTGAATGTACTTTATTCCCAACCATTGATTGCATGCTTTTGTAATTTGAGCCATTAGATCTTGTGCTTCTTTATTCCCCATGGCGGTATCCGTAACCCCAATAATGGTTTTCCTTTCTAGTTTCAACTGTGTGTGGATCAACCATTTTCTAACACCTGTTAAAGTGGTTTATTTACCGCAACCATCTTTTCCTTTATTGAGTGTGCACTTCCCATGATGCGGATGAATCTCGTCCTTAGATTTTCTCCCAATGCATATCATCAATCCGATTTATGTCAACATATGGCGCATTCCTCTGTGCACTTCTGCATCTGCCATGTGCTATGGCCCATGTTTTTCCCGTATTATCCTTTGGCAGTTCCACATAGTGTTGTAGTAGTTTGTGATACCACTATCATGTTGATGCGGAGCAATAACAATGCGACACATACTCCAACGATATTATGTCCACAACCACTCACCATTGTTTGCAAACGAACTTTTTGGGCGGTGCGGGGATCCACGATAGTCATTGATCTTTTCCTTCATCATCTCCGCCATTGGAACTTCGCCAAGATTTAACTTTTTCAATAATTTCCTTTGGACTATTGCGCTTGTAGGTTTTTGCTTTGTTGATTTTGTATTATAACCCTTCATTCAACACATCCTTAGTAAATTTACTTCTTTTGGGTATTTTTGACAAACCTTTTAGGATTTCTTTGGGTATTTCAAATATGGTGTCAACAGTAGTCTAAGCAATTTTTGCTCTTAAGTATAAGTAGCTAGGATGAATTTTTGCATGACCTTAGTTATTAATTATATACTGTGCTTGATAAGTATAGTTAAGGATTAGAATGAACTCATATGGTATTTGACTGAATATTTTTGAATTGATATTGTTGATTATAATCTATTGAAGGAAACAATTTTCTTTATTTAAAGAGAATTTTATACCCTTTTCCTGTAAAAATATAACTTGGAAATATGGGTATGTTACATGTGAAATGTTCTCATTCACCGATAGATATCCAAGGATAGATGAATAAATGATGTTTATATGTTATTAATATCTGGAAAAGGTTGTGTACTAACATTGCAGGATTATACCATGATTATGTCTGATGTCATAATCAAAATGGAATGTTGATTATAAATCCACTTGTATAAATTAGTTGAGTTAAACCACTCAAGAGTGAGTGATGATTTATGTGTACATATTATAATATTTGTCGGATTACAAGGTTTTATGAACCATGAATTAATGGTAGATTTATGTTATTGATGGTCATACAAAAGCATCATATATGCTTATGCATACAATAGGGTGAGTGGAAGGAATATTGAAACCCTACCAATACTTGAAGACTAATGTACAATGATAGTTAAATCATTAAAGCTTATGAAATATTGATAAGTAATAGTTGAACCTATTGTTGATAGATGGAGGATATGAATTTGCGACTAACCATCCCATCTGTGAAGTTGTGACATATTTAAACGACTTAGCAATGGCAGTGAAGCCACAATAAGTACCGTCGCAAGTAGTCAAATGTTGTGATTGACAGTAAATGCGGAATAATAATAATAATAACAACAATATGATCATGGGTGATGAATGATAAAACCAAGTGGAAGAATTGATGATCAAGCTCTACCTTGCTAAATAATTTTCCTAGACTCAAGCCTAGGGGGTTTGAGTGGAAAAGAGAAAGAGTCTGTGATGTCAATGGAAAAGACCTAGGCACACAAATTTTAACATCTGGAACACAGGACGTTGTTTGATGTTTTCTTTGAGAAGGAAAACTTTTGACTAGAAATCAAAAGAGGAGTAATCTCAAAATATTTAGCCTCTAATACCATGCATAAATTGGTGACAGATCTCGAGGGAGAGATCTATGTTCAACAGACTGTTGTTGGATTTACAAATCCCATAAGATAGTTTTGGACTCAGCAACGTGTTGTTGAAATCTTTCAATCTCCATGATGTAACAATGAAACATATGTTAAGAACTTCCAAGTAATTAAGCTGTTAACTTCCCTAATCTTTGAATATTATTAATGCAAATAAATACTTATGTAATTCAAAATTCACGCAAGGACGAGGATGAATGAAGAAATTGAAGTTTATTTCTTGAAAACATGTGAGACAAATGCTACTAACTTGGGAATGAAGGAAATGTCTGTCGCAAGCTAAGGACTAGTTAAAGTGTCCAAGTATGGGAGGTAAAGGACGTCCTCCGAAAAATAAGTAAATTAGTGTTTACATATGCAATATTTTAATTCATATTGAAAAATGATCATGTGTTATATCGTGTTAAGAACATAAAATATTGGAATATTTTCCGTGAATGGCAAATGACAGTGTGTTGCAAAAGGACTTATTTTCTTACATTCTGATTTGAATGATATGTTTTTACTGAACAATTGTGGAAGACCTAGATTAGTTGCATAAAAGTGTGGGTTATGAAAGAAGGATGAGCAATAGCGACTTGCGGGAATCATGAAAGTTCGAATATGATTAAGAGAAAATAAAAAAGGAGATGCCAAAGGAAAAGAAAGACGTGCAAAAAGTATGGAAGATCGAAGGATATTAGAAATGGAAGACAAACGGTTGAAAAGCATGAACACCAAGGACAGTTTTATTCTTAAGAGGGAAAGGATGTAACATCCTTCTTTTACCCCTATCATTTTGTAAATGAAGATGTAAATTTGTACTTGTTTCTGGTGAGGAGATCAAGACCAAGGCCCCACCAGTGAACCTTGTATTGTTTAATTCCTAAGTTGTAATTGTTGGCTTTAGACCTAAGAGACTGAAGGTTGTGACGCAACTAAACGACAGGGCAAAGGAATCCACTAGGGGGAGAGGTTGATGGCTAGAATCCATGAAAATGTAGTTACGACGGGTGTCACCCTAAGTCAGAGCCACTCATAAGTGGATAGGCTAAAACATTTAGAAGGGTTTTACACACCTAATTAGGAGGAACTAAGTCTTATTTCTTTTGACCATTATGGCATAATAGGCAATATATATATGTCTGTGTGTGTGTGTGAGAGAGAGAGAGAGAGAGAAATACACATATAAGTTATTTACCATCTAAGTTATATACATTCCTATGTATATATGAGAAAGGTAGGGGAAGATAACTATTAGATATTCATTATTGGAACAATTATAAATGTATCTAAAAGAAATAATTTCGAGATAACGCAGTCCTTATATACATTCCTATGTATATATGAGAAAGGTAGAGGAAGATAACTATTAGATATTCATTTATTTGAAAAATTATAAATATATCTAAAAGAAATTGTTTTGAGAAAACTCAGTCCTTATATATATCATTGTAGATCAAATCTATTTAGTTACATGAACTTTCTTTTAGAAAATGGATATCTCCAGCAACGATAGAGACATATGAGATTGGGAGCTCACTCTTGTTAAATCGAGCCTCAACCACTTGACAGGACAATGTCCTCCAAGTGGCGAGGGAGGAATAATTCCTGATTCTGGTGGATCTTTCCTCCATAAAATAAAAATAAAAACGCATTGGAAAAACATTAAGGAAAAATGTCGAACCTTCCATATGGAATTTCTATCCTATCTCTACGGAACATCGTTTTCCAAATGGCATAGATTCGCTCAAGGCTGGACGAAGGCTTCAATGGGTAGGAACAGTTCATCGACATCTAATGCCATTTGTCAACTCGGGTGGGAGGTGGAAAAAATGCCTTCTCGGTGTAGAAGATTTCCGGTTGTTTAAATAGACACAATGTCATGGTGAGCGAGGGGGATTTTCAAATGGTGATAAATTCTCTAATAGAGTGATTGCTGCAAAATATGAGAAATAGGGTTTCACCATCATGGGGAAGATACCAGGTGTAATCCCTTTACGATCTGAGTGTGATATGATAAGGCTAATACGGTAAGTCCATACTAAACGATGCGATCTCTGTAACCTGCATTATTAAATGATTGTTGTGTCCACTTGCAAATGGTTAGTTAGGACTTCAAAAGATCTCAGATTGACCTTTGACTTCAGGCTAGTCGCAGATTTCACACACTACTTGTGATACTTAGTACTCGAACCAATTGGATCGTAGTCCACTTTTTATACATCGGTTGTGGTAATTGATCCAAGGAGATTGATGTTTATACGTATTTGATACCTTACCTTTGATCTCTCTTCTTTCATATTCAATTTTCTCTTAGTATTGATAGAGATGAGTTGTCTTCTACATTTGCTTGTATCCTGAAGTTTGATCTCTGTGCATTGTTTAGATCTTCTCATAGTAGTGTATAAATATGGTTTCTCTGCATTTGAATTAATTTATGAAGTCTGATATGTACGCACTATTTAGATCTACTCATAGCATCGTATAAATGTGATTCATTGGCATCTGATTTCAATATGAAGTTTGATCTATGTGCATTGTTTATATCTACTCATAGCATCGTATAAATGTGATTCCTCTGCATCTGATTTCAATATGAAGTTTGAACTCTGCACATTGTTTTCTATCTTCTCATAGCATCATATAGATGCGTTTTTCTCTGCATTTGATTGTTTTCGGCAGGGTTTACCTGAATGCATTGTATTTTATACGAAGTTGGGCGATGCAATCTCTGATAAAGAGAATCGCTGAAAAATGTGGATCTCTGTGTATAAATCCTGTGATCTTTGAAATTCTTGTTTGATAAGCAATCTTTGTATTTCTACCTAAGGGCGATCTTTGTATGCTAGTCCATCTACGTATTGTTTTGTTGATAGTTGACCTATATGAAGAGATCGATATATTTATATGGTTGTTTTTGAAATTTTATTGAGAGGTAACAATAATTCCCTACTACAAATCTAACCCTAAATGTAGACCTTGTCTTGAAGAATGGTAGTGTTTAGACCATAAAGATCATATGTGTATAGTAAGTTGCTATATGGTAAAGTTGTTGACATATCCCCAGTATTATTTTTTAAAGAAACAAAGACATAATAAGTATAATTATGTATAGGTTCTGTTGAGCCCAGAATTGGCCTCTTTTAATCATCCTTGGTCACCTTTCCTTCCCCTGTCCTACACCATTTATCATGTTAATCAGACCTGTTGTCCTCACTTTATCTCCCCAAGCTGCCAAGGTATGACTGATCATTGCTTTATCTTATTAATGCTTATGATTGTGATAATTAAGGCTATGTATCTCTCAATTGTGCTAACATGTTATGATTTATGAAGGTAGTTTGAGATAAGTGGACTGCAGGAAGGTGGGGCTGAACAAGTCTTGAAAGGAGGGATGTTCGCTGCTTAAAAGGATCCTCGAAGTTCCAATCATCAATTAAGGCACATGGTTCCAATATAACATCCTAGGTGGAGCTGTGGCAGGGCAGCTGTAATAGAATGTGCTATAATTGGAGATCTTTAGTATGTCGCTGCTCGAGTATAGTTATGATCTGGAAAGATCGCCACTCCTGGGCCAATCAACAGCTTTCTCGCATTTTTATGTCTCCACTTTTCCACGTATTGTAACAGCTAGTGTTATTTAGGGCGCCTGAAGATCAGAGATCTTCATCGCTGCCCGTTAATAGGATCGGATGTTACGATCTGTATGTATAAATATGGGGAGCTGCCTCGACCCAGGGGGTGGAACAACGGAGAATTTATTCATTGTATTAGCAGTAAAAGAAAACTGTGTAATCATTCTTCTGTTAATATAAGGAGTTACTTCTGAGTTAAAGGAACCTTACGTTGTTCAGCCAGCATCTCTGTGTGAAGGCTGGGCCCGTCTTCCACAGAGATTGCTGAGTTAAATTAGGACTCTTTTATTTATTGCCGTGTGATGTTTTGTTGATAATATTTCCTTTGTACACAGCAGTAGTAAGTATGGTGTGGATTTCCAGTATAATTAAGATTATAATTCTTTGAGATTGGCAAGTAGTACAGAATGACAGTCGACTGAGTAAGAAACTTTATGCAATTCGTGTGACAGATTGTACACAGCCTTGTTCATCTTGTAGTTAAATTGTGATCCCATGAGCTCTTGCAATTTATCTTTCCTGTTATGATTGTTGATTTTTATTCCTGTAATTCAATCTCTTAGAGCAGCTGAACTCAATCCTTTGTAATTGAATTTCTAGATTAATATTCAATTTATGCTTATGGTTTTCAAGAGTGATCAGATTGAAGAAGTGAGTTACTTGTTCTAGGATGTGAATAGGATTTCTTTTTATCTGCAATTGTCTTTGAATCTTATATTGTTTCTTGTTGATGCATGGTAGAAAGGAATTGAAATTATAGTATTTAGAAAGCAATTGGGATTACACAGACCTTTGGGATGGACATAGTTGTTAGAGGATAAAAGTATTCAATTATAGTGATTTGGTGTTTAAGCATAGATTGTGCATCTATCCTTTGAAATAAAAAGACTTTCTCGGGTTGACAATAAATCTCATCTACTCTGTATGATTGGAATAATCTATCTGCATATAGGGTGCTCGACATTTTGGCGCTGCTGCCGGGGAAGGATAAAAATTAAACACTAATCATTAGTTGCATCTGGTAATTGTTTCTAGTCAGTCTTTTCTTTGCTGAAATGATTTGTTCGCATGAATATAAGGAGGGTAAAACACGATCACCTCCCAACTCCCAAAACCCCACAAAATACTAACAGTACAGGTGGCTCGGGTCATGGTCAAGGACCACCATTGGGAAAAAGAACATTCATCGATGATCTTGTTGACAGAACTGATTCATCCACCAGGGCTCGTCATCAAGAAACTCCTATCAGAAGAAACCCTGTTGATCCTGGGGCGCCAGCGTCCACGGTGGAGAATACATGAGCAGTTGTAACTCCCTTGTATATCCCTGCCGAGGAAGACACAATTGTTACAACTGGACCTGCTGCTACGACTGAGGAAGACGTAGCTGTTACAAATGAGGGAGATGCAGCTGTTACAACTGAGGAAGATGCAGCTGTTACAACTGAGGGAGACGCAGCTGTTACAACTGAGGAAGACGCAGTTTTTACAAACAAGGAAAAGAATGCAGGAACGAACGAAGAAGAGGAAACAGAAGATAACATGAGTAACAGACATGAGATCGACGAGGAAGAGGCAATGGTGGAAAACTATCATCATGAAAATTACTCCCTACCGGAAAGAACGACAGCTACATTACAATTTTCGATTCAGCAGCCAGAAGGGACAGCCCCTATGAAGAACATCTCGCCATCGGTGTTGCCTCGCTTCCATGGAAGGGCAGCAGAAGACCCAGATGAATTCCTTTTTGAATTCGATATCCTCTGTTGCAGCTATGATTATGTCACCGATGCCCAAAAGCTAAAACTTTTTCCTGCCACCCTGAAGGACAATGCATTACGCTGGTTCATGAGCATTGGGGGAGGAATTGTTTCTAATTGGGATAAGATGAAACGGTGTTCCTGGAGAAATATCAGGAATATTGCAACACCAAGGACAAAAGAGAGGAATTATTCAAAATGGTGCAGAAGGAGGACGAAAGTCTGGAGGATTTTGTAGAAAGGCTGCTGTACAATGTGCAGAGAGCTGGGCAGATGAACATGGGGCTGGATGTACTCAAGATAATCTTGCTTCGTGGGATCAAGGATGATTGTTTAGACATGTTAAATTTGCTAGGAAAGGGAGACATCTCCAAAGAACCTTTTGGGAATATTGTGGAACTATGTAAGAGATACTCCAGGGGATCTTCCAGGAACAATAAGCGGGAAAAACGAGATAAGCTGGAACGTGATGTCTTCGACAGAACTCAGAAGTCATCTAACGGAGGAGCTACCCGTGCAGAGTGTTCGGATATCCATCATCTATTTCGGGATACATATCTATTTCAGGATCATCTATTTCAGGATACATATCTACTTCAGGATCTTGCATGATCTATTTCAGGATATGCAGCCCAGTCACCAGTTTGATGCCTCCAGCACCTTATCCACCTTCTTCTAGCACCCGGGAGCCACTTACCACAGAGTTTTAGCCGTCCCAAGCTGAAAGGCGCCCTCTTCTCACCTACTGACAGAGAAGGGCGCACTTGTTCACCTACCACTGCAGATTCACTCCAGTTACATTCAGTTAGCTCCGATTCTGATTGATTTCACTCCTGACTGACTGTTTCACCTCCGATTGACCTCCAGTTCGATTAAGTGACTTGTTCTGACTCCAGTTAGCCTCCCATGCGCCCCCACTGAGCCTCCAGATCCTATATCAGTGCTACACACTTCAGTTACATTTATTATGATCAGTTAGACTCAGCTTGACACCTGGATGACTGGTTGTTGTGATTGATGAGCAACACCGATGATTGATGAGGACTCCTAGATAGAGTCAAGCTACTCCATTCAGTGATTCGAATGACCTCCTTAGGCAATTCGAATTGTTCTGTTCATTGTGACAGTTTGTATTGTAATTCATTCACCCTTTCTGGGATAGAGAGCACTGCTGCATGTTTTGCACAGTTTTGCACCATATTTTCTATGTTCATCTGTTGTGATTGATTTACTTGTTCATTAGATCTGCTGTGACTAATTTTACATGGTATCAGAGCCATTGCAGGGACAAGATCTCTTTTCTACAGGTGTTTATACAAGAAGATTTGACTGAATTGCTAAAAATTGCAAAAAGTTTGGCATGAGATATCTCAAGGGCATTCGCTCCTGTGCATGCAAAGCTTGAAAAATACTCCAATACCACTCCAGAAGCTTGAGTTACCACATAATTCCTGGATCTGATACATTGGACCTATTCAACATTGCTTGAAATCCAATCCCAGGTGTGATGCAACTCTCAAAGGGTGGATTGTTCGACCTTATTGTGGTTGTTTTTATGTGATTTGCAGGTTTATTGTCTCCTCCAATTGCATTCGCTACCTTCTGCATGCAAGCCTTTCTACAGCAATTCCATTCGCTCTAGTCTGCATGCAAGCTTCCTCTTCATCAGTTGACTCAATCCTTGCAATGGAATACTCTTCTTCAAAGCCTATCCTCACCCCATTCAATTATTTTGATTGGAAAGATGATATGGAGATCATATTACGTTCAAAAGGTTACTACCGAGTCACTCTTGGTCTTGAATTGGAGCCAAACAATGTAGCAGAAAGAACTAAACACTACAACAAGCTTGATGAAGCTTACGGTCTTCTTTGTCTCTCCATCTCCAAGGATCTTCACTTTCATCTCAGTGGATTGAAGACTCCAAAAGCCATATGGGAGCAACTTGAGACACTATTCGGCAAGCAGGATGAGCTTATGGCTTTTCAATTAGAGAATGAATTGATTGGCCTTAATCCTAAAAATTTCGAGACCATCAATGAATTCTTCACAAAATTCAAGAACTTGAACTTGCAATTGAAGAACAGTGGTGTTATCAAAGAGGATAAACAGTTGATCCTCTCCATTCTAAGCAAGCTTGGGAAAGATTATTCGGTATTTGTCTCCACTTTCAATTCCGGTCGGCTAACTACCCCGAATTGGAAGATGCCTACCTTGAATGCCTTCATTGAGTCCGTTACGAAAGAGCATGACAAGTTGATTCAAATGGGGTCCATAAGCTCCAAAGATTCAGCCCTATTTGTTCAAGGACCCAAGATCTCGAATGGTAAAGGAAAGCTAAAGAAGGAGAAGCCCAAATTCGAGCCTCACAAGCAAAAAGACAAAGGCAAGCAAACGGATGCACCATCCAGTTCGAAATCCAAGCAAAAGGGCAAAGAAGGTAACCAAAAATCTAAATGTACTTATTGTAACCGTGGCTTTCATCCCGAAAGTTCATGTATGAAGAATACTATAGATCAAATGGCCCTCCTTTTGGAAAAGAACAACATAACCCTTCCTGACGGTGCAAGGAAGAAGGATCGGAATGACGATCATGAAAGAGGACAAGCACTCATGGCAACGGTTTCGAAGCCCACTCTCTTGATAGATTCGGGTGCATCAAATCATATGGCTGCAAATATTGATTCTTTTTCCTCATTCGATCCAAACAGCTCCATCCCCATCCATTTGGGAGATGACTCAAAAATTTCTTCAAACGGCAAAGGTACGATTCATGTAGATCATGGATGCTTTCAGAATGTTCTCTATGTGCCTTCCTTAGCTTCGAATCTCCTTTCTGTGTATCAAATGACACATACTAGTGATCCAAAGAAAGTCACATTCAGCCCTAATACAGTTGAAATTTCTGATATCAAAAGTGGAAGACTAGTTGCGGTTGGAAAGGCAAACCACACTGCAAAATGTTATGAGTTTTCGCACTTTATTCCGCTTGCAAAGCCCACTGCTCTTCGCACACATGGTAATGAGGTTAGTAGGCTTTGGCATGAAAGATTTGGACATCTAAATTATAAGTATTTGCTGCTGCTATCAAATAAATCCATGGTTGATGGGCTTCCACAACTCCGTTCCTCGAAGGGAATATGCACCGGTTGCATTATTGGGAAGCACCCCGAGCACAGATTCGACCGCGGCAAGGCTAGCAGAGCCTCTACTATTTCGGGATTGATCCATTCTGATATCAGCGGTCCGCTGCCCCATATGTCATTAAATGGTTCAAGGTATGTTTTGACATTTATTGATGATTATTCTCGCTTTACATGGGTATTCTTTCTCAAAAACAAGTCAGAAGTGCTTGGAAAATTCAAGGATTTTAAGGCTTCTGTTGAGACCACCACTGAGAGCAAGATCAAAGCTCTTAGATCTGATAATGGTGGGGAATATATCAAGTCCGAGTTGCTGCAACTTTGTGCCCAAAGCGGAATCAAGATCCAACATACAGTTCCCTACACACCCCAGCAGAACGGTGTAGCGGAAAGGAAAAACCGGTCACTGAAAGAGATGGCTACATGCATGATTGAATCTAAAGGTTTGGCTGCAAATATTTGGGCTGAAGCAATCAATGTTGCTGCATATATACAGAACCGAGTTCCACATTCATCCGTGAAAGGTATGACTCCTTTCGAAGCATTCTTTGGTCACAAACCGGATGTGTCAAATTTGAGAGTTTTTGGCTCTACTGCATGGGCTAGAATTCCTTCTGAGAAGAGACGAGCTTTGGATCCACAAAGTATCGAGTGCATATTGATAGGATATGGGGAAGAATCAAAAGCATATAAACTCATGGATATCAGATCTAAAAAGATATTCATAGAGCGCAGTGTGCAGTTTGAAGAACCGCTTCAAGAATTGCAACTAGTTGAGGAGAAAACTGTCGATTCACCGCCTTCACCAGAAGAAGATTCGAGCAGCGACAATGAAGGTATGAGTTCTGATATTTCTGATATTGTAGCAGCATATGATGATCATGACATATCAGGTTGGGAATCCGACCATTCAGATCCCCCTCAGTTACCAAAGTGGGCCCAAAATACTCTACAATCTGCTGGTTCGAATCTTGGAAATCCTGCTGATCCGAGACGAACAAGAGGAGACTTTCAAAGGGCAGGTATGGCTCTTTCTATTGCTGATCCATTTCTTCCTGAGATTTGTTATTTGATGGCTGGTTCAGATCCCCAATCATACTATTCAGCCCATCGAGATCCGAGATGGAAAGATGCCATGGATGAAGAGTACAGTTCTCTTCAAAAGAACAATACATGGGAGCTAGTTTCTCTTCCACCTGGAAGAAAATTAGTGAAGTGTAAATGGGTCTACCGTACTAAAGTTGCTGCTGATGGCACTATCAGCAAATATAAAGCAAGGTTGGTGGCAAAAGGTTTTTCCCAAGTCCAAGGAGTGGACTACACAGAGACCTTTGCACCGGTTGCAAAGATGGATTCCATCCGCCTTGTTTTAGCTATTGCCGCATCCAAGCACTGGGAGGTGCATCACATGGATGTGAAGAGTGCATTTTTACATGGAGACCTTGCTGAAGAGGTCTATATGCAGCAGCCAGAGGGTTATACATCAGATCCATCATTGGTTTGTAGATTGAAGAAGTCTTTGTACGGGTTAAAACAGGCCCCAAGAGCTTGGTACGCAAAGATGGACTCCTTCCTTCTTTCTCAGAATTTCCAAAGATGCAAATCTGATCCGAATGTCTATCTTCAGCGAGTTAAAGGTAATTTGTTGGTTATTGTACTTTATGTTGATGATCTGCTTATTACTGGTAGCACACTTACTTCAATAAACAAGCTAAAATCTGCCCTAAATCTAGCTTTTGACATGAGCGATTTGGGCTTACTGAGTCACTTTTTGGGCTTGGAGATAGCTCAAAATTTCGATGGGATCACTATATCTCAGCAAAAATATGCTTCCGACCTGTTATTGAAGTTTAATATGGCTGAATGTAAGGCAGCCCCATTCCCATTCCTCTCAGGAATCAGTCTTGAGGAGGGAGATTCCACACTGCTTGCAGATTGCAGTATGTATCGACAGTTGATTGGTTCACTACTTTATTTGACACATTCACGGCCTGATATCTCATATGCCGTGAGTGCCGTGTCAAGATATATGCAGCAGCCACATGAGATTCATTGGCGAGCAGCCAAGCGGATCTTGCAGTATGTGCAAGGTACGAGACAGTTTGGCATACATTATGTTGTAGATTCTGAGCTAGATTTCATTGGTTTTACTGATTCAGATTGGGCAGGTGATAGCATTGATCGGAAGTCCACTTCCGGTTATGTTTTCATGATTGGTCATGGTGCTATTTGCTGGTCCAGCAAAAAGCAAGCAGCCATTGCACTTTCTTCAGCAGAGGCAGAGTATCGAGGGGCAGTCAATGCCTGCATTCAGGCAGTTTGGTTGCAGGGTATTCTTTCCGAGTTTGGTTTTGGTGGCACTACTTCGACTGTCCTATTTTGTGACAATCAAAGTGCTATCAAGATCTCCACAGATCCAGTTCAGCGGCAGAGGACCAAACACATTGAGATTCATATGCATTACATTCGACAGTTGGTGCACGACCGCACCATCATTCTGCAATATTGCCCTACTGATGAGCAAATTGCAGACATCTTCACCAAGAGCTTCACTGAGAAGAAGTTCTCTTACCTCCGTTCACTGTTGGGGGTGAGTTCCATCATGGTGGAGACAGATTGATTCATTATTATGCTTTAGACTTGAGGGGGGGCTTTCTTCCCACTGGGTTTTCCCTCTTTCCTCACTTAGTTTATTTTCAGCATTTTTTGGATTATTGTATTGGGGTGACCTTTGGTCTTAGTTACCAGGGCCCCACATTATTTTAGTTGGCACATCATAGTCTAGCTTGAGGGGGGGTGTTCAAATATCCATCATCTATTTCGGGATACATATCTATTTCAGGATCATCTATTTCAGGATACATATCTACTTCAGGATCTTGCATGATCTATTTCAGGATATGCAGCCCAGTCACCAGTTTGATGCCTCCAGCACCTTATCCACCTTATTCTAGCACCCGGGAGCCACTTACCACAGAGTTTTAGCCCTCCCAAGCTGAAAGGCGCCCTCTTCTCACCTACTGACAGAGAAGGGCGCACTTGTTCACCTACCACTGCAGATTCACTCCAGTTACATTCAGTTAGCTCCGATTCTGATTGATTTCACTCCTGACTGACTGTTTCACCTCCGATTGACCTCCAGTTCGATTAGGTGACTTGTTCTGACTCCAGTTAGCCTCCCATGCGCCCCCACTGAGCCTCCAGATCCTATATCAGTGCTACACACTTCAGTTACATTTATTATGATTAGTTAGACTCAGCTTGACACCTGGATGACTGGTTGTTGTGATTGATGAGCAACACCGATGATTGATGAGGACTCCTAGATAGAGTCAAGCTACTCCATTCAGTGATTCGAATGACCTCCTTAGGCAATTCGAATTGCTCTGTTCATTGTGACAGTTTGTATTGTAATTCATTCACCCTTTCTGGGATAGAGAGCACTGCTGCATGTTTTGCACAGTTTTGCACCATATTTTCTATGTTCATCTGTTGTGATTGATTTACTTGTTCATTAGATCTGCTGTGACTAATTTTACACAGAGATAGGAAATCTCCTTGAAAATTTTAAAATAGAAATGATGAGCTCCATCTCTTCAGAGATTGATGTCCTGAAGGCAAAACAAAAACAGGCAGTGGAGGATATCACACTAGGTGTGTTCTGTCCCTGATGTAGAAAGAATCATCCGCTGAAAGAATGCCCACTTGACAAGGTAGAAGTATGTCAGTTGTGTGAGCTGAACCATGACATGAAAGAATGCCCTTCACTTCCTCAAGTGAAGGCTGTTCTGCAGGCATCAACTCCAGAAGTGGAATCAGCCTATTTCATTGCATAGAAGAAACCTTGGCAGCCTCGAAATCAAGGTATGCCTCTGGAATCCTTCCCATCCTGGAATAATAACATGCAAAATGTGAATACACAATTCCCTTCAAATTATGCTCAGTGGAATCCTTCCCAACCTACAATGCAAAATTATAACTCATGGGGTCCTTAGACACAACCACCACATCAACCTACGTCGTGGTCTCCTGGATGGAGGAAATTCCATCTTGGGAACCAGTTTCCTCAACCACCTCCACCTCAACATGTTAACACCTAAAAAGTGCTCACTAGCTCATTCCCTTACTCACATGACCCATTTGTCCACTTTTCCACCATCTGAGCCTCTGAAACCAACAAAAGGTCACCAAAAGACCTTAGTACACCCCTTTTTCCATTAAAAAAGATTATTTTTCCAAGAAAATCATAAAAAACCCTCAAAAAGGGTCCAAATTCCCAAAAATATTAAAAAGGGAATTAAAATATTATTTTTATTCAAAAAAGGAAAAAGGAGGGAAAATTACCTAAACCATGTTGGTCAATACCATTTGGTTTCCACAAAACCACAAATGGTATTCCCCACCACCAAAACCTATAAAAAGGTGGTAGGGGCTCCTCATTTCACATCCTTCCATTATCTCATCCTTATGCTGCTGAAATCTCCCCTGAGCACTTTTAGCCATTGAAGCAACCTTGGAGAAAGAGACCTATTGGAGTTTGGAGCTACTCATCTTGGGAGTTGCTCAACATCAACCTTCACCATTGAAGGTAATATCGCAAGCACTTGCTTGCCCCCCACTTTTCAATACAAAAATTATTTCTTATGTTTCTTGTTCTTGATTTTGAAATGTTTACATTATTTGCTTAGATTCTTGTTTAGATCCATGAAAAGTATTGTTTATTTAGTTTATTGTTTTTAATTCTATTGAAACTGCTACTACTAGTTAGTAGGTGCCCATAGCACTAAGCTTGGTTGCAAAACCGAGCCAACAGTTTTTGGCGACTCCGCTTTGGTTTGAACTATAGATCTCTAGTTTTGCCTTTAATCTTAGTTTTTTATGAGTTTTTAACCTTTAGATCCATAAATCTGCCATCTTAGACAGCAGATCCATTGCTGTTCTGAGATTTGGCCCCAAAAAACAGCCCTAAATTTTAAATTTTCGCGTTCGTTTCTCGGTTTCCGTGCACGGCTTCCGCCTCGCGGCTTTTTGCCAGACAGTCGCGCGGTCCATCGCGACTTTTCTGCATTTTTCCGCGCGGTCCATCGCGGCCTTTTTCCAGACAGTCGCGCGGTCCATCGCGACTTTTCTGTGTTTTTCCGCGCTGCACACCGCGGCTTCGCGGCCTTTTTCCGCGCTGTCCATCGCGACTGTGCGCCCAAAACCTGCGCGGTCCATCGCGACTGTGCGCCCAAAACCTGCGCGGTCCATCGCGACTGTGCGTCCAAAACCCGCGCGGTCCATCGCGACTGTTCGGCCAAAACCCGCGCGGCCCATCGCGGCTGTTCGTCCAAAACCCGCGCGGCTGAATTGTTTTTTTTTTTTTTTTTCATTCGGCCATCCCGATTTTGAAAAATATTTTTTACTGTACTTTCTGCCCATAGCACATTTTTTTTTTACAGTACTAAATTCTGCATAGGTTACAGATTTGAAAAAAATTTTACTATTTAAAAGTGCATACCTAGAAATCTTTTTAAAAAAATTTCAAGAAAGTGAAAGAAAGACTCATTTTGCATTCTTTATCTAGATTCAAATTTTTTCTTGTTTTACTTCTTTAGAATCTTGCCCATAGCAATTTTTATTGAAACGAAGAAATCCATTTATTTCTTTTAAAAAGGAGTTTATTATTTGCTTTCATACATCCAAGAAATCCTTTATTTTTTGAGTTATTTTTTGAAAAGCACATTAATTCCTTTTAGTGAAAAAAGTCTTAAATATTTGCTTTGTATTTTCGAAAAGTCCTTTATTTTTTGAAAATTTCCCTTAAAGCATTTAATTTTTTCAAGTTCAGTTTACAACACCTCACGTGCACTCACACGATCACTTAATTGAACTAAGACTTAAAACTTACCCTAATTTGAACACACTCTTAACCCCACTTGGGGAACATGAAAAGAATTCTTGTAGCTAGGTAGTATTGGGGGGATAGGTGTTCCAATAACACCCCTCAGTTCATACATCTGAGACATAGAAGTTGTCCAATTAGGGAGCTAAAATCTCTTAGTACTTTTTGGCGCGGTCACAACCGGTTTGTGGGAAGGCCTCTCCCCTAGGAGGGTTGAAGTCGCGAGGATGGTTCCGGAAGCCTGAGTGGGATACCGAAACCCATTCAGTAACCGAAGGGCTACCATTCGCAGTTCTCGGGATATCCCTGTATTGGGATATTGCGATCAAAGGACCAAATGGCAGATTTACCTTTTCTCGACGCGTCATGAACGGAGTATCCTAGTAGCCTGTCTTTTTAGGATTGATTACCCGGTGTCCCTCCCGGTAGGGGGATATCTAGCCGTTGTCTCTACATTCATATTGTCTGACTTGGATTTCATCACCTTGCAGGGGATATCGTCTGTTTGAGTCACAATACTTTTAGATTAGGTGTTTGCATGATCTTTACCACCTTTTGAGTCTAGTTACACCTATTTTTTCTAGGAGCCGCTTGCATGTTGGTATTCTGACCGGTTGTTGCATTCCTCCACTTATTGTAGCACAGCTGCTAGAATAAGTGCATTTTTTGAGGATTGATTTTTTGGCCTGTGAGCCTTCTTTTTTCACTCCCCTTTTTTGCACCCTTGGTTGCATTAGGGTTTTGAGTCTTTTACATATATATCACCACCTGATAATTAAAACAATTTTTAAAATAAAAAACATATTCTCACCATTGAGAATTCTAGACGTTCTCGTCGTCTACGGGGCGAACTCCCAGAGTTTAGTCCACTTGGCTCTCCACGTCACGGACGCAGAGCATTATCCCTTGATTCGACACATCGTCGATCATCTAGACCGTCATCCGATTCTGACATACCCCACTTCACCTTTGATTTGGAGGTAGAATCCGAAAACCCCACAGAGTTACCACCAACCACAATTATGTCTGGAACACCAGATGATCCACAATTTACATTAACCATAGGTCAGACATCCGCAAACCCTTCTGCGGGAGTACCATCCATGGAAACATCCACCCCCTTGGGTATGCCCAATATGGGTACCACTCCACATTCAGGAATGCCTAGCACAGGACCACCACCTGTCATGGGCATGCCCAACATGGGGGTCATACCCCCTTCGGTTTCCACAAACCCTATCCCAGGAATCCCTAGTGCGATTCCTAACCCAAGTGTAACTCCTGTTGCACTTGGGAGTGCGATCCCAGGAATCCCTAGTGCGATTCCTAACCCAAGTGTAACTCATGTTGCACTTGGTAGTGCTATACCAGGCATCCCTAGCGCGATTCCTAACCCAAGTGTAACCCAAGTTGCACTTGGAAGTGCTAACCCATATCAGGCCACACCTTTTGGAGGGCACATACCCTCCATACCTAGCATACCTATAGGCGCTACTGGACCCCTACACCATACCACAACGGCTAGGCAGGTCCCGGTTACGGTCACCACATCCGCCAGCCTACCATACATGGCAAGTCTCAACCTGCCAGATTTAGCTAGGCTCACAAATGACCCCATCAGGCATGATCCTGCTTGGCCCCATATGCCCACTAAGCTTCCCTCTGACATCCCTAAGTTTGAGGGAAAGGCCGGAGAAGACCCCCAGAACCACATCATGTCTTTTCATTTATGGTGTTCCTCCAACTCCATAGTGGACGACTCTGTCCGCCTCCGTTTATTACAGCGCACCTTCACTGGCTCTGCAGCCAAATGGTATATCGAGCAACCCCATGGGACGCATTCCACATTTACCTCCCTTGCCTCGACCTTCCTGCAGTTCTTTCAGCTACCAGTCCGCTATGATGCGGGCGTCGAGATCCTACTGTCTTGCAGACAAAACACGGCCACGCATATCACTGACCATATTCATGATTGGCGGCGGCGCCGAAGCCTATGCAAGATCAAATTAGACGACCGAATCTTTTTAGACTGGTTCCTTAAATCCCTCCTTCCTCTCATTGCGAAGGATGTAGCATCTGAAAGACCCCAGTCTGAGGAGGAGGCCATCCTTAAGGCCCAACAGTTTGATCTTATCTATGCCCAATCAGGTTACCTATACACCATCATACCTGACGCACCACGAGGTGACTCCGCACGCGGTGACACACCGGGGGCATCACATGCCGCTGATGGCATTATTGGCCAAATTAAACCGCAAGCCAAACCTTTCAGTATGGTGAGCACCATACCCGCCCCAGACCTTTCTAGGGCTACATCCAGTTCCGGAGCGACAACTTCTTATGCTCCAACAAACCAGACCCATCATGTTCATGGACCCTCTTGTCCACAACATTGTTATGGCCAAGCGCCATCAGCATATGTACCTCCTACATACTATGCTCAACCTACGGTACAGAACCCCATGCAGTTTCCACAACAGCCCATGCATTACCCACAACCGGTTGCACCGGCTAACCTCACACCTCCACCAGCTCAGGGGTACCAACAACCCCAACAGGCAACTGGACCACCTCCAGCTCCAACTGCATACTATCCACCGCAACCTGATCCCGCACCTGCGGCTCCTCAGAATCCCCCCAATGCTCAAGGGCATGTCTACGCACAACAACAGCAGCCCCAATACCAAAACAACCAACGCAACCAGGGTGGGCAACCAAACCGAGGAAGAGGACGAAACCGTGGAAACAATCAAAACCGTAACCAAGCTCCGCAACCTACCCATCCTCCGCAAAACAATAACGCGGCGCCCGCTCATCAGAATCCTAATCGGCCACCTAAGCAACCCAAAAATGCTAATTTACGAACAAACCATCCTTGTTCCATCTTCGGTGTCTATGGCCACTATACCCACGCTTTCCCACATCTCGAGCGAGCTCGACAACTATGGACAAATGACGCCCATCGTCAAGGGCAGGCGGCTCCTCAGCCACCACCCAACCCCCCACCACCTCCACAACAACCTCTGGTCCTCCAAAACCCCTTTCCAACACAAGGAGTGGTGAACACTCAGCCGTTAGCCCCCCAACAGGGCAATGGACAACCACAACAAATTACTTACACAGCTCCTGACCAACCCATGTTTGATTCAGGCACCCACCACTTATTAATGATGTCCACCGCTGACGTCAATATCCAAACCCGTCGGAATCAATACGGACCGACTTCTGAAGCCCCCCCCGCTGAAAAGGATACTAATGCTAATCCCACTGATCAGACATTGCGTATACCTCAGGTTCCACTCGATGGCGCTTCTAAAGCACCTCGCTTCCCCCTTCGCCGAATCAACAACAACCCCAATGCACGGGCTGCGTCCAATTACAACATCGTAGATGACCTAGCTCAATCTCCCGCAGCCATGTCTGCATTAGAAGTCTTAAAAACCTGTCCTACTCAGCGCAAGACTTTACTTTCCGCCATTGGGGCGATTGACCCAAATGATTCGAACTTGATGACCTTTGATTTAGACCAATCTGAACCACGGCTACCTTCTACCATAGCAGTCCAAGTTTCCGTTTCTATTCGGAATCTTGTCATCCATCGATGCATCATCGACGAGGGTGCCTCCACATGCGTCATGTCCACTTTTGTTTGGAAAAAGTTGGGATCCCCTGCTCTCCAGCAATCCACCACTGCATTGCGGGCCTACGACGGCAGGTCAGCTCAACCTCAAGGTTTATTACCCAAGGTACCCGTCCAATTAGGTGGGAAAACCGTGCTCATCGACATAGAGGTCATTAACGCCCAGCTAGACTATAACCTTTTACTTGGCCGCAGTTACATGTACGCCATGAAAGCGGTCACCTCCTCCGTCTTCCGCACCATGATGTTCCCCCACGAGGGACGCGTGGTCAAAATTGACCAACTCACCCACTATGATCCCAACGCCCCTGCAGCACCCGAGAATGTTCTCCCCATGATTGAACAACCCGCTTCTAGTGCAGTTACATCCTTTGTGTCTTCTGTGGCACCCGGACTTTATTCGGATACACCCATGACCTCTACATTCCAGGCCATTCCACCTCCATCACCGGAGACCCAAGTCTCAAACCTCTGTACTCTTTCGCAGAATACGCAAACGTCCGGTGGTCAACCACCATTGATCCCCAGTCACATTGGTGTTACACCCATCCACACCATCCCCTTCCTATTTCCTCCTTCGGGTGTAGTAAGCACCCCGGTTATGGCTACCCTTAACCTACCCGGGCTAACATTGGGATTGCCCGTGTGGTATATTCCGCCTCCCGTTCGACTACCGACACCAGACGTCATCCTCCAACCGGTACAACCTATTGTTACCACAAATCAACCTCCTCCTGGTGTCGCGATCCCTTCGTCGCCAACGACACCTCCTCCTAACCTCAATATTCCTTCGTCGTCAATGAAACCTCCTCCTGGTCTCACGATTGCTTCAACGTCAAAGGATCCCCCTCTCCTTGCTAAGCCCAATGGGGGCAGAGGTCCACAACCATACACTGGTATACCACCTCCCAAGGCAGTTAAACCTCCCCCCGTATTTCGTGCTCCTCCAAAATGCTCGCTGTGTGATGAGTTAGGCCATCCAACCCATGAGTGTCCACAGTTACCTGCATTGCAGGAACACATGCAAATGTTGGACGACGACCCCAACATCCCGGTGGTCAAACTAGATCCAAACCCTATGCCTCGTGATAAATCACTGCGTACCAACCACCCATGTGCGATATGCGGTATTTATGGCCACTACTCGCATAACTGTCCTGACATCCCAGACTACAGAGCAGCTCTCTACGAGATGAACAATTTGGACCTAGAGACGGCACCCTCTACTATCGAGGAGATCTACCCTCCTGCATCATCCTCATCCGGAGAGATTAACACCATCTATATGATCTCTTCGACTACCACTACCTCATCACTCGATTTGACCACTCAAAGGTCCCGCAATGATGAAGAGGTTCTCGAGACTCCTACTACCTTTGATTATCCCGGGGAAGACATGCACCATCGTCCATACTTCCTCCTGGAAGAGACTTCATCCACCACCGCTACCCAATCCGCGGTTGAGTCCAAGGATTTCCTTCCTACTAAAATCGACTGGTTAACGGATCCCATGGCCGATATTTCTCCCGTCATCCACATTGACATCTCTGACCCACTTGGTGCCCTTCATACCATCACATTAGGAACCTCCCACAGTGAGCATGAGATCGGAGAATACCAACAACTGTTCCAAGAATTCACTGATGTGTTTACTTGGTCAGATACCGAAATGCCTGGCCTTGACCCCGCCATTTATATGATCTCCACTGGATACCCCTCTGTCCGGTCGGCCCCTTCCATTGATCCCTTTGACACACAGGTTGAACCCTTTCAAATCAACCAGGAAACCACATGTCCACAACATGGGGGCATGCCAAAAACCTTGCCTACTCATCATCACCGTGATCCTCATCGGAGATACTGGGGGCATCCACCCCACAAAGGGAATCCCCCATCATCATATCATCACTTCAGTATGCCACCACGACCCACAGCCTCATGGTATAACACCCCGCCAGCAGTTGCTCAATGCCCTATTGATCTCTCTATGAGACAACATCTGCACCACATTGACACCTCTGAGCTAGGGGGCATAATAGATTACCTCGACCCCGGGATAGGGGGCATGATCAATCATTTTGAACCTTCCCCATCATCTCTATCTCAACACCTCAATGAGCCCCATCGTTCAAACCAACACATATGTGATCCACAATCACAAACCCCATGCACATAGCATGGGGGCAGGTCATTAACCCTGCTCACTTTTTCATATTCGTGATCTCAACCATTTTTGAGGTCATGTGTCACTTGTATATTTCAGTTGATTTGATACACCTAGTATTTTTCCCCCACGGGTCATCATTTCTCCCCACCACTGCATCCTTCGCTTGGTGGGATCACCTTTATTTGTAGCCATTTTTTAACCTAGTTCTTTCCTTTAACCATTCCGGAGTCCTTATGACCTCCGTTTTTCGCACCATTTGCACTGCCGGATTCATATTTCCGTGCCCGTGATGATGCTTGAGATCATTTCTCGCTCTCACCTTTAGATTTTCCAGGCATTTTTTCCATGCCCCGTCGTCACCTCGGTTTGCGTGCCACATCGGCCGTTCTCCGTTTTCGACAAACCTTATGTCACCGGATCCAGTTTTCCGCACAGATGACGATGCTTGAGACCTTTTCTTGCCCTCATCAATCCATTTTTGTTCGGTATAATTTTATCCCTTTTTCGGGCCGAGCAACCCCTTTTACGAAAAAGGCACTTAGGGAGTTTATGTTAAGCTCTTTTCTGACTCCTAAAACAATGAAAAGATCGCCGAGCAATCTTGCTTCCTTTCATGCTCGCTAAACGTATCTGAAAGGGCGTCTACCTGGTATAGGTTTACCCCTTTTCCGGACCTCGTAGACTAATTACGAAAAAGGTATACTCTAGTCACATCGCCTAGAAGAGTTCTCCATCCGCATCATTTTATGCTTTTTCGGGCCTTGGAGACTAAACTACGAAAAAGAACACCAATAGAGTCCACCTACCGCTTTCAGACTCTCTAAACATGATAGCAACCATGAGCATGAGCCGTCCTGGGCTCACAAAATCCACAGGATCGTACCATTTCAGAGCACACTTTTATCCCTTCTTGGAGCTCATTAAAACTACGAAGAAGGAATCAATGGTACCTCTTGGCGCCACGACAGATCACATCTACTCATATGGCAGCTTCCCCATTTTGGTCGTCTTTGTTCAGAGTATTCTGCAGTATGTCACCTTGATAACCCCTCGACGACACCTATCAGCTCGTCCTCCCCCCCAGAGTCAATATATACCATTCAGTCAAAGCAATGATCCCCACACCTAAAGGTCAGTTCCCTACGCTGCCAGGTCAACCATGTCATCATGCTCTGAACAAAGGAAGCTTGAGTCTACCCATTTTTTGACCCAGTTATTTTCCTTCCCCACAAGTATGTCAGTCCTACCATCAGTACAACATCACTTCAGTTATACACCTCCTGCTCCTATCAAGGAAACATCATTGCCTTGTTAGTTGCTGGTTTCCCTCTGTCGACGACAACCACATTGATTCCAGAGGATAGACCTAGAGGTCCCTGTGTCTTGGACTCATTACCATTTATGATGAGTGCCTACGAATCATTTCGAGAGGAATCCTCAGTGCCTCCCCGAATGGTTGTTTCTCACATGCTCGACTTCAACACCTTGATCGCATCGTTGAGACTCGCACAGGGTATTGGTCCGTTCAGTTATTAGTCGAAGACCCCGGATACCTCCTGACTCCTCCACATTTGAGAGTCTTCCTATGGATAACACCAGTTACACTTTTTCTATAGATATCCGGGCTGCGCATGACGACAGTATTCAGATTTACCCAGGTTCCATACTCCCTTGAGTATACAGTTATAATACTCCCTAGAGATGGCTCACAATCATTGAGTCCATACAGATGTTGGACACCTTCAGTTTCAGCAGTTCAACAGTTATTCCAGTGTATCAGTTATTGAGATCAGCCATGATCATGAGTATATCCCACAATCATGTCCCCTCTGGACCATTATGATGTACCAGTATATTTCTTTACGTATTAGATCCCCCTTCTTGGGACTAATTGTTTTGTATATGTCTTGATACGAGCATGGGAATGCCCGCCTCGTCCTTTATCAGAGATTATACCTCATTCATATTGAGGCAATGTAATATTTTTTGTTTTTGCAGCTTCCAAGGGCCGTGGCTCCAGTCTCCAACCGGTCTCTTCTCTCCCCTAAAACCCAGAAAAAGGACAAAAGAACAATGATGTCTATCGGCCATACGATGAGCTCCTGCCCTCACACATCAGGGGGCAATCTGTTAACACCTAAAAAGTGCTCACTAGCTCATTCCCTTACTCACATGACCCATTTGTCCACTTTTCCACCATCTGAGCCTCTGAAACCAACAAAAGGTCACCAAAAGACCTTAGTACACCCCTTTTTCCATTAAAAAAGATTATTTTTCCAAGAAAATCATAAAAAACCCTCAAAAAGGGTCCAAATTCCCAAAAATATTAAAAAGGGAATTAAAATATTATTTTTATTCAAAAAAGGAAAAAGGAGGGAAAATTACCTAAACCATGTTGGTCAATACCATTTGGTTTCCACAAAACCACAAATGGTATTCCCCACCACCAAAACCTATAAAAAGGTGGTAGGGGCTCCTCATTTCACATCCTTCCATTATCTCATCCTTATGCTGCTGAAATCTCCCCTGAGCACTTTTAGCCATTGAAGCAACCTTGGAGAAAGAGACCTATTGGAGTTTGGAGCTACTCATCTTGGGAGTTGCTCAACATCAACCTTCACCATTGAAGGTAATATCGCAAGCACTTGCTTGCCCCCCACTTTTCAATACAAAAATTATTTCTTATGTTTCTTGTTCTTGATTTTGAAATGTTTACATTATTTGCTTAGATTCTTGTTTAGATCCATGAAAAGTATTGTTTATTTAGTTTATTGTTTTTAATTCTATTGAAACTGCTACTACTAGTTAGTAGGTGCCCATAGCACTAAGCTTGGTTGTAAAACCGAGCCAACACAACAGTCACCATATTCTCCTCCATACCCTCAATTTCCTCAGTATCCCCAATACCCACCTCAGCAGTCGCAGCTGCAGCTGCAGAATAATTCTTTCCCTAATATACCAAGACGGCCTTAGCTGCCTGCCCAACCTAATCCTAACCTGAATAATAAAACAGTCCACCAATTGGAAACTATTAATATGTCGGCCTACTCTATTTCCCCTGTACCTTGTAATGATATTCGTCTACGATCTGGGAATATAATAGAACCCGTAATCACAGAAGATACTCCACCTTCTGTGCATGAAGAAGGAGAGAATTCACAGCATCCATCCGATACAGTTCCTGTCACTGAAGGTGCTGAGCATCCCTTGGATGGGACGGCTGAAACATCAAACAATAAATTGGACAATACGCAGCTGATAAGGCAACCACCATACCCTGAGAGACTAATGCTACAAAAAATAGGGGGGCAACCTCAGTTTAACCTCCTAGGAGAGTTAAAGAATCTTTACATCAAAATCCCCCTTCTGCAAGCTCTTCAAGACATGTCTATTTATGCTAAAACCGTTCAGGACCTGTGCACTAAGAAACCAGGGAGGAAACCTAGAGATCCTCCCATTGTTCATGTCATAGGGAATTTATCTACTTTGATAACAGGAAAAACCCCTGTGACCAAGTATGACGACCCTGGCAATCCTACTGTCACTGTACATGTAGGACAGATGCAGATACCCAACGTGCTAGTCGACTTAGGAGTAGCGATCAATGTCATAACAATTGAGACTGTAAAGAAGCTTGGACTCACTAATTTTAGACCGACCCCTACCATTTTAGAATTGGCAGACAGATTCACCATTAGACCCGAAGGGATTCTGGACGACTTTGTCATCTCAGTAGATTCATGGGAATACCCTGCTGACTTTTTGATATTACAGCCAAAATCACAGCTGGGGGGACACCCATTGATCTTGGGGAGGCCTTGGTTGGCCACAGGTGATGCTTGCATCAGCTGTCTATTTGGGTCCATGACTATATCTGATGGTACGGAGACTAAAAACCTCACCCTGTATCCTCCAGCTCGGCCAAGTCTAGAGGTTGAAACTTCCCTTTGGATAGAACAGGAGGAGGAGGAGGATGTTCAGCCACTATTAACTATAGGGAAGGCCTTAACTTTTAAAAACGAAACAGAAGACGATGTTATCAATAATTTTATTAGCGAACCTGCTTCAGTAAATAAAGAGGTCTATCAAATCCTGAACATTACCCTTGGTAAGGAAGAACAAGAAAATATTACGGAAGAAGCACTAGTTGGTGACACAAACATAATCCCAGTTTTGAAAAGTTCAAAAAGTATTCCTATTGAGGTAGAGCCTAGAAGAACTTTGAATATCAACCCTGGTCTCTCCTTAGAGGAACAGACGTGCCTAATCAGTCTCTTAAAGGAACATAAGGGGGCATTCACCTGGGAGTATACAGACATGAGGGGTATTCCCTCTAATCTGTGCACCCACCATATTTATATTAAAAATGACACCAGGTCTGTGTGTCAACCCCAACGACGCATGAACCCCAATCTGAGGGATATAGTGAAGGAGGAAATACAAAAACTTTTGGAAACAGGATTTATATATCCTATTTCAGATAGTGAATGGGTTTCCCCACTCGTAATTGTGCCCAAGAAAAATGGTAAATGGAGAGTCTGCGTTGATTATAGGGAACTGAACAAAGCTACTCAAAAGGATCATTTCCCCTTTCCCTTTATTGACCAAGTACTTGATACCCTATCAGGGAAGAAGTTCTTCTCCTTCCTAGATGGGTTTAGTAGGTACAACCAAATTCAGATTGCTCCTGAGGACCAGGATAAGACCACCTTCACTTGCCCCTGGGGAACGTTTTCCTACAGAGTGCTTCCCTTTGGTTTATGTAATGCACCAGCAACGTTCCAAAGAGATGTAATTGGCATATTCTCTGAATTAGTTAATGATAGTATGGAAGTCTTTATGGATGATTTTACTCCTTATGGAAAGGATTTTGAGGAAGCACTGGAAAATTTAAAAAAGGTTTTAATTCGCTGTGAATAGACTCGCCTCTCATTAAGCACTGAAAAGTGCCATATGATGATGAGTGAAGGGGTGGTATTAGGGCATTTCATCTCTACCGATGGCATTCAGGTGGATCCTTCAAAAATTAAGGTGATAAAAAATATACCTACTCCTTTAACTCAAAAAGAGGTGCGAAGTTTTCTGGGACATGCTGGATATTACCGGAGGTTTATAGAAAACTTCTCCAAACTTGCTTCTCCTTTGTTTTCTTTTTTAATGAAGGATGCACAGTTTGTGTGGAGTGAAGCATGCCAAACAGCGTTTGATAAGCTTAAGGAGAAGCTGTCCACAGCTCCTATCCTAAGGGGACCTAATTGGACCCTACCCTTCCACATTTCTTCAGATGCCTCTGATGCTGCCATTGGAGCAGTATTAGGACAGTAGGATGATCAAGTACCTTATGCCATATGTTATGTTAGTAAAAACTTAGCCCCTACTGAACTTAATTATACTGTTACTGAAAAAGAATTCCTTGCTATTGTTTACTCTATTAATAAATTCCGGCATTACATTACTGGGTATCCTATATTTGTGCACACTGACCACTCTGCCATTAAATATTTAATGAACAAACCTATCACCAATGCCAGAGTGACCAGGTGGCTCTTATTATTGCAGGAATTTGATATTACCATTATAGATAAACCTGGAAAAGAAAATGTTGTTGCTGATTTTTTATCTCATTTTACTAACAGTGATGACAGTTTGCCTGTTGAGGACTCTTTTCCAGATGAACATCTATTCTCACTTTCAGCTCATTCCCCCTGGTATGCAGACGTCGCTAATTATTTGGTTGCAGGAAATCTCCCTCCACACATGTCTAAACGAGAAAAGAGAAAAATTATCCAGCAAAGTGCCAAGTATTGTTGGCTCAATGGTCATCTCTTCTACACAGGACCCGATCTTGAGATTAGGAGATGTGTAAGGGAAGATGAGATCTTTCACATAATGAAGGCCTGTCATGATGGACCTTGTGGGGGACACTTTGCAGACAAAAGAACATGGCATAAAGCGCTGTGGATGGGATACTATTGGTCGACTCTGTTCAGGGATGCTAAAAGGTATGTTCAGTCCTGTGACAGCTGCCAAAGGATGGGCCAGCCTAATAAAACAGATCAAATGCCTCTACAACCTCAAGTAGTAGTTGAACCATTTGATAGATGGGCACTGGATTTTGTTGTCCCTATCAGCCCTCCTTCCAGACAGAAAGTTTACATTCTAGTTTGTACTGATTATATGACCAAGTGGGTAGAGGCTGTAGCTTTGGCTAAGGCTAATGACCAGGCAGTGATTGATTTTCTGTACAGTGAAATATTTACCCGCTTTGGGGTACCGAAAGAAGTAGTTACCGATGGGGGACCGCAATTCATCTCACACCAATTTGAATCCTTGCTCCGGAAGTATCATGTGCAGCATAGGGTGGCTTCACCTTACCACCCCAGGCCAATGGTCAGGTGGAAAGTACTAATAAAGTTATTGAAGCAATCCTTACTAAAACAGTTAAGAGCCATCGAAAGGATTGGGCTGACAGGCTTCCGGAAGCACTGTGGGCATATCGCACAACTTGGCGCAAAACCACAGGGTTCTCTCCCTATGATTTAGTGTATGGAAAGAGTGCCATCTTTCCAATTGAGTTTGAGATCAAAACCCTGAAGACAACCACCGAAATGAATCTGGATGTAACAGAAGCCCAGAAAAGAAGATTGAATCAACTAAACGAATTAGATGAGAAATGGTTAGCTGCAGTAGACCAGACCGTGTTGCTTCAGCAACAGAGATCCAACTGGCATGACCGATTTATTAAAAAGAAAATCTTTCGTGAGGGAGACTGGGCGCTACTATATGACTCCAGGTTCAAGAGGGATTTTAAAGGTAAATTACGTACAAGATGGTTGGGTCCATATTTGGTCGACAGGGTATTTGACAACGGCACTGTCCGTCTGGTGACCATCGATGAAAACCGTATACCATTACTTGCTAATGGCCACAGACTACGACTGTATCGTAAGCCTATTTCGAAAAATGCATTCATTTCGCAAATTGCCGCCGATCCAGATTATCAGCTGGCACCAGAACAAGAATTTCTCTCTGCCCTTGCCAATCCTTAAACTGAAAATCGCATTTTAAATTACTATACATAAATAACTTTCTGCTGTAGCATATAATTGTTTTTTCTTCCTTCTCTTTGCATTTGATCTTTTCGTTTGCTGTTGTTTTTCAAAAAATTTCCAGGGAAGCGCCTGGAGAACGACCAAATTGGGCCTATCAAACGAGAGTCGCCCTGCGTCATCCTGTGTTGTATTTCCCTTTTTCCTTAAAAAAAAAAATCGGCAGCTGCGACATATTTTTCGGCAGCTGCAACATATTTTCCGGCAGCTGCGACATATTTTCCGGCAGCTGCAATATCTTTTCCGGCAACCGTGATATATTTCCCGGCAGACGTAAAAATCCTTTTTCCCAGCAGCCGTGATCAACCTTTCTGGCAGCTGCAACAACTTTTCCCGACAGCCATGAACCATTCCCAGTGGCTGCAACATCATGTCCCAGCAGCTGCAACATCATTTCCCAGCGGCTGCAATATCGTTTCCCATCAACCCTAAAATCATTTTCCCGACGGCCGTAAACCCTTTTTCCCGGTAGCTGTGAACCATTTCCCGACAGCTGCAACATCTTTCCCAGCGGCTGCAACATCTTTTCCCGGCAGCCGTGAACCATTTCCCAGCGGCTGCAACATCTTTTCCCGGCAGCCGTGAACCATTTCCCAACGGCTGCAATATCATTTTCCAGTAGCCGTAAAATATTTTTCCTGGCAGCTGTGAACCATTTCCCGGCAGCTGCAACAACTTTCTCAGTGACTGCAACATCTTTTCCCAGCAGCCGTGAACCATTTCCCAGCAGCTGCAATATCGTTTTTTCGACGGTCGTAAAACCTCTTTCCCGGCTGCCGTGAACCATTTTCTGGTAGCTGTAACATATCTTCCGACGGCTGCAACATATTTCCCGGCAACTATGACATATCTCCCGCCACCGTAAAACTTTTCCCTGACAGCCGTAATTTTTCCCAATCCCACAAACTCTTTTCCCGGCTGCCGTGAACGGTTTTTCGGTGGCTACAACATATTTCCCGGTGGCTGCAACATATTTCCCGGTGGCTACAACATATTTCCCGATGACTGCAACATATCTCCCGCCGCCATAAAACTTTTCCCTGACAGCCATAATTTCTCCCGATCCCGTAAATCCTTTTCCCGGTGGCCGTGAATCTTTTCTAGTGGCTGCAACATCTTTTTCATTGGCCGTGATATCATTTCTGGCAACTTGCATTGGTAACTCCTCTGTTAACAGAAGAATTGCTCCAACCCTGCTAAGCTATGGCTCTGATTCATCCTAGTCGTGCCGGCGAACTCATCATTCCGACCCCGAGGACACAATGGTTTGTGTTTCACTGGCGGAAGGAATTATTGCATTATTTATGACTATGCACGAGTCTGGTTCCGCAACGTCACCAACTGCACACTCCACCATTCTCCGCAGGATATTTGATGCACAGTCTTATGAGGTATGGCTTTCATTTATCACATGATTAAGTGTTGATATAATTGAACAATATCAGTCGTACCTTTATACATATCACCATTATTCCTAATGAGACCTTTCCCTCGTATGACGTAAACATTAATAACTACCACCTTCCCCAATTCGGAATGGAAATTTCGAACGTTTTTCTGTGCTCAACTTTCCAAATTTGTCCATCTCTTCAACATCTCCGCTCAGCGATTCGTGCATCCTCTGTGCTGCAACTTCTATTCTCGGATTCTGTCATCTGTGGGTTACCAACTTCAGCTTGCAGCCAGGACCATGGGGATTCCAGTTCGTCATGAACCCTTGAATACACAGGAACTCAGGAAAAATCTTCAAGTTCTTGCCATCTTTCAAGCCGCTGGCTGGCTCGAATTTTTTGAGCGACTAGATGGATTCAATCGGGAAGAAGCCTTGCAATTTGCTTTAAACCTCACCAAAACTCACTCCATGGTGTGGGGGCTATGCATAGAAGTCTCCGAGGCCATTATATCTGAGGTTACTACCATCCCGCTGGTGGGAAAGCCATGGTTTAACCGACGAGTCCCCACGACGACTGCACGGGAAGCATTTTTACTGGAGGGGGAGCAAGTAGAATCATCAAGAAGAGGGATCGCACTGCACTCATTGCCGCGGCCATGCGACCAGGTTGCTTTCTTTCTCAAGAAGTACATCACTTGTGAAGGTAGATATCAAACTGTGTATAATTCTGAACTCCCTTTACTTTTTCATCTCCGCCATGGCATTTTATTAAACATTCCATATTATCTACTGCATGACTTGCGTGATATGGCGGCATTTGTCCAGTCTACTAAGCACCCACTTTCCTCCCTCACCCACCATGGCCTTATCAAATTAATAATTGTAAGAACGCTTGCTCAGCATCATATAACCTGGGAACAATTCACAGCTCGAGCTCAGTAAACCGCCCCCTTGCGGGTTGTCCCATTACAGCAGATACGAGTTCCACCACAACAGTAGGATCGGAGTCCCTCCACTGAAGTTGGGGGGGGGATGAAATTGAAGAAGAACAGCAACCGGGGGCACAAGCAGAGCCATCTGGGGGGGATGAAACTACAGTAGAAGAACAGCAACCGGGGGCACAAGCAAAGCCATCTGGGGGGGATGAAACTATATTAGAAGAAGAGCAATTGGGGGCACAAGCAGAGCCATTTGGGGGGGATGAAACTCCATTAGAAGAAGAACAATTGGGGGCACAAACAGAGCCATTGGAGGAGGGTGTAGATAAAAATCCTATGGAAAACCCAGTTAACAGGGCAGCCCCGACAGCAGAAGGTGAAATTGGAGCAGCATTAAATGCTGCGATAATTGAACCTGAAGGTGACAGAGCCATGGCAATAGAAGAAAACATTGAGCTGGTAACTATTGAATCCTCACCTGAGTGGGAAGGAGGAGCTTTAATTGAAGAAGAACAGCATGAGGAGCAAGAAAAAATTCCTTCGACCTCAGCTATGAATCCCTATATACCAGTTCCACAAAAGAAAACACCACAAAGGAAAAGAAAGAGATCAATCAATGAATTTAGCATAACCGCACCAATCAGAAAGAAAAGAACTAGATCAGCTACAGTAGCAGAAGCAGCCAGAAAAAGATGGGAAACCTTAGAGGCACAGGTTGAGCCCCCGATCCTTGTACCGAGACCAATGGATGCTCCACAAAGGCCAGTTGAGGAAGAACATGGAATTGAAGGACTTTTGGCTAAGAACACACTGTTAAAAGAGGACCTCCAAGTGCTTCGAAGGGAATTGGAAACCTGGAAGGAAACCTACAGAAAACTAGGTGAAAGGAAACTATATACATTGGTAGAGGCTGCAGACCAACTGGAGGGATCAAACTCTACTGAGCCTAGTAAGGAGGATGAACGAGTAATCTGTCCCACCTGTGGAGAAATCTTCAAGGAGGCAGGCCACAAGATTATACTTCGTACCTGCTCAGTACAACAGCATGCGGCCACAATAGAGGAAGCTGCAGAAAAAGAAGATGATACCACACAAGAACCAGCATCTTTAAACATCCTTGCTAAAGATGCCACCAATCCTGTGACAGAAGAGCTGAGGGATGAAATCATGTATGATGATGGGGATAAAGAATATACTGTAACCCCAGAATGCTCCCATGACACAGAAATTTTAGAAGAGGAGCCACAAGGGCAAGACATTGATAAACTTGAACAGGGTGTTGTAACACAAGAACCAGCAAACCTGAGTATACTTGTCCAATCGACCGAACAAATGGGAGAAGAACCTGGGATAGAGGACACTCTGGAATTTAATGATGAACTCTGGGTTGTAACCCCAGAATGTTCTCATGACACAGAGCTTATAGGAGAAGAATTGCAACAACAGGAGGATGAACAGGTACAGACACAATCCGTAGATGACACTGAAATCTTGGAGGAGGAGCTGCACAATGAGGAAGATATCCAATCTCAGCAGCAGAAGGACAAAGAAGACACTGTTACACAAGAACCAGTGTCTCTAAAAGCAATGAAGGTAGCTGTTGAAGAGAGTCTAAAGGATGTTGTTGTTACACAAGAACCAGCAACTCTCATATTAGATTTAGATGTGCTGGAAGACACTGCCCCACAAGAACCAGTGCTTCTACCTCCTAGAAATGTCATTGATTTGGACTCAGATTAAGATTTCCTTTCAAGTCCTCCCCAAGCACAGCATATAATGAGACTGCAGGAAGAAGTGATTTCCACTTGCACCAACTGCATTTCCAGACACCAGCAGGTAGCATTGGAAGGGGAATAGTGACGCTGGAAGGTATTGGGTTACTCACAGAGGCTTTTTAAAGACAGATGAGGTGCCTGAGTTTCCCTACAAATTTTCCTCTCTCCATGGATAGAGCTCAGTACAGGACTCATATTCTGAATGATGCAGGTTGTTGCATGAGGACATGCAACAAGGTAGTTGGGGGGAGATGTTGAGCCCAGAATTGGCCTCTTTTAATCATCCTTGATCACCTTTCCTTCCCCTGTCCTACACCATTTATCATGTTAATCAAACATGTTGTCCTCACTTTATTTCCCCAAGCTTCCAAGGTATGACTGATCATTGCTTTATCTTATTAATGCTTATGATTGTGATAATTAAGGCTGTGTATCTCTCAATTGTGCTAACATGTTATGATTTATGAAGGTAGTTTGAGATAAGTGGACTGCAGGAAGGTGGGGCTGAACAAGTCTTGAAAGGAGGGATGTTCGCTGCTTAAAAGGATCCTCGAAATTCCAATCATCAATTAAGTCACATGGTTCCAATATAACATCATAGGTGGAGCTGTGACAGGGCAGCTGTAACAGAATGCGCTATAATTGGAGATCTTTAGTATGTCGCTGCTCGAGTATAGTTATGATCTGGAAAGATCGCAACTCCTAGGCCAATCAAAAGCTTTCTCGCATTTTTATGTCTCCACTTTGCCACGTATTGTAACAGCTAGTGTTATTTAGCGCGCCTGAAGATCAGAGATCTTCATGGCTGCTCGTTAATAGGATCGGATGTTACGATCTGTATGTATAAATATGGGGAGCTGCCTTGACCCAGGGGGTGGAACAACGGAGAATTTATTCATTGTATTAGCAGTAAAAGAAAACTGTGTAATCATTCTTCTGTTAATATAAGGAGTTACTTCTGAGTTAAAGGAACCTTACGTTGTTCAACCAGCATCTCTGTGTGAAGGCTGGGCCCATCTTCCACAGAGATTGCTGAGTTAAATTAGGACTCTTTTATTTATTGCCGTGTGATGTTTTGTTGATGATTTTTCCTTTGTACGCAGCAGTAGTAAGTATGGTGTGGATTTCCAGTATAATTAAGATTATAATTCTTTGAGATTGGCAAGTAGTACAGAATGACAGTCGACTGAGTAAGAAACTTTATGCAATTTGTGTGACAGATTGTAAACAGCCTTGGTCATCTTGCAGTTAAATTGTGATCCCATGAGCTCTTGCTATTTATCTTTCCTGTTATGATTGTTGATTTTTATTCCTGTAGTTCAATCTCTTAGAGCAGCTGAACTCAATCCTTTGTAATTGAATTTCTAGATTAATATTCAATTTATGCTTATGGTTTTCAAGAGTGATCAGATTGAAGAAGTGAGTTACTTGTTCTAGGATGTGAATAGGATTTCTTTTTATCTGCAATTGTCTTTGAATCTTATCTTGTTTCTTGTTGATGCATGGTAGAAAGGAATTGAAATTATAGTATTTAGAAAGCAATTGGGATTACACAGACCTTTGGGATGGACATAGTTGTTAGAGGATAAAAGTATTCAATTATAGTGATTTGGTGTTTAAGCATAAATTGTTCATCTATCCTTTGAAATAAAAAGACTTTCTCGGGTTGACAATAAATCTCGTCTTCTCTGTATGATTGGAATAATCTATCTGCATATAGGGTGCTCGACAGGTTCCAAAAGGAAAAGCTTCCCTTAGTCAAAGTCTTAAATAAACCTAATGTGTGTAATTGATGAGAAAGGGTATAGCCTTAATATCTCTGTTCAAACTCAAAGAGAAATTAATGCAAGGTTAGTCTTAGTATTTTAAACATATGCGAGAGTAAGAGAGTTATAGATAAGAAGCTCTACCCTAGTGGATTCCTTTCTAGTTCGGGGTGGCCTCTCAGTGGCACAAACATACACCGGACAGAGAGCCATTTTGGTTGGGAGGAAAGTTGTAGTCAATCCTTCAATCGCCTTGTTTTTCCGAATTCAAACAGGTGTACTTCATTGACGTGACATTTATCTTTAAAAGATGTTGAGTTGTATTACTACATATTCTTGTTGTATATGAAAATTGTACAAGGATCAATGTTATATGTTCTTTTGATGTGTGTTGATAACATAATGGTGGATTAAACGAGTAAGGGGATAATATCTTGTAGGAAGGATATGTCAAGTGATTGCTTCAAGTATATGTGTAGATGTTATATTATGTTATGTATGTTATGTTATGTTATGTTACGCTATATTGAATAAGGGGATGGTTATATTGATGAAAGCATAATTGTAACTAGTTGACTCGTGAATTTACTAAGAATGATATCGGGAGTAGGAATGTATAATTTATAATGTGTCCACTAAGGCCATCAATATGCTCATGATATATGTGTTGTACATTAGGGTTATTATGACACAGTAATTGGAAATATATTTATTGGATTGTTTTGGAAGATGTTAGGTCCTTAAATGATGAATATTAGTAGAAATTTTCTTCATGGTTGATTTTACTCACTTAGGTTAATAATGTGAATAGAATTATGGTGGCATACTTCATGTTTGAGTGATTCAATGATTTCTTTGAAGAAAAAATGTATGTAGATGCTTCATAATGATAGTATGCATAGCCTTCCATGTAAGAGAGATGTACATACGTGAAATAAGTAATACTTGAAAAGGACAATGATAAAATTGAGTAGGAATGAAGGTTATAGATGATATGTAGAATAATCCATTTTTCTTGTAAGATTTGTTATATGTTCAAAATAATGGTGGTACACACATATTATAGAATGTTGAGCATGCGGGTCAATGGAAGACATAAAAGAACTAGTTAATGTTATTATTAACTCAGTAACTAATCTCGCATAATATGTATGAAATATGTTTTGAAAAATCATATTGGATGTCGGTAATGGTGTATTGATATAGATTGTTGTTTCTATGTTTCCCTAAGAGGTTGAAATCGTTTTGTCAATAATTTTGAATGTCATATGTTCATAGGCATTAGTGGGTAATATTTTAATCTTACAAACGATGAGGGTTAATTGAAGTAAAATCATTACGTAATAACTTTCCAGTGAAATGGAGTATCTTGATTTTGTGAGAATGTTAATGATGATATTTGGATTAACACATCTACTGTTACATAAGGAAAATAACGTCAAGTATGAGTAATCATACACAAACAAGCACCAAATTTTTATGTTTTTCTTTTTTCTTTTTGATAACACTAGGGATTACGGTGCGATACAATTTATTTCCAAACAACAGAACTAGAGACTCCATTGGGGATCAAGCAACCTTTGTAGGTCCTTTTTTATTTATTTTTTTGTTTTTTTTGGGTGTATCAATATCTAGTAGACTTAACCATATCTCAATTGCCTTAAAATTCCCAAAATTTCGAAAGTTTTCTGAAACTTTTTCTTTTTTAGTCCACTCTAAGGGCTATTTGTACCATGTAATACTTACAAGTGTGAATGATAGGGCCTATTTGCACCCTATATTGATAGTAGGAGTGAATGGTTCACACCCAACCTTCTAGATAGGTGCGAATTACTTGAATTTGAAAACAAATTATGAGTTCTTCTCTCTTTTTCCTAAAAGTCTTGAATTTTTTGGATTGTCTAAGTGATTTAGAAAAATTTTGGGTCATGTTGGATCATTTTGGGTGGTATTTGAGTGTGTTTGCTTAATATTGAGTCATAATTTCATGAGAGTGTGTTAGGGTTTTTTCTACCTTGTTTTTTTCATCTATTTGAGTGATTCATAAGCCTTGAGTGTGAAGACACAACGCATAATCAAGCTATTTGCACTCTTGGTCTCCCTTGCGTATAAGAAAATTTTGGATTCCAAAATCATGTGACCTAGTAGACCGATTAACTTGTTTAAGTCTAATAATTTTTTTCTTCTTGAGATTGGCTTTGGCTTGTGGTTAAAGAGTCTAGTGTTAGAATTTGTTTTCACGATAGTGATAGGCATATAATTCTTGTTTTTTTTTCCTGCATTGGTTTAAGTTGTTTTTCAAAAGTTGGATTTTCATCTAAAAGAAAAAAATTGGTTCTAAAAAAGTTGTATTTTTGTTTGTGAAAGGAAATTGGTAGATTGCATTGGAATTGAAAGAGTTGATTGTGTGGCTTGAAAAGGGCTTCATATTTCATTTCAAAGAATGTGAATGAGTGCAATTGCATTTGAAAATATTTAGTTGCACTTAATTTGTTCTTTTTTGAAAAGTCTTTGAAATTACTATTTTCGAAAAGAAGAAAGCATTGTAAAGAATCTAGGAAATTTTCTTTTGATAGAAACACATATAATAGTCTAGGTTATAAGACCTTGGAGACAGGTGTTGTGATATAAATCCTCCAAGGCCACATAATATTGAAACTAGGAATAGTTAAAGAGTGTTAAATCCATTAGGAGCATGAATTACTTATTAGGAAAACACCTCTAACACACACGTCAAGCGATAGGTAAAGCTAGTCCAAGTGAGAAGATAATCCCCTATTGCTTGGATTAGTGGGGTTATGTGACTTTGGGATTGTTTAGGTATGGAAATACCTTGGGGTGATACCACTACTGACTAACAGCTTTGGTTCTAGTACTTGCGTCCTACGTTTCCTTCCCATTTGTAGAATATATTTCCAATGACCGTTCCACCTGACTACCAAACATAAAGTGATTGGCTATAAATAGTAATCTAGTGCTTACACAAGGGATTGGTGTCCTTGTCATACTAGTTTCTGCAAAATATGTGAGTGGGTGCCCACGCCATTATTGGATATTGGTGATTTCTAGCAATTTATGAAATCAAATATTCTATCTATACAAAGTGTGTTTTTAAATCCTTTGCTTACAATGTTTTCTATGTTGATAGTTGCTTTGGTATTGGTGTGTGAATTATGAAGTAAATATTGTATATAAATATTAATATTTTGCATGATATTGATCCATCCCCCCTCTCAGTATCACTTGGGGTTCAACAACCTCATCTGGATAAAATCCAGTAGCCTGAACGATATCTAGTCTTACAATCCCCTCTTTCAAATCTGTGGTAGTAAACAATCTAGGTTGTAGTTGTACCTGTCCTGGAGGCAAGATTTGATTTTGCAATTGCACATATTCCTCCTTATTCCCCTTTTTCATCTCAATCATATGGGTAAATACATTAATATTTGGATGTTTATCCATAGTGGAAGAAGTACTGGGATGAGTCTGACTTTCTTCTACCAAACCAGTAGTAGTTGTCACCTATATCAAAGATAATATATTTTTATGAACCACTTGATCTGGAGCCATATACTATCCATCAGATTGAGATACAAAGAGCATTTCATCTTCTTCATCAACTTCAATCCTCGTCCTCTTAACCTACAGTGATTGAGGAAGACCTTCATCAAACTCCATATTGGCATTACTTTATGGTTCTGGCCTTTTCACCCCTTTGTGAATTTTTTTTATTATAGCAACCACACATTGCATCATTTCTATTGTGACTTGTTCACTAACAAGGGTTATTAATATTTTTTGCAGTTTTCTCTTGAACCTGGTGTTGTTGCACTACCTCTAAAATCACATTGTCAACTGGATATTTCTAGGTCATCTCCAAAACTACCTTCTCTGGATGCTTGTTTGGACAACCTATGAAGTTGATTTTTACAATCTCTGGTTCCTTTCCATATTCTTAGTTGTTGGCACTTCCTCCCATTTATCTCTATTTTCCAACCTTTCTATTTTAGGCCTAGGGTTGTGTTGATATGGACCCAAGCCCTTATCAATTCTTAACTTTGATGTGATTCCCCTTGGGTCATACTTCCATATAGTATCCTCCTCCTTCGATAGACTTAATATTATAACATGTTGTGTTCCATAATATTTGTTGTCCTATATTTGACCACAAAATGACCCACATCTTGAGGTACTTTGAAAATCCTCTTTCTATTGTGACTGGAAAAATGAACTTGATCTACATTTAGACTCTCTATAATAAAATCCAGTGAAAACAATCTGGGATTGAGATAAACTGGCAGCCTATAAGGTTTCTAGTTCACATCCATAGTCTGATTATGGTGTAGTCTTCGTGGAGATACTAATCCCCCATAGATGATTCAAGGCTCAACTATAACTTATTCTTAAATTATGGGAATATCCTAGGCAGGGATTGATAATGGAACAAAATATGGACATGATACATAAATGTATATAAAAACTGATAAAATACTTCTTTCTTCATGTGCTTCCTTACTATTGTTGTCTATTAATTCATTGGTAATGGTTTCTCGTGTCCATCATTCATCTTCAAAGGGATATGCTTGAAGTTATTGTATCTTGAGAATAACATTAAGTAAACCAAATATGAATAGTACCTAATGAAGTGGGTTAAACAAAAGTTATGTGCTGGAAATGAATTTTATTGGAGAGTTATTGTGCATAATTGAATAGGGTTGGATATCCTTGCCTAGACAAATTGCCTCCATGAAACCTATGATAGTATAATATAAGGTAGAATCATTATCATATCCAAGGATTAAACACATCATAGAAACAACCTCCTTGTTTACCTCATATAAGATATTAGATATAAAAGGTAAGGGAGTTGTAGGACAAGAACCTCCTTTTGGCATATACCTCTCTACCAGGTCCTTTTTCTAAGCAGGTGTGAGAATTTCATAAAATTCTCTTAGTGCAGTATCATTTTTTTTAACAGAAATGGTTGAAGAGCTTTGATTATATATAAAACGGAAATTACAGAGTTATTAGATAGGATTGCTCCCAAATAAGGACAACATCCACCACACCTTGTTCATCCTTCTCAAGCTTATAACTGTTATGGAATTTCCCTAGTCTATGGAGGCTATAGCTCCTTACATACTGTCTGAGAAGGAAAATGCAGAAATAAAACATGACTAAGATCCTTTCTATACAAAAAGAGTCTGGTAGTTGGGGTTTTCTAAATTCAAATTACTTCTAAAACGTTCAGAAAATTTAGACCTCTGATCATACCTGCTGTAGTCCCAAGGTTCACATATTTATCATAGATACATTACATAATATAAGCAAGCATACACAATGATACAGATACAAGAGACGAGACAGATAGAGAGAACAGCCTTTATATTAACCAGCAAAGCAGAACACAATGATAGAAGCAATCTCTATTAATCTATCGGCTCACCAACCTAGATATATATTTATGCAGATACAATTACATAACCATCTGTCGGTTTATCCAACCGACTCGACCCATACTAGTCGACGCGACTTGTTGACATATGTTGCAGAATAGTCGGGTGGAGGGCCTAGTCGATAGGCCGACCTAGGCCCCTCCAACATCTCCCCCACCTCAAAATATTTCTTCATCCCGAAGAAATGGAGAGATCAAAATTACAAAAAAATAAATTACAGAAATAGTTATGGCAAAGAAATGCTAGAGTCAATAACATCAGGAATCTGGAGACAGGCTTCAATGATAACTTCAGCAGAGAGAGAGAGATGGTGCTGGAACTCTTCCCAAGTGTGTAGCAGATTCTGGATGTCGACAGTCAGAGTTGTGAGTTTTGACAGATTTTCCATCTTGTCGTGAGTGGATGTAGCCTACAAATGGATCATGTCGGGACCAAATGTGTTAATTGTATTATCAGTAGCAGCAAGTAACTGATTGAATCGAGGCTGAATTTCTTCAAGTTTGTTGAGGCCTCCTCGGGCCTGTGACATCCACTGAATTTCTTGTTTTTCTAACTTATCCAATTGCTTGTTCTCCATGATGATCTGGTTATCAAGTGCTTCGATAAGCGCTTCATCTACAGTCAATTGCTGGTGCTTAAGCTTGCTTAGCAATGCTCTTGTTTTCTGAAGATTTTTGTAGACATCACCATAGAAGACATACCAATTGTTGAGGACTGTGGCAAGTTTTTCTGCTTGATTAGCGCACTGCTTGAGTGCTTTGGAGGCTTCTAAAAATGCTATAAACTGATTTGTCATGAGGGAGGCTACCTCAATAGCTTGATCTTGTTGTTTCTTGAGAAGCTCAGATATTAACATCGACACGACAGATTCTAGTAACTGGTATGCTTTGTTTAGAGGTGGTGTCGTGTCGGAACTAGCTAGGAGCGGGATAACTTGTTGAGCTAATTTTTCACATTTGGTGAGAAATGTACTCTGTTCTTCTTGGAGTTGCATTATTTGTTCCTGTGATTCTTGTCGACCATATATTTGGACTCTGAATATTGCGTCTTCAAGTATATCAAGTTCATCTTGGGGTGCCAAGTGTGGTTGATAACTTGTATGAGCTCCCAATTGGTCTAGATGTACAGATGGAGTACTTTCATGTATTTGATGCATTTGTAATTGTTGCTGCAATTCTCTTTCTTTGCGTTTCTTTTCTTTGAGCTTCTTGCAGCTATTCTTTTCTTTGTCTTTATTTACAGTTTGTTGTTCTGGGTCCTTATCTTTTCCTCCTATTGTTGGGCACTTGTGAATGACTACTTGTGCACTGTTAGCAACCTATTCTTCCTGACTGTGTGTACTGGGTACTGTTGCTGTTGTGATGACTGGATTGTCACGTTCTGTTACTTCAGCCCTTAATGGATTTGCCGATGATGTGCTAGAGATTTCCATATTGCTTATATGAGTAACTGGAGCATTTGTGTGTTCTGACGGTCCTGTTGAGTCGGCTGCAGTTTCTAGAATTTTGACTAGTTCCGTGACTCTTTCTGCTTCTGTCGTGGTTGCTAATTTGTTGAGCTGCTATGAAATTGGACTAGACCTGGATCCTTCGACAGGGGAACTCGACTGGTTTACCGGGAATGATGGTAGGTCGACGGATTTCGAAATTGGACTTGGTGAAATGGTACTGTCGAATGGATCCGAACTAACTAGACTAGACTCGACCTGGGAACTGACAACTTGGGATTTTTCCTTACTAATGGCTTTTACTTGAATTGGAATCATTTGTTGTGGTAGTGATTCAACTGGAAGAGGAGTGAAGATACATGTTTGTTGTGCATATATTGGATCTGATGGATCAGGATTTTTGATATGGTGGGTTGTCATGTGATCGACAATTTCTGGGATGGGTAATGGCAAAGGTGAACTTCCTGTTTGAATGTTGTCGGAAGGAGCTAAGTTAACCGGGACAGTAGACGGAGAGGCAAAAATGGGTTGTTGGATGACCATCTCATGCCAGTTAGGACAGAATCTAGGAATGTTTGCAATGAATGTATTCAAAGCGGTGTCTTCTATGACAGGAGAAGCAGGTAATGCTAAAAGACTACTTTCTTCTTCTACTATAGTTGGGGAATGGGGGGGGGACTAGATGGTTAGATCAATATCAGGTATGACTGAAATTTTGGGTTTATTAACAATGAATTGGGAAGATGGATACTTATCTATTTCTAAGAACTTTCTCAATTGCTCTTTGACTGGCAGTTTATTCTTGGTTGAATCTTCAAGGATTTGGGTAGCGGTGTCGTATAGCTCGATCTCATCTGTCACCGACAGTTCTTGAATTGTTACTTGTCTTTTCCCTTTCCCTTTTGTCGATATTACTCGGTTCTGTCGGGCTGTGATGATTTCGGCTGCTACCTTCTGGATATTATCGTCTGTTAGGAGATGTTCTGGATTGTCGGATTCTGTATCGTTGTTCAACTGCTCTCCGGCCTCTCTGTGCGGAGTCTGGGTGAGTGCTAATGCCTTAGTGCTAGGTGTCAGCTCGGGATGATAGCTGAAAGTGTTCATGTACAACCGACTTTAATATGCTTCTTCTTGTTCCATGTCGAATAGAGGTTCAACATATTTGAAGTTGGTTTTCATGGCTTGTGCCAGGATGGGTAGTACTTGATTAGATTGGCGGATTAATTCTGAGAATATTTCGCTTACTGAGGGTTAATAGTCGAGTCGTTTTGCTGGACCTGCTGCTCCTTCCAGGTACCATACTGCTGTGTCGTCCAAAGATAGTTGGATGTGCGCTGTCGAGGGCAGGCTTCGATAGACGTTCTGTGGTACCCTCCATCTTGTTTTTATTTCTTTAAGGTCAGTAAACCATGCTTCAAGCCAAAGCTTGATTGTTGTAGGTCCATGTCGGCTTGCTCCAGGTGCAAAGCAGCGAAAATTTTCCATAAGGACGAGTTGGACTTCAATGAAATATTTGTTTCCTTTTGGTTGAAGATGGGTCATAGCAATCCAAATGAGTACAGATGGGTAGCGGATGCTAGCTCCCTCGTCCTGGCACTTCTGGCATGTATATTTGAGAATGTCGACCAAATAATCTACCCAGTTGTATACCTTGCCATTCATGGCCATATTTTTTACAGCTTCTAGCATTTCGGTCTTCAGGTCTGAACCTTTGCCTATCCATGAAAGCGCATGTGATACAATCTTGGTGGTAGTTTTGTAATTGCCAAAAAAATCTGACTCATGACTATACCTCGTGAATTCTTTCCAGCAGGAGAATCAACAAATTCATCAATCAAGTCTGTACCTGAACTTGTTGGTACAGCATCTCCTTTATGTGAAAGGCCAGTAATTTTGTGGATGATTTCGCCATTGATTTCGACCGAAATATCAAGGTAAAGCTTGCCATTGTGATATCTGCTAACGATGAACTGTGTGATGACTTCCTTCAATCCTCCAAAATTATCCAGTAAAGGTGCCTTCAGGTAGTGCATGATTGTGGCTGTCTGCAACCATTTTGCTTCATCTCTCCAGTGACCGCTTGACTCATTTCCCCAATCTTCAACACTTCTCCATGCTTTCTTCCAGGTGGGTTCTAATGCCCATGCATTTCGAATCAGCTGGAGTCTAGTTTCCAATGGTGTCTGTTCTTTCTCCAATTCTCTAACTGATGTTGCGGCGGCTCTGCTGGTGGTTAAATTTTTTCGGGGAGCCATGGCGGATTCATGGTGCGAGGTTCTGAAAATGGTTTCAGCAGAGTTAGGGAATTCTGTTTCTTGGAATTCAAGTTCTTGGCAGAAGAGTAACCAAGAATCCTCGAGCTCCGTATTTATGGTGGAATTACTCGACACAGGTGAACGAGATGTAGAGGCCTATATTAATGGCTGATGTGATAGGGCTATTAACTTGGACTGGTCGGATGTCGGCGCTTCGTTAGGTGAATTACTTTTGGCGGTGCGATTATCTTTAGCCTTTATTGCTTTGTCATCATGGTGTTGCGACATCTCGTTCATTGTGTTAGGTCGACGATATTCTCTATTTATGTTTGGACGGTCGAAGCTCCAATACTTCTGTCGTGTCAGATTTTCTTCTATAAACCGTCAATGTTCTTGTCGGTGTCTGTAATATTGACAGTTGTGTGTCAGCCTTCTTTCTCTGCTTTTTCCTTCCTTCCTCTGTCATTCTCTCGTCATTTCTGCTTTTTGCCACGATCTGCTATATTTGCTTGATTACTTTATAGTATTCTCGTTCGGTTATTTCTAACCGGTTTTTTTTTTTTAAGAGTTCATGTTCATGATTTATACCTTTTAAGTCAAGCGCCATTTACAACTTTCTTGAAAATATTTCCTTGTAATGTTTTTAATCGGAACGAGCCATTAGGATTTAACATTTTGATGATGTAGGGTCCCATTCATTCTTTATGCAACTTTTTTGGTTTCCCTTTTACTCTACTATTATATAGGAGTGCTAAATCTCCAACTGACAGATTGTTGTGTTTTATATTTCTATCATGCCATGCTTTCTGTTGCTTTTTTTGCACTCTCTGATGTTCTAATGCCAATTGTTGACTTTCATCCAGCTTCGACAGCTGTAATAGCCATTCGTGTCGAGTATCTTCGATGTCAATATGTAGAGTTGTTGCAATGTATCACGTCCCCTCTCATCATACCAGCTAGATGGAGAGGATCGTGACGTTAAACCGGGCATCTAGCCCCATGAACTATTATGTAAGCATTCATATAATATAAAAGACATGTGAAGATGCAAAATTATTTTAAAACACAGCGGAAGTAATTTCAATACACATCCATCATACATTCCAGACTTTTATGCCATATCATCGATTTAAGCAATATCAAATTTGCAAATGAGAATACTTATCTTAAACCAAGTAATCCCTGAGCAACTAGCTACGCTTTTGCAACGCTCCACCCAACCGTAGGCCAGTGTGCTCCTTAATCTCTCAGCACCACTGCCACCCTCGAGTCGAGCATGATCTCCACAAGGAAAAGGGAAAAACAGGCTCATCACATAGCCAAAGATACGCCAGAATCATCCAAGCCAACCAGCAGTTGGGTTCTCAGGCTGCTAAGAGATGGGCAGAGGTGAATTACTAGGCTAGTGGCTCAACCCTGGAGCTATGGATACTTCATTGGGCTCATCAAGCCAAAGATGTCCTCTTCCACTCTTGAAGCTCCTGCTCACAGGTTCAAAACCAAAACGGGATGCACTTATCAACAAAACCACAATTGATGGGCATGAGGAAAACGTTTTTCACAGTGGGATGCATGAGAAGGGGTTTCAACTAACTCAGAAAAACGTGGGAACATACAAAAATGAAATTGGAAGATGGGGAACAACCCTGGGAAGCCAAATCCGTTTTTAGAAACATATCCTTGGACATTCGAGGGAAAAAACGACCTCCATACAGTCCCCAAATCGTGTCCCTTCTCTCCCAAGCTACTATATATGCAAAACGAACTCCCAGGCATGGAAAAATGCAGGATTTGGATGAAAAACGTGTAGGGGAAAGACCCAGCTAGCTCCAACTGCATGCGTGGATGAATGCCATGGGTGAGGAATGGCTTTGGGCACAATTTCGTGGGGGTTTTCTTGCCCAGCAAACCAAAACTCGATTTCCCAGGTTGCTGTCTTGCCCATACACGAAAATTGACAGCCATACCTCTCCCATCCCAAGGCATTAATTGTCTCAACCAATTCTTGGAAGAATTAAATGATTGGGTACATGGGACCAAATGGGTAGTTGAGAGTTCATGGGTTTCCTCAATGAAATGGCTTAACACCATGGCTAAAGGGTTTGGTTATTTTCCCTCCCTATTCCTTGTAAAGATCATGCCCCACCTCTTTGTTGCATTGCATAGCTGGTTGTGGGTTTTTCATTAAAAATTGCATATTTAATGATGTCTGATTTTACATTGTGCACAGCTAGCACAAGAACCATATGCATCTATTCTAATTGCCGATACATAAAACGATAAATCAATGACGGGGCCTTGGCCTTGAGCTCCTCACCATGACTAAATAACAATATTTACATCATTTACAATATTAATGCAATAGGGTCAAGATGGGGACGTTACACAATGGTCGGTGCTTGTTGGCGAAACTGTAATGGAACAACAGCCTCTTTCCCATAGACAAGTGAGAATGGTGTTTGTCCTATCGTTTTCTTATATGATGTTATATATGCCCAAAGGAAAGCAGGTATTTTATCGTCCCATTCATCTTTCTCTATGTTGCAGGTCTTCGTTAGTCCTTTTGTAAGTGTTTTATTGAACGATTCTACTGCGTCGTTCGACTGAGGGTGATATGCTGTGCTTATTCTATGATCAACTGCAAATTCCTTAGTCAATGCTTTAATGGTTTTACATACAAAGTGCGTACCTTGGTCACTTATCAATGTTATAGGGCATCCAAAGCGTGTTATGATGTTTTCATCAATAAATTTAGCAGCAACTTCACTTGAACATGTTTCGACTAGTTCTACTTCTTCCCACTTGGTAACGTATTTGATAGCAGTAATAATACACCGAGCACCTATTCATCTTCCCACTACTGGAAATGGTCCAATAAAATCAATAGCCCATATTTCAAATGTTCGGCTAGGGTTAATTGGGAACAATGGCATTTCTGTTCTTGGTAGTGGTCGGCCCATGCGCTGACATTTATCACACTTAGATACAAATTCTCGACAGTGTTTATGGACTGTTGTCCACTAGAGTCCTGCCTACAGGATTTTTCTGGCTGTTATATCTGCATGATAATATCCTCCCGCTGGTCCAGCATGGGTTTCTGTAAGTATATCCTGTCATTCATGTTCAAGTGCACATCGGCGTAATATATCGTCCAGGCCAAGTTTATAGAGGAAACCATTGATCAAAGTGTAGGGGATGCTTTCATTGCTAATATCTTCCTCTTTTTCTCATTCATTCCCTCAGGAGCTTGCCCATTTTCCAGAAATTGTGCAATTTCCATAAGTTCTGAAGGTACTGCTTCAATGCGAAACAAGTGTGCGTCCGGTAAGTCATCTTCAATTCCTGTCGGTTCTTCTCCTGTGTCGATTCTTGACAGGTGGTCTGGTCTGACATTAACTTTTCCAGGTCCGATGATTACTTCGAATTCAAATTCTTGAAACAGTAATAACCAGCGACATAATATCCCGTGATGCAATGGTTTATTAACTAAGTATTTTAAAGCTTGGTGATTTGTATAAAATACAAAGGGATTAGCCAATCAATAATAGCGGTATTTCTGAAGGGAAAATACCATACCTAATGCTTCTCTTTCGGTCGTAGAATAATTTCTTTCAGCTTTATTTAATTTTTGACTGCTGAATGCATTAGGATAATCCATGTTATCATCTCTGGGTTGTGTTAGGATGGCTCCTACTGCTATTCCAGATGCATCAATATGTACATGAAATTTATTCGACCAATCCGGAAATCAGAGAATCGGTGCTTCGACCATTTTTCTTTTCAATGTGTTGAATGAAATGTCGCATTCCTCTATCCATTTATAATCTCGATCTTCTTTTAGCAATTCTTCCAGAGGATAGGTCATATCGGAATAGTGTCTGATAAATTTCCTGTAATACCTAGTATGACCTAACAGGATTCGTACTTGTTTCGGATTTACTGGGGGCTTTAAGTCGAGAATAATTTTGATCTTCGCGTAGTCAACCTTAATTCCATCTTTGCACATGACATGGCCAAGTAATATGCCGATAGGTGTCGCAAAGATGCACTTTTTAATGTTCAAGGATAGTTGTATCTATCGACATCTTTACAACATTAATCTGAGCCATTTGCAGTGATCTTTCAGCATTGTATAAATTGTCCAATCATCAAAGTATACAGCCATGGTTTTGTAAATATATTCTTGGAATGCTTTGACGATAATTCTTGAGAAGACCGCAGGTGCGTTCTTCAACCCGAAAGGCATAACATTATGTGTGAATGACCCAAATTCGCACACGAATGTTATCTTTTTTTGATCTTCTTTTGCTATAGGTACTTGGTTGTACCCCGAGAATCCATCCGTGAAAGAATAGCACTCATGCCCTGCAACTTCATTGATGATTTCATCTGCAAATGGTGTAGGGAAGGGATCTGTTAGTGTTACCTTGTTCAACTCTCAAAAGTCGACACAGATTCTCAATCGAGTTGGATCTTGTTTCTTTGGTTGAACGACCATTGGGATTTCCCATTCCGACTGGTCAATAGAATATATGATTCCTGCAGCAAGCATGTTATCGATCTCCTTTTTGACAATGTCCTTATATTTGTGAGCAAGTTTGTAGGGTCTCTTCTTCACAGGTCTAGCATCAGGTTTAATATCAATTTCCATCTCGCCCATTTCCTTTACAAGCCCTTTCAAATCTTTATAGTCTCGAGCAAAAACGTCTTTGAATTCTTTGAGAATACTGGAGATTTCTGTTGTTTGTTCCTCATTCCAATAATCACCATTTTTTGCCATTTTCGGTCGATCGTCCTTTGAAATATCTACTTCCTTTATTTTAATCTTTGCGTCCATCCATTCTGGTGAACGGCTGTTACTTATCTGTCTTTCACCTTCTTTGATTTGTGTGAAAGTTGGTGGGAAGTCTTTTTCTGATAATCTTTCAGGTTCATCTTTTTCTACGATCTCCGTACTTAAGATTTTTCTTACGGGCTTTGACACACTGGGATGATCTTTTCTCCATTAAAAACTTTTCCCTACTGACATCTCTGTTTCTAGGCTCAGTCTTGTCGAGTGTTGTTTTTCCGTTGTCTTTATATTGTAGCAAGTATTAGGTGGGTGCACCTTCTCTTGTTTGTTTCCAAGTTTTAAAGTTTCTGTCGGATGTAAAAATTATTTGATGCTTTAATTGCTTCGACCAATCTCTCATCCTGCAGAGAAAACTGGAAATCTTTAATAAAATTTTCTTTTAGATCTTTCCAAAGGAAATTTTCTCCTCTTGCTTCTTCCATCTTGTACCACTTGTTAGGTAGATCGTCGAGTGTTCTTGGAAAGAGGTGAGGCCATTTTCTTTCATCTTTATAGCCTATTTTTCTCCATTCTTTCTCGCAACAGTCAATGTGAGCTTTGGGATTTTGCCCTTGTGTAAACAAGGGAATGTCAGCCTGATTTGTCAAGTTTCTTCCTCCAAACCTTTATATGAAAGATGTTGATGTAGTATTCCAATTTTGAAGTTTTGACTGATGAGTGTCCCACCATCTCGCAGCTTGACCAGTGAATGTCTCTACCAAACTTTGTAGACATCCTTGTTCTCCGACATGTTTTGATACTTGTTCGACATGTACATCAGGTAAATCATGTTCTTTATATCTTAATGTCAAGCTACCATATTGTACATTTTTATCTGGAACAAGTGTTGGATATGCTCGTATTTTTCGTTTGAAAATCTTTAGTGTGTAAGATACAGAGAGACACTTCTTTATTTGTTTCCTCGAGATGGCTTCCACAGTCCAGCATTCTTTTGCATGCAAATCATAATTCTCTATTTGCTAGTCACAGAGTTCTACATTGGAATTGTAATCGAGCGAGATAGGATCTCTGAGTTGAAGTTCTCCTTGGTTGTTTGGCTCAATGTGATCTTCATTATTGTTTATTCGGTAAAGCTGTCGGATATCGTTATCGACTTCTGTAGGTTCTGACCACGGTTATCCCTGTGATGGGAAGATTGGCACGATAATCTTCTGGCCATTACCTTTCAACTTGATGCGGTTTTTGTCCAAAGAAATTGAAGCCTTCATCTTCCGTCCCCATGGTTGACCAACCAAAGCAGGGAAGGAGCTTGCATCATCTTTTGGTATGATAATTTCAAAATCTACTAATGTCGTGATACCTTTAATGGAAGTTTCGACTCCTTTCCATACTCCAATCAGCTCAATTAATCCTTGATCTGCGAGCTTTAAGTAGATGCCTGATTCCTGTAGTTGAGGTCGACCGAGTTGGTCCCAAGTATCACAAGTCATGATATTCACTTGGGATCCAAAATCAAGTACAACTTGTTGTACATGATATCCATTTATGTCGAGGTCGACTAATGGGTCGACATCATTTTTTTCTTTTTGTTTTAGTCGGCAAATGTTTTTAGTTTGTCTTTGCTCAACGTGTTTTAATTTATGCAACAAATCAATCATTTTTCCTATAGCTTCTTCATTTGAAATTAACTTGAGCAATTCATTAAGATCATCTTCATGTGTTGCTAAATCATGAAATATGTCAGACGCATCTTTGTACACAGATTTTTGTTTTATAGGATTTGGATAATCCTCCTTATCAACAATTCTAGTTATCTGAGGTTTATCTTAACCAATATGAGTGCCTTGACTTGTTACAATTTGCAAGTTTTTTGTACGAAGCACATTATTTTTTTGAACACAAGATAAAACATGAACATTTTTTTTATTATTTATTTTCTCGATCATGGTAGGGCAATCCTCTAAATAGTGATTTCCTACCCCACACTTTGTACAAAATTTGAGATCAGTTCTTTCCTTATAAGGGCATTCTATGTGTCGATGATTCTCGCTGAAGCATGTAAAACATGCACCAGGTTAACCATATCGAAAGCCTCGACCTCCACTGACACGACCGCGACTCTGATATCCACCACGTCTATTGTAGCCATTATATCGCCAATCGTTCTATCGATCATTATACCTTGGGTATCTGTCATTCCTATTTTGATTGTACTAGTTATTTCTTCCATCATTTCTCTCGAATCTGTCGTTTGCTGGATTTTTGTCTTGGTTCTGTTCGATAGAATTTGCTTGGTACACTACATGGTAATTTTGCCGATTTTTCAGGTTCAGATGACATTCTTCGATTGAATGTGTGTTTACTTCACAAATTTGACACCATCTTGCCTTCTTATTTTTCATATTGTATGGACAATCATTTGTGGTATGTAAATCATATTCTTTGCATAAATCGCAGAAACATCTGGATTGGATGAGTTTTACAACTTGTCGTCGATTATCATTTCGACATGAATCTTTGGTATGTCCTGAGTTTCACCAAGTTCTACACCATAGTTCTGGTCCTTTTAACGTCATATTTCTGATAGCTTGCTCCATACTTTCAAGTCATTTGTCGACATGTCTATCCGTGGATATTAGAGGGTATTCATCATCCATTTCGATTTATAGTGCTACTCTTAGTGCATCTGCATATGTATTAACATTTTGTCGACAGACATGTGTTCTGATTTTATTGATTAGACCAGCGATAAACCATTTGATTAATAGTTTTTCTTCGATTTCATAGTCTAATTTGCTCAGGAGGTATTTAAACCTCTTGTCGTACTCCTTGACAGTTTCTGTAAGCTTTTGGACTGTTGTCTTCAGTCGTTCTGCCGCCAAGTATGTCGCATCTTCAATCATAAAGAAGGCCAAAAATCTTTGTTTGATTTGTGCTTTTGTTGCACTTGGTGATTTTGCTATGTACCCCCATGTACCATGTCTCTGCTCTTTTTCTTAATGCACCAACAAATTGAGCAATCTGTTTGTCTTCATTGGTAATTTGATTAGCTGTCCAGATTGCTTCGCACACAAACCAATGTCTTCTTGGGTCTTCGTCTCCTTCGTAGAATGGAAGGTGTGCTATAGTGTGTGCCATGTCTGCTATTGTATTATTCTAAGAATTTGATGGAGGTGTGGGTGGGTTATTTCCACAATCAATACTTGGTGCTTCATTAGTATGAATTAGCTGTCTTTCTAGACTTGGTTTCTTTGTCTTCAGGATCAATGACTGTATCTCCTTCGATGTCGCTAGATCTTCCTTCTTCGATTACTTCTGTCGAAAGCCAGTTAAAGTTTTGCTCGAACGGGATTTCGCTAAATCTTGGGCTTTCCGACGTGCTTGTCAAGTCGCTCAAATTTGGTATTGGCAGGGGGCGGTTCCTCATGCTCTGTGTACACTAGATGAAAACTTCTATTTGAAAATTCGGGTTGAAAAGATATCCAATTCCCTTCTTCCGGTCGATGAATCATAAGTCTATTGATATCATCGCCTTCTATGCTTCGACAACTCCAAACTCCCGACTGACCAGCATGGATTTTCTTCGACAATTTATTCCACCCGAACGCTTTGTGTTAAACTGAATGGAGACGAAGGTGCTACAATTTCTGGTATTTGAACTTGGAGAGCTCTACCACGCTCTATCCACAAGTCTTCCTCCATCTGTGACATTTCTTCTTCGACATCTTGATCATCACGGGCTCAACTTGATTCTGGAAGATTCCCTTTTGCATCTATCACAACATTTGATCCTCGCGTCCTCTGAAGCACAATTGCCTGCTCTCGTAGCTCTTCACGTCGCTGCCTCCTTTTTTCTCTTTCAATTTTCTGAATATCCGGGGTGCTTTTGTGACTTAAAAGTCTATCTTTGTCGAATTTTTTTCCACTGTTGGTCATGTCGTTTGTCATATGTCGAGTTTCATCAAACTAGGTACATCAAAGCATGCTTCATCACCCCCCCAATGCCATCCCGACGGTTTCTAGGCTATTGGGGAAGTGTAGACCGTCACTTGTTCAAGAAAAATTCCCATTCGCACTCCTTTACAAATTTTTCCCACTTATGTTCTTTCTCCTCCCAATTAGAGTTTGGAATGGACGGGATCAGCAACGGTCTTGTTTCGACAATATGTGAGACACCTTTGTCAATCAAAAATTTAAACAATAATGTCGGCAAAGAACACAGAAATTGATCAGCTAATTCGGTGAAGAACTTTCTTCTTATTTCATCTACCGATACTCGATTTTCGATCGCCTGATCTTCACAGAAATCTTCTGCAATCTTTTCGCACCATTCTGATAGATTTGTACGACCTCCATTGATTAGCTTCGATACTAATTTCCGCTCTGCTTCATCGATTGGTCTATTCATCCAGAAGTTTCTTCAAGGCGGTCGGCACGGATTCTACAAATCGCTCATGGGTCTTGGAGAAGAATCGATCTCTTGCTTGGTTAATCGTTAGCTTGTTGCGTTGCACATAATTCTGCAGGTAATTCATGATTTTCTTCTCCCACCAGTCTCTAATCTCCTGTTCTGAAATCATAGGTCATGCTGCTAGTAATTTTTCATGTATCACCCAGCAACGGAACCAGATGTTGTAGTCCCAAGGTTCACATAGTTATCATAGATACATTACATAGTATAAGCAAGCATACACAATGATACAGATACAAGATACGAGATAGATAGAGAGAACAGCCTTTATATTAACCTGCAAAGCAGAACACAATGATAGAAGCAATCTCTACTAATCTATCGGCTCACCAGCCTAGATATATCTATATATATATGCAGATACAGTTACATAACCGTCTGTCGGTTTATCCAACTTACCCGACCCATACTAGTTGACGCGACTTGTCGACATATGCTAAAGAATGGTCGGGTGGAGGGCCTAGTTGATAGGCCGACCTAGGCCCCTCCAACAATACCAGTCTTTAAAAAACAAAAAAAACAAATATAGGAGCATAACATAACCAAAATAGAGTGTAGCCAGCAGTCGAGATGCTATGGGCAAGGACAAGTGTCCAGAACGACACCTTCAGATTCTGCATTCCCATGCTTTACTGAGCCGATGACAGCTTGAGTTCCAGCTTGGGCCCTTTCATTTTTAAGATTTTCCAGCTTCCTTCCAAGTTCCTCAAGTTTGTTGTTCACGGCGTCAAGATGTGCATCCTTACGAACCTTGTGGGTATAAAAGGATCCCAGAGCTTCTTCCAGGTTTCCAACCTTCTTAACAATTTTTTTTTATGCGTGACCTTCGTGTGAGTCGCTTGATCCAAAGAGAAGAGTCGAGTTAGGTCCTTCTTAAATTCTAAGTTCTCATTTCTTACCAAACAGATTTGATTTTCCAACTCATTTATGTGCTTCATGATTTCCCCAAATTCATGCTTGATGTTGTGCCTCTGAACAGAGCCAAGAATCAGCTCCTCAGTCCTGACCTAACCATGACAAAGACCAAACATAGGGGAGCCCACCTGCTCATCATCAAGTGGAACGCAAATACCACCTTCAGCCAACGGAAGAGCCCAACTAGGAGCTCCGTGAAGGCTTCTAATTGGTTTATTACAATGCAGACAGTTCGTATAGACCTTAGAACCATTCTATAATGAAGACCCAGATATAAAGTGCTCCATGGTAATGCAAGAACCTCCACACCAACCAGAGAGGCCGCAAATGAGGCCTATACTAGAGCTTCATGTGCTAAGATTCCAATACCAAATAGAACAAGTTGATGAGGGAAATATCCATCCCTCCAACGTTTAAAATCTTTTCGAAACTACGCATGCATGTCGTCTGACAGGGGAGTGGGTCTGTCCGGTGGCATTTATGAGTAGAGTGTGCGAGGATCCATCGCATATCCATTTTATGAGTAGAGTTTGCGATGTGAACTAGAACCTTATAGGCTGCCAGTTTATCTCAATCCCAAATTGTTTTCACTGGATTTTATTAGAGAGAGTCTAAATGTAGATCAAGTTCATGTTTCCAGTCACAATAGAAAGAGGATTTGTAAAGTACCTCAAGATGTGGGTCCTTTTGTGGTCAAATATGACAACAAATACTATGGAACACAACATGTTATCATCTTTAAGTCTATCGAAGGAGGAGGATACTATATGGAAGTATGACCCAAGGGGAATCATATCAAAGTTAAGAATTGATAAGGGCTTGGGTCCATATCAACACGACCCTAGGCCTACTATAGAAAGGTTGGAAAATAGAGATAAATGGGAGGAAGTGCCAACAACTAAGAACACGGAAAGTAACCAGAGATTGTACAAATCAGCTTCATATATTGTCCAAACAAGCATCCAGAGAAGGTAGTTTTGGAGATGACCTAGAAATATCCGGTTGACAATGTGATTTTAGAGGTAGTGCAACAACACCAGGTTCAAGAGAAAACTGAAAAAAAATATTAATAACCCTCTTGTTAGTGATCAAGTCACAATAGAAATGATGCAATGTGTGGTTGCTACAATAAAAACAATTCACAACGGGGTGAAAAGGCCAGAACCATAAAGTAATACCAATATGGAGTTTGATGAAGGTCTTCCTCAATCACCGAAGGTTAAGAGGACGAGGATTGAAGTTGATGAAGAAGATGAAAAGTTCTTTGTATCTCAATCTGATGAATAGTATATGGCTCCAAATCAAGTTGTTCATAAAAATATATTATCTTTGATACAGGTGCCAAATACTACTGGTTTGGTAGAAGAAAGTCAGACTCATCCCAGTACTTCTTCCACTATGGATAAACATCCAGATATTAATGTATTTACCCATATGATTGAGAGTAAGAGAGTTAGAGAGTTAGGTTTTATTAGTCACTTATGTGTCCTTGCATAAACCTAATATTTCGAGAGACGTAGTCACTTATGTACAAAGTTGTTTCTTTATGGATGTGTCAATTGATGTTGTATATAACAAGCATATTGAGCAACATATTGACATGGATGCGGGAAATCATGGTAGAGATTTTTCTTGACTAGGAAAGATGTTGCATGTTAATTTTTCAAAATTTACTTCAATCTGATCTAGGATCTTAACTGAGAGAACAACATGTACAGCATATCAATCATGGACACAATAATGTAAGCACACAAGAGACAATAGACACACAGAGTTTCACTGGGGAAAACCATAAAGGTGAAAAACCCCACAACTTCCTCAAAGATAGATAGAGCAATGATACAACCCAATCATAAGAGATATACTCCTAGCAGCAGCTTCTCCTCCTCCACTAGTGCACCACTCTCCAATGAGTGTAAGAGTGAGGAATAGAATCATCAAATAGAGTGCCTCCCGCACTCTATTTATACTTGACTTGACTTGCCTAATAACCTTTAATAGGTCAGCCTTAACTTAACCACATAACATAATGCTGACAGGGCCGACCCCCAATAGGGTGGTCTAATAACCCTTTAACCCACATGACTTATACAGGGCCGACCCCAACAAGGTGGTCTAATAACCCATCAAGTATAAGTTACGACACTTACAATATAAATGACGACACTTCCGTATAGAGGAATAATAACATCTCTATAGGAATACAATATACATATATGAAATACATTCCAAAGTTACAAATACATCAACATTGTAAACATCTATCACCACCTGATGAAACGCAAGTATCAACTTCATAGTAAATATGAAATGAGTGTTAATATTTGGCATCAAAAAAACCAAATGAATTTTTCTTTTTTCATAATCCCAATGGTCCAAATGTCTTGTTTATTATTGGTATTAAAACAAAATGGATGTTGGAGACAATGGTCAAACTATGTCATAAAAATATAATAGAAGTGGATTCAACATTAAGCAACAATAAGTATGGGGTAAGGCTACTTTGAATGGTTCATTCAAAACTAATGGTTTGGGTTTCCATTCACTATGATTGACAATTTACTCTTTGGCATTGGGTATTTTTTATTATCGCAGTATTAGTTGTTCACACTTGTGGCCTTTGATATCCATCAAAGCGGAGTACCCATTGCATGGGTTGTGGCATCACGAAATACATCATTGGTGTCACGTCCCCTCCCATCCAACCAGCTAGATGGAGAGGATCGTGAGGTTAAACCGGGCATCTAGCCCCATAAATTTTAAACCACTATGCATTCACATAATACAACAGAGATATAAGGATGCGTAATTATTTGTTTATACACAGCGGAGGAAATTTCAACTACTCATTCACCATACATTCAAGATATTCATCAATTAAGCAATTGAAAGATGGCACAAGAGAATACTTATCTTGAACCAAGTAGTTCCCGAGCACCCAGCTACGCTTCTGCAACGTTCCACCCAACCGTAGGCCAGTGTGCTCCTCAATCTCTCAGCACCACTGCCACCCCCGAGCTGGGCATGATCTCCACAAGGAAAAGGGGGAAAACAGGCTCTCGCATAGCCAAAGGTATATCAAACTCAGCCAAGCCAATCAGCAATTGGATTTCTCAGGCTGTTAAGAGATGGGTGCATGCATCATCAAAAGCATAAGTGTTGGGCAGGAGAAAAATGCCTATGCAATGGAATTCCCAACAATGGGCTTCTACCAGTTCCAGAAAAAACGTGGGTAAACTCAAAGCGAAATGGCAACTAGGAAAAATCGACTGGGAGAGCAACCCATTCCAGAAAAATGCCCCAAGGGCAAAAAATGACCCCTCCCTCAGTCCAAAAACGCGTCCCTCCTTCCCCAGCTGCTCCAAAATACCAAAATGAGTTTCTGGGCATGGAAAAACGCAGGGTTATGGCCAAAAACGTGAGGATAAACTTCAGGGAGCTCAGACTGCGTGAGAGGAAGGATGGCCATGGGTGAAGAATGGCTTTGGGCCAATTTCGTGGGGGTTTTCTTGCCCCACAAGCAAAAACACGATTTTCCAAGTTGATGGCTTGCCCATGCACGAAAATTGACAGCCATAACTCTCCCATCCCAAGGCATTTATTGTCTCAACCAATCTTTGGAAGAATTAAATGATTGGGTGCATGAGACAAAATGGGTAGTTGGTGGTTTATGGGTTTTTCTCATTGACACATGGATTAAAACCATTGGCTCAAGGGTTCGGTTATTTTCCCTCCCTCTTCCTTGTAAAGATCATGCCCTCGTCTCTTTTGTTGCATTGCGTAGCTGGTTGTGGGTTTTTCATTAAAATTGCATATTTACATGATGTCCGATTTTACATTGTGCACTGCTAGCACAATAACCACATGCATCTATTCTAATTGCCGATACATAAAACGATAAGTCAGTGGCGGGGCCTTGGCCTTGAGCTCCTCGCCATGACTAAATGACAATATTTACATCATTTACAATATTAATGCAATAGGGTTAAGCTGGGGACGTTACATTCCCCTCCCCTTGGAATAACACCGTCCTCGGTGTTCCAACACTTCGGAAAATAAATACCCACTTTACATATGTCCAAAATTCACAAAAAAAATGTGGTAGGTTTGTCTTGCAATTCACCCTTTACTTGGGTCTTTCAGGACTAAGTCCTTTGGTCTTTACAAGCTGCTCTTGCTGGCTAGGACCTTCTAGCTCTGCATGAGGACATCGTTCCACAACAATTTATTCTTTTCCTCTTCCTTCCAACTGGTCCACGAACCTGGGGAATTTACGGTTGCTACCCCCTTGATATTCTCTTGTTGGGCAGTCACGGAGGCAATGATTCCCTCCACATCCCCAACATTTCATCGGAGGCTTTACCTTTTCCCGGTCCATTTCCTTTGACTCTTCCCACCTGGGGCGTTTCTTAATCGGACGATTGGATGAATGCTTCTTCATTGACCCACTTTCCTTTCCCTTGCTGATTTCTCCCAGAATGCTTTTTACCTCTTTTTGCAGACGAATAGAGTCCTGCAACGCTTCATGGTTTCTCTCATTTTGTTGCCTCTGTAGCTTGAGAATCTCCCCAAGATTCTCTTGGGTCCTGGCAATTGTTTGAAGAAGACTTTCAGCCAACTCTAATATCCCTCGGTCTGCTGCCATGGTCAATGGGCACAACTGAACACACTTTGCTTACTAGCAATACTTTCTTGTGCCGGCTGCAACCAATTGTTTCACTTTCTTACCTGTGAAATTCATCATGGGAATTCTTTGTTAGGACAAGCATAACATAAACATTTAAGATTAGCCAATTATTTTCCTAATTGACATGGAATGTCCATGCTTTATTCATGGGACTTCCATACTTTTCATGCTTTCCCAACACACACATGAACTCATTCATGTTCATCTTTTCACAGGAAATTTACTACTTCAGCATTCACAATCCACCTCAAGCAATTACACACAATCTATTTTCAGCCATAATATGCACTCAACAATCTTTTGTTTTATGATTGCATCAATCAAAAGGAAAGAGAAGAGTAGGGATTTCTCCCTCTTAGTTTTGTTCTATTATGGAGCTACACCATCGCTGTGGTTTCATGCTCCTTAGTCTCTTTCACTTCAATGTGAATGCTTTGACTTTCCTTTCTTGGCTATGACACTTAGTGTCTAAGGTCTTCATATGGATTTCAACTAGGGAACCCTTCCCCATTGTCGCTTACAGAACCTTTGGCTGCTAGGACCCACACAGTTCCACTAGCACCATCTTCTATTACTGCTCATACTGAGCTCTTTAGGACAGTCATATGTCCACATGCATCCTCCAGATGCTTTCATAGTCCTTGCTTCCAGCAATACCTACACTCAAACGTTGAGTCAATTCACATGTTTAGTGTATTTTCATAGGGTTTATTCCCAAATGAGAATTTAAGAAATCATAATTAGATCATATACACATGTATATTCATAAGCAAGAAATTGCAAGATAACCAAATACTTATCTGTATTGTGCATTTCCTCGCTACTCCACAGGTTTCCTTCTCTGCTTTACAAGCCTTGGATCACCTGTGGGGTGGATGCTTGGCCAACACACATGCTGCTCCACAACATCATCCGAATAGGCAATGCCAAGCCAGTGCACCGACTGGGTTTATCAGGCATCCCAAAAATCCGTATGCTAAGCCAGTACGCCGACTGGGTTTATCAAGCATTTCAAAAATCAGTATGCTAAGCCAGTACGCCAACTGGGTTTATCAAGCATTTCAAAAATGAGTATGCTAAGCCAGTACGCCGACTGGGTTTATCAAGCATTTCAAAAATCAGTATGCTAAGCCAGTACGTCGACTGGGTTTATCAAGCATTTCAAAAATCAGTATGCTAAGCCAGTACGCCGACTGGGTTTATCAAGCATTTCAAAAATCAGTATGCTAAGCCAGTACGCCAACTGGGTTTATCAAGCATTTCAAAAATGAGTATGCTAAGCCAGTACGCCGACTGGGTTTATCAAGCATTTCAAAAATCAGTATGCTAAGCCAGTACGCCGATTGGGTTTATCAAGCATTTCAAAAATCAGTATGCTAAGCCAGTACGCCGACTGGGTTTATCAAGCATTTCAAAAATCAGTATGCTAAGACAGTACGCCGACTGGGTTTATCAAGCATTTCAAAAATCAGTGTGCTAATCCAGTACGCCGACTGGGTTTATCAAGCATTTCAAAAATGAGTATGCTAAGCCAGTACGCCGACTGGGTTTATCAAGCATACAATAACCATTTCCAAGCCAGTTCTCCGACTGGGTTTGTCAGGAAATAACACCCTTCACCAATACCTCCACATCATGCAAGTAACCAATGCCAAGCCAGTACACCGACTGGGTTTATCAGGAATCCAACAACCGTTCGTCACAACTCCCAAATAACCAATGCCAAGCCAGTACGCCGACTGGGTTTATCAGGCATACAACATCCATTGCCAAGCCAGTGCATTGACTGGGTTTATCAAGCAATATGAACAACATAATATGATTACGTGGCTCCTTCTCTTGTGCAACCAGCGGTTCCCTCCAGGAACTCCATAGGTGACTCACTTGGCCGCAGGCTAGCATGGCCCCACAATACCCACTCACACTACACAAGGATGATACCCCTTTTCTGCAGCACAGCTCCTCGGGCCTATCCATCTCTTCTAGTGTCCTTTAGTGTGAGCGTAGAAAGGTTACCACTGCCCATACAGTCCTCTTGAGCACCCTTTCTTCACTTTGCCTCTTACGTGCAACACCCAGTTGCATTTGTATAAGCTGTTAGCACAAGAAGGGTAAGCAGACTCATTAGTATTGCTGCTCTTAAATCGTAACCATATTTCATAACATTCACTATCAAGTATTGAAACACCAGGAATGCGTCCATTCCCTTAGGGTGTAGTCAATATTGAAAAACCCTATCATGACCCAGCACCAGAAAAGGTGTGCACCCCCTTTCCGATGTGCGCCATGTAGGCCCTAATCATACTCAAGCAATCTGCAATGATATAAATGAGATAGAGCATGCTCTGCACATTAACCATAGTAATTTAGACATGAATGTTCTTGTCCAGGGTCACAGAATACTCATTCAGTTTGCAGATGTGTCTCACATGCCTTCTGGGCATAGCTTTACCATCTCACTTTCATGGTTTACCGTCATGCGGTTTGGCTGAGACATTATCAATGGCGTTTCTTCCGAAACCCATTTCCAAGCATGGGGTCTTTCCCATCTGGTTTGGCTTCTGCAGGCCATCACACATGATCTTCCTGCAATGTGTCATCCTGGTACACTTTATCAAATAGCCAAACAGTCAGCGACATTTAGCAATAAGCTTCAAATATGATTGTTCCATAACCAATCAATAGCATTAATAATTAACTTCAATATAAAGTTTACAATTCTGTCTCCTACAGAAATTGATTTGCTTAGCAATGAGGCTATCCTCATATTGTTTGGCTCCTGTAAGTGACATCACTCTGCCCGTTATGGTCTTATGCCTGATGCCATACATGAGCATCCACTTGCAGCATGTCCTCCTGACACATTTTCATATAAGCCAAATAGTCATTAACAATTATTAGCAAAATTTCAAATCTGAAACATTTACAAATCTGATATTTACAACTGTTCTTACTAACAGAACTTAGAGCTCTCAACCATGAAATTCCTCCTTACAAGCTCACGATCAAATTTCACAGTCATATCATTTATAACAGCCCATGAAATGATCATCGAATTATCATCAATTCATCCTTTCATTCATTATTTATTTTGCAATGACATATGTATTATCCATATGCATTCATACAATGCATCACAAGATTTATAAAATCTCTTAATGCACCTCTACTCAATGCTACTCTGCATTGTTTCATGAGTACTATGCATCCAAGCATATTATGATCGAAACATGACTATCTCATATAACTTGCATTACCATAATCAGGACCACCAGTCCTCACTTGCTTTGGTTATCGAGCACATAACCATCATACACATGGCATGATATAAATTCATATGAATGCATTGAGATTTCTAAATAGTCATAGGGTGTAAGGATCATTTCCTTCACTTACCCACACCTCACCAAGCTTGGTAGGTTAACAGTCCCAATCGGTAACCAATGTCACATGCAAACTATCTCAACATAACTCAAGCATAGTTAAAGAGATCGTACCAACTCCCCTTTCAGCATTCATGCAATTGGGAACCGTTAATCATTACCTGCATGGTTACCATCAACATCGCCTGATGTTACCTGATCAATTGGCCTCTTACCAAGGCTGCTCAGTCCTTTTGCCAACTTTATGATCATAGATCTGTTGCACCATCCTTTCTGCATAAGGTTGTTGGCTTCATACAACAGCATCCTCAGCACATTTAGCCATGCTCTGTGTTATCTTTGGTCCTACAACCAATACCAACATCAATGGCGATTATTAATCACAATATTCTCCATTAATGGTTTATTGCATAAGCAGACTCCATTATTCTACCAATATGCAATATCTTATTTATGCACAAGCATTTCTATGCGCACTATGCAATGTTTGTTAAGATGCCCTCTAGTGCATATACATCTAGGTAGTCCCTTACATTTTTAATATTTTTATGCCATATGAAAATTTCATAATCATAAGTATGATAACAAATAGGGGTTTAAGGAATTCTTCCCTTTTCGGTCCCTCATCGTAACATGGAATTCATTTTCCATATCATGCGATTGTAGAAATTGCCCATTTGACTACAAAATTTGTTTGTCAAAACAGCCGCTGGCACTCTTCTGCACTAAATATCTATGATATATGTAGACCTCATTCAAACTCTGGTCATGTATCATTGTTCCCTGCTGGACAAGATTTCCAATTCCTGTTTTCATGCTCCATTCCGACATCAGGTGCGGAAACTGCATCCCTTCAAAAATGACAACTTTCACTCCAGTTCTGCACATTTTACACAGTTGCATTTTGGTCCCGAATGTCAACTTCAGCCACCTGTGGAAGAAAATCTATGAGGAATCACAAAAACTTATCTATCGGGCGAAGTTATTCAATATAACAAGGAACACTCAGCAATTCACGGATTTCAATTCCGATGCACCATTCATCTTCTATGAATTTCTGGATTTCACTACTTCTCACTTTTCACATTTTCCCAAAATTCCAAATTTTGGGCCAAAAACGGCTATCTCCCAAACGGTGCATTTCTGGAAAATCTTCGTCTAACGGAAGCTGTCCGTCTTAATGAGAATATGAAATGTCTAGTTCAGTGAAATTTTTGATTCCCACATTTAGAGTCACTTTTACTGCCCACAAGCTTTTCAAAATCCCGAAAAAGTGGCCCGGAACAGTGCTTTTTGGCCTTCTCGCTCACCCTGACTCCACATCCTTTGGAGTTTGGCTCCAAGATTCTGAACTTAACATCATGCCTGCTTCATGGCCGCGCCTGATCAATTTCAGCTCAAACCGACCCTCTGTCAAGCCTCGGGACTCCGTCCTTTAAAAGTCACTATTATCCATTTTCTGTCAAATCGGAGTGTAATGGGCCCGGGGTCTTCACTGGTTCTTTCATGGCCTCCGTCAATGGCCTCCGAGCCCCACAGGAATCATCCCATTCCGAGCCCCGATGCTCTCCTTTTTTTTTTTTTTTTTTTTTTTTTTTTTTTTTTTTTTTTCGGGCGATCTCTCTGCAGCTGCGGGACGGTTCACTGAATGCCCCCGCAATTGCGGGCCGGTTGGATGTATCCTTCCGCAGTTGCGGAACGGCTCGGTGAAGTCTTCCGCAATTGCGGAACGATTCGCCGAAATCTTCCGCAGTTGCGGAACGATTCGGCGAAGTCTTCCGTTGCGGAACGATTCGCCGAAGTCTTCCGCGATTTCGGAAGAGATTCCCTTCCGAAATTTCCTTTCGACGCCGGACACTTAGAAATTTTTCTGCTTTTTCGGAGTATTTCGTCGAATTTTTCCGCGTTGCGGGACAACTCGCTGTATCCTTCCGCAATTTCGGAGCCGTCTGCGGAATCCTTCCGCAGTTTCGGAAGACTTTCCCGAATTCTTTCCGAAACAAACTTTAAACAAAAATTTTGAAAACACTTAGAAAAATTTTTCGCTTTTTCGGAGGAATTCGCCGAATTTTTCCGCGTTGCAGGACAACTCGCGGAATCCTTCCGCAATTTCGGAAGAGAATTCCTTCCGCAAATTTCGGAAGAGAAATTCCTTCCAAAAACTTCCCTTCGCAAATTTCGGAAAAACTCGCCGAATGCCTCCGAAATTTCGGAAAGATTCACCGAATGCTTCCGCAGTTGCGGAAGACATTCGGGAATTCTTTCCGAATCAGTCTTTAAACAGAATTTCAAAAACACTTAGGAAAAAATTTAAAACTTTCTTTTCTTATGACCGCAAGTGGATTTGGCCCATAGAGGCCCAATGCTGCAACCAGCAGCTCTGATACCATTCTGTCACGTCCCCTCCCATCCAACCAGCTAGATGGAGAGGATCGTGAGGTTAAACCGGGCATCTAGCCCCATAAATTTTAAACCACTAAGCATTCACATAATACAACAGAGATATAAGGATGCGTAATTATTTGTTTATACACAGCGGAGGAAATTTCAACTACTCATTCACCATACATTCAAGATATTCATCAATTAAGCAATTGAAAGATGGCACAAGAGAATACTTATCTTGAACCAAGTAGTTCCCGAGCACCCAGCTACGCTTCTGCAACGTTCCACCCAACCGTAGGCCAGTGTGCTCCTCAATCTCTCAGCACCACTGCCACCCCCGAGCTGGGCATGATCTCCACAAGGAAAAGGGGAAAACAGGCTCTCGCATAGCCAAAGGTATATCAAACTCAGCCAAGCCAATCAGCAATTGGATTTCTCAGGCTGTTAAGAGATGGGTGCATGCATCATCAAAAGCATAAGTGTTGGGCAGGAGAAAAACGCCTATGCAATGGAATTCCCAACAATGGGTTTCTACCAGTTCCAGAAAAAACGTGGGTAAACTCAAAGCGAAATGGCAACTAGGAAAAATCGACTGGGAGAGCAACCCATTCCAGAAAAACGCCCCAAGGGCAAAAAACGACCCCTCCCTCAGTCCAAAAACGCGTCCCTCCTTCCCCAGCTGCTCCAAAATACCAAAACGAGTTTCTGGGCATGGAAAAACGCAGGGTTATGGCCAAAAACGTGAGGATAAACTTCAGGGAGCTCAGACTGCGTGAGAGGAAGGATGGCCATGGGTGAAGAATGGCTTTGGGCCAATTTCATGGGGGTTTTCTTGCCCCACAAGCAAAAACACGATTTTCCAAGTTGATGGCTTGCCCATGCACGAAAATTGACAGCCATAACTCTCCCATCCCAAGGCATTTATTGTCTCAACCAATCTTTGGAAGAATTAAATGATTGGGTGCATGAGACAAAATGGGTAGTTGGTGGTTTATGGGTTTTTCTCATTGACACATGGATTAAAACCATTGGCTCAAGGGTTCGGTTATTTTCCCTCCCTCTTCCTTGTAAAGATCATGCCCCCGTCTCTTTTGTTGCATTGCGTAGCTGGTTGTGGGTTTTTCATTAAAATTGCATATTTACATGATGTCCGATTTTACATTGTGCACTGCTAGCACAATAACCACATGCATCTATTCTAATTGCCGATACATAAAACGATAAGTCAGTGGCGGGGCCTTGGCCTTGAGCTCCTCGCCATGACTAAATGACAATATTTACATCATTTACAATATTAATGCAATAGGGTTAAGCTGGGGACGTTACAATTGGATATTGCAATGTGGTTGGAGCCACTCATGAACAGATGTTATCAACTCCGCCCTAAATGGAAATTCAATGCATTCATGGTTGATGATGCATTGGCTGAAATCAATTCTTTGATGTAATTTTCATTTGGTCAATTTGTGACTTTCTTTTATTGTATGAATACCTCGGATAAACACATTGAATCCTATAGGAGGGCCATAATATGTCGAGTGATATTACATACTTGGCATGTATGGAGGGCACGGAAAAATATACACAAGTTGGCCTCTACTCCAAACCAGGAAAATGATATGCTTAGTAGGTTATGTTATATCATGAATTCTTGTCCCAATGCCGAATCGGTGGTCGGGCATGTGGATAAATTTTTCACTATTTTGTGAGGAGAAATTCTTGGATTATTTTCCAGCACTTGGGTTGTGGGTGATAAGCTCTGTAAGTCACATACTCTAATTTTTTTTTGTCTGGTGTTTTCTTCCATATAGTGTCCGTAAACTAACTCAAGTATTTCAACTAGGGATGTGGGTGAAAGGTTGTCGTGATTTTCCTCATGCAAATCAAGAGACCAATAATTATGTGGAAGCCTACCATGGCTTATTGAAGTTAAAAAATTTAAATGATCAAAGGAAGAAATGTGGCCATAGAATAGATTGGTTGTTATACATGCTCTTGAAATTTGTGGAACCATATTACAAATTCAAATAAATTTGGAAAGAAGGAGGATATATCAACAATTACAAGAATGAGGAGCAGTTTGAATCCTAATTGGAGAAATATAGAAAAATTTCAGATGTTGATTGTTGGTCGCATGATACCATATCCCATGCTTATTGGGTTAGGATTCAAATTAATCATGACCAAAAATAACTTGTGACCTAATATGACATGAATGTTTTGGTATGTGAATGCCCATGGTCTATGCATGGCAACACCTATAAGCATGATATAAAGGTGGATTTCTTGTACTTCTCGCTAGGTGGTTCAATGTCATTAATGGGTCAGATTGTAGAGCCTGATACATTTAATGCTGCAACACTTGATACATTCAATGCTCTTCTTGATATAATTATGGAGACAATAAACATTGATGCAAATGTTAACACAACACCTATGGCCACTAGAAATGTTGATGAAGATGTTATGGCATTGATGTTCGTTACTGCCCTGGATTTTATGGAACTTATTGGGCCTACTTATTTCTCCTTGAGGCGCTTGTGGGAAATTCCTTTCAGAAATTACATTGGGTTATATTCATCATATTCCAAACATTTATGCATTTTCCTCGTTGTGCATAAAGAGGGTATCTCGGTGGTAGTGAGGGCATGATTGTTTCATTTAAACGTAAATTAATTATAAATTAAATTATATCAGCGTAAATTTCACCCATGGAGGTAGATTGAGTTCTTCAGCTGCTTCAGGGACAGGAAGAAGTGCACTCCTCCACCCATGCTAGTCGACTATCGTTGTTTAAGATGGGTTTATCCCTTTTGACTATTTTTTATGGGTGTTTTTTTATGTTTTTTCTGTTGTACATTGTTCCTCGACCTGTATGTTCGAATGTTCAAATATATAGAATTATACATTATGAAACATCAAAATAAATTGTGCATATATTAGCAGGTTGGGATTTTTGGTTTGGTTCCTTGGTTATCCCCCTATTATAGTTGGGAAGAAGTATTTTGTAAGCGGTACCTTTTGTAAATGCCTTTTGTAAACCTATTGTTGGTTTCCATATTTTTAATATAAAAAATCTTTAAAAAAAACGTCTTTATATAAATTGTGCTTATCTCCATATTGTTTTGTTCTTCCATTATTTACAACAACACCTATTCCTTTACAATTACTAGTGTTTGATACATTGAAAATGTTTCCTTGAGGGTTATGACTTTGAATAATAAGAATAAGAATAAGTATTTTTATTCCCCATAAGTGTTTCCATGACCCAGAAAGGATTGCAAAGGGCCATTAGTGTTTTACCGCATAATTTAGAAGAGTTAAATATATGATTTTTAATTGCATTATTTCATTAAGTCATTAAAATGTGCCAATAACACTATCAGCAGTTTCCTCGAAGATTCGGTTTCAAAGTTCTAAAATCTCACCAATAACACTTCTGACTTATTTTTGAAATAATGGTTTATAAGTTTCGAAATAGTCCTAATGCACTGTCAACGACATTCTCAAAGGTGTTTAAATCCCAATATTTTTTCCAAGTTTTTAAAAGGCACCGATAACACTATCGGCGGTTTGGTAGAATATGTGTTTCAATGTTCCAAAATAGTCTCGATGCATTGCGGGAAAAAGTTCTCAAATAATTTTCTCTGATTTTTCAAAAGGCATCAATAACAATATCGATGATTTGCTAGAAGATTCGGTGAAATTGTAATAGCTATCACAAGATCATCAAGAATAATATTCAAGGTTAGAGAAGTGAAATTGCAATAGATCTCCATTTTGAATCTCACATTCAAAGCAATGAACATTACATTGATAGTAACATATGCTCAAGCCTTCTTTCCCAAGTATTTGGTTTGAGCAGCTGCAAAGTATGTTGAAGAAATGTTCCTTTAATTCAATGTTTTTTTGAATAACTGTTTTTGCAAGAATTTCTCTTGGTGTAACATATTAATAACTAGTTATAAGTATTTATTGAAATAATATCTAAGGGATACTATATTTGGTAAATTAAAACTTGATTTTACATTTATGCCATTGGAACTCAGTTTCCATAAAAATTACGGATCTAAGTTATATTGTGGCATTTAATCATAATTGTTCTAAGAAAATACATAGTTTCCACAACATAGTTTCATATTTTTCAACAACTATAACTTCTTCTTGGTTAGATTAGACCACACGATTGTTTCACTTAAACATAAATTATATCTTTTAAGCATGAGACATGTATTTGAAAGATTCAAGAAGCAAATGTCATGGTAGTTGTTTAGGTTGAAGAATGTTATTTTTTGTAATTGATCCCTATACTGAGACATGTGTTTTGTGTCTAGTATATAAAAATATGTACTTCCATGGAAAATTTATTCATATCGTGCATGAGTAACATTTGGTATGCATTTTGGTAAGGCCTCATAGATGTTTTGGAATTTTTGTAAAAATAGGGCAAATTTTGAAAAAATTTGCACAAGAACAACTTTTTAGGCTCAAATTGAAAATTTGGAAATATCAAAAGGTAGGGAATGATAATTATTCAATTTGAATCACTCAGTTTGTCTAAAAAATTCAACCTTGGGCATCATGCATTTTATTGAAGTAATGTGATTTTAGTCAATTTCTCTCAAAAATGAAAAAGTAGTCGACTTAGTAGATTCAATATAGACAAATGGAGGTGAATTAGAAAATTGTGATATATGGAACTTGTTGGAAATGAAAAATATACAGACGTTAAGGCTCAATTTATCAAAGGACACATGTGCAATTTTGGCATGCATTTTTCTGAGCCATCTTGTAGAAATTTGTACCCTATTTATAATGGTAGACTTGAAATTTTAAGCAATCATTGCAAATTTGACATCCTTAATGAATTTTTAGAAACCTTTGGAATATGAAACGTTAAATTTGAATAGTTGGGTAGTTGTAACACCAAAATCCAATGAGAACAAGCATAAATATGAAGTTTGTGAATGAAAAAAGGTCCTTTAGTTCTCTATTGATTTGGATTTTTGTATTATTGGTTTCCTGGGTTCTAGAGACTTATGCATAGGCTCTACTAAGTGTATAATGAGGCCTGAGAGAATTAGTCATTGACTCAATGTAGTTTCATAGATTGTTTAAAGTATTTGTTGCAAATCATTTTGTGATAATAGATTGTAGCATAATGTCTGTTAATATTAATGGATTTGCATATTTTTGGTTTGTTGTGAGTGCTTTTGTTGCATGAATTTAATTGAAAGAATTTAGGCATTGTACCATGTTGCATATATTGGATTATATCCCAAGTGAACTATTGAATCTAATTACACATATCCCACTAATCTCTTCAATGTTTAATTTTTTCCTTATATTTGATCTTGAACTTCTGTTATGATTCCATCTATATTTTATTATGTCCAAGCATTTTTGGGGCTTTGTTCACAATAATAACTCTTGAGGAATAGCTTGAGAACCAATCTCAAAATTGGATATCAAAATCTCATTTATCTTCCCTTTGACCATTATGCATGTAAATTCCTAACATTATTCACGTAAACCTCTTGAATTTCTAGAGTAAAAAGTGTTTTATAGAATTTTACTAATGTTTGTACTTCTTCTTGGTTAGATTAGACCACACGATTGTTTAATTTAAACATAAATTATATCTTTTAAGTATGAGGTGTATATTTGAAAGATTGAAGAAGGCAAAACCATGGTAGTTGTTTAGGTTGAAGAATATTAATTTTTTTCTAAATGACCCTTATATGGAAAAAAATTGCTTTTGTTCAAACCACTATACCACATTCAACTTTTTTTTATAATTATATTTCAAAATTAAACAATGTGAATATATTCCAACCTTTAAGTATTTCTTGATCGAGTTTTAGATATATGTGGATAAAGTATTAAAAAATGATAGCATAGTATAAGATAATTCATCTTCTTAGTATAAGGGTATCCATTAATACTAAGATATGTAAACTTTGTATTTTGATGAAATGGATTTCTTTTTGCTCATCAAATAAAATACATTATTTATTTTACATGTTTATATAGAAAAGTTAAACCATTAATATCCCTTCCAATTGAAATATGATATTTCCCTTCAAATTTGATGCATGATGCTGAAATACATTATTTATTTTACATGTTTATACATAAAAAATTAAACCATTAATATCCCTTCCAATTGAAATATGATCTTTCCCTTCAAATTTGATCCATGATCCTGGGCTTGATGAAGTGGACTATGGTGATGATGATTGTTGTTCCTTTTACATCCCCTCAATATTCAAGCAATTCATGTGTTAAAAAGCAATTCATGTGTTAAAAAGGATCAGATACATGCATCTATGGTTTACAAAAGCCTCAACTTCTAACTACCAAGCATAAGAGGTATGTGCACGAACGACCCATATTAGACCATGCATCCCCCAGCTGAAGATCTAGGCCACTCACGTTGACAGAAATGTGTGACCAACAAAAAAGGAGAGGCTATGCGTGAATGGATAGGATCTACTTTGCATCTCCCATATGAATATCATGTCATTTACGCTAATAAAGTTGCTCGAGGAGGAAAAAAGGTAGGACCTCCACCAATGGACACTATTTACCGTGCATCTCTATGATAGAATATCGCAATCGTTCACAGTAGCTAAGCTTCACGGAGATAGGATGATGGAGGTTCACCAACAATGGAAAAAATTAAATGCCTCCCCATGGATGACCAAGACGAGTTGTTCACATTTTTCGAGGGGATGATCCTAACCACTGATGGAATTTGATAGGCAAAATGCCCATCATAGCATTTTGATCATTAAATACGGTTTTGAAATTTTGGTTTACCGTTTTTTGTGAAGGGTAATAAAACTTCTAAAACATATTTTTGAAGGGCGATAAAATTTCTAAAACTTCATTATATTAATACTATTTTTGAAGTACAACAAAATTCCTAAAATATCATTATATTACTAATTTAGTGGTAATATTGATATATTTATGTTATATAAAACTATACTTTCTAAATTCCAACTTCCAAAGCATGTATCACTAAATAAATAATAAATAGAAACATCTATTAAATTAAAATTATTTCCATGCCTTTCCATTTGAAAATTGGATTGATTTGTTAAACTATAGTTTTTAAATTCCAACTTCCAAAGCATACATTCACTAAATAAATAGAAACATCTATTAAATTAAAATTATTTCCATTCATTTCCATTTGCAAGTTGCATTGATTTTTCCTATAAACAAAAAAAATCATTTAAGCCAATGATTTCTCCATTATTATTTTTATTTTATAGTGCAATGAGCTTCTAGAATCTACAAATTGCAGTGTTCAATGCTCATTGGTTGTATTAGCATGCTACAACAACTTTGGGAGTTGGAAGTTGGGAGTAGCAGGGCCTTGGAGACAGAGAGTTATTTGCATTATGAGAGGTAATGCTTGCACTATTTTTTTGGGTATGTCTATGTATTTTTTAATAAGTTTAAATAACATCAGTGATGTGTAGCCTGTGTATGCAGTGATTTATCCCACAATTTCAGTAATCTATATAGATTCGGACTCAAAAAGTATTGGTTAATTCTCCAACTCCCATTGAAATTGAAATGAACATCTCTTATATATTTCCCATGGTACAATTTCAGTGAGAGATGTAGAATTTAAATGAAGGCAGGTACTAAATAAGGGGTTGAAAGACATGAAATCTATATGCAACATTTGGAATAAAAATAGCCTATGCAATTTGTAGAATAAACGATACTCAAACATAACATGCAGAAAAAATGGCATATAGAGATATAATTTGTAGAGTCTTGCATTTTCGATTTACAAGACTCATGTATAGATATAGAGCCTTTTAGTGGGCATATTGATTCAATTCAAGTATATTGTAACTCTTAACTCCATTTTATGATATCAGTTTTGTAAACAAAAACAACTATGTGATATTTATTTTCTTTTTATATGCAGAATTGTGTGAAATTAAAAAACCATTTTTTTTGTTTATTTATAATTCATTATTTATTTAATTTTGCATATTATGATGTGTCTTCATATTTATTTATTTTAAGTTATCTTTTTATATAATATTAATTTAGTACATAAATGGTAAATAAAATGAATATGAATCAAGTTAATGGATCATGATATATATTAATAACGATTATTTTAATTTTAATAAAAATGTCAAGAAAATAAATATTATTTTGAAAAAAGTCAACAAAATTAAATTATTGAAGGGTAATATTTTTTAGGAGACTTCATTGTTGAAGGGTAAAATTTTAAACAAAACTTTTCACGACGGGTAATATAAAAACCCAAAACATCAAAAAAAAAAAATCTAACGGATAGAATGAAAACCAAATTCCAACATTGATCCTAACCATTTGCGTTGGTTCCTACTGGTCGTAGGAATAAAGTAGGTGGCGGGGATTCACTTCCTAAACTCGAGATCCACTGAAAAACACCAGATTTTGTCAAGTTTACAACTTGAATCATCAGATTCCTTGTTTTTTCGTCCATAGCCTTTATTAATCCCAATTAACAGTCTTATCCATTTAACAATCCACCATCCATGCAAATTTAGACCAACTAACGATGCCGCCTTATTGACTTGAGCTCTCGACCTAAAGGTTCCTCAACATAAATGCACAAACAAGGGGATTGAATGCCAAAATCATTGTCAATAAAGCCTCGAAACCTTATATGTCCTAGTTTAATCTCAAGAGAGTTTGTATTGTTGCTACTAGTTTTCCTCCTAAAGTCAATTCTTCATGGAAAATATTGCCCTCGTTCCCAGAAGCGCACACAATCTATTTCCAATACAGTACAAAATACACTCATCATGTGTTACTAAGAACACAAGTAAGTTATCATCTCATCCCCATTCTATTTTAAAGACAAAATTATAGTATTTTATTTCCCTGTTCCTGCCTTTCACTCAATTATTTCATCTCTTCTTCCATTAAATTCACAAAGGAAAAGGACTACCTATAATAACTCACCATTCCATTCCAATTTTGCTAGTTCTAATACTAATGATGTTTCACCACCTTAAGGCCCTAGGTTATGGATGAATGGGTCATCATAGCAACTCCTAAAAACTCTAAACAAATAGCCAAACATATAAATGGTTATGCCTTTGGAAAATTCCTGACTCCTCACTCAATTAATCAAATTGGCCATCAAGTCTAGCTCAACACCTCATCCTGGATTCATTCTCTTTCCCTAAAAAAATTCTAACTCTATGCAAAAAATTATAACCATGTTACATATGTTGTTACTACTGATGACGGGTAGACCATCTTATTCCATATTACCGAGCTTTCAATTTCCCTAATGATGGGCACCTTGGCAAGAAAAGAAATATTATATCATGAAGACCAAATCTTCGATATAAGAATATGACCCAAATTCAGAAGGCAAATCTTTTTGCATGTCTCGAATATAATCAAGGCCAAGATGAAGTCCCACCAACACCATGGAGGTGGTAAAGTTTCTCAGGTTGGGATATATTGTACATATATGCCTTCACATTGATTTTGGGGCTAGAGTGCGATGAAGAATTTGATTAAGGAATGATGGCCCTAGTGCATGCATTCAATGCTTGAAATACGTCATTGTATAAGTATGTTGGAGAAATTTCTTCGGGGATCAAAAAGTAGTTGAATAATTCCAAAATACAAGTGTATGTAGGTATCCTTCCTATCTAATTTACCTCATAATCTTCAACCAAGATAAATATTTTAAGGTTCTACGAATCCAAAGGACCAAAGGAGATGTTTCAACTAGGGTATATGAATGGATTCCATGGGTTAAGAAAGGAGAGAAAAATGCTACTTGGTTTTGTTTCGTCGCAGGATTTATGGACAAAGCATTCAGTTTGATAATAGGAAAGGAACCATATATGATGCCTGTTGGAATATTCTCACCATCATTTTTGTATTTTGCATGCCTGCATGTAATTCTGCATGCATCAAGTCATCAGCATGGTAGTCTCCCAGCACCTAGTCCTTATTTTGCGGCCCCTAGCAGCCTGTTTCTGCTTAGTTTTAGCCCTCCTATCCACTGATGCGCCCTTTTTTTCATCACTGGAGAACATGTGCACCTTCTTCCACCTATTTAGGAGTTACTTCAGTTAGTTAGTTGGTTGATGACTCAGTTCCTTGATTCAGGGGATGATTGATCAGTTAACTAACTGAAGCACTTAGATAGGCACCTACAGAGACTAGTTTGAGCTCCACTGATTACTGACAGTTGCTCATGCACCCACATTGGATTCTCCTTCCCTACATCAGTGCCCATGCACTCAGTTAGACTCATTTGACTGACTAGTTGACCTTTATGACCACTGCCACTAGTTTGGATGATGTCTCCAATGCTATCCAAGCCACACTTTGAGGAGAATTCGAATGACCTTAGTGGAATTCAAATCTAATTGATTGTATTCAATTATTATTCACATTACAGAGTGCCAGCTTACAGTTGATGTATGATACAGCAGTTAATTCTAGTGAGGTCTGCCACTGCTGAGTGATCCTACTTCTGAAATATTACATGGTATCAGAGCTGACAACAGCTATTCGAATTGCAGTAGCAGCAATTCCTTGAGCAACTGTCTTTCATTGAGCACCAGAAGCCTCTGAGTTTCCACAGCAAATCCTGGTGCTATTGCCTTGAATTCACTGGAGAAATCCAGTGAGGTCTAGCCAGGTGTGAAGGACTTATTCACATGTGCTCAGTGTCCTAAGGCAGTGTTCAATTCGAATTGCAGCAGATCTTCTTTTCGTAATTGTCATTTGTTTTGCAGGAATCACCCTCTCTCAGCTTCGAATTCTGTAGCATTATGGATCTCAAGTTGAATTCATTCAACTACTTCAAATGGAAGGCTAAAATGGACATCTTCTTGAATTCTAAGAGTCTTTCCAGAGTGGTGAATGGCTCTGCAATTGAGCCCACTGGTGCAGTAGAGAAATCCAAGTACTTAGACAAGCTTGATGAAGCAGTAGGATTGTTGCTACTCAGCATTTCTAAAGATTTGCACTTTCATGTTATCGATTTGAAGACTCCGAAGGAGGTTTGGGACAAGCTCAAATCTCTCCTTGGAAAGAAATATTATTTGAAGGGGCATAAACTAGAAAATGATCTCATCTCCATGAGCCCAAGAAAATTCGAAACTATCACTGAGTTTCTCAACAAATTCAAGAACTTGATTTCACAGTTGAAGAGGTATGGGATTAAGAAGGAAGAAAAACAACTCATCCTTGCCATCCTGTCGAATCTAGGCCCCGATGATTCAGTGTTTGTTTCGACCTTCCAGTCAGCAAGATTTTCCATTACAAAATGGAAATTCACTTCGCTTGAAGACTTCATCCAATCTCTAACTCTTGAGGAGGAGAATCTAGTACACATGGGAGTGATAAAAACCAAGTTGGATTCAGCTCTTGCAACCACTGAGATGAGAAGATTGAATGGAAAAGGGAAACAAAAAAATTATGATAGAAAGTCAAATGATACAAAGCAGAAGGAGGCTCCCATACAGTCAGATGGATCCTCGAATCCTAACAAGGACAAGCACACTCAAAAGGTAAAATCCAAGTGCACATACTGTAATCGAGGATATCACCTTGAGAGCTCATGTATGAATAAGACCATAGATCTCAAGGCTTCACTTCTTGAAAAAATAATCTTCCATTACATGCATGTGCTAGAAAGAAAGAGAGTGAACCATCTAGATCTGAGAACAAAGAGAGATGTCATTCCCTCATGGCAGTTGCATCAACTCAATCCTCCTTCATCATAGATTCTGGAGAATCCAGGCATATGTCTTCCTCCAAGAATCTCTTCACTGGATTCGAAGCTACTGTTGGAAAATCAATTATGTTGTGGAATGATTCTAAGGTCTCCTATGAGGGGATTGGAAAAATCAAACTAGATCATGGATACTTCTCAGATGTACTCGATGTCCCCACTCTCACTACTAATCTACTTTTAGTATATCATATGACCCATACTGGAGAGCCCAAGAGGGTGATCTTCTCTCCAAATTAGGTCGAAATACAAGACATGGTATCAGGTTCTATCATTGCAAAAGGTGTTTCAAATCATAAGTCAAAACTGTATGATTTTTCCCAATTCTTACCTCTCTCAAAGCAATCTGCTCTCCACACTCATGCCAATGAATAGATTAGATTGTGGCATGAAATATTTGGGCATCTTAACTATCAATACTTGCAATACATGCATACTAAAGAGATGGTTGAAGGGCTTCCCAAGATCAAATTTTCCCAAGGAACCTGCAAAGGTTGCTTGAATGGAAAATATTCAGTGAATAAATTTGATAAGAAGAAGATTCAGAAGGTAGAGCGAATGCTAGATCCAAATCCACAAGAACTCGAAGATATAGAACCTAAGGTTCAAATTCCTATTGCATCCTGGGCCACCACTACTCCTGCATCCACCAATGATCTTGTTGGATATCCATCATCTTCAAGAACAACCAAATATGATCTATTCTCTCCAAGGGATGCAAAGTTTTACTCCCAAGTCCATGGGATTGACTACTCAGAGACATTCACACCTGTTGCTAAGATGGATTCCATCTGTCTTGTTCTTTCTCTTGCTGCACCCAAGCACTCGGAAGTGCATCACATGGATTTCAAGAGTGCTTTCCTTCATGGATATATAGAGGAGGAGATCTACATGAAGCAACCTGAGGGGTATGTTGAAGACTCTTCACTTGTTTTCAGATTGAGCAAGTCCTTATATGGATTCAAACAAGCTCCCCGAGCTTGGTATGCTAAAATGGACTCCTTTCTTCTGTCAGAAAACTTCTTGAGATGCAAATCTGATTCGAATGTATACATGAGACATGAAGGTGACTCTCTACTTCTGATTTTTCTATATGTTGATGATCTATTGGTTACTGGGAGCAACACTTCATGCATCGGATCTATAAAAACAACTTTGCATAACTCCTTCTCCATGTCAGATATTGGATTATTGAGACAGTTTCTTGGTCTTGAAGTCACTCAGAGTGATTCAGGAATCAAGGTTTCACAATCCAAGTATGTTTCATATATGCTTGACAAGTTCCACATGAGCAAATGCAAACCAATAGAATTTCCTTTTCTTTCAGGGATCAACCTTGAGGATGGTTCTTCCACACCTCTAGTGTATAGCACACGGTATCGGTAGTTGATTGGGAGTTTATTGTTTCTTACACACACTCAACCTGATCTTTCCTATGCAATTAGTGTTGTTTCCAAATACATGCAGGAGCCTCATGAGCTTCACTGGAAGGAAGCAAAGAGGATCTTGCATTACTTGCAAGGGACCAAGACCTATGGTCTTCACTATGCAGCTGGGTCTCCTCTGAACCTTGTTGGCTACACTAACTCAAATTGGACTGGAGACAGCTCAGATCGAAAGTCAACATCAGGTTTTGTTTTCATGATTGGATATGGACCTATCTGTTGGTCAAGCAAAAAGCATATTGCTTTATCTCTTTCTTCAGCAGAGGCCGAGTATAGAGGTGTAGTCAATGCAACCACACAGTGCATCAGGTTGCGGGGCATATTAATAGAGTTTTGGATTCGATTCAATACTCCACTAGTCATCTATTGTGACAATCAGAGTGCTATCAGGATTTACAAAGATCCGGTTCTGAGATAGAGAAACACATTGAGATACACAAGCATTACATTAGAGGATTGGTGCATGATTGGATCATCTCACTGCTCTACCTTCCGACGGAAGAGCAGATTTCAAATATCTTCACCAAGACCTTCACGGTGAAGAGGTTCACTTACCTTAGATCTCTTCTTGGGTTGAGTGATGATATACTACATTAGCATCCTTCAGTCTATTTTGAGGGAGGGCTTTCTTCCCACTGGGTTTTCCCTCTTTCCTCACTTTTTTTATTTAGATTGATTGTATGGGGTGACCTTTGGTCTCACTCACGAGGGCCCTACTTTTTAGTTTTCAATTACTACCTCATAGTATAGCTTACAGGGGGGTGTTCGAATATGCTCACCATCATTTTTGTATTTTGCATGCCTACATGCATCTAGTCATATGCATGCATCCATTCATCAGCGTGGTAGTCTCCCAGCACCTAGTCCTTATTTTGCATCCTCTAGGAGCCTGTTTCTGCTCAGTTTTAGCTCTCCTAGCCACTGATGCGCCCTTGTTTTCATCACTGGAGAAAATGTGCACCTTCTTCCACCTATTTAGGAGTTACTTCAGTTAGTTAGTTGGTTGATGACTCGGTTCTTTGATTTAGGGGATGATTGATCAGTTAACTAACTGAAGCACTTAGATAGGCACCTATAGAGACTAGTTTGAGCTCCACTAACTACTGACAGCTCCTCATGCACCCACATTGGAGTCTCCTTTCCTACATCAATTCCCATGCACTCAGTTATACTCATTTGACTAACTAGTTGACATTTATGACCACTGCCACTGGTTTGGATGATGTCTCCAATGCTAACCAAGCCACACTTTGAGGAGAATTCGAATTACCTTAGTGGCATTCGAATCTAATTGATTCTATTCAGTTATTATTCACATTACAGAGTGCCAGCTTACAGCTGATGTATGATACAACAGTTTTTCTCCATTTTCTGTGTAATGAGTGTTAATTGATTCAGCATTTCGTCTTCTTCTTTTTGCACTACATGAGTAAATTCTAGTGAGGTATGCCACTGCTGATTGATCCTACTTCTGAAATATTACATGGCATCAAAGCTGACAGCAGCTGCAGCAATTCCTTGAACAGTTGTCTTTCATTGAGCACCAAAATCCTCTGAGTTTCCATAGCAAATCCTGGTGCTATTGCCTTGAATTCACTGGAGAAATCCAGTGAGGTCTAGCCAGGTGTGAAGGACTTAGTCACATGTGCTCAGTGTCCTAAGGCAGTGTTCAATTCGAATTGAAGTAGATATTCTTTTCATAGTTCTCATTTGTTTTGCAGGAATCTCCCTCTCTCAGCTTCGAATTTTGTAGCATTATGGATCTCAAGTTGAATTCATTCAACTACTTTGAATGGAAAGCTAAAATGGACATCTTCTTGAAGTCGAAGAGTCTTTCCAGAGTAGTGAATGGCTCTGCAATTGAGCCCACTGGTGCAGTAGATAAATCCAAGTACTTAGACAAGCTTGATGAAGTAGTAGGATTGTTGCTAATCATCATTTCTAAAGATTTTCACTTTCATGTTATCAATTTGAAGACTCCAAAGGAGGTTTGGGACAAGTTTGAATCCCTCCTTGGAAAGAAACATTATTTGAAGGGGCATAAACTATAAAATGAGCTCATCTACATGATCCCAAGCAGTTTTGAAACTATCACTGAGTTTCTCAACAAATTCAAGAACTTTATTTCACAGTTGAAGAGGTATGGGATTGAGAAGGAAGAAAAACAACTCATCCTTTCCATCTTGTCAAAGCTAGGCCCTGATTATTCAGTGTTTTTTTCGACCTTCCAGTCAGCAAGATTGTCCATTCCAAAATGGAAATTCCCTTCGCTTGAAGACTTCATCCAATCTCTAACTCTTGAGGAGGAGAAGCTAGTACACATGGGAGTGATAAAAACCAAGCTGGATTCATCTCTTGTAACCACTGAGATGAGAAGATCGAATGGAAAATGGAAACAAAAAAATCCTGATAGAAAGTTGAATGATACAAAGCACAAGGAGTCTCCCATACAGTCATATGGAGCCTCGAATCCTAACAAGGACAAGCACACTCATAAGGGAAAATCCAATTGCACATGTTGTAATCGAGGATATCACCCTGAGAGCTCATGTATGAATAATACCATAGATATCATGGCTTCACTTCTTGAAAAAATAATCTTCTAGTACCTGTATGTGCTGGAAAGAAAGAGAGTGAACCATCTAGATTTGAGAACAAAGAGAGATGCCATGCCCTCATGGAAGGGTCATCAACTCAATCCTCCTTCATCATAAATTCTGGAGCATCTAGGCATATGTCTTCCTCCAAGAATCTCTTCACTAGATTCGAAGCTACTATTGGACCATCCATTATGTTGGGGAATTATTCTAAGGTCTCCTCTGAAAGGATTGGAAGAATCAAACTAGATCATGGATACTTCTCGGATGTACTCTATGTCCCCACTCTCACTGCTAATCTACTTTCAGTATATCAGATGACCCATACTGGAGAGACCAAGAGGGTGATCTTCTCTCCAAATGAGGTCAAAATCCAAGACATGGTATCAAGTTCTATCATTGCAAAAGGTGTTGCAAATCATAAGTCAAAACTGTATGAGTTCTCCCACTTCTTACCTCTCTCAAAGCAATCTGCTCTCCACACTCATGCCAATGAAGGAGTAGATTGTGGCATGAAATATTTGGGCATCTTAACTATCAATACTTGCAAGACATGCATACTAAAGAGATGGTTGAAGGGATGCCCAAGATCAAATTTTCCCAAGGCACCTGCAAAGGTTGCTTGAATGGAAAAGATTCAGTGAAGAAAGTTGATAAAAAAGAAGATTCAGAAGGTAGAGCGAATGCTAGATCCAGATCCAAAAAAACCTGAAGATCTAGAACCTAAGGTTCGAACTCCTATTGCATCATGGGCCACCACTACTCCTGCATCCACCAATGATCTTGTTGGAGATCTGTCTTTTGTAAGAACAACCAAGTATGATCTACTCTCTCACACAAATCCATTTCTAGCTGAGAGTTGCTTTCTTATGATTGGATCATATCCAAAGACATTCTTTGAATCCTACCAAGATCCAATATGGTTAGCATCTATGGATGAAGATTATGAGTCTCTTCAAAGAAATGAAACTTGGGAGCTTGTTTCTCTCCCACCTGGGAGGAAGCTTGTTCAATGCAAGTGGGTTTACAGAACTAAGAAGGACTCTGATGGGGTCACTAGAAAATACAAGGCTCGATTGGTTGCAAAGGGTTACTCTCAAGTCCATGGGAGTGACTACTCAGAGACATTCACACCTATTTCTAAGATGGATTTCATCTTTATTTTTCTTTCTCTTGTTGCATCCAAGCACTAGGAAGTGCATCACATGGATGTCAAGGGTGTTTTCCTTCATGGAGATCTAGAGGAGGAGATCTACATGAAGCAACCTAAGGGGTATGTTGAAGACTATTCACTTGTTTGCAGATTGAGGAATTACTTGTATGGATTCAAACAAGCTCCCCGAGCTTGGTATGCTAAAATGGACTCCTTCCTTCTGTCAAAAAACTTCTTGAGATGCAAATCTGAATCGAATGTCTACATGAGACATGAAGGTGACTCTCTACTTCTGATTGTTCTATATGTTGATGATCTATTGATTACTGGGATCAACACTTCATGCATCATATCTCTAAAAACAGCTTTGCATAACTCCTTCTCCATGTCAGATCTTGGATTATTGAGACAGTTTCTTTGTCTTGAAGTCACTTAGAGTGATTCAGGAATCAAGGTTTCACAATCCAAGTATGTTTTAGATATTCTTGACAGGTTCCACATGAGCGAATGCAAACCAGCAACATTTCCTTTTCTTTCAGGGATCAGCCTTGAGGATAATTCTTCCATACCTCTGGTGGATAGTACACTGTATTGGTAGTTGATTGGGAATCTATTGTTTCTTACACACACTCGACCTGATCTTTCCTATGCAGTTAGTGTTGTTTCCAGATACATGCAGGAGCCTCGTGAGCTTCACTGGAAGGAAGCAAAGAGAATCTTGCATTACTTGCAAGGGACCAAGACCTATGGTCTTCACTATACAGTTGGGTCTCCTTTGAACCTTGTTGGCTACACTAACTCAGGTTGGGTTGGATATAGCTCATATCGAAATTCAACATCAGGTTTTGTTTTCATGATTGGATCTGGACCTATCTATTGGTCAAGTAGACTGCTTTATCTCTTTCTTCAACAGAGGCCGAGTATAGAGGCATATTCAATGCAGCCACACAGTGCATCTGGTTGTTGGGCATCTTATCATAGTTTGGGATTCATTCAGTACTCCACCAATCATCTATTGTGACAATCATAGTGCTCTCAGGATTTCCACTGATCCGGTTATGAGATAGATAACCAAACACATTGAGATACACATGCATTACATCAGAGGATTGGTGCATGATCAAATAATCTCACTGCTCTACCTTCCGACAAAAGAATAGATTGCAGATATCTACACCAAGACCTTCACGGTGAAGAGGCTCACTTACCTTGGATCTCTTCTTGGGTTGAGTGATGATATACTACATTAGCATCCTTCAGTCTATTTTGAGGGAGGGCTTTCTTCACACTGGGTTTTCCCTCTTTCCTCACTTTGCTTATTTAGATTGATTGTACGAGGTGACCTTTGGTCTCAGTCACTAGGGCCCTACTTTTCACTTTTCAGTTACTACCTCATAGTATAGCTTGCAAGGGGGTGTTGGAATATTCTCACCATCATTTTTGTATTTTTCATGCTTGCATGCAATTCTGCATGCATCAAGTCATCTACATGCATTTGCATGCATCCAGTCATCAGCATGGTAGTCTCCGAACACCTAGTCCTTATTTTGCAGCCCCTGTGAGCCTGTTTCTACTCAGCTTTATTCCTCCTAGCCACTGATGTGCCCTTGCTTTTATCACTAGAGAACATGTGTGCCTTCTTCCACCTATTTAGGAGTTACTTCAGTTAGTTAGATGGTTTATGACTCAGTTCCTTGATTCAGGGGATGATTAATCAGTTAACTAACGGAAGCACTTAGATAGGCACCTACAGAGACTAGTTTGAGCTACACTGGCTACTGACAGCTCCTCATGCACCCACATTGGAGTCTCCTTCCCTACATTAGTTCCCATACACTCAGCTAGACTTAGTTAGACTCATTTGACTAACTAGTTGACCTTTATGACCACTGCCACCAGTTTGGATGATGTCTCCAATGTTATCCAAGCCACACTTTAAGTAGAATTCGAATGACCTTAGTGGAATTCGAATCTCATTGATTGTATTCAGTTATTATTCACATTACAGAGTGCCAGCTTATAGTTGATGTACGATACAACAGTTTTTCTCCATTTTTTGTGTAATGAGTGTTAATTGATTCAGCATTTCTTCTTCTTCTTTCTGCACTACATGAGTAAATTCTAGTGAGGTCTGCTACTGCTGAGTGATCCTACTTCTGAAATATTACAATTCCAAGGGAGATCAATCCTTTCCTACAGCTTGGAGAGGTGGTGAAAAGAGGAGATTGGTACTTGGCATCTGATTACACAATAATCAGATTGTATGGAACTAAATCAACACCTTAAAATTTTCCTAAACTTCTCACTTAGAGGGTGTTTGTACTAGAGTATGCAAGGCAAGTGATAGGGGTAGACACATTGCATTTTATCAAATCAAAAAAGAAGGGAGGAACTATATTCCCCATAGCTATGGGGGGATATGCTAAAAATGATAAAACGGGATTGGAAAAGGCGTTGAGAATCTTAAAGAAGCTTAAGATAGACCTGTACATTCCATGGAAGTATGACCCTATGCTCTTAATAGGACAAGAGAAAGGAAGAAAATAGCCTAACCCATAGGATCATGAATCTCGACCGATCATTATGAATTTTTCCAACCAGGAAACATTTGAGCAAGTCGGGGAAATTATTAAAGGAGATATAAATTCGGTCAAGATAACTTCCTAGGATTTCCCAGCTCCTACCCTTGATCCATCAAATGCACCATCTTACTTCACCTATTATAGTTCAAAAGGAGTGGTGATAACAAAGGAAGACATGGATTTTGTGGCTCCTACTCAAAAGAGATTTGAAGAATTGAAAGACCATAATTTCAATAGGCACAAAAGGGGATCGTGGTGGAGAATGGGGAAGTTTTTGGGAAATACAGAAGCCCCATATCTCAATATCATTGAAGATGCAGTATTTGACAAACTCTATAATAAAGTACATGAGGATGATGGAGGAAATAACAAGATTATGGATTGGAAGACACAAGAAGGGAATGGGAAGTCACCCCTATCTCTAATATTCCATATGCAGTAGAAGGAAGTGGGACGAAACATGTCAAAGTTGAGATTCATCCCCCTCCAGGAAAAGTAGATCCCTGTGCTAAAGCCATGTCAATTATGCAATCCACGAGATTTATTCCAGAATAAGGCTTAGGGAAAGAGAATCAGGGTAGCACTGAATTTATTCAATTAGAAATAAGGCTACCAAGATTAGGACTAGGTGTTGATATCAACACACTTAGAGGTGAAGAGGAAGGAATATCAGAGTCCTCCTAGCAAACATATATCTAGAGATCAACAAGCAAAAGTCATAAATTAAATTCCCACTGCAATAAATATTCCCCCTGGTTTCGAGCAAATGGGAAGCAAAGAGAAAAAATAAGGTGAAAGAGAGGAACAAGTAATAACAGAAAATTCACTTCAAAATGATAAATCAAGCAATGATCTAGTGAATGATGAAATAAGGAAAGAGAGTATAGGGCACATAGCTCCCATAGTGATTTCTAATGTATCCCATGTAAGAGATGAGTAACAAGCTGAGGAGATTCCACCACCAAGATATACTAGTTGTATTCAAGCATTGTCTTACGTTCTTGGAGAAATGGAATATAAGCTTAAAAGGAATTCCCCAAAACCTCCCCAAGAAGAATATTCGATCAAAAAAAGCAAGATTGATTCTCCAAAAATTGAACAAACAGAACCGATCACTCAATTGGATTTTACCGAGGATACAACAATGGGAGAAGATGTTCAACAAACACAAGAAAGGACCAAAGAGACCCATCATGAAGGGAGTGATACACCTCCTAATTTATATTCTTTATCGTTTAGTGCTACTAAAATGTTTTATGTGGTTGTGACAGAAGATAATTCCAAGTTGTCATTAAACAATTCCACAACTAAAGCAAGAACCCCTGCCAGAGCAATGACATCCTAGAAGCACAAGCACGGCCTAGGATTTTTTTTAGATTTGACTCAGGCCCAAAAAAACTGGTGATCACCACACTGGAACCTCTAGCTAAGAAAAACTATAAAAAGATGTCAACCCAAGATTAGAGGCTATCCAAATTACTCTAGATACAGCTAATGCACCTTCTAAGGATTAAATTTCCATGCTACAGGGATCTAGCAATGTATTCTATCATAAATATATACAAGAAGTAGCTTCAATGGATGACAATAGGAAAAAATGGGTGAAATTGTAGGTAAAGAATATGTTCTTAAATTCTAGGAAAACAAATTGGAGAATGAAATGTCAGGTTGAAAAACCCAATCGTGACTATTGGTACAGGAGGAAAATATTTTGTTGAAACCATTGCCTTACTCATAGAGAAATATGATAGGGTAAAGGCCTTATAAAAGTCTCAGATGGCCCAATCCTCTCCAATAACTTATCAGATGATTGAGGAACATCACAAACTTATGGAAGAACTCAATTTATTAAGAAAATAAAATGCTTCCTTAGTTGCTTAGAAAGCAATAGATGAATAAATAATAAAGAGCCTAGAATAACAATAAAGGGAATCCAAATATGTAAACTTCAAGCTAGAAGAAGCTAATAAAGAGATTGAATATTTGAGATACAACGTCTTAACATAGGCAAAGAAAGAATTGATCATGGTTGAGTCTAATATCCAAACATCAAAAGCTATCGGTTATGTTTTCATATTGGATCAACAAATTGCTAGCCTAAATGAAGAATTGACCTAATGGAGGGAAAAAGTGGGATATGGTGCAATGAATGTAATAAAGATGGAGGAGTTAGTTGAGAAAAGAAAAGAAAACCTCATAATTCAGGGGAAAAATTTAGATGCAACAACAAAAAATGTACATAACCTATGAAAGCAAGTGTCTACCTTGAAGGAAGATGTAAATACATAGAAGACTCGACATGAAGAGGCACTAACAAAAGCTATAATGGTATGTACCCTGTCATAATCCAAGAAGATTGTCTAGTCAAAATTATTCGACAAATTTCCTGAAATTAGGGAGTACCCACAGTTCTTTCTGCAATTTAACATACTTTACATAGAGTTCAAGAAGTATATAGAAAACAATAAGGACCACATTCAAATGAGGTGTCAAATACCTGGGGGGGAAGGAGAGGGGTGAATTCTATAAAATCATATCAATTGAAGTTCTTAGGAATCAAGGACGAGACATCAGTATACATGCACATAGAAACAAGTATTAATAATTCTAATAGATTGGATATTATCAAGAAGAAGGTAAAATAATCAGAGAAACTATTATTTTCCTTCTTCAAAACCATGGACTTTATGGTATAAAATGGACTCCCATTTCCATGGGATACCTCTCTCAAACCTCATGTTCCTTAAGTGAATTAAAATTCATTACAAGAAGCCTTAACCAGGATCATGGTAGTACCTAATAAATCCACTATCCCTACATCTCATGAAATCCCGAATCAATTGAAGCCATCTATCAACATTGTATCTCTACTGGAGAACTTGATTGAGATCATGGGGCCTGTTGATTACAACCCATACTCTGAACTAGATAAATCATTCAAAATATTAAATGGATAAACGGGGTAAACCATGGATGTTATAGTAGAAAATGGCTTTCCATGTTCATGGGATACTTCTCCCAAACCTCATGCTCCTCAAGTGCATCAAAAATCATTACAAGAATCCTTAACTAGGCTCATGGTAGTACTTAATAGATCCATTATCCCTACAACTCATGAAATATTGAATCAATTGAAGCCATATATCAACATTGTATCTCTACTGGAGAACTTGATGAATATACTGGGGCATGTTGATTACACCCCATTCTTTGAACTAGATAAATAATTTAGAATATTAAAAGGGCGAAAAGGGGTAAACAAACAAGGATTGGATGCTATGCAGAAGTTTAAGGGCTTCGTAGAGAAAAGGGAGCAGAAATAGATGGAAGGGAAATCAAGAGAATCCTCTCAACACCCTAGAAAGTGATCATTTCGTAAAGGTCGACAAGATAAAAAGGGAAATTAGTATGAGACAACATATTCCTCTAACCCTCGGAAGACAATTCCATGCACGTCGTATCAGTAGATTCCAACATGACAGCGCATCAAAGCATAGAAGTAGAATCATGATTGAAAAGCATTAGAAAAGAAAAAATGACTGAAAAGAAAAAGGAGGTTCATTCATCATACATCCAACAGGCTACTAAAATTTTGAGAGAGATACCCAGGAATCTGCAACATTGGCTTAGTATTTACTTATTTTATCCTTCTTATTTGTAAATGAAGTCAAATAACTTCCTCTATTTACATAAAGACAATAACCTTAGGGAAGAGATCATTGGGTCCCCTTTGACTCATTTCTTATTGTTTCAAAGAATATGAGAATACAATTGCCCTAAAACAAGGACTGAAGTGATTTGCCACTAGTTTTCAAGAAGAAAGTGTTTCATATGTGTATTGTAATTCCTTCTTTGATAGTGGATATGTCTTTATTTTGTTTATTGAATCAGTAGATCTACAGTTATTGTGCCTACTTGAGTTTTTGTATATCTTGGATGAAATATAATGGAAATCCATGTGATTTAATATTGAATGTATTTGGGTATTACATTTTTCTTGCAAGAAATTGGTCACGATTAAGGTGATCCCGCTATTCTTATATGAATTCATGTATGTCTTAAGATGTGTTTATGCCTAGTTTTAAAAATAACACTCTAGTTACTATCTAACAACTAAGATCTACCTCAATCACCACATATCTCAGTTGTAAATCCAGTCCAAGTTAATTAAAACAAGATTTATAGGCACCTAAAGTAACGGTCTAGGAAACATTTCCTCCTATAGATAAGGTACCCTCCCTTATCCCAAATATTGGATCAATGGATTAATGTGGCATAGGAAGGTGCATCCTGCATAGCCCTCCTCAACCTTGTAACCCTTCAAGAGAACCAGTGTATTCTATTAAAATATTTAATCATGCCTTAAGAAGACAAAACGTCATATTCTATAGGGGTACAATCCAAGGGACAACAATGACCTTACCAGTTCAAAAGTGATTTTCCACTCTCATGATGAGCTGGTGGAATTATTGAAGGAGACACACACTATAAAGGAAGAAAAATTGTATCCTATACGTTTTTGAGTCATGAGAACTTGAGGCAGATGGCAGATTTAGGCGGGAGGAGGGGTATACCCCAATTTATTGGTGAATTAAAGTGGCATAATTTAGAAAATTTTAATAAGTGCTATCTATTGTTTCATTGCACTATTAGTGAAATCACTAAGAAATTTTGTTTTCCTCTAACTCAGACAATTTTTTGTTGGTTGTTGAATTCATATTTGCTCAGTACACCTTTCTCCTCCATGTGTTAAAATTTATTTAGGTTCTCATATTTGAACAAATTAAACCATGCTTTAGAAGCATTTGTCGAGAAACACATATGCACTCAATCATCTTACATTCCAACTTAAAATGAAAGAATTGAAATTCTGAAAATATTTTATGTGAATTGATGCCTTGTAGTTCCTTATATTTGGTCGGTCACAATCATGCCTACTTTGAAAAAACTTTAATAGTCAAATAAGTTCACCGTGCCATGGAACTATTTGGACTAGTATCCAAATCCAAATACATTCAATGGAAACACATAAATGAGAAACGTAGACATAGAAACAAAGCTTCCAAAATGTATTACATCTATTGTACGAAATGTTTACAATTCTATCGTTAAATAACACTTTTGCTTCATGTCACTCTCTTACATGTACAATCATTGCAAGATTATGTGTGTTGGATTACTTAGACAAATGTTTGATGTTTCCTTTGCCCCACTAAAAATACTATTCTTCAAGAGGTGGAGGATGTGATATGAAGACTAGTAATAAAACCTAAACTTATTGTAACCTCCTCCAACAAAATTGCACCATTAGAGGAGAAAAATACTTAACATTGCGATTGCAGTGATAGAAGACTAGGAGCTCTTGTAGAAAAATCAAGAGTCCACTTTGAGGTTGTTGACAGTGGAACAATATTGGAAAGATCATTTTGAAAAAAGAAATTAAATTTAATTAAATACAAAAACATAGTAACTTCATTACAAAAACATTGTAGATTCTATGATGCGATTGTTGATGTATATGTAACTTCGGAATGTATTTCATATATATATTTATTGTACCCTTATAGAGATGTGTTATTCCTCTATAAGGAAGTGTCATCATTTGTATTGACAAGTGTAGCAAGTGTGTTAACTTGCCGATGGGTTATTAGACCACCTTGATGGGGTCGGCCCTGTATGAGTCATGTGGGTAAAAGGGTTATTAGACCACCAAGTGTGGGGTTGGCCCGAATTAAGTTAACCATGGGTTAAGCTAGACATGTAGGCCCCATTAGTTTATTGGGAAGGACAGGACAAGTATAAATAGAGATCGGGAGATCTCTATTTGATCACTCATTACACACACTTCTCTCATTCGGAAAGCGGCGCACTTGTGAGGAGGAGGCTCTGCTTCTAGGAGAAGACTATCTCTTGTATTTTGGTTGTATCATTGCTCTATCTATCTCTAAGGAAGTTATTGGGGTTTTTCACCTTTATGGTTTTCCCCAAGTAAACTCTGTGTCTCTTGTGTGTTTGCATTATTGTGTCCATGATTGATATGCTGTAGATATGTTGTACATGTTGTTCTCTCAGTTAAGATCCTAGATCAAATTGAAGTAAATTCTGAAAATCTAACATGGTATCAGAGCTATCCTGAAAGAAGGCATGATATGGCATGTATGACACTTGTTGCACTTGCGATGCTAGGGATTGATATAGCAAAAACCAGTCATCGTAGCACTTTCGCTATAAATCCATTTTAGCGAATTTTTCGGATTTGAAACTTTTACAGGTAGAAGATCATATCCTCATGTATCTTGTGTACAAAGGAAAACTTCTAATTCGTTGTACTTTGTGATTTATGATATGTACAATATAGGGTTTCTGCCTCTTCCAGATCTCAGTCAAAAACAGGTGACCTTGGAAAAAAGGTCATAACTTGGGCTAGGAAGATCCAAATGAAATTTCGTAAAAAGTGAAAGGTAGTAAACAGAATCTAATATCTCAAGAAATGGTTTCAGAGGCCGAAGTTGAACCAGTGACACGTGCCACTCTGTACAAGTTCGCTCTCATATTTTATCCCATAAACAGGTCACGTTACGACACTTGGCATAAATCTCTCTCAAAGAATCCAATTGAATTCATACATGTCAGGATGGAAATGTGACAGGTTGGGCTACTACAAAAACAAATTTCAGACCCTATGGATCGAAAAGTGAGGAGTTACACCAGAAACAATCAGGTACATATTTCTGTCAAAACAGAATTATTTTGAGCACCTTCATTCATGGCTTCCAAAATTTAGGGTTTCGGAGAAAGTTGGAATTTTTATAATAAAATACTACGGTTTAATGCTACTCATCAAAATATAAATTTAGAGACCAAGATCAGAATTTTTGGTTGGGCAGAAGGCCGGGCTTGATCAGACCCTAGTTCGGGACTTTGATCGGAAAAGTGGAAAATTAGGGCTTCTGCAAAAATTGGAATTTTTGAAGTCTGTGACCACGCCTGAAAGCTCCTCAGAAAATTAAAAGTTTAGAGATTTGGATCAAAACTTTTGATTGAGCAGAAGGGTGGGCTCCATCAAACCCTAGTTCGGGATCCTGTCCAGAAGATCCAAAAGTTTCAAAGGCAATTTTGAGGGGTCAAATTTTGGAGATTTCAAAATTGAAGTATGCACGTTTGATCAGCTCAACGAGACACATCCATTCAGAAGTGTGAAAGTCAAAGATTAAATTTTTAGGGTTTCTCTGACAAACCCTAATCGAGCTCCAGATCCAGTTTCAGGGGGAGTTGAGGCTAAGGCCTTACATAAGAAGACTACAAGAAATCTTGACAGGTATGACTTAAGGAGACACAGGTATGTCTTAAAATCTGATTCTTGATTAAGTTCATAATATGTTTGTCTTCATATTATTTAGGTTAGTACAATCCTAATTAATGTTAGAATTGTCTTATCACCCTAGTAAAAATATGAATGCATGTGAATGATAGAAAACATTCATTGATTAGGGTTATATGATTATACTAATGCACTGTGGTGTTGTATGAGGTTGATGTTGTCTGCTAACAAGATACAGGTACATCATGAAAGACAAATCAAGTTCCATGACAAAGACTCATCCATAATCTTTGATCACATAGAAGTTTCACTTATGAGGTATGTATGACTTTGTTCCATTATGCTTAACCTATGAGATATGCAGGTTCTAGCACAGGATCTCCACATCATTGAAGAGAACAAAGAAGATATTGTTTAGGTATGTTAGACATAACTAAGCAAGTATACTAATCCAGGTATGTTTTCCTATATCAAGCTAGAATCCTACCTTGTGTTAGGATCTTATACTGTTGTGTTGTTGATAATGATTATTCATGAAGTCATAGGTTTGAATAGTCATAGCTGTATGCATATTATGTTTCTTACCATAATTGATGATATGACTAACCATAAGATCCCTATATAAACCTTGAATACTAATGCTTATTATTTCTGTTTGAAATGATCATGACTATACATGCTTAAGATTATTGTGTTTTAATAGTATTAAGATTATACTAATGAATGTGTGATTATGTATGAGACCTCGAGGATAACACAATGATGATACTAATAAGCATGCATCGTGATGGATATAAGTTCAAGGACAGGTAATCCAGGAAGCAAAGATCAAGAGGGAGCACACTCCAGTTGTTCCTACAAGGAAGCAAAGATCAAGAAGGAGCACACTTCAGTAGTTTCTGCAAGGATGCAGATATTCAGAGGGAGTTGACCACTTCTCACAATCCACATCAGAATGGAGTTGCAGAAAAGAAGCAAAGACTGAGAGGGAGTCAACCCAACAAACAAACAAAGATAAGTATTTGAATTTTCATTACTTGCATATTTTATTGTTTCAATAATATTGTTCAATAATGTATATACCAATGTTCCTAGAATTAGGTTGTGTATTATGCATATTAGAATAGTTGCATTGATGAATAGTATACTACTAATATACATGGGTAAGTGGCCTATGGCACTGTACAACATTCCATTGCTACTTATCTAGAATGAAACCTCTTTGCTGACATGTTGGGAGTTGTGCACACTCTTAACAATGTTCTGGTAGAGATTGGAAGGCATCTAGAAAGTTACGGGATATGGATAAATGTTGTATTGAAGCATTGGCTAAGATAATTGCATGACTGTATGACATCTTTCTTTATTTGTAAGAATTTGTTCTGAAAACTATGAGTTGTTTTCTAATCATGCAATTTAACTTGTTGTGTAGGAAAGATTGTATACCATCACCTACAAAAAAAGGACTACAACATTTGTTCAGCAACAAAGTTATCTATTGAAAATGTTGAAGATATTGAAGTTCCCAGGATCGGGGAAGATTGCCATGATCGAGGAGTACCAGTCGATCATGAAGATGTTTGGGATGCAGTCCCAAGACCTGAAGGGGAGTCTGTAGTGACTTCCAAGAGGATCTACAAGATCAAGCATGCTGCAGGTGGTAGCATAGAGACTTTTTTCTCCTGTAGCCATATACACTTCCATTAGATCAGTACTTGCTCTGGCTGCAGTGATGAAGTGGAAGATACACCAGATGGATTTCAAGACAGCTTTCTTGAATGGTGTGGTTGAAAAAGAAGTGTATGTGGAGCAGCCACTTGGTTCTGAGACACATGACAGGGAGTCATATACGTGCAGAACTTGGTATGGTAGGATAGATACCTTTCTATCCAGTTTGGGATTTACCAAGAGTAAAGCAGATTCCAACCTTTACTACAAGGTTGAGGAAGGCAATCCAATGATACTACTTTTGTATGTGGATGACCTGTTTGTTACAGGTGAGGATAGTTTGATTCCCGACACGCAGCGGAATCTTGCTGCCGAGTTAGAGATGAAAGACTTGGGAATGATGCACTATTTTTCTTGGTATGGAGGTCTGGCAGAGTGCAGATGGAATCTCCCTTGGACAAGGGAAGTATGCAATAGAGATCCTGAAGAGTTTTGGGATGATGGACTGCAAGGCCATGACCACACCTATGGCATCGAACCTAAATATTCTATGTGATGCTTCTTCTGAGCCGAATGATGCTACGATGTATCGTCAGATGATTGGGTCCTTGATGTACCTGACGAATACAAGGCCAGACATTTGCTTTGCGATGAACACCTTGAGGCAGTATATGACAGATCCGAAACATGTTCACCTGATAGCTGCAAAGCATGTTCTGAGGTACCTTAAGGGTACAGTGGATTATGGGCTCAAGTATGAGGCGAATCAAAAGTTTAACCTGGATGGTTATGTTGATTCGAATTGGGCAGGCAGTGCCATTGATCGGAAGAGCACCTCGGGTTGCTGCTTCAGTATGGGATTAGGTGTGATCTCTTGGTTTAGTAGGAAGCAGTCCTATGTGGCACTGAGTACAGCTGAAGCAGAGTATGTCGCAGCTTGTTCAGCTAGTTGTGAGGAAGTATGGCTTAGGAAGCTACTGTCTGATTTGTTTGATGTCCAGTTGAGTGCTACCTATATATATTGCGACAACCAGAGTTGTGTGAAGTTGTCAGAGAACCCAGTGTTCCATGACAGGTCGAAGCAAATTGAGATCAAGTTCCACTATATCAAGGAAATGGTGCAGAGGGGAGCTGTGAATCTCCTGTATGTTGCGACAGACGAGCAGATAGCCGATGTGTTGAATAAGCCGCTTGCCAGAGTGAAGTTTGAATACTTCAGAGGGAGACTTGGTGTACTTTAGATCAAGATGCCTTCCAGAGGGAAGTGATGAAGTCCAGAGACACAGATGCACACTATGCCATTCTTGCATGGTGGTAGGTTAGTCCTCCCATGGCAGGATGTAAGGGCTAAGCCATTTTTACATGGTGGTAGGTTAGTCCTCCCATGGTAAGATGTAAGGGCTGGGCCATTCTCACATGGTGGCAGGTTAGTCCTCCCATGGTGAGATGTAAGTGTTGGTCCATTCTGACATGATGGTAGGTTAGTCCTCTCATGGTCATGATGTAAGTGTTGGGCCTTTTCGACATGGTGGTAGGTTGGTCCTCCCATGGTCGTTGATGTAAGTGTTGTGCCTTTCCGACATGGTGGTAGGTTGGTCCTCCCATGGTCGTTGATGTAAGTGTTGTTAGCCTTTCCCAAATGGTAGTAGGTTGGTCCTCCCATGCTAGTGAGTGTAAGTGTTGTGAGCCTTTCACATGGTGGCAGGTTAGTTCTCCCATGGCGAGTGTAAGTGTTGTGTGTGTGCATCTGGGTTGTGCTCTGTCGACTACGTGGTGATCTGAAGACATTGATGTGACAGTTTGGTACACAGGTTTTGCAGAGGCATATAATCAGTCCTGAGATGCTCTTGTAGGTTTTGTCGAGGCAGTGTAATTAGTCCTGAGAGATCTTGCAGGTTTTGCAGAGGCAGTGTAATCAGTCCTGAGGTGTACCTACTTGATGGCTTGCTCGCAGAGATGATGATGATGATCAGGTTGATCATATGATGATATACATCAGTTGGATGTATGGTGAGTATCAGGTGGATACTTTGTGGTCGTGGATAGGTTGTGCAGTGGCATGTAAAAGACCTTGGGAGATTCGAGAGGTTGAGCTATGTGCTCGTAAAAGGCCTGCGATGCTCTTGCGAGGTTTTGCAGACTCGTGTGATGAATCCTAAGGATTTCACAGTATGACCAGTGATGATGAAGACCTACAGGTGGTGGGCCTACATCTAGTATGAAAAAGGACTGGCTCTGTAGAACTTCCTATGATGAGTAGATTCAGATATTGGATGAGATAGCAACAGCTGTGATGATGATGATGATTCGATGACGATGATCCAGAGAAGAAGACTTGTTCCCGATGATCTATGTCGAGAAATACCTTCCTAGTTAAGAGGGAGTGTTGATGTATATGTAACTTCGGAATGTATTTCATATATATATTTATTGTACCCTTATAGAGATGTGTTATTCCTCTATAAGGAAGTGTCGTCATTTGTATTGACAAGTGTCGCAAGTGTGTTAACTTGCCAATGGGTTATTAGACCACCTTGATGGGGTCGGCCCTGTATGAGTCATGTGGGTAAAAGGGTTATTAGACCACCAAGTGTGGGGTCGGCCCAGATTAAATTAACCATGGGTTATCTAGACATGTAGGCCCTATTAGTTTATTGGGCAGGACAGGACAAGTATAAATAGAGATCGAGAGATCTCTATTTGATCACTCATTACACACACTTCTCTCATTCAGAAATTGGTGCACTTGTGAGGAGGAGGCTCTGCTACTAGGAGAAGACTATCTCTTGTATTTTGGTTGTATCATTGCTCTATCTATCTCTGAGGAATTTATTGGGGTTTTTCACCTTTATGGTTTTCCCCAAGTAAACTCTGTGTCTCTTGTGTGTTTGCATTATTGTGTCCATGATTGATATGTTGTAGGTATGCTGTACATGTTGTTCTCTCAGTTAAGATCCAAGATCAGATTGAAGTAAATTCTGAAAATATAACAGAGATAACTTAAAACAATATTTTTAAATGCCAAAAACTAGATAGATATTATAGAATATAAACAAGAAGAGTTGACACCTATTTTTCCTTAATCCTTACACCTTTTTCCTTATAGTGCATGTACGTGGCCTCTTTGTTTGGGCAATGGATTGTGAATAGAATGATGGATGGTGATATTTAGATTTCCCGTGTTTTTATTTACCTGAGGTTAGGAAAGTCCTTTTGCGACCCTGAATACATGTAATTGTACATATTTTTTTCCATCATAGAATGTTCTCCAATATCATCCTCATTTACCACACTTCTGATATCTCTAGGATTTTCCACGATTATGTCCTCTCCATCTCCACAATATTCTCCAATAACAAAGTTGTTTATTTTCCATCAAGGTTAGTTTCTCTTGGATATTCGCCGCATTTAGACGAACATGGATGCAAATGTAGTGAAAAAACAAATGGATAATATAATCCCATACTGGAGTATTATCAAAGTTTGGTGGGCCTAAAGGAACACTCCCTGGTGTCATATCAGATTGTGGCCCGTTGGAAAATTGTATATAGTCAACACTATCAAATATCTCATTTATTCACACATAGTATTGGGTGTCCTATTAGACAATGGCTTTGAAATTTTCCTAGAACACTGAATACAATGTCTTTGAAATTTGTCTATGGGTTGTATCTCATAAAATATTTTATGTAGCATAGTACAATTCTCATCCTTGTGATTTTATCTTGAATATTATTTTTCAGAGCACATTTTATTTGCTTTGATTGAGCATCATATTCAAAAACGTGTCTTCTTATACACTCCAAAGTAGTTGCACTCAACTCTTCTATAGAATTCACCCCCTACAACATGAAAACAAAATGGGTCCATCAGTAAAGAATATTACGATGAAAGATATATGAAAATAAATGGCAATATGAATTAGCTTATCACTCTTTTAACCGCTTTCCGAATTGCAGTGATTTCAATGGCCTTCCTATTCTTCTTAAAACGATATTAAATGTCATAATTCTTCATGTTACGTTCTCTTCCAATTTGGATGCAGATCTGACCTTGTACTTAGAGCCTCATGGTGCACTGACTTGCAAGGATATGGGTCCCAAAGAATGAACTTATTTTCTATGTTTATTAAATGTACAACACTTACTACATCATAGACCATTGCATTGACTAGACAGACAATAAAAGTAGTTGTTCCCAATGTTCTCAAGCTAAGGAATTTATAAGTTGAATCCTCCTGGAATAGCTACCCAATAATATATATTGGCACCATATATGTTTAGTTCATGTAACGTGTTGCATCACTAATAAGACTAGATCATATATATAGTGAATTGAAATTCAAAGCTTCACTTGTTTATAGAAAATAAAAACCTATAATGTGGCCATGCTAATCAAACATGTGATTTCTATCCAATGCCTCTTGTAGAATAGAACCCTACAAAAATAATCACATATTTATCTTACTAAATATCAAGTAATATAATCAAGTTCTACAATCAAAATGCACAATATGATATGTTATAGACATTTGAAAAAAAAAACTTCAAAACCAAAAGTAAAAGCTAAAGCAATGGCCTCTTTTCTTATTTATGTAGGATTGGTTTTATACCCCAACAATTTAAGGAAAGACTACCACATACATTGCTTTTACCATGAAATTTTCTCATGGAACTATGACCTCCGGAAATTTGACCCATAGGAACTATGAACTCAAGAACTTTGACCCTAGGAACTATGACTTCAGAAACATTAACCCAAACCAACAATGGCAACGTGAACTATAACCTCTAACCCACGCAAACTTTTCCGTCAAGAACTATGACCTCGAAGACTATGACCTTGGGAAATTTGACCCATAAGAAATTTTCCCTCAAGAACTATAACCTTGGCCTCAATAACTATGACCTCCAGAACTTTGACCTTGAGAACTAAGACCTTGAGAAATTTGACCCATAGGAACTATGACCTTAGGAACTTTGACCTTAGGAACTATGGCCTCGAAACTTTGACCCATAATAACTATGACCTCATGAACTATGATCTTAAAAGGAACTATGACCTCAAGAGGAACTATTATCTTAGGTACTTTCACCCACAGGAATAATGACCTCAAGAATTGTGACCCCAAAAACTTTGATCGAAAGAGACCATGATAGACAAGAAATATGACCCATGGGAACTATGACTTTGAAAAATTTGGCCCACAAGAACATTGACCTCAAGAACTATGACCTCAGCCTCAAAAACTAAGACCTCCAAAACTTTGACCTTGAGAACTAAAACATCAAGAACTTTGACCCATAGGAACTTTAACCTTAGGAACTATGGCCTCATAAACTTTGACCCACAACAACTATAACCTTAAGAACTAGGACCTCAAGTGGAACTATGACCTTAAGAGGAACTATGAACTTGGGAACTTTGACATTTGGTACTTTGAACCATAGACTCAAAAAATTTGAAACAAGAACTATGATGGACAGGAACTATGACCCACATGAACTATGACCCACGGAAACTATGACCTTTGGAACTTTGACCCATAGGAACTATGACCTCAAGAACTATGACCTCAAGAACTTTGACCTCGGGAACTTTGAATCGTAGGAATGATGGCATTAGGAACTTTGACCGTAGGAACTATGACCTCAGGAACTTTAATGTCATGGACTATGAATTTAGAAAATTTGACTCGCAAGAACTATGACCAAGATAACTGATATCTGAAAAATGAAAAATGAAAACAAATTTTATAACTATCATAAATAAAATAAATTAGCATAGTTTCTTGTGATGTTGCGGGTTTAAACACTGAATGGCTTGTGCACCTGTGTAGGGACAGTGTGTGAAGAACCTGCAATAATTAATTAATGAAAATACATGAGATAACAGAACTCAGAATCACTTTATTGATCGCAGGCCACTTCGAGGGGGAAACCTCCTTTGAGCAAGCTCAATACAAATAACTTCACGGTACCTTCATGGCCTCAACACACACTTATATACTAAGTATATGCCCAATACTATGGGTCAATACCATGGTACATATAATACTATGAGACGACTTACAAAGCATATGCATCCAATACTATGGGTCAATACTATGGGCTAATGCAAACTATGGATTAAGAAATATTACATGACGACTTACAAAGCATATGCGTCCAACAACAATATACTAACAAAGTAAAGAGAAGGGTTAACATGGGTTCCTAACATCCCCTCTCCCTTAGAGAAATCTTTTTCCTCAAAGATTTAGATGTGGAAATTGATGCGGAATCTGAAGGAGTGGTTCCCCTAGAGCATCCTCGGGTTGCATTCCGTGCCACTGAATGAATACCTCTGTGATAGATTGAGAGAGAAGTTGATGCCTTCTGAGTTTCAGGGAGGATTGCGTGTAAGGCTATAGATGAAGAAGAACCATATCAGCTACGTCAAAAGTGCGCTCAGAACGGTGTTGATCGGCTTGTTGTTGCAGTCAAATTCGTGCCATGTGAATATTGTCTTTTAGAATGAGAAGAATTTGCTCGCGGTTTCGAAGAACCGAGTCAATTTCTTGAACTGAGGAACTGCTGAGGGTGTATGGAAGAAGAACTGGTGGTGCCTGTCCATAGACTGCATCATATGGTGTCATTTTAGATGTGGTATTGTACCACTGGAGCACTTCAAGTAAATCCACAGAAATAGTTGTCCAAATCTGTGTAGGGATAGGCAAGGGTTCAAGCAGTCCCGAAAGGAGTGTTGGTTCACCCTTGTTGACCTGGAAAGTATGACAGTCAGCCACCATCTATTGAACTGTCATTTTTCAGTCCCTGCCAAAAGAAGTTACATTGCTCTCAGTCATTTTGAGGAACCCAGAGTGCCCTGCTGATGGAGAAGCATGGAGTGCATAGAAGAGATAGCCCCGTTGAACAGATTGCAACCAATTTGGAATAAGCAGAGAAATAGCTGTAAGACAAACTGGGTCATCCAATGTGTGAGAAGGAGCATATTCCACCAGATTGTCCTTACCCTTCTTGTAAGTGATTGCATAGGCATAACCGAGGAGTTGGATAACCCATTTCAGGTGTGCTGGGGAAGAGACCCATTTTTCCCGAAAATTTTTCAGACTCTGGAGCTAAGTCTTGATGCAGAAATAATTCCCTAATAGGTATGGCTGCCACTTATGTACTGCATGAAAAATAGCCATCATTTTCTTCTGAGATGTAGATGCGGCTAATTTCTTACCGAAAAGGTCTCTTGAAGGCGATAAGCCCACTGGATCAGCAAATTCACCTGCGTATCTATCCAAGGAAGTAGTGGAGACCGTTGATGGGTGCATATGAATGGAGTGGAGCTGAGCGATGACACCATGTGAATTCTTCTTAAGGATCTTCTCCATGCGATGTGAACTGATGATGCGAAGAGACCCTGGTTATAAGCCCGTAAATTTTTGTTGTTTCTCATTGACTGAAAACTGCATCCAAATTTCAGCAAAATCCCATAAGATGGGGCCAAGAGTGTGTAACCATTGAACACCCAAAACCACATCACAACCACCTAAAGACAAGGTAAACATGTCAGTGTTGGCAGGTGGTTTGATGAGTCAGCATCGCGAAGGTTGTGATACCGCGAAAGGAGGAAAGTAGCATGCATAGTGATAGAACTTTTTGTAGTTTTGGGTCATTTGGACCACGTCATATATATTTTGGGTCATTTGGACCATATTATGTGGGTTTTTGGGTCATTTGGACCATATTATGTGGGTTTTTGGGCCATAGTTTTGTAGAAGTTTGTTAAGAAGTAGTTCGGCGGTTGCCTAAGTGGACCATAATTGTAAAGGCACAAACCTATAAATAGATGTAAGTTGGTAGGTGTTGATATAAATCTTTTCGGAGAACATGATTGTTGAATCTTAGAGATCTTGATCTGAACTGTGTATCGCGTTGTATCTGGGTTTTTGCGGAGATAATATGATATGACATAGCTTTTGAGCACAACCTTTGTTTCCTTTCCATTTTTTTGTGGTAATGCATTATGTGATATGACTTTGCAAATGATGCGATGTTTCCTTGCTGCAATTAATGCTTTACTGTTATACCTATTGCAAAGTTATGATGAGATCTGTTGAATAATGTCGCAATTATGCTAATGCCTGATTTGAATGCTTAGTTTTATTTATGAATGTTGTGATAAGTAAGTTAATTGATGCACAACATCCTCCTTCATTTAGAGGAAACATAGTTCCTTCAACTCTCACTTGAACATCTCGGGTGAGACCTCATATGCTCCGCAGGTGTTGTTGGACAGGGTAAAACTTGTATGGGCCGGTGCTCAGGGAGATCGCGATGGGTTGGTGTCGACAACGTGTGGAACCCCTGTCAACTGGGTCTGCATCAACAAATGGTTATGTTGTCAGGACCGTAGCGCGAAGTGAAAGGAGGATATGTTGTGGCATCCGAAAAGACCGGAGACCCAGGATTGGTTCGACCTAAAGCTGCGACAGTTCACTGAAAAAGAAAATAAGAACCCTGGGTTGTCAACAAATCGGTGGTTGGTGAAGTACATTCACGACAGTCCGCACGAATATTTTTTCTGCGAATTCCCAATCATCCTGTATGAATGGTTAGCAAAGTTAACCTTCCAGAAGAGGAACTTCCAAGGTGGTGAGCCGACAGCCTGGACCCCAGAACTGATTCAAGAGCTACAAGAAGTTGAAAACAAAGCATCGCGGGCTGTTGAAGTTTGGGTTGACAGTATACTAGAAGGTTATAGTACTGAGTTTGCTGTTGATACAATCAAGTATTACAGTGATGCAGAAAGGGAATTCTTCAACGGGCCCAGGGGTAGGTTTCTATTATCGCTACAGTTGTCCATTAAAATGCTCATTTGTGAAAAGGGCATACTGAAGATGTACCTAGATAAGTAAGAACCTTGGTGGGCGGAGGCTGTGGATACTACGACGAACAGGGGGGGTGATACATGGAATGATAAGGGGTAGATGGGTGCACGTCATGACGATACTGCGAGGGAAGTCGAGGAAGAGAGTGGTCTTACAAGGGGAGGAGCAAGGTTCCAACAGGAAAAGAGGCAAAGGACAGGAGAAGGTCCTGCTGCAATCAGAACGCAAGGCCGCGAAGGAAGACCACATGGGACGAAGCGACCTCACAGTGCCGACAAGGAAAACTAGGCTATGCCCAGGATAGAGACAGGACCAAACCCCAGTTGTAGCGTACCCACACCTCCACTCACTATCTCTCAACCAGTAAGAAAAACAGCTTTGACACCACCATGTTCATCAGGACAACAAAATTTAATTGCTAGTAGCTCAGCGACTGCAGGAAGGAAGCCCAGGATGGTGGGCGAGGATGCAAATTTACCGTTGTTCCACAGAAATAGAATGGATAACCCTGAGTAGTACTGGTTTTTATGTGAAGCCGTATGGACTGTGAAGCGAATTACTGATGATACTGCTACGAAAGGACAATTGGCGACAACCCTTAGGGGTCGTGCATTAGACTGGTTTATGAAGTTTGTGCAAATTCCTGTAGGTGCTCCAGAAAATACACTGGATGAAGTTCGAGCTGGATTGATCGCAAAGTTCAGAAAACCCAAATCTGAAGTCCAGTATATTACAGAACTAAAAGAACTTTAGCAGTACCCCAATGAAACTGTGTGGTATTTTGACCAGTGATTCAAAACATTGATGGCAAGGGTCAGCTTCGACATGAGCACTGTCCAACATAAAGAATGGTTCATAGCAGCATTACTCCCTCACATTCGAATAACGCTGATGCAACAGAACATCACAACACCAAGTGAAGCTCTAGAAATTGCGATGCGGTTGGAAGCTTCACTGTTTGGTGAGAACATTGCAGGTATGTCGCAGATTCAGACACAGTTGGCTAACTTGATGATACAACTGCAAGACCTTAAGAAGGGTAAGGAGCAGCGTGAATACGTATGGTGTACGCGATGTCACGGAGAGGGGAACACTAAGGATAATTGCCCAGACTTCTGCAATTATCTGGTTTCAGGAGCACCGAATCCATTGAATGGTGGCAACATGCCGTGGTGTCGCATCTTCCAGGTATATGGGAACCACCATGAGGTGTGTCAATATATGCAAAAGATGGTTTCCAAATAGATGAATCTATATTGTACATTCTGCAAGGCCGTGGGACATGAAGAAAAGGATTGCTGGGCGTATGGGTTGCTTCAGGAACGAACGTACGATGCATTCTATGTGAAAGATGACTAGCATGCCATACAACCGCAACCGCAGCCTCAGGTAGCCCAGTTGCTACCTCAACCGCATGTGAAGTTTGTACCACAGCAGTTTATGCCGCAATATGCTCTGATACAAATGGCTACACAGCAGCCACAGTACATTCAGTAATCATAGTACAGGCAGCCCGGGCAGTATGCGCAACCACAACCGAATCCCATGCAGCAACCGCAATACCAACAGCAAGGGGGATTTCGTGGAGGATTCTGGGGAGGCCATGGTGGAGGCTTTGTTCGCGGAGGAGGACAAGTACGATGAGGTCAAGGACCTATCTAGTGTTATAATTACGGAGTGTGGGGACACTACCAACGAGATTGTCAACAGTTGCAGACACAGTGTACATTTTATTTTGTTACTGATCACACGGTTGAAAATTGCTCGCAATTGATTGCGCGATGGAAAGCAGGGAATGTTCTGCAGTTGAAAAATCAGAATCAAGGGTAGTAGCTAGTGCAGAATCAAGTATAGCAACCACCGCAGAACCAGAACCAGCGTCTGAATCAGAATGTGAACCAACCTGGGAATCTGCCACTGAATCAAACTCAGGGTGCAACTATCGCGACAATTTTTGCGGAGCCGAGGACACAAGATGCTGCTATTGCAGTTATCACCCATGGAGGTGCGACTACAGGAGAAGATAGCCCACATCCTCTCATCCGGTTAGCAGGGTAGAATAAGGTGTCGTTTGACATTGATTACGAGCATGATGCATTCTTTCAAGCACATTGTGCTATTGAAAAAGATAGCAGTAAGGCTATTATTTGTGACATACCTTCTGCTTTTGATGACACTTCAGAAGCAGCCCCTTCGCGACAGTCTAGTACATTACAAAAAAAATTTGAAAGTTGTTTATCACTGGCAAGGGATCCTGATGCTCTTGCAGAGATCAAAGGGCTATTGCAGCGACCTGCCAGGGGTCGGCGAGAGTCTGCGGTCAATTCCTTACAAAGGCGGAAGACAGGTAAGGAAATGCGTATGAACATTCAATTGGAGACTATGAATTTGATTCAGTTATTCTAGATCTTGGTTCGAATGTCAACATCTTAACCAAGCAGGTCTGGCAAAAAATGGGGAGTCCAACAGTGAGTTGGTCTCCCATACAGCTCCATCTGGCTAATCAGGCCAAGGTGACACCGATCGGAAGAGTTCCATGCTTGGTTGTGGACATTGAGGGAATGAAGACATACGTTGATTTTGATGTCATCGAAGTAGTTGAAGGGGGAAGCTCCTATCCTATGTTGCTGGGGATTGGATGGGCTAACGAAAATGCAGCGGTAATCAATTTTAAGAAGCATATGATGACTTTTGAAAATCGCGACCTCAAGGCCATCGCTCCATTGGATCTGGCTGAAGGACGCAGGTATATTGAACCAGTGAAGGATGACAATCCCAACGGATGGGACCATGCATACAATATTTCAGAATATTATATTCAGTCGAATGCTGACGGTGAGCTTGAGTGGTGCAACTATAGCTCTGCATCATCCAACTCTGATGATGCCTTAGAGAATTGGCAGAACTGCTTACATGAGGTGTCACTCCATAAGTGCGGGTTAGTCACACAGTCACTATGCAGGGTTGCGACCGAAACTATTTCCCTGCCCATATATGAAGGGTTGCCCAGTTTGTCTGATTTTCACATGGCATTCGAGGAAAAGTTCTCTGAACCACAACAATTGCTGACATTGGAGGAAGCACTAAAGGCTGCTCCAGCATGTTGGTGGGTGACACATAAGAAGTTGATCGATGAGTGGTCGCAGTGCCGGAGACTAATGATGGTTCGCTTTGGAGACACTGAAGTTTACCATACAGGGAGGTACGATGGACGAAATGACCCTAGCAGTCATTTGATGGAATGTGAGACATTGTGGGCATCGTGACCTAGGGATGAGTGGGTCCATGCCTTTTTCCATACTCTGGACGAGATGCCGCGATCATGGTATATTGCAGCCGAATTGCGAGGGGAAATTTCCACTTGGTTGAAGTTGAAAGTGTGTTTTACTCATACTTTCAATTTCGCGGATGCCAACCCAGATGTCCATAATGCTTTGCAGCTCATCCGCGATGTGGTTCTGAAGGTTGTTCCAGTAGCCTATCCTATGGATCCGCATGTGCACTGCAAGATGCAATCAATGATGGAATGTTATAATATTACTGGTGGGCCAGAAGATGGTGATGATCCACGGAATGTCAATATTATGGAATCTGAAAGCAGTCGCGATGTGGTAGCACCAAATGCACCGACTGATCCAATCAGTCAGTCGCTGAAGCTTCGGAAGGTCAATATTGGAACAGAGGACAGTCCCAAGTTTGTGAATGTTGGGGACTATTGGGATGACGAGATGATGGGGAAAGTTAACTACTTGTTGCATGAATTTCAAGACTTGTTCCCTACGAAGTTTTCTGAGATGAAGGGCATCTTGGGGGACTTAGGGGAGATGAAGATCTCATTGAAACCAGATGCCAAACCGATCAGGAAATGACCATATCAACTGAATCCGCGTCATAAGGAATGGTTCAAGGTAGAACTTGACCGCATGTTGGATGATGGAATTATTGAACCAGTTGAGGAATCAGACTGGATTAGTCCTATGGTGGTGTAGGACAAGAAGACTGGTGAAGTGCGCATCTGTGTCGACTTACGGAAGCTGAATGATGTATGTTTGCATGATCCATTTCCGACCTCATTCACTGATGAGGTGCTGGAAGGTGTGGGTGGAAAAGAGATGTATTCTTTCACCAATGGGTTCTCTGGGTATCATCAGATCCGAATTGCAAAAGAAGACCGCCACAAGACAACTTTTGTGACAGAATGGGGCTGCTTTCAGTATATAGTGATGTCGTTTGCATTGAAGAACGCACCTGCGATATTCTCACGGGTTGTTGTTGCTGCTTTCAGGGATTTCATTCAGAATTTTTTACAGGTGTACATGGATGACTGGACAGTCTACGCCTTGATCTGCGATCATCTGGCTAATCTGCTGCTGATGTTGGAGTGCTTTCAACAACATCAGATATTGCTGAAATTGAAGAAGTGCATCTTCTGTGCGCCATTTGGGATATTACTGCGTCACATTATGTGCAAGCAAGGATTGTTAGTCGACCCAGCAAAAATTGCGCTCATCCTAAGTTTAACACCGCCGACTAATGTCAAGCAGCTAAGAGCGACATTGGGACACACTGGGTTTTATCGTAAGTTCATCCAGGGGTATGCAGCGATCATGACCCCATTGCTTTTAAGAGTCGAAAGTTGTCATCCGCCGAAAGAAACTATACAACTACAGAGAGGAAAGGTCTGGTGATGGTGTATGCACTGTAGAAGTTCAGGCATTACCTATTAGGCGGTCATTTTAAGATGTTCACAGACTACTCTGCATTGAAATATCTGGTCAATAAGTCTGTGTTGGGGGGGAATATGCCGCTAGCTACTTCTTTTTCAATAGTTTGATTTTGAGGTGATCGTGAAGCTAGGATGTTTGAACGTTGGGCCAAATCATCTGTCGTGGATCGAGACAGGAGAGGAACCAACCAACATTGAAGATGGGTTGCCCGATGCCCAACTATTTAAGGTTTAAGTAGATGATGACTATTATGAGGAAATCCTTCAGTTTCTGGCGACAGGTACCACACCGGAGGGGTTTACCACCAGTCAGAAGAAGCAGCTGGTGGTCAAGGATGCAGATTTCCAGCTGATTGCAGGGCAGTTGTACAAACTGGGCTTAGACGAGATCTTGAGGCGCTGTGTTCTGCCTCATGAGCAAGGGAAGATCTTGTCAGAAGCACATACAGGAGTAGCTGGTGGGAATTATGGCGGTCGTGCGACAGCCAGAAAGGTGCTTTGCACAGAGATTTGGTGGCCCATGCTTCACAATGATGCGACAGATTATGCGCTGACCTGTGACTTATGTCAGCGAACTGGAAAACCGTCTAGGAGGGATGAGATTCCCTTGAAACCTCAAGTTACGCTGCAGCGCTTTGATAAATGGGTAGTGAATTTTGTGGGCCCTGTCAACCCACCTGGGAATTGCACTGGTGTAAGATACATCATCACAGCGACATATTATTTGACCAGATGGGCGGAAGCTACACCAGTCGTAGATTGCACTGCCGCCACAGCAGCACATTTCTTGTTCGACAACATTGTCACTGGGTTTGGTTGTCCGAAGGTGTTGATAAGTGATCAAGGAAATCATTTTATCAATCGCACCGTCAACGCACTCACTGCGGAATTACAGATACAGCACAAGAAAAGCATGCCCTATCATCCACAGGTAAATGGGACAGTCAAAGCTTTCAACAAGATCTTGGAGCATGCACTGACAAAGGTTTGTAATGCGAACCGTGACAACTGGGATTTGAAGATTCCAGCGGTCTTGTGGGCATATCGCACCACTTATAAAAGGTTGACGGGACAAACACCTTTCAAACTGGTGTGTGGGAAAGAAGCGATTATGCCTATGGAATATATTGTTCTGAGTCTCTGCATAGCGGCAGCAATAGGTATGGATGATGAAGCGGCATTAGGAGAACGTCTGGCATAGCTAGTGCAGTTTGAAGAAGACCGCTTTATCGCAAGATTCCACCAGAGCGTGGAAAAGGATCGACAGAAGGCTTGGCAGGATCTCCATATCAAGAACAAACAGTTTCAGCACGATGACTTGGTGCTGTTCTACGACAGCAAGTTTATGAAGCATCCAGGGAAATTGTAGATGCATTGGCTTGGTCCATATCGCATCAGTTGAATAACTTCAGGAGGCACAGTACAACTGCAATAGTTAGATGGAGCGATGCTCCCACAGTTGGTAAATGGTATTAAGTTGAATCCCTATAGGTCGGGCTCAAAGAAACGCAATGCCTGAGTCGCATCGCGGGGAAAAAAAAGTGCAGGATGCTCGGTGGCAGGATGGCGCACCAGCAGGGACAAAATGCGCAAATGGAAGGGCTTGTGTCGCAGCTTGGGAGCAGGTTCGCAACAGCGGCAGGGTTGCGACCACGTCAAATCGACAATAAATGCAAAATTTAAAAACAGTTAATTAGTGTTGCGTGATGGAATAATCAGCATTTATGGCGGATCCGGTCATTGGATCGACCGAATCGACGGCAGATTCGGGTAATTAAGGCGTGATTTGGTCATGATGCAGGGTTTGATTTGGTCATTATGGTTAAGGACATCATTTGGCACTATAAGAGGAGGTTGCCTCTGGTCGGAAGGAACCATTGCACCGAGTGTAAGGGACAGTTCAATGTTGCCTTGTTTTAGTTGCATTTCCAAGTTAGGAGTTGAGTGGTCGCTAAAAGCAAATTGGGGTGGTGAGTGAGGAACTGGTGAGCCACGCAGAGCCCTGTTGCGGCATGTCAAGCACACCCGTGGTTGACGTTTCCAGTGGGATAGAGTCACTAGCTAGGGCAGTAAGCATCGAAGAATAGGTTGTCATCATGCCGGGTGGATCGGCATTTACAGGAATCCCCAAGAAGCGGCGGGGGGGTTAGCATTCCGAGTTCCCGTAGAGCAAACGGCAGTTACACTTATCCGCAGTGGTCATGGAGGAGCCCCACGAGGAGATAGGACAGTCCAGCCACGAAGTTGAACAAGCAGCTGCTTGGGAAGGGCTATCAGCTGCGGATATCCCTGGGTATGTCCCCCCTTGTCTATCACCTACCCAAATTTTGAGAATATTTATTTTATTTGCAAAATACTTTATGTTAAATTGTAATTACAAAGTTTTGTAATTATGACCAATTTTGGTCAAGAATGATTGTAATTACTGATTATTATTATTAAATAAATTAAAATAGGAGACAAACACCCAAGGGAACTATTAAATGAGTGTTCACTGACCCACTAGGAGGAATGGAAGTTGTTAGAAGGCATGGGACAGATGGCAGCATTTGCACTCCACCACTAGTTGTTGGTTATGGGACAACTACCCCTAAATTTGTGGCATTATCCCTAGGTGGGTGGAAGAGAGCAGTTAGCTCACTAATGACCAGTTAACCACTAAAAGGCCTAGGAAGCCTAGATAAGGCAATTCAAATTGAGTAGGCAGCTCCTACAATATTTTCTGCAGAAATATTCCTCAAGTGTATCAGGTGATCACTGAGAGATTCGAATAGGGAGGCTATGTGAGAGTGAAATTGTGAGTCTACTAGTTATTCTGAGAAGGAAAACCAGATGTGCTGGTGCAGGTCTTTTTGACTGATGAGTCTTTATGACTAGATAATCTATATTCTATTGCAAGTTGATGAACTAAGGATTCTATGTACTCTTCTTCCTGGTGGTTCAATGAACAGGCTTGGGGGTCCTAAGGCAAGTAAGTTGGCTGTCTTCAGGACTAGGTTGGGTGGAATAGGCTCCTTGGGTGGTTTTTTTCTCCTACGAATTATCAGGTTCTATTTTTCTATTGTTATTTTCAGTCAAATAAATTCTGCATTTATCAGTAAGAAATTGTTTTATTTTCTGATCATATGATATTTCGAATTACAATTAACACAAGCAAAACCAATATAGTAAGCATGTTAAAAGAAGTGTGATGTGTCGCTGTCATTAAAATGTTTTTAGTTATGAAACTCAATAATTAATTTGTTTTTTGCATTAATAAATCTTATTATTCAATGTTGCCTTTTTAAGCATTTATTATTTTCGCATTCGCAATTTATTTTACATTTAATGTTGTTTTAAAATTTTAAAAATTTATGAAAATATCAGGATGTTACATGTGGTATCAGAGCTCACATTCGAACTCTAGGCCTGAACAGCTCCAAAGAACACACAACAGAAAATTTTATTATAGCAGAAATCTTATTAATTCAATTTAAAATATTTGTCTTATACAGAAATTGTTTCTAAGCTACAGGTATGGAAGGATCAGCTGAACATATGGAGGACAGATTTCGACCAAACAGTCATAGCACGGGACAACATTATGAAGGAGAAGTTCATGGTGAATTAAATGACAATTCGTCAGAATTGTTACGTGCATTTCAAGAGTTAAAAGCAGAAATCAGATCTGTAAAACAAGACAATGAGAAAATTCTGAAAGCACAAGAGGAACTTAACCAAGTATTGTTCGATCAGTGCCCAACTGATGAACAGGATATAGGGGTTGAAAATACCTCCAAGATTGAAGACTTACCTCATAGAGACAAGGGTAAGAAAATGAAAACTGGTGATGCGAACAGCATTTCAACATCATCAGAAGCTGCCAATGAAAAGCGCAAAAAGAAATGTGATTATTCAAGTGATAGCAGCGAGGGATATTACAAACCCAAAAGAAAAAGTAAGAAACAATATGAACAAATTTCTGGGGAGTTCAAGAAAATCAAACCCCCAACCTTCAATGGTGAAACTGAGAAAGGAGAGACAGCAGAAGCATGGCTATCCGGCATGAAGAAGTACTTCCAAATTTATGATTATTTAGAATCATTGAAGGCAAAGATGGCAATATACAACTTGATTGGGAAGGCGTATATTTGGTGGCAGAACATCAAAAGAGTGAAGGGAATCAAAGACAAGGATGTGAGTTGGAGTACTTTTAAAATATACTTCAAGAAGAAGTTCTTATCTGAACAATACTATGAAGAAAAATCCAAGGAATTTTATGATTTAAAGCTAGGAACTATGAACATGAAAGAGATGAACGGTAAATTTCTAAATTTGCTAAGGCATGTGCCATACCTCGTGGAAGAAAAACTGAAGATTCAAAGATACCTGAGTTATCTACCTTTCAACATCAAGGACATCATAGAGTATGATAATCCAAAGACCTTAGAAGAGGCCATGAGGAAAGCAACTTTTTGTTATGACACTAATCGGAAAAGAGAAGGGATATCTAACTGGAAAAATCATAAACCCAACAACTTTGAGCTGAAAAAGAAAAATTTCAGGTTTAGTGGAAATTCTGGTTTCCAAAAGAAAAAATTTCAGAATCGAAATTTTCAAGGAAACAATCACAAAAATAATCAGCAGCAGAATTTTGCAGCTCCTAGAAATACTCCCAATGCTACCAGGACTAATGACCAAAAGGCACCTATCAAATGTTTGGAGTGTCAAGGTCCTCATTATTCTTCAGAATGCCCCAAGAGGAAGCGGACATCTAACAATATTAATTCCATACAGACTGAACCTACTGTGGGATATTTGGCAATAGAAATGCCCAGAATTAATGCAACTCTAGACAACAGGAAAGCAAATCATCAAGTCTCTATGGTTGAGATCGAAGATATGATACAAAACCATCCAGTTTCTATTTTGATTGATCCAGGTGCTAGCCTGAGTTATATATCACCAGATATTGTATAACGTTTGAAGTTGAAAACGAAAAAATTCAATAAATTCTGGTTAGTTAGACTAGCAACAGGAACAAAAAGAAAAGTATCTGATTTTATTGAAAGTTGTGTTTTATCTATGAATCAGCTTAAAACACAAACCAAGTTGAATGTTTTACCTTTAGGATCCTATGACATCTTAATTGGAATGGATTGGTTAGAAGCCCATCATGTCATTCTGAATTGTTATGAGAAAAGTTTTACTTGTTTAAATGATGAAGGAAAAACAGTAGAAGTGAAGAGAATTCCTAGAAAGACATCACTTAGACAGATTTCAGCTATGCAAGTAAAAAGAGCAGTTAGAAAAGGATGTCAGATGTTTGCAGTGAATGTAGTAAATGAGAAATTAATTACTAAAGAGGTCAAACTGAAAATAGAAGACATACATGTCCTAAATGAATTTCTGGATTTTTTTTCAGAAGAGATTCCAGGGTTACCCCCTAAGAGAGATCTAGATTTTACTATTGAATTAATATCGGGTGCGGTACCGAATTCTAAAGCTCCATACATGATGAATATACTGAAACTAAATGAGTTGAAATCACAATTGAAGGAACTGATTGATAAAAACTATATCAGACCCAGCATGTCTCCTTGGGGAGCACCTATTATTTTTGTTAAGAAGAAAGATGGCACTTTAAGGCTTTGCGTAGATTATCGCCAATTGAATAAGATGACAATCAAAAATCGATATCCGTTGCCCTGCATAGACGATCTATTTGATCAGCTGCATGGAGCAACGATATTTTCAAAAATTGATTTAAGGTCAGGATATCATCGAGTTCGTGTGAAGGATGAGGATATTTATAAAACAACTTTTAGAACTCGATATGGACATTATGAGTTCGTAGTCATGCCATTTGGATTGACTAACGCCCCTGCGGTATTTATGTGTTTGATGAACAATATTCTGCACAAATATTTGGATAAGTTCACCATTGTGTTTATAGATGGCATTCTGGTGTATTCTAAAAGTAAGGAAGAACATGACGAACATCTGCGTATTATTTTACAAGTTTTGAGAGATAATCAATTATATGCTAAGTTCAGTAAGTGTGACTTTCACAAGGATAAAATTTAGTATTTAGGACACATAATTTATAAGGAAGGAATCTCGATTGACCCTGATAAGATAAAAGCCATTAATGAATGGCCAGTTCCTAAGGATGTGTCAGATGTACGATCATTTATGGGTATTACCGAATATTACAGAAAGTTCATAGAAGATTTTTCCAAGATTCCAAATCTCATAACCTCCTTACAGAAGAAAGGGAAGAAGTTTGTATGGGATCAGAAATGTTCAGACAGTTTTAAGAAGTTGAAGGAATTACTGACTACAGCACCAATTCTGAGGATTGCATATCCTAATAAGGATTTTATAGTATGCACCGACGCATGTAAGGACGGACTCGGTGGAGTCCTAACACAAGAGGAACATGCTGTCGCATATGAGTCTAGAAAGCTAAACATACATGAGAAAAATTATTCTACTTATGATCTAGAATTATTAGCAATAATTCATGCTTTGAAAATGTGGCGTCACCATCTTATTGGCAGAAAATTTACCTTGATGACAGATAACATGGGACTGAAGTATTTATTAGATCAGACAAATTTGAATGCTAGACAAGCTAGATGGCTAACTTTTCTGAGTGAATATGATTTTGAAATTCAGCACATAAAGGGTAAAGAGAATAAGATTGCTGATGCTTTAAGTCGTAATGCAAGGATAAATTTTATTTCAGCCATCAATACATACTCAACAGATTTAGAAAAATAGATTCTTGAAGGGATTGAAACAGATGAAGAATACAGAAAATTACAAGAAAAGACAGCAAATAGCAATTCTGAAAATTCTATGGCAGATTATAGTTTAAAGGAAAATGGACTGTTATTGTACAAAAACAGATTGTATGTACCCAACATACCAAAAGTAAAAATTATGATTTTAGATGAGATGCACAAAAGTCATTATTCTAGTCATCCAGGTTATCAGAAAACCATCACTATGTTACGGAAAGAGTACTATTGGCCCAGAATGAAGGATGAAGTAGCTGAATACATAGCTAAGTGTTTGGACTATCAAAAAGTGAAGGTTCAACATCAACATCCGGCTGGACTATTCCAGCCATTTCCTATACCTAGCTAGAAATGGGAGATTATAAGCATAGACTTTATTACCGGACTACCCAAAAATCAGAAACAAAATGACTCTATCATGGTGGTAGTGGATAAACTCAGCAAGGTAGCATATTTTATACATGTAAAGACTACTCATAAGGCTCCAGACATTGCAGAAATCTTCATGAAATAGATTTTTCGATTACATGGGATACCAAAGCGATAATTTCAGACAGTGATTCTAAGTTTACTGGAAACTTTTGGAGGTGTTTGTTTAATGGGTTGAATACAACCTTAAAATTCAGCACAGTATTTCATCCACAAACGGATGGACAGACATAAAGAGTGAATCAAGTATTGGAAGACATGCTAAGAATGTATGTTAAGGACCAGCCTGGTAAATGGGAGGACTACTTGCATTTAGCAGAATTTGCTTATAACAACCATTATCATGCATCATCCAGGCTTAGCCCTTTTGAAATTCTTTATGGTAGGAAATGTGATACACCTGTTTCTTGGAATGACCCAGTAAATAGAGTTATTTTAGGGCCTGAATTGTTGCAGGAATTAGAACTAATTGTGAAACAGGTACAAAGAAATCTTAAAGTTGCCCAAGATAGGCTAAAGAGTCAATCAGATCTTAGAAGGACTCATAAAGAGTTCTAGGTTGGTGAGCATGTTTTTCTTAAGGTAAGGCCGAAAAAGAGTTCATTGAAATTGGGAAGCTGTGCCAAGTTGGAACCCAGGTATTGTGGTCCTTTCGAATTTTTGTCAAGGGTTGGACCCGTGGCATACCAACTGGCTTTGCCACCAATCTAAATATACATAATGTCTTTCAAATATCATTTTTAAAGAAGTATGTATACGATGCTACTCATGTTGTAAATTGGAATGATGTACAAGTGGGACAAGATGGCGATTTTCAGGTGGAACCGGATTGTATCCTCGAAAGGAGGGAAACTCTACTCCGAAATCGCACCATTGGGAAGGTAAAGGTGCAATGGAAGCACCTTAGCCCAGAAGAGGCAAACTGGGAGTTGGAGAGTAGTATGTGGGAAGCATAGCCAACTCTATTTCAGGAACACTCGGAGAGTGATTAAACAACATCGAGGACGATGTTGAGACTTAAGGAGGGTTGTATGTCACCTACCCAAATTTTGAGAATATTTATTTTATTTGCAAAATATTTTATGTTAAATTATAATTACAAATTTTTGTAATTATGACCAAGTTTGGTTAAGGATGATTGTAATTACTAATTATTATTATTAAATAAATTAAAATAGGAGACAAACACCCAAGGGAACTGTTAAATGAGTGTTCACTAACCCACTAGGAGGAATGGAAGTTGTTCGAAGGCATGGGACAGATGGAAGCATCTGCAATCCACCACTAGCTGTTGGTTATGGGACAACTACCCCTAAATTTGTGGCATTATCCCCCAGGTGGGTGGAAGAGAGCAGTCAGCTCATTAATGACCAATTAACCACTAAAAGGCCTAGGCAGCCTAGATAAGGCAATTCGAATTGAGCAGGCAGCTCCTACAATATTTTCTGCAGAAATATTCCTCAAGTGTATTAGGTGATCACTGAGAGATTCGAATAGGGAGGCTATGTGAGAGTGCAATTGTGAGTCTGGTAGGTATTCTGAGAAGGAAAACTAGAGGTGCTGGTGCTTTTTTACTGCTGAGTCTTTATGATTGGATAATCTATATTCTGTTGCAAGTTGATGAACTAAGGCTTCTACAAACTCTTCTTCCTGGTGGTTCAGTGAACAGGCTCGGGGATCCTAAGGCAAGTAAGTTGGTTGTCTTCAGGAGTAGGTTGGGAGGAACAGGCTCCTTGGGTGGTTTGTTTCTCCTACAAATTATCAGGTTCTATTTTTCTGTTTTTATTTTCAGTGAAATAAATTCTGCATTTATCAGTAAGAAATTGTTTTATTTTCTGATCATATGATATTTCGAATTACAATTAACACAAGCAAAACCAATATAGTAAGCATGTTAAAAGAAGTGTGACATGTCGCTGTCATTAAAATGTTTTTAGTTATGAAACTCAATAATTAATTTGTTTTCTGCATTAATAAATCTTATTATTCAATGCTGCCTTGTTAAGCATTTATTATTTCCGCATTCGCAATTTATTTTACATTTAATGTTGTTTTAAAAAAAATTTAAATTTGTGAAAATATCGGGATGTTACACTGTCGGCCTGGTATATCGCTTCGGAAGCTCACAAAGAATCAGAAATTCCCCATGCGGATGCCAGCACTCCCTGCAGGTATGGAGTGCTTTGTAGATATTGTACCGGCGTTGATGCACCTGAAGTATGATGACCATGACATGGTGGATTATAAGGAAATTGCGTTGGACCCTTATGTGTCGGGGTCACAAATCAATGGTAAGACGATTCCGCAAGGTTGGGCATGCGGGTTGGCCCAAGCATGATTGATGGGACTCATTAACATGCCACACTTTGGGCGATTGCAAGAAGTTAATGCCTGTGTGAAGCAGCTAATGGCCTGCTTCCACAGCGGCACATTATGGCTGGACAGGCCAGTTCCAGTCACTGTTGACTTGATCACTGAGATCACCAGGTTGCTGAAAGATGGGGTATATCCTTCGCAGTACTTCCGCGGGAAAGAGAACGACAAAAAGAGGGCAGCACAGTTGGTCCGGCGATACGCCTTAAGACGCGATGGCCGCGCTTACAAAACCAGCAATATCAACGATAAAGCAGTCCTCACCGGCGTGAAGATATTAAGTTGCAAAGTGGTCCGAAAGAATCACCCCAACCAATGCAATTGAGGGGTCGTCGCATGTGCAGCACAATGCGCAGAAGGCGTGCAGATGAACTGGTCATTATTTTTGTTGAACCAGTTAGCGAAAGATGCAGCAGCTTTGCAAGATGGGAAAGGCTCGTTCACTTACAGCTGGCTCCTCATTTTGATCGCGCTGGTTTCCTGGAAGGAGACTGACACTTACCAAAGTATGGAAGTTGAGGCCGCGAAAAGTCATAGGGGTGCGCATTATCAGAACTTGTGGTGGGTACAAGAAACTGAGTGCCTTAGGGAAAATGCAATACAGTTTTGGCTCTATTGGGAGATGCTTCAAGATGCAGCGACGAAGGTGCCCTGCTTAACTGAAGCAACTGCGGTGAAGTACAAGCCGATTGCGTTGTTCACGATTCGGCCTCATGCAATTCATGTGCAGGCAAGGCGTGACCCTGCGAGGCAATGGTTGTTGATCCACTATAAGTTTTCAGAGGAGGTGTTGGAGGGCATCGTCAATGATTAGCTAGTTGAATGGAGGGAACCTGTTAGTTCAACAAAGATTGAGGCGGGACTTCCACTGACAGGCCCAGAGGATGCATTATCTGCGCAGGACCAACAGAGTCACCATGACTCGGATCAGGAGTCATCCGCTAAGACACCCACATATGAGGATATCGACCGTGAGCTCAAGGAGGGAAGAACGAAGGCCCGTCATGAATATGCGACGATCAGTGGGGCCTCTCCAACAATAGAGATGCAGTTGGGACGCCTCATAACGGTTGTCCCCAATGTGACAAATGTGGCAGTCTGAGCGATGACAGCAAAGGCAGAAGCTGATTTCAAAGAAGTCAATGTTCGGCTTGATTCTTTATGCGATGTTGTTTCGCAGAAGGGACCAGAGGTTGCAACTAGGCATACCATTGGTGCAATCAGCACTGAGCCACAGGTTCAGAACGTCAATATTCCCTCGACTGCGATTGTCACCAACAGTGAGTCCCTACAGGCCTTGCTACTGCAGCTAGAAAAGTAGACCATCAATATCAATGAGCTTCCTACAAAGGAGTTGACAGAGGTGCAAGCAGTCGCTAGTCGAGAAATGGCGAACATGATACAGTAGGTCAGCGGTAAGTTCCTGCGGTCGCAGGAAACCTAGGCAACGACCCAGCAAGAGGTTGCTAAGTTAAGGGGAAATGCAATGGAGGTGACAAAGGTGGTCAATGAATTAGAGGACCGAATTGAGTAGCTGATGGCCGATAAGAATAGTGCAGTAACGGATCTCAAGAAGGAGCAAGATCGGTTGACGGTAGAAAGAGATGTCATCTGGGACAGCAAAGTACGATTGGAGGAGGCAGTCTCTGAAGCCTGTCAACATGTTTTTGAGCCCACCGCGCAGTTGGATCCGGTGGTGCAAGTGCAGCGCCTTGGGGATGTCATCGCCCGGTTACAGCATGCCAATAAGGAGTTAATGGCTCTATTGAACCCTGGCACACCTAAAGAGCAGTTGGACGACCGAAAACGCGCCATTGAGGAAGCGGCAGCATAGATGGGGGATCTTGAACAAATAGCAACAAAACTCACAACAAATACCGTGCAGTTTTGGGGTAGCTTTGTTCAGGATGAGCAGATCAAACAATTGACCAAGCTACGGAAAGAAGCGGAGGGGCAGTTGGCGACACTGAAAGCTGCTATGCGAACAATGTCATCGATGGCTCAGGTTGCCAAATCCGTAGAATTGAAAGATTTGCAGCAGCGCATCACAAAGGATGAATATCGTCAGAAGAAGCGCGTCGCACAGCTGGAGGAGTTCCAGGAGATTGGTGGTCAGCTTTTTCTTAAGGAAAGTTCCGCACTCCAGGCTGTACAGGAAGTTCGCCAACAAGATGCGGTGAAGCTAAGCGACCATCCATCTACATAGGACGTGACCGACAATCAGGCGATGGCTGCGGAAGTCAAGGAGCAAGTCACGGAAGTCGATCAGCAGTACGAGGACTTCAGGTTCAAGACCAATGAGTACACCATGTCCACCTGACGTGGCTCGAGGGCGAGCCACAAGATTGTGTTGGGGGCCTGTTGGAAGGCGGTTTGATGAGTCAGCATCGCAGCATCGTGAAGGCTGCGATACCGTGAAAGGAGGAAAGTAGCACGCATAACGATAGAACTTTTTGTAGTTTTGGGTCATTTGGACCGTGTCATATATATTTTGGGTCATTTGGACCATATTATGTGGGTTTTTGGGCCATAGTTTTGTAGAAGTTTGTTAAGAAGTAGTTAGGCAGTTTCTGAAGTGGACCATAATTATAAAGGCGCAAGCCTATAAATAGATGTAAGTTGGTAGGTGTTGATATAAATCTTTTAGGAGAACATGATTGTTGGATCTTAGAGATCTTGATTCGAACTGTGTATCGCGTTGTATCTGGGTTTTTGCGGAGATAATATGATATGACAGAGCTTTTGATCAGAACCTTTGTGTCCTTTCCATCTTTCTATGGTAATGCATTATGTGATATGACTTTGTGAATGATGCGATCTTTCCTTGCTGCAATTAATGCTTTACTGTTATATCTATTGCAAATTTATGATGAGATCTGTTGAATAATGTCGCAATTATGCTAATGCCTGAGTTGAATGCTTAGTTTTATTTCTGAATGTTGCGATAAGTAAGTTATTTGATGTACAACATCCTCCTTCATTTGGCGGAAACATGGTTCCGTCATCTCTCCCTTGAACATCTCGGGTGAGACCTCATCTGCTCCGCAGGTGTTGCTGGATAGGGTAAAACCTGTCTGGGCCGGTGCTCAGGGATATCGCAGTGGGTTGGTGTCAACAGCATGTGGAACCCCTATCGACTGGGTCTGCGTCAACAATCAGAGCACAGGTTATAATCTTCCAGAGAGATATGCGCATTGTGACACTTCCCCTTGCAAGGTAAGGTGCCCCCATTGGCAACCATGACTTCAAAGTTGAAGCAAGGATGGATAAAACAATCAGCCTGTTTGGTGATCCGAGGGTCAATGAAGTTATGAGTGCTACCAGAATCAATGAGTATTGTAAGAGGAAGCTTCTTGAAGTAACCCTTGACCCACATTGTTGGGGGGTGGTGATTCTGGCTAAAGCATGGAGAGATATCTCTTGGTGGTCTTCCTGAGAAGGGGGGTCAATAGGCGGCTCCTGAATGTCGACCTGATAATCCATTGTATCTGGAGCTTCTTCACCAATTTCAGAAGTAGGCGGAGAATACACATCCAAGAGATAGAGCTTTTGCGGAACACATCTATGTCCCCGAGTGAATTTCTCATCACAATTATAACAAAGCCCTTTTTCTATGCGTGCCTGCATCTCTGTTTTAGACGAATGCTTGATAGGAGTTGGTCGAGGAGCTGGTGGGATGGGAGGTCGTTGAGAACCCATATTTTGGAAGGGAATAAAAGTGGGTTTGGAGCGTTGTTGGGATGCAATCTTGTCTTCTGCTAACTTAGCCAACCCCAAGGTTTCCATCATTGTGTTGGGACATAATATTTTAACCTATGAGCGGATTTCATGCTTAAGACCACTAATAAAACAACTTATGTAGAATTCATCAGACAATCCTTCTGTGTGATTGGCTAGTTTCTCAAATTCTATCTGATACTCTCTCACAGTGCCAATTTGGAAAAGTTTAGTGAGGGCTCATGTGAAGTCATCAAAAGCACTATGACCGAATCATTGCAAAAGGAGCTGGCAAAAATCTGGCCATTTTGGCTCTTCATGAACCTTGATGTACCAACGGTACCATTAAAGAGCTTCTTGTTCCAAATGAAAGGATGCAAGTGGAACTTTGTTGACATCAAAACTATTATGCAGACTAAAATACTATTCTGCATGATAGATCCAGCCAGTCGAATCAGTACCATTGAAGCGAGGAAAATCAAGCTTCGGACCACGGAAATTGCTAGAAGAAGAGAACCCATTGTCTGATGAAGACTCGAACTGTCATTTGTTGTTCATGGTTGAATGCTCAAGATGGAGGCTAAGAAATTTTTCATCCAAATCCTGGAGTTTGGCTTGGATGGCTGCAAGTGCTTCCTACATGGTTTTTGCTTTTGCGCAGGTGACAACCATAACCACGAGTTTTTTTTTTTTTTTTTAATGGGTAGAAAAACACAAACATAGGCTTATCTAGTAAAGGGAAATTTGGATTTTGGAAAAACTCGGATAGGTAATTGGGGTTTGACGAGGTTTTGGACACTTTCGAAGGGATAGGAAAGCAAAAAATGAGGATTTTAGAAGCGAGGTGAAAAAATGGGAAAATTTGTCAGAGAGGGACAAAGAAGTAGAAATAGGGAATGAATGTGGTGGCAAAATTTGAAGGCGATTGGGTGAAAAGTAAAGAAGTTGTGGAAAACCCTAAAAATAGACAAATGTGTGATTTCTCGCTTTGGGAAGTGGAATTTAGGATAGGGTCCTCATGAATGAAAGATGCAGAATGGGATTACAGGGGTGTCAGAGAAGTTTCAAGGGAAACAGAGTGAAAACAAGGGATCGAAAACAGATGGATCTGCAACAGCACGGAAGGGATCGGCAACAGATAGATCTGAAATGGTGTGGAAGGGATCAGCAGCAAATAGATTTGAAACAACGTGGAAGTGATCGGAAACAGTTCTAGACAGAGGAAATCTGTGATTTATCGGCTGAAAATAGATATGGACCCCGTATGCTCGGCTACCTAACGGTTCAGGGGATTCACTCGGCCACCAATGTTGTCTGACGGCTTGCGTATTGGGGCAGTACCCCTCACTCCATGGCTCAAGTAAAAGTGATAACCGCTTTGCCACAAACGTTAGCTCTCGGTTTACCTCACGGGTGGAAACTAGTCAATCAGGTAGGGGTCGTTGCCATTTTTGTTGGCAGGTCCTCTCAATGGGCTAGCTACTTTGGGGTTCCTGTGGTACTCCTCACAATGAGTTTTAGGGCTTATGCCCAAGTACTTCGCACAATTAAGCGGATAGGGATTATTCCCAGATCCGAACTTGCAACAAATACGAAAAAAAAAAATTGGCATAAATTTCACCCAACGAGCCCAAGAAAGTGCTCTGATACTAGATGTGAGGAACCTACAATAATTAATTAGTGAAAATACACAAGATAACAGAACTCAAAATCGCTTTATTGATCGCAGGCCACTTCGAGGGGGCAACCTCCTTTGAGCAAGCTCAATACAAATAACTTCACGATACCTTCATTGGTCTCAACACGCACTTATATACTAAGTCTATGCCCAATACTATGGGTCAATACCATGGGACATATAATACTATGGGATGACTTACAAAGCATATGCATCCAATACTATGGGTCAATACCATGGGCTAATGCAAACTATGGATTAACAAATATTACGGGACGACTTACAAAGCATATGCGTCCAACAACAATATACTAACAAAGTAAAGAGAAGGGTTAACACGGGTTCCTAACATAGTGTGGGTGCACCTAGGGGTATAGTTGTAGCAGATGGGAATCGACCATATGTCATGTGAGTACGAGCACTGCCCCAATTGTCAAACCCTAGCAAAAAAAAAATAGCATAGATCCATCTTAACTTTAGATCTTCAAGTATCGAAAGAGATCAAATCCTTTAAGTAATTTTTACACTTTTAAAAAAGTTTACACCATAAAGAATTAGTTCCTTTTTCATGTATAATAGATTTGAAGTTAAGGTTAATCTATATCAATATACATGCAACTTTAAAACTTCTTAAAACTCCTATTTAATAATAAATTTAAATGTAAAAATAATTTTTAAAAATACACTTTCTTTATTAAAAACACTTTAAACATAAACAATATTATTAATGAAATTAATATAATGTTTTTCAAGGTCATTAGTGGCTAGGGATTTGAAGTAGTCAATCTTCAATTTGAACATCATGTGGATAATCATTTAGAGATTTCGTAATAGAAATCACTAAAAAGATACCACGAAAGCAACTTCGAGGAATGGATATTAAAAGGAAGCATTTTGTAAGCACTAACCAACAAGAAAGAGACGGGTAGGAGTAGTAGTAGGTGGTAATCACCCGCTCACATATTTCTATGCTTTTGTATAAAAGTATTATTCATATATTTCTACGCATATGCATAAGTCAAAGCTTGAGATAAATTACAACTAATACATTTACATTTTGTTATCCGGTATTTTAGCTCAAGTTTTTGGTGATGAATTCATTTAATTCCAATTATTATTTCAAAATTATAATTGTATTCATCAATTTTTTCAATTTTAATTATAAATAATTACATTTTTTAAGTTTTAAACTTGTCCAAATAACTTACCATTTAAACAATATGGCCATCAAATTTTACAATTCGTCTCCATAAGTCATTCCCATATATATAAATACTCTTTACAAATTTCAAGTTATTGATTTATGTTGATCTCCATAAGTCATTCCCATATATATAAATATTCTTTACCATTTTCAAGTTATTGATTTATGTTAATATTTTATTCGTTCTATTTTTGCAAAAAAAAATTATGAGTAAAAATAACACATATTGTTCATTGTTTGTTGATTTTTCAAGTTATTGATTTATGTTGATATCTTATTGGTTCTATTTTTGCAAAACAGGTTTTATGAGTAAAAATAACACATATTGTTCATTCTTTATTGATTGATTGGATTTAAAAAATATATTTACATTTTTAACTTTTTTTCTTCTTTATCTTTTTTTTATCTTTAAATTTAAATATCAAAATCAAATCTATTTATTAAATTTTTTTTTTTTTATCTTTAAAAATTAAATATAAAAATAAAATATATTAACCACTTATGCTAAGTCATTAAGTCATTTATAACATTTTAAATGTGAAACATAAATCTCTATTTTTTTAACTACCTACTCCTCTAAACGTTTTTTGGGAATGTATCCATGTATCTTATTTTTCTTTCATCTACTAACTCTTCAAACCAACCTTACTTCCATCCACTCATTGAAAATCAATTTTTTCTTTCATCTACTTACAAACCAACCTTACTTCCATCCACTCATTAAAAATCTTGTAAACCTAATGAAAATCCATCTATTTTTTGGTTCTATTTTTGCAAAAAAGGTTTTATGAGTAAAAATAGCACATATTGTTCATTGTTTGTTGATTGGTTGGACTTAAAAAATATATCTACATTTTTTAACTTTTTTTCTCTTTATCTTTTCTTTTATCTTTAAATTTAAATATCAAAATCAAATCTATTTATTAAACACATATGTTTTTTTATCTTCTCTTTCATCTTTAAAGATTAAATATAAAAATCAAATATATTAACCACTTATGTTAAATCATTTATAATATTTTAAATATAAAACATAAATCTCTCCTTTTTTAACATCTACCTACTCCTTTAAAAGTTTTTTGGAATGTCTCTATCTATTTTATTTTTCTTTCATCTACTTACTCTTTAAACAAACCTTACTTCCATTCACTCATTGAAAATCAATTTTTTATTTCATCTACCTACTCTTTAAACCAACCTTACTTTCATCCACTCATTGAAAATCTTGTAAACCTAATCAAAATCCATCAATTTTCTTTTTTCCCATGGACCTCACTTCCATCCATGCTCCATGCTCTCACTGAGAATCGTGTAAACCTAGTGAAATCCCCTCCTTACCTTAAACCTTTAGAGCTAAGACATTTAAAAATAAACTAAAACATGGTAACTACTTTTACATCACTTTATTTGTTTATTTTTTAAAGTTGGATCTTTTATATCTATCTAAAACAAACATTGTAACCACCTTTACTTATCACCTCAACTTTAAACTTAGATATTTTATAAAGAAAATAATTGTAAAAGTCAAACATCGTAATTACCTTTACTTAAAGTTTCATCAAATCTACATATATCTATATATCTATGTTTAAGGTGAAGTGAGTAAGAACATTCTTCTTTTTCAGTGATATATTTAGAAAATCATTAAAAACAATGATTTATATGCATTATAGAACATTATTTATTTTAGTAATTGTATTAATTATGTTGTTGATAAGGGATGTATATGGATTGCTCACTCCTTATTAATTGGGGTCTAGATTTTATAATTTTTTACTCTAACTATAGTTTAGCTATAGTTTGAAATATTTATTATATTGAATGAAATTATTAAAAATGATTTTTTTTAAATTTTATTGGTTGTAGGATGCCGTGGTCGTCCTCGTTTTTTGATGCCCGGCAGGGGGCAGGCTGATGTCAGGTCCTGTGCAAAGGAGAGGAACAGTGCACGCTCCAACGCACTTAGTTCTTCGAGGTATTGTGAGTTGGATTGTCATTTATGAAGGTTCAAAGTAATGGTTCAACGCATGGATATAAAGTGGAGTTGTGTTTTTCTCCATCACAAGTTTGCTATGTCGAGGCTATTCCAATCGATGGTGGTGCCCCAATATCTGGTGGTTTTAGTTATGTTGTTAACGCCAGTAATGCTCCCATGAGTTGTTGGAGGCATCGACATCCCGTGGTCTTCTATGTTGGAGGTGCTACCTTTAATCATATATTTGTTGTTGGTGGGGTCTGTGATTTTGAAGGAGAAGAAATTGATTCATTCTACGTGGAGATGCTCGATTTGAATTCAGGTGTCTCAGAGTTGTTGGATCCGCTGCCATACCAATTAAAAGCGAGCGCCTCCTCCACATGGCTCTCCTATGTTGTTTCCAATGATAGAATTTACCTACTGGAAAGATATAGCAGAGATTGATGTTATTTTGATTTGCAAAGGAAGTGTTGGGAAATTTCGAGGAAGTTGAGGCCTCCTCCTCCTCCTTCTTCTATGGTTCATGATGAGCAGGGTGGTTTGATCGTAGTGTCAATCAACGCGAAGAAGGGGGTAGTTGCGGGAGGATTGAGGAGAGATGATGGTGGGATGACTTTCAAACTCTAGAACTTTAATATTGGTGTAGAGTATGAGGCCACCAATGATACTGTGTGCAGAGAGATGGATCATATGTCGTCTGAGATGTATAATCTGGTAACTGGGAAAGACAAGGGGGAGGAGGAAGAGGGATGGTAGAGTAGTAGTGATTTGAATACAGTTCAAATAGTTCGGTGCCATCAGCATGAGAAGCTTGATAGCCAGCATCGCTTCGAGTTACATATCCATCTTTGATTCCTATATAGTAGCTTATCCCTTTCTTAAATTTGTCATCTCTTTCCTAGGTGTTCGGCATAGTATCTTCATTTATAGAGGTTTAAAGGGTCTTTAAATCTACTCATTTCTTGAAAATTAACATGGATGTTCTGGTAGACTTGGGCCATCCTCTTCTCAAATGGGTGATTGATGACTTTATCAAAGTGGGCAACATAAGTACATGCTTCACTTTATTTTTCCTCTCCCCTTCTGATGTTTATGCAGTGGATTATCATGCTGGTTTGGACTACATGGTTTTTGGGACAGATTGGTGCTCTGAATGCTACGTCTCAATATGCCTACAAATTGGTTTTGCAAGGTGAGGTTGATGCCCAATATGGCTTTGAGATATTGTCAAAAACCAAGATGCTTTGAGGAAATTGGATAAGGTCTCAATGGCCTGTTCATCCATAAAGGGAATATTTGTTATTGTCCGGAGAAACTAAATTCTTCTAGAATTTGACTTTCAAACTCGGCAATACAAATGCAATTACAAGCAATCTGCATTGATAAAATATAAACAAACTTCATTGTCCTACAAACATGTGATTAAGACATAAGAAAGACGTGTCCATGTCAAATGTGTGACTCGAAATCAAAATAGAAAATGTACGCAGAATTTACATAAACAAACTTCATTGTCCTACAAACATGTGATTAAGACATAAGAAAGACTTGTCCATGTCAAATGTGTGACTCAAAATCAAATTAGAAAATGTACGTAGAATTTACCGACATTTCTTGTAATCTCAACACTTATGGCCTCTCAGCATACAGGGTTGTCTCAAATGCAAAAATAGTTTTGAGATGAACTACTAATTCCATATCCTTCTTTTCCAACTTTGAGTTTAAGTCTGTAATAAGTTGCATGGCTTTAATCAGTTTTCTTTCATAGACTTGGTTAGCCAACTGGCATTCGGTTTCTTGTTGCCATTGTTGTTCCAACATTTTTTCTTCCAACTATTCTAAATTTAGTTTATGTTCTCTCAACCTTTTGGCCAGACCATCATTGGTTGTATGAAGTTTTGTTATCCAAAGTAAATTATCTTTATAGTATCTCTTTCTTCCTCTAATTCCTCCTTCAATTTAAAACATTGCATTTCCATCTTTGACTTCAAGGTACTAATATTTTTTTCTATCTCTGCATCAATTACACGATTGCAAGATATTTGAGTCTGCAATCTCTCACTCTCCAACCTCAAACAATTAAGCTTACCAGCCAACGAATTTATATGTCCATTCTTAAAATCCAAGTCCTATCTAAACTGTGATGTTTGATACTCAAAATCCTGAATAAATGTTTCTAATATACCAACAATAACATAAGTTTGCAATCCATTGCAAATTTCATTTTCTTCTAGTTGTTCTACGAGATCTAAAATTTCCAACTTCTTTGTTGTCAAGTCAGTTTCTACAAAATCCTTCTTCAGTTTCTCTATTTTCTGTTGAATATCAAATATTACAGTCCTGGATCGCAGTCTGTCTATCTTGAATATGTCACTTAGCTGTAGCAGTTGTCCTTCATAAATGGTGTTCTCTACAAACCTCTCAATTTCTTGCCTTAGCATCTGCCCTTCAAATTCTTCTCTTACTGCTACTTCGAGATTCTTTATATTCTGCATCTGCAAATAATTGTTTTGTTCCTTTAAAGACATAATAGTCTTGTCTTTCTCAGAGATTGACCATTCCAAAAAACCAATATGTTCATTGTTTTCCTTTACAACCCTCTGTAAATTCTCAATGTGCTCATTTTGCAAAGTTTCTTCTCTAACCAACAAATGATCTGTCTCTTGCTACACTTTTGCTCTTTTACGTTCCTCGACTAGAGCTGAAATTTCTCTTCTATTTGAATTGTCGGCTTCCTACAGACTCTTTATCTTCTTTTCCATGGCACTAATTCTGTTTTCCTCAGCCTCTAACTTTGTATCCATCTCAAAAATCTTCTAAGTTTTCCCAGCCATCTATCTCTCCTCTCTGTCGCAGTCTTCGGCACTTTCGGGTTCCGAACACTTGTCCATGTCAAATTTATGGTACTCAACTTCATGACCAGGGCCTCCATTCAAACAATTGCAGCTTCTAGGTCAAATGAATTCCGGGAGAGTACCCAACTGGAAAAAGAAGTTTGCTCCCTAAACCTTCCAGGTCAAATGAAGATGGCAGATCCAGACTCACAAACCTTCATACTAAATATTTGTTCTCAAATATTACATTTATTTATTTCTTGGTGCCACTAGGTGCAATCACAGTAGTATCTAGAAGTAAATAGCCAGATCCCAGGCATGAGAAACCCAAAGGGTAGTTAGCCTGGATAATTACTACGTTGCGGCCTTGCGAGCACAATATCCTACCTGGTTATTGGCTACTGCAAGAGTGTCACTGTTACTAACATGAATGGAACTTGAAACCTATGTTTGGCGAATTCTCCAAGCTCGTGTCCAACCTTCATGACAATATCTAGTGTGATAAAAAACACACAACCTCCATTATTCCCAAAGCCTATTCTTACCAAACATTTAACAAATCCTATGAGACTTAAGAAAAAAATTATAAGCAGGCTCACTTGAGAACCTTCACATTGAAACTCTTCTGATATCATAGAAACCCTAACCTTCTAACAAATCCAACCAACCAGGAGCTGGGTATTTTCTATATAGGTAAGGGAATATTTGTATTTATATATAAATATAAAAGTAGAAAGACATTATAATGTTTATGTTATCATAATCTTTTCAACTAACAAAGTAAAGCAATATATTCGTTATTTTTCAACATTAAATCCAAAGTCATAGACCTTTATATGCAATATAATAATTTGACCATTTTATCATGAGCCATGCCATATTTAGGTTAGAGGAAGGATGGATTTCCACCTATGTTTACATTTTTATTATATATATTTATTAATTATATTAATTTTTATAATACAAAGGAGTATTATAATAATTTTCATAATACAAAGAAGTTTTCATTGTTGAAGGATAGTATTTCAAGTAGTAAAAATAGGAAATTAAATTTTTTATTATTTGAATTCATTTCTTATTATTTTTAGGGTTTTTGACAAAGTTATTATTCTTATTATATGATTATTATTTCATGATATATTTAAACTCTAACAAATTCAGCTATAGTTAATCAAGAAGTAGTTTATAAACTTACTCTATATTCAAAAGAACTTTCAACTTAATTTCCTTGTTAAAACTTTTCGTTCCTCCTTAACTAAATAAGTGAATGAGTAAGTGATCATTCAAACTACCCATGTTTAAATTACATGCAAGTTCCAACTCAATTGAAATTGTTGTCATACACAACGATTAAGAACAAAACCCTATTATTACTTGAATATTGATTATAATTAAATAAATTATAAAATATTATTTGAAAAATTGCCCTAAAACTTATGTAAGGAAATTCTTCATTTTCAAGGCCCTTGTCCTCATGATGAAAGTTTCCTTTGAATAGGGGTAGGTGTTTGGTGGCTTAGAGCTCACTATAAGGTGGATGAAAAAATATTTACAGATTCAAAGTTTATGCTTATACAATCTAGGTTTGCACTTAAAAGAAATAACCAACCTTTTTTGTAAAATTTATTTCACTCACATCTTCAACGAGCACAATGAACTAGTTGATTCTCTGTCAAAGGAAGGTATATTATGTGTCCACTCACATCTTTTAGAACAAGAATTTAGAGAGGGCTCAGAGGCCTCTTCTCGAACTGTTTTAGTTAAACAAGTAAGTCTTTTAGTTACACATGTTTCATGAAGCTAAACAAGTGGGCAATCTAAAGCAACAATGATAATCCAATTAATTTATGGTTCACATGTTGATTTTGCAAATTTTTAAAAAATATAATTTGCAATGGCGTGGGACATTGCCACCTTGTAGAATCAACAATTTGGACATACTAATTGGTAGAATGAACAATCTGGACAGTATAGTATGTTATTGATGTCTGAGGGAATAATTCGAAGTGGTGTAAATGTTAAATAATTGACTTTTTCAAGCTATTTTAATTTTTTTGTGGATGTCTCAGGGAATAATTAGAAGTGGTGTAAACATTAAGTAATTGACTTTTTCAAGATATTTTAAATGTTTATGCAGGAATGGGAATTTCCAACATCATTTCTAGAAATTTTTATCACACTTGCTCTCTACTTCACATTTCACCATTTCTACGACATGTCAAAGAGATGTCACACGTGATTTGCTCTAATTGCCACAATAAAAATGATATTGACAAAATTTTATCACACTTGCTCTCCACTTCACATTTCACCATTTCTATTGCATGTCAAAGAGATGTCGCACATCATTTACATATGACTTTGTTAAAAACATCTTTCACATCTTCAAGTTTTCACATTTCACCATTTCTATCACATGTCAAAGAGATGCCATACATACTTTACATATGACTTTGTTAAACATCTTCAAGTTTTCAAACAAATAGTAAAAAAGTAAAATAATGAACATCAAAAGTAAGGTATACTATCTATGGACATCAAAAGTGACTACTTAGATGAAAAGGTAGTACATGATGTCTACCTGATGTAGCTACAAGGGTTTCATATTCTTGAAAACAAACATTTGGATTTTCAATTGGTAAAGTCCTTGTATGGGCTCAATCAAGTTCCTTGAACTTGGTATTTCAAACTTCATCAATATTAAAAGACAATGGTGATGACATAGTGATCCTAATTGTCTGGCTGTAAATCACCAAAAGCAGCTCAGCAACATGATTTAGCCGATGAAATCTAATATTTTTTTTTAAATCATTGATCTAGGCCTACTCCATTATTGTTTGAGTGTATATTTTTGGCAATTTGACCATACTATATTTTGATCACAAGTAAAGTATGCCACATCCCTACTAGAAAAATTCACAACGACTGAATGTAATTTTACACCTACACCTCTTGAAGTTGGGATAAAATCTCATCTTACACTCACTAATGACCTATAGAGGAGTTATTTTATAGGTAATAGATAGGTAGTTTGATTTATCTTACCACCTCTCATCCATATCTATGTTTTGTATTAATTGTCTTTCTTGATTCATGTATAAGTCTCAAGAGGTATATTGGCAAGCTTCAACATGAGTCCTTTGATATGTCACAAGGACCCCTAACTTTGGCATTTTATATATCAGAGATCTAATGACTTAATGTCAGTCATGTGTAATTTCATGGCAAAGTAAGATACAACCTACAATTTCCTTATCCTCCATTGAAGCATAATACAAGGAAGCAATCAATACAGCTTGTGAGGCAATATGGTTATTAAGAATATTGGTTGACTTTCAACTTGACCAAATTGTTCCAACCTTACTTTTCTACAACAATCAGTGTTTTGAAGATGGTCTAGAACCCAATCTATCATGCTAGAACTAAGCATATTTAATTTAATCACCATTGCATTAGAAATTTGGTTGATAATGAGTCTCACAACATAGCAAACTACTGACAGAATGACAAAACCACTTGGCAATGATAAATTTGTCGACTTTAAAAGTAAGTGATAAGATCCTTGGTTGGGGATCGTGTTTCCCTTATAATGGAGTGTCTCTCTGGAATAATTATAGTTGTGCCTATGGACTTAGTCATAGCCTAGCAGTTTGTTATTGTGTTGATCGCTATGCAGCCCCTCTTGCAAAAAAAATCCTCCTCATAGCTAGCCACAAAGCTAGTGGAAATTTCGGGGACATTGACACCATGTAGCTTTTGTTTAAATATTTATTTTAAGGTATAAGTTTTCAAATGAAGGTTATTTAGTTAAAATTTTAAATATTGAAGGCTATATTTTTATCTTTTGTATTCACAACAAGTTTAATCTAGCAATTATGGAAGGCTTCTATAACCTTTGGCTAGAAAACCGTAATGTTTCTATTTTTAAAATTCACAACAAAAACAATCTTTCAAATTATAACATTGTTGTGATCACATTGTTGTGATCACATTGTTGCGATAAGTTACCTTCTGGCTAAGTTGTCTGAATTAATATTAGAGAAAAAATCAATTCATGGTCTAAAAATCATGACAAAAGAAATAAGGTGTAAGTTGGTTTCCAAAGTTATAATTCAACTTTATATTGCTTAAATATTCTTAAGATTGTCGAAACAACAATCTTTTGTGTTCTTTTGTTAACTTCGGAAAATCTTTAGACACACTTCCTAGGAGTAACCTCTAAAAGAGGCTAAAATATATTGGGGTTCCTTTTGGGTTAAGGGATACAATCATAAGGCTTAACAAGAGGGTCATTTCCAAGTTTAGAAATAACAATGGTTGGCCAAAGTAAATTAATTGTAATATAGGATTTAAACAAGGTTGTCCTATGTTGCCTACTATTTTTTATTTAAATTGACAAGTTAAAGGGTTTCCTAGAGAAAGTAGGTTGTGTAGACACGTTATTGGCGTGATTTGTTAAGTTTAAACCAAATAGACTAGCAAGATCACTGAAAGAAACATAATCACAAGATTGACACAGAATTTACCCTGGGAAACCCTCATGGGGTAGAAAACCGAGCAAAGCTTTCCTCAATAAGATGATCAACCAAAATACAAGATGTGCTCCAAGACTTGACCTCCTTCTCTACCTCCTATGCAGGCCTCCTAGACACAAGTGTGCTACTTTCTGAGTTGTGGAAGTGTGTCAAATGAGGAGCTCTCCTCCTCTATTTATACTAGTTCCCGACTGACCAAAAACCCTAATGGGGCCGACCTCTCCTAGAGAAGTCTAATAACCCCTAAAATATAAACTCAGGGCCGACCCCCACATGGTGGGTCTAATAACCCTAGTTACCACAAACCATCGGAGGAATAAACATCTCCGGATACATAATAGAATCACCTCCGAGCGATGAAACATCTCCGGAATAATAATGTACAAATATAATATTCTTAGAAGTTACAATATTCAACACTCCCCCTTAACGAGAAGGATATTATAACAACATATGCAGGAGCAAGGAGTCATCAACTACATCATACATGATACATATATAAATCATCGGAAGCTTTCTTCAATACATCATCATCAGTAACTCAACCAGTTACTGGAACATCAACATCATTGTCATCACACGATCATCGTCATCACACGATCATCAACATTGTCATGATACGATCATCAGCATTTGATCTACAGTATCTGGATCATCTCGATCTACAGCATCTGGATCATCTCGACCTACAGCATCTGGATCATCTCGATCTACAACATCTAGATCATCTCAATCTATGGCATCTGGATCATCTCAATCTACAGCATCTGGATCATATCGATCTACAGCATCTGGATCATCTCGATCTACAGCATCTGGATCATCTGCGTAGCATACTCTGCAATACACACGATCATATTACAAGATGATCAATCTCGCTCTCTTTAGGACATAGGTCCATGGATGATACAATCTAGATCAAGTTCTAGGATGATCAGTCCTTATCACTTTAAGACAAGTCTCATGTCTAGGGACGATGCAATCCCATCACGTACATTTTGAACCCAGTTCATGGACGATGCAGTCCTCTCATGTACCTTTAAGACAAGTCTCATGTCTAGGGACGATGCAATCCCATCACGTACATTTTGAACCCAGTTCATGGACGATGCAGTCCTCATGTACATTTTGAACCCAGTTCATGGACGATGCAGTCCTCACGTACATTTTGAACCGAGGTCCAGGGACGATGCAGTCCTATCTTCAATTCTCGGAGACATTAGTCTATGGCTCAATTCTGGAACTAAAGTTCGGGGAAGATGCAATCCCCTACCTGTTCATTCAGGACTTCATTCTCGGAGACATCATGTCTATGGATCAATTCTGGGACCGAAGTCCGAGGAAGATGCAATCCCCTACCTGTTCATTCAGGACTTCATTCTCGGAGACATCATGTCTATGGCTCTCTTTAGGACTAAAGTCCAGGGATGATCCAATCCTCACATGTCCACCAAGGACTTCATTCTAGAAGACATACGTCTACGGCTCTCTTTAGAACATGTGTTCAAGGATGATGCAATCCCTCTTCTTTCTCGGAGACATCTGTCTACAGCTCACTTTAGGATTGAAATCCAAGGATGATCCAATCCTCACATGTCCACCAAGGACTTCATTCTCGAAAACATACGTCTACGGCTCTCTTTAGAACATGTGTTCAAGGATGATGCAATCCCTCTTCTTTCTCGGAAACATCTGTCTATGGCTCACTTTAGGACTGAAATCCAAGGATGATCCAATCCTCACATGTCCACCAAGGACTTCATTCTCGAAGACATACGTTTACGGCTCTCTTTAGAACATGTGTTCAAGGATGATGCAATCCTCACATGTATCCTCATCAATACAAGTACAAGTATCCTCATCCATACAAGTACATTAATCAATACATGTATTCTCATCAATACATCAATACAAGTACCCTCATCAATACATCAATATGTAACAGTACAAGTTTTCTCATCAATACATATATCATCAAAAGCATGTATCCTCACCAATACATATATCATCAAAAGCATGTATTCTCACCAATACATATATCAGCGAAAGCATGTATTCTCACCAATACATATATCAGCGAAAGCATGTATTCTCACCAATACATATATCATCAAAACATGTATCCTCACCAATACATATATCATCAAAAGCATGTATCCTCACCAATACATATATAATCAAAAGCATGTATTCTCACCAATACATATATCATCAAAACATGTATCCTCACCAATACATATATCATCAAAAGCATGTATTCTCACCAATAAATATATCATCAAAAGTAAAAACAAGTAAAATAAGTATTCTAAGTATAAGAGTCCTAAATCTAAATAATCTAAGTATCCAAGTGTAATAAACAGGTATCCACATCATCAACCTTGCTGTCAATGAGACAATCTCATCATCAGTAACTATACTACTCCCCCTTTCGAGGAGGGTCCTTTTGAACTACACCAAGCTTGTCTCGGAAGTATTCAAATTTCACTCGAGACAGAGGTTTGGTCAAGATATCAGCAATTTGATCCTCAGTGCTCACATACTCGAGCTTGATAGCTCCTCTCTGCACCATATCTCGTATATAAAAGTATCGTATCTCTATGTGTTTTGACTTATCGTGGAATACAGGGTTTTCTGTCATCTTAATACAGCTTTGATTGTCACACATGATCACAGTGGGATCCATTTCTAAGTCAAACACTCCAGATAATAGTTTTCGAAGCCACACTGCTTCACAACTGGCAAAGCAGGCAGCTATATATTCTGCTTCAGTAGTACTGAGAGCCACACTAGATTGTTTCTTGCTGAACCATGAGATCATGGCAGATCCAAGACCATAACATCCACTTGATGTACTCTTTCTATCTGAGACACTTCCTACCCAACGGAATCTAAGTAACCATGTAATCTGAGTTCATGATCTCCAAGATAATATAGACCAAAATCTAATGTACCCTTTAGGTATCTCATTACATGCTTTGCAACTATTAAGTGAACCTTTCTAGGTTCTACTAGATACTCACTCAGGGTATTTACAACAAAACATATATCTGGCCTAGTATTTGTTAAATACATCAATGACCCAATGATTTGTGTATATAGAGTTAAGTCCACTAATTCCAATGAGTCATTAACTAATAACTTCAAGTTGGATTCCATGGGAGTGGCCATGGCTTTACACTCCAACATATCCAATCTTTTTAGAATCTCCACAGCATACTTACCTTGATTTAGAAAGATTCCTTTTGGTTCTTGCCATATTGCTAGACCTAAGAAGTAGTGCATTAATCCGAGACCTTTCATCTCGAATTCTGAAGAAAGATTCTTCTTGCATTCAATAATTTGTTTCTCATTTCCGGTTAGAAATAGATCATCTACATATAACAACAGTATAACTAGTTCATCATCCATCACTTTGAGATAAAGATTGGGGTCAGCTTTACTCTTGGTAAAGCCCATGCTTGTTAAGAAATTTTCAATCCTTCCGTACCACACTCTGGGAGCTTGCTTCAATCCATATAATGCCTTTTTCAGTTTGCATACATGAGTTATCCCATCTTTAACCTCAAACCCTTGTGGTTGCTCTATGTACACTTCTTCTTCAATTACACCATTCAGAAAAGCTGTCTTAACATCCATTTGGTGTAATTTCCACTTCATCATAGATGCAAGTGCCATGATAGTTCTAATTGAAGTATACCTACCAACTAGTGCAAATGTTTCTTCATAGTCAATTCCCTCTTTCTTAGAGAATCCTCTGGCTACAAATCTTGCCTTGTATTTTTCAATGCTACCATCTACAGCATGTTTTATCTTGAAAATCCATTTGGAAGAAACCACACTTTTATCTTTTGGTTTGGGAACTATATCCCAAACATCATTTTTCATTATTGACTGATATTCTTCTGTCATTGCTTCTACCCATTCTTTCTTCTGAGTTGCCTCTTCATAGCTAGTAGGTTGTTGATCCACAAGATCACACATCAAGGCCATATAGTTGGACACTAGATTTGGTTTCTTTCTTTCTCTAGTGGAGCCTTCAGGAGCTCCATATCTTTCGGCTCCTTGAATAATGTCTCTAGCCCATGCTGGCCTTCTTTTCCTAGATAAGTCTGTAATAGGGGGTTCTTGTGGTTCCAACATGTCATGATCCTCTAGTGAATCATCTTCAGGGATGGGCACAGCCTCTGTGATTCTAGGAGGTGTATCTTCTTCATAGATTTCTTCAAGTTGGCACTTCCTGGATTTCTTGAGAGCCGCTTCTTCATCAAATGTTCATCGCTACTTATTTCGATATGATGAAAACCTAGTATGTAAATTCTGAAGGCTTTGGATGATTCACAATATCCAACAAATATTCCCTTCTTACCAGAAGGATCCAACTTGGTTCTCTTTTCTTTCGGAATGTGAATGTACACAAGACACCCAAATATTTTGAGATGACTTACCTCAGGCTTCTTTCCTGTGAACACTTCTTCTGGAGTTTTGAATTCAAGAGCACTATGGGATAGTCTATTTTGCACATAGACTGTTGTCCTAGCTGCTTCAGCCCATAGATACATGGGTAGATATTGGTCATGTATCATAGTCTTTACAGCTTCCATGATGGTTATATTCTTCCTTTCAGCAACCCCATTTTGTTGGGGATTGTAAGGAGTGGTTAGTTCCCTCTTGATTCCAGCTTCTTTACAAAAGTCTTCAAAGTCCTTTGAAGTATATTCTCCGCCATTATCTGTTCTGAGAATCTTGATTTTCTTTTCTGAGAGATTTTCTATTAGGGCCTTGAACTCTTTGAATTTTCCAAAGACTTCATTCTTACTTTTTAGAAAGTATATCCAAGTCTTCCTTGAATAGTCATCAATGAATGAGAGATAGTATTCAAACCCACTTAGGGAAGTGGTGGGCATTGGTCCACATACATCTGAGTGTATTAGCTCCAAAATGTTCTTCGTCTTTGTTTCACTCTTTGGAAAAGGGTTCTTGACATTCTTCCCTTTCTCACATCCTTTACATGAGCCATTATGATCAACCTTCAAATATGGTAATCTTATGACCACCTTGCTTACATAGGGTAAGGCTTTGTAGTTAATGTGAGCTAATATTCTATGCCATAGCTCACTGGGGCTAGAGGTTTCATGAGCAAGGGCAACTTCTGGATGACCCTTGAGCTTATAGATACCTCCTTCTTCACCAATGACAACTGCATCTTCAATTGATTTTCCTTTGGGCCACATGAGTACTTGTCCATCTATGAAAGCCACTCTAAAACCTTTCTTATCTAGTGCTGAGATAGAGAGTAGTTTCTTCTTCAAACCTGGTACATATAAAATTTCTTTCATTTTCAAGGGTGTTCCAGAATCAAGCTTATAGCTTGCTTCACCAATTCCCTTGATGGGATATTGATAATCATCTCCTAGAGATACCTTTTGTGGTGAAGTCTTTTCTTCAAGTCTTGAGAGAGTTTTCTTTTGACCTGTCATGTGCTTTGCAACACCACTATCAATGAACCATGTATCTTATCCAGGAGACACAGATCCAGAGAGTGCAGAAAATAGGACATATTCTTCTGGATCTTCTTTCTTTACTTTAGATCTTTTCCTTTGAGGCGTTTCCTCTTCTTCTTCTTCTTCTTCTTCTACTTCTTCTTCACTATCATCTTCTGCCATATGTGCATGATGTCTTTTGTGAACAAACTTCCTCTTCTTCTTTTCTGGTAAAGTACAGTCTCTAGCATAGTGTCCTAGTTTAAGACAATTATAACATTGGACTGTGGAGAGGTCTCTTTCTGAGTTTGTTCCTCCTTTCCTTTTGAATCTATGAGAGGGTTGAGACTTTTTATGTTTCACTTTCTTGAAGTGACCCCTTCTTCCTCTTTTGGTGTGGGTGGCCAAGGCTTGGTCATCCTCTTTGAGAAGGGCTTCTCTGTTGGCTACCCTAGCCTCTTCTTGAACACAATCCTCCCATACTACATCAAACTTCATACTTTCTTTTCTGGCACACATAGTTTGTATGAATGACTCCTAAGATCTAGTGAGACCATTTAGAGCAGTCATCACAAGTTCATCTTCATGAAGAGTATCACCAATGGCATCTAGTTGCTCCTTGATTTGGGAGATTCTAGAGAAGTAGTCTTGAATAGATTCTCCTTTGTGCATCTTGGTACTCTTCAACTGAGTCCTTAGGTTCATCTTCCTATTGATGTTCTTTCCTTCATACATTCTTCCTAGGGCAACATACATTTCCTTTGGAGTTTTCTTGGAAGCCACTTGGGGAATCAAGTGGTCTTTAATAGAATCAGCTATGATTCTCTTTGCCCTAATCAAATCCTTCCTATACTTCTCTTTGGCTTCATCTCCTTCAGGTTCTGCAACTTCATCCTCGATATAATGAGCAAGATCATTCTCTTCAAGAATGAGACCAATTCTGTATTTCCATGCCCAAAAATTCTCTATACCTTCTAGCTTGTCTTCAAGCTTAGTGCTTGGAGCCATCTTCTCTTGGGGGAGTCCAAGAGATAAGAGATAGAGTAGTACTTACCTAAAAATTTTAACTTTTCACTTTTCCGGATCTGCAACATAATTTCTAGTTTATCGCACTTTTGGTAAAACTAGGGTTTGACTTTCCCGGAGTTCTACCCAACCAAAAACCTCAATCCAAGGCTCAAAAGATAGATCTTTAGAAGGGCTATTCATCCATGCAACCAGAATCCAAAAATACTAACTTTTGTAGAAACCCTAATTTTGGGAGAGAGAGAGAGAGAGAAATATAATTTCACCTTGTGAAAGATGTTCTATTCAGGCTAGCTCTGATACCATGTTAAGTTTAAACCAAATAGACTAGAAAGATCCCTAAAAGAAACATAATCACAAGATAGACACAGAATTTACCCTGGGAAACCCTCATGGGGTAGAAAACCCAGCAAAGCTTTCCTCAATAAGATGATCAACCAAAATACAAGATGTGCTCCAAGACTTGACCTCCTTCTCTACCTCCTATGTAGACCTCCCAGACACAAGTGCGCTACTTTCTGAGTTGTGGAAGTGTGTCAAATGAGGAGCTCTCCTCATCTATTTATACTAGTTCTCGACTGACCAAAAACCCTAATGGGACCGACCTCTCCTAGAGAAGTCTAATAACCCCTAAAATATAAACTCAGGGCCGACCCCCACATGGTGGGTCTAATAACCCTAGTTACCACAAACCATCAGAGGAATAAACATCTCCGGATACATAATAGAATCACCTCCGAGGGATGAAACATCTTCGGAATAATAATGTACAAATATAATATTCTTAGAAGTTACAATATTCAACATGACTAATTATCTTTCTTATTTTATATTCAGTTGATATTGTCCTTTTAGCAAGGTACCCCTCTGACTATTATAGGCAACTTAAAGTTCTCAAATATTTTTGTAACAACTTTGAGATGTATGTAAATACAAATCAAACAAAGGTAATGATCATTAAATCAAAACAAATCGCCTATCATTCTTTTGTTTATGATAATAGATGCTTGGAAACAATTAATTTTTATAAGTATCTAGAGTTGATTTTCATTGAAAACTAAATCATAACTATAATGTTGAAAAAATAATTAATGGAGTTTGTGAGGCTTACTTTGGTCTATAAAATAATTGTAAAGTTGTAGAATTTTGGTTTTGAAAGAAGAAGAAAAAGGTCCTCTTTGAAACCCTTGTTACCCTAGTGATTATGTATGGCTATAAGGTCTAAGGTTGTAGTACCTCCATGGAAACTCGAGGGAAAATTGAGTAAACTCATAAGTGATCTATAATAAATAACATTACCATTAAGTGCAATACCCTTTATCCTATCCTCCTTTTAGAAGTTGGGCTCCCACCCATTGAGAGCAAGGCTATGATTAGGTATTTAATATACAAGCACATACTAATTAACATGAATAATGAGAGCCTTCCTATCACTACTTCTAAGTGGACAGGTTGTAAAGAACCAAAGAGAAAGAAGTTGTAAAAGAAGCAAAGTGACTAACTTAACAAAAACATTTACATACTTATGAACGGCAATATGGAAAAACTAATAACTACAACGTTATAAAAAAACAAAAAACTAAATTTACACATATATGGGGGAAATGTCATTATGATAGATTGGAAGGTTGTTAGAACACCTGTTAAGTTGAAGGGTGTCACTTTGTTGAAATATTGTAACTTCCAAGAATATTATATTTGTATTTTATTATTCCGGAGATGGTACATTCCTCCGTGGTGACCCTATTGTATATACGGATATGTTTATTCCTCCGAGAGAATTTGGTAACTAGGGTTATTAGATCTCCCATGTGAGGTCGGCCCTGAGTTTACTAATTGGGGGTTATTAGACTCTCCCGGGAGAGGTTGTCCCCATTAGGGTAAAAGGTCAATCGGGAGATGAGTATAAGTAAAGGAGGATGTTACTCACTTATCTCATTCATTCATCCACTTGTGAGTAGCGCACAAGAGAGAGAGAGAGAGGTCTGCATAGGAGGAGGAGGAGCTCTAGTCTTGGACTACATCTTTGTATTGGTTGATTATCTATATTGAGGAAAGCTTTGCTGGGTTTTCTACCCCATGAGGATTTCCCAGGGTAAATCTTTGTCTATCTTGTGATTATGTTTCTTTCAGTGATCTTGCTAGTCAAATTAGGCTAAACTTAACATGGTATCAAAGCTAGCTTGAATAGGACATCTTTCAAAAGGTGAAAATACCTCTCTCTCCTCCTCCGGTGAAAATAAGGGTTTCTGCAAAAGTTGAAATTTTTGGATTCTGATTGCATGGCTGGATAGCCCTCCTCAAAATCGAAGTTTTAAGCCCTGGATCAAGATTTTTGGTTGGGTAGAACTCCAAGAAAGTCAAACCCTAGTTTGACCAAAAGTGCAGAAAAGCTGCGCACCTGTGCACCAGTGAACCAGAAAAGCTACACACCTGTGCACCAATGAACTAGAAAAGTTGTGCACCTGTGCACTAGAAAACCAGAAATTCTGTTGCAAATCCAGAAGGTGAAAAGTTGAAGTTTCCAGAAGCATAACACACCAAAACTTTCAACTCAATCAAGCACACCTCCTGGTCAGTGTTATTCTATCTCTTGAGAAACTTCAAACTCTTTGACCCCTGGATAAGATGGCTCTAAGCACTAAGCTTGAAGACAAGCTAGAGGGTATAGAAAATTTTCGAGCATGGAAATACAGAATTGGTCTCATTCTTGAAGAGAATGATCTTGTCCAATATATCAAGGATGAGGTTGCAGAACCTGAAGAAGATGAAGCCAAAGAAAATTATAGGAAGGACTTGATTAGGGCAAAGAGAATCATTTTTTATTCTATCAAAGACCACTTGATTCCCCAAGTGGCATCCAAGAAGACCCCAAAGGAAATGTATGATGCCCTTTCCAAAATGTATGAGGGAAAGAACATCAATAGGAAGATGAATCTGAGAGCTCAATTGAAGAGCACCAAGATGAATAAAGGAGAATCTATTCAAGATTATTTCTCAAGGGTTTCCCAGTTCAAGGAACAACTAGATGCCATTGGAGATACCCTTGATGAAGATAAACTAGTCATGACTGCTCTAAATGGTCTCACTAGACCTTGGGAGTCATTCATCCAAACTATGTGTGCCAGGAAAGAAAGTATGAAGCTTGATGTGGTATGGGAGGATTGCATTCAAGAAGAAGCTAGGGTAGCCAATAGAGAATCCCTTCTCAAGTAGGATCACCAAGCTTTGGCTACTCACACCAGAAGAAGAAGAAGGAGTCATTTCAACTCCAAGAAGAATGGTCACAAGGAGTCACAACCTCCTCATAGATTTAAAAGGAAAGGGGGAGAAAACTCAGAAATATATCTCTCCTCAGTTCAATATTATAGTTGTCACAAACTAGGACACATTGCTAGAAATTGTCCTTCAAAGAAGAAGAAGAATCTTCACAAAATACATCAAGCACATTTGGCATAAGATGATAGTGAAGAAGAGGAAGAGGAAAGGCCTCAAAAGAAAAGAACTAAAATAGAAAAAGAAGATGCGGAAGAATATGTTCTATTCTCTGCACTCTCTGGGTCTGTGACACCTAGAGAAGATACATGGCTCATTGATAGTGGTGCTTCAAATCACATGACAAGACAAAAGAAGACTCCCTCAAGACTTGAAGAGAAGACCTCTCCATAGAAGGTATCTCTAGGAGATGACTATCAATATCCCATCAAGAGAATTGGTGAAGCAAGCTACAAGCTTGATTCTAGAACCCCATTGAAGATGAAGGAAATCTTATATGTACCAAGTTTGAAGAAGAACTTACTCTCTATCTCTACTTTGGATAAGAAAGGCTATAGGGTTGCATTCATAGATAGGAAAGTGCTAATGTGGACCAAAGGAAAATCAATTGAGGATGCAATTGTTATTGGTGAACAAGAAGGAGGTCTATACAAACTCAAGGGCCATTCAGAAGCTTCCCTTGTTCATGAAGCCACTAGCCCAAGTGAGCTATGGCATAGAAGGCTTGCTCACATTAACTACAAAGCACTACCTCATGTGAGCAAGGTAGTCATAGGATTACCAGACTTAAAGATTGATCATGATGGCACTTGCAAAGGGTGTGCAAAAGGAAAGAATGTCAAGAACCCATTTCCAAAGAGTGATGCAAAGACTAAGAGTACATTGGAATTGATTCATTCAGATGTATGTCGACCAATGCCATCCACATCCTTGAGTGGATATGAATACTACCTTACTTTCATTGATGACTACTCAAGGAAGACTTGGATATATTTTCTGAAGGGAAAAGATGAAGTCTTTGGAAAGTTCAAGGAATTCAAAGCCTTGATAGAAAACCATTCAGAAAAGAAGATTAAGATACTCAAGATGGATAATGGTGGAGAATATACTTCAAAATATTTTGAAGTCTTTTGTAAAGAAGATGGAATCAAGAGGGAACTAACCACTCCCCACAATCCTCAACAGAATGGTGTTGCGGAAAAAAAGAATAGAACTATTATGGAAGCAGTAAAAACAATGATACATGATCAAGACCTACCTATGTATCTATGGGATGAAGCAGCCAGGACAGCAGTCTATGTGTAGAATAGACTATCTCATAGTGCTCTTGATTTCAAAACCCCGGAAGAAGTGTTCACCGGAAAGAAGCCTGAGGTAAGTCACCTCAAGATATTTGGATGCCCAATATACATTCACATTCCAAAAGAAAAGAGGACCAAGCTAGATCCTTCTGGGAAGAAAGGAATATTTGTTGGATATTGTGAAGCATCCAAAGCATTTAGAGTATACAGCCCAGGATTCCATCATATGGAAATAAGTAGGGATGTGACATTTGATGAAGAGGCAGCCCTCAAGAGATCTAGGAAGTGCCAACATGAAGAAGTATATGAGGAAGAGGCACCTTCCAGAATCACAGAAGCTGCACACACTCCTGAAGAGACAACACCTGAAGACCATGACATGTTGGAACCACAAGAACCCCCCGTCATGAACTTTTCAAGGAAGAGAAAACCAACATGGGAAAGAGACATTATACTAGGAGCAGAAAAGTATGGAGCTCCTGAAGGCTCCACTAGGGTGAGTAAGAAACCAAAGACATTCTCCAACTATGTGGCCCTGATGTGTGATCTTGTAGATCAAGAACCCACCAGTTATGAAGAGGCATTTCATAAGAAAGAGTGGGTCGAGGCAATGACGGAGGAATACCAATCAATAATGAAGAATGATGTTTGAGATATAGTTCCCAAACCAAAGGATAAGAGTGTGGTATCCTCCAAATGGATATACAAGATAAAGCATGCTGTGGATGGCAGCATTGAAAAGTATAAGGCAAGGTTTGTGGCCAGAGGGTTCTCTCAGAAAGAGGGAATTGACTATGAAGAAACATTTGCACCAGTTGCAAGGTACACTTCCATTAGAACCATCATGGCAATTGTATCCATGATGAAGTGGGCATTACACCAGATGGATGTGAAGACAGCCTTCCTGAATGGTGTGATTGAGGAGGAAGTGTACATAGAACAACCACAAGGATTTGAGGTTGAAGATAGAACAACCCACGTATGCAAACTGAAGAAGGTTTTGTATGGGTTGAAACAAGCTCCCAGAGCTTAGTATGGAAGAATTGACAGTTTCTTGATGAGCTTGAGCTTTACCAAGAGTAAAGCTGATCCTAATCTTTATCTCAAAGTTATGGATGATGAACCTGTCATATTGTTGCTATATGTGGATGATCTATTTCTGACTGGAATTGAGAAACAGATTATCGAGTGCAAGAAGAATCTCTCTTCAGAATTTGAGATGAAAGATCTCGGATTGATGCATTACTTCCTCGGTCTGGAAGTATGGCAAGGCCCAAGAGGAATCTTTCTCAACCAGGGAAAGTATGTTGTGGAAATCTTGAAGAGATTTGACATTTTGGAATGTAAAGCCATGGCCACTCCCATGGATTCCAACATGGAGCTATTAGCTGATGACTCATCAGAGTTGGTGGATATGACTCTGTACAGACAAATTATTAGGTCATTGATTTATTTGATAAATACCAGACCAGATATATGCTTTGCCGTGAATACCTTGATTCAATATCTAGTGGAACCTAGACGAGTTCACTTGATAGCTGCAAAGCATGTGATGAGGTACCTAAAGGGTACGATAGACTTTGGTCTATGTTATCTTGGAGATCATGATTTCAAATTGCATGGCTACACAAAAGTTGATTGGGCAGGAAGTGTATCAAACAGGAAAAGTACATCAGGAGGATGCTATTGTCTAGGATCTACCTTGATCTCGTGGTTTAGCCAGAAGCAGTCTAGTGTGGCTCTCAGCACAGCTGAAGCGGAATATATAGCTGCTTGCTCTGCTAGTTGTGACACAGTGTGGCTTCGAAAACTGTTATTAGGAATACTTGACTTAGAGATGGACCCCACTGTGATCATGTGTGACAACTAGAGTTGTATCAAGATGACAGAGAATCCAGTGTTCCATGATAAGTCAAAGCACATAGAGATCCGATATTTCTATATACGGGATATGGTGTAGAAAGGAGCTATCAAGCTCGAGTATGTAAGCACTGACAAACAAGTTGCTGATATATTGACCAAACCTCTGTCTCGAGTAAAGTTTGAGTATTTTCGAGACAAGCTTGGTGTAGTTCAGAAGGACCCTCCTCGAAAGGGGGAGTGATGTGGTCACTGATGATGAGATTGCCTGCATCGACAATGAGGTCGATGATGTGGATACCTGTATTGGTGATACCGATAGTGAGGTCGGTGAATGGTCCTTAGACTAGGTCTAAGTTGACAAGTGGATTGTATCATCCTTGGACACATGTTCTAAAAGAGATCCGTAGACATATGTCTCCGAGAAAGAAGTCCCTAGTGGACGAGAGGGATTGCATCATCCCTGGACTTCAGTCCCCTAAATTGATCCGTAGACATATGTCTTCGAGAAAGAAGTCCCTAGTGGATGAGAGGGATTGCATCATCCCTGGACTTCGGTCCCTTGAATTGATCTATATCCGAGAAATAAGTCCCTAGTGGACAAGAGGGATTGCATCATCCCTGGACTTCAGTCCCCTGAATTGACCTATAGACATCTATCTCTGAAAATTGATGATAGGACTGCATCATCCCTGGACATTGAGTTCAAAATGTACGTGATAAATCCTAGATCTGATCTAGGTCACATCCAGTATGAAAAAGGACTGGCACTGTGGTCGGGATTGCATCATCCCTAGACATGGATTTGTCTTAAATGGATCAAGGACTGCATCGTCCCTAGACATGGATTTGTCTTAAATGGATCAAGGACTGCATCGTCCCTAGACATGGATTTGTCTTAAATGGATCAAGGACTACATCGTCCCTAGACATGGATTTGTCTTAAATGAATCAAGGACTGCATCGTCCCTAGACATGGATTTGTCTTAAAAGGATCAGGATTGATCATCCTGTAAATAGATCTGGATTGCATCGTCCATAGACATGAGAGGTGTCTTAAAGTGAGAGGGATTGATCATCCTGTGAATTGGATCATGTGTGTTGTAGATGATCCAGATGTTGTAGATCGATATGATCCAGATACTGTAGATAGAGATGATCCAGATGCTGTAGATCGAGATGATACAGATGCTTTAGATAGAGATGATCCAGATGCTATAGATCGAGATGATCCAGATGATGTAGATCGATATGATCCAGATGCTATAGATCGAGATGATCCAGATGATGCTGATCGTGATGATCTAGATGACGATGTTGTTGATCGTGATGGTCTAGATGATGATGCTGCTGATCATGATGACGATGATGTTGATCAGAGGATCCAATTGATGATGTGATGTTGTTGATGCTATTATGATGATGATCAGTAGATCCATATGATGAGGTTGTTGATCAAGAGATCCAGATGATGATGTTACTGTGGCTGTTCGAGTGCTGCAGAAGATGAAGACTCGGTACTGAAGATGTTGATGTTCCAGTATTGATTATGTTCCAGTAACTGTTTGAGTTACTGAAGATGATGTATGAAGAAAGCTTCCAATGATTTATAGATGTATCACGTACCATGTATTTGATGACTCCTTGCTCCTGCATATGTTGTTATAATATCTTTCTCATTAAGGGGGAGTGTTGAAATATTGTAACTTCCAAGAATATTATATTTGTATTTTATTATTTCGGAGATGGTACATTCCTCCATGGTGACCCTATTGTATATCCGGAGATGTTTATTCCTTCGAGAGAATGTGGTAACTAGGGTTATTAGATCTCCCATGTGAGGTCAGCCCTAATTTTACTAATTGGGGGTTATTAGACTCTCCTGGGAGAGGTCAGCCCCATTAGGGTAAAAGGTCAGTCGAAAGATGAGTATAAGTAGAGGAGGATGTTCCTCACTTATCTCATTCATTCATCCACTTGTGAGTAGTGCACAAGAGAGAGAGAGAGAGAGGTCTGCATAGGAGGAGGAGGAGCTCTAGTCTTGGACTACATCTTTGTATTGGTTGATTATCTATATTGAGGAAAGCTTTGTTGGGTTTTCTACCCCATGAGGGTTTCCCAGGGTAAATATTTGTCTATCTTGTGATTATGTTTCTTTCAGTGATCTTGCTAGTCAAATTAGGCTAAAATTAACACACTTTACATCAAGATCACTTTGAAGAACATCACTTGTTACAATGAATTTCCATTAGTATTTATTATTCCCTTGAAATCATGCTAACTTCTTCTAAGTCTTACACATTGTCACTAAATCTAAAATTCTCCATAGGTATTAATTATGGCATCTACACAATTTTAGTGGCATGTTCTAGCTCTATTTCAATCTTGAGTAGATAGACAATAGAGGTGAGAAGTTACTCTATGGTAAAGAACTTGATGAAAATAATCAAAAAAGGCATTTTTGTATCAAATATATTTTTCTTGTAAACAAATTACCTTCTAGACTATAGTGTGATGGGGTAAAAGGTTAGGGGTACATATCCTTTATTGATGATGGGTTTCTCGTATGATTCCCTTGGTGTATGTGTTATTTTTTTCTATGTTTATAATTATGTCTCCTTTTAGGGTATGGCACCCCTCCCAACTTGTTCACAAAACCTATCATCCAAAAACAACTTTTTTTCTTTTTTTTTCTTTTTCTTCTGAAATCTATCGGCTAGCATTGCCATCCGTATGTTCTCTCCCCCATTAACTTGTTTGAGTAGACCACCATCGAAACAGCTTCTTGTCAATACTCTCCAACCAAGTTCACTAATATACCCACTCAAATTCACAAATTGAAGATGGAGAGGTTTTCAAGAGAAGAATATTTGTGAGGTTCATGGAGTTGGATGTGATAAAGGACAAGGTTTTGTCCCATTTTGATCTATGCAATGCCTTGAAGAGTCTCCACCTACTACACTCCCAAATGGACATACAAGTTAGCAACACTCCTTGGGAATTTATGTTGCCATATCACTATGGCAACCTAGTTGATTACTTGCAAACGATAACCCAATCTTGAACTTAAGCTCTTATTGACGTTAAGAATTCTTCTTATCATGGAATAAGGAATGATAATTGTATGTTAAATTAATTTAAAATGAATGAATATACATAGATTAATTGCTCAATGCTCTTTATTTGCATTGATAGCACTATTATGAATTTGATCATATTAGTGAAAGATTAGGTTCAAATCTTTAAACAGAGGGAAAATTTAAACAAAATTACCTTTTAGGTCATGGTATTTAGCAAACTGAAACTTGAAGCCACTCATGCTCTTCTAATTCGCTAGGTAGAGTCATGTCTACAAACATGAACTAAGACTTGCAGATGCTATGATAGTTGTGTTCATATTCTTTATACTAGAATTAACCAGAATTGTATTTAAAGTTATAGGTTTCATATTGTTGTGAAAAAATTGTAAATGTATGTAGTTTTTTTCTTTTTTAGAAGGTGGCAAAACCTATCATAACTCAATTGTCAACTAACAGTGAGGACAACCATCAATAGTTACTATAAGTGAATGTGGGCCTAGTCATTGTCGTTATTCAAGGAAAACCACACCACTTTAAATGACCCAATGATGGTCTGTAAAGGGACAAACTTCCAATCCTACTAGATACTTTTGGGTCTTGGGTTGTTATCGTGTTTCCATACATCCGAGGAAGACAATATCTTAACCAATCGGAAGCAGTTTTTTAAAGTCTTACTCCAAGACCAAGAAACAAAATATTATAATAGCTATGTTCATATTTTTTATATTAGACTAATACAATTTGTATTCAAAATCATAGATCTTAGTCAATCTATAGACATGCTCATCGATGACAATACTATTACCAACAAATTATTTTTATTGATTAGTCCAAAATTAAAGATTAGCATAAATTGATTAAAACAATAAGGTTTTTAAGGATTCCCATTATTGTCACCGAAATTGGCATAAATTGATTAAATGCAACAATCATCATTTTTTTGCACCAAGTTCATTGAATATGGACACTAACACACATGATCTAAACTAGTGCCATTATGTACACGCCATCAAGTTGCAATTGAATATCGACACCAACATATAGCACAGACCAATCTAGTCTAATATGCACTACGTGCTTTGAGAGGTTTGTGAAGCTTGAGCATGCATGTATTGTTTAACAAAAATGGTTGATATATCAAATTTGAGAAGAGTGAAATAGGAGATAAGGGCTATACAACCTTGATGTGCATAACAAACCTCGATGTGCATAACAGACTTGGTACTAATAACGAATATATCCATTACAACGTCTCTCTTTCAATCTTTTTCATTTTTCTTTTCTATGTATTATGTGTATAAAAATGAAGAGAGGGGAAGGTAGGGAATTAATTATATGAGTGAACCCATTACTGCACGTTCGGTTCATTTGTGTCAGGAGCATTTGGGTTTGCCATTACCCGAACAATGTAAATGGATGCATAGAAGACCCAACTAAAAGTTGCTAACAAAACTATATATTAATTATATGAAAGCATAGATGAGGGCATTGGAATTAATTATTCATTAACAAATATTAATTCTATGAAAGCATATGTGAGGGTGTTGGAATTAAATATACATTAGATGGGTGCCATAGTATAAAGACTATTAATGAAGTATTAATTGGCTATTTCAAATTTTAAATGGTCAACAATAACAAAGGCCATTGGTGTCCTACTTGGATCCATAATAGACTACCATGTCCATAGAAGGCATGAGCATGTCAATAACATCACCTATCACTCTTCCCACTACTAACAAAGGCCATTGGTGTCCTACTTGGATCCATAATAGACTGCCATGTCCATAGAAGGCATGAGCAAGTCAATAACATCACCTATCACTCTTCCCACTACTAAGCAATCTATTGAACGAGATATTGCAATAAATTAATTATAATTCTTCCTTTTTTCCTTCCTTCCTCTCAACAAAATCACTCCATTCAAGTTGATTAAGCGGCGAATTATGTATCAAAGGTGTCTTAGTGTGTCATGAAACCAAACGAAATGAGATGGCTTGACACATTTCTTACCACATGTGTGATAACCATGCAAATTTTTTAAGCACCACTTCCACTAGGTTAACTTGAGTATCTTATTTCATTACATGTCAATCCACTAGCACATATTCCCACCTCCTTTGTTCTATGTTGCTTTTTGCATCTTTTCCATTTAAGCATCAAATTTGCATAAAAGAAAAAAAAAATCCACAACAAAAGAAAAAATAACATTTTACTAGCATACCTTTGAACTAGGAAGGGGAATGCCAAAGGAAATTGGTGTAGATACATTGTGACGGGGAGGGAAATGTCGAAGGAAATTAGTGTAGATACATTGTGGGGAAAGGAAGAAGTTAGCAAAAGAAAAAATAACATTTTACTAGCATACCTTTGAACTAGGAAGGGGAATGCCAAAAGAAATTGGTGTAGATACATTGTGACGGGGAGGGACATGTCGAAGGAAATTAGTGTAGATACATTGTGGGGAAGGGAAAGGAAGAAGTTAGCAATATTGTTGGATCTTATATTTTTGAATTCTTTAAAGTGTATTAAACATCGACGGGCCAAGGAGTAGTGTTTGACTATGTTTAGTAGGGGAATTTGCATATAACACCTCTTTGATTATTTTTATAAGTTAGGGTTACTAATGCCTGGTGTGTCTTGGATGATCATCTTTAGTAGTTTTATTGTAACCTTTGAATTCAAGTGTTGTGGTAATATGTTGAGTGTGAATTGTTGATTCTATGACAAAGCTCTTTTACATGGATGACGTTGCCTTGCTATTTGAATGAAGCCACCATTGGAATGCCAGTTGAGCTCAATGAAATATGGTGCAGTATTCAATGTGGTCTCTAGTATTTTAGGTTAGTCACATGCATGATCGGTGTCTAACTCTCGATCTCCAAGCATCTTAGGTTCATCATAGGATTTCACATTGTAACATATCTATCAAAGAAACTTTTTACAACATTCATTTGAGTTCAATCACTACATTCAATCTTATCAACATCAAGAGCACCTTCTAGCCATAAGAAACCACGTATATGTACAAAGCCATGGTGTTTCCATTCATGTGTACAAAAGGAATGTGGATTTAATAGAGCAAACTAACAATAGTTAAAAGAACATTTATATGTGTGGGATAGTAGATATATAGTGTTTGTTTACTATTAGATTTTTCAGGTTAATTTGAAAGTATTTAAACCATGTTTGGGGGTGCTACATGAGATTTGGGGTACATGGTGTATGTTTAGCCCCTGGATAGTTTGAGATTTATTGTAGCATGAGAGGTAGTCTGTGATGGATATGCACACTTGAGATAGACGCTAAGTGGATGTTTGACCTCAGTTGATTGTTGGCTAAGTTTTCTTCCCTTGGGTGTTGAAGATCTCTAGCCTAGATAGTGGACACACTTCCTGATGGCTAAATGGAGGATTCACTTGGTGGGAGAACACCCTATAGGGGATGTGGAGTATTGTACATAATGGAAGAGGGATTCGAGCCCTAAATGACTTATGATAGCTTGGATTCTTGTTTGGAGGATTTTAGATGGCTTGGGGATGCCTAGGGATTCAACGGTGTTCTTGCAAGGGGTAGCTAACCCAATGGACTACTTTGCTTTGGATGATATATGGAGTATATGGAGGCTTAAGATGGAGAGGTGTGGACTTGCCTTGTGTTGTGCCCACATAGTATTGTTGGCCTCCCTTGCCTCTCGTATAAATAGAGGAAGGAGAGAATGTTTCATATAGATGACTTGTGTTTTCATTCTTTCTCACTCTTGTGTAGAGATGTGACCTAGAAGAGGAGCACACATGTCCTCTCTCTCTCTAGCACGTCTCTAGTTCTTCACTTGTACTTGTTTTTATTTCTCTCTCTTGGGATATAGGTTTTATTGGTCTCTTTGGAGTTTCGTAGAGCATCTTGGAGTTCTAGGTTCGGGGTGTTACCCATTGGATATTGGAGAGTAGGGTTTTGGGAGTAAACCCTAGGATAGACTTGTGAAGAAGAATAGAAGAGGAGGATGTGTTGCCTTGGAGATAGTGTTGGAGGGATTCTTGCACTAGTTCTTCTTGGTGGAGTGAGGGTTTGATGATTTACCCTAGCCGAGGCATTTCACATGGTTGGATTTTGTAAGTTGGAGAGGCTATGATATCTATTTAATCATTGAGCTCTTATATGAAGTTTCCAACCATACATATCTTGTGTAAATTTTAGATTTGTTTTTCAAGTACATGCGTTTTTCATATTTTTTCTATTTATATATATTTATGATCTTGTTGATTGGACATAAGTAAAATGATAAATTGTTAAGTGATTTGACATCTAAAGAATAAGATAAAGGGATTGATTTTATTGTTGTAATACTAATGTTATTTCTATTGTAAAAGTACATTCTCGTATTTAAATATAGACTGATGAGTTGCGATATAAAGACTAAGAACTTATCTCATTGATTGTTGTTTTTTCTCCCAAAGTTTAACACTAGTTGATACTGAATTATTGTGCTTCTTTTGCTATTGTTTTGTACTTTAATTGGCAACAGTCCTAGGGAAGTTTAGCACTAGTTGATATTGAATTTTTGTACTTTAATTTGCAACCGTACTTTTTTAATGATGTCATGGCTGAAATATCCTAAGTCCTTTTAGAAATTTTAATTGTCATGCTATTGTACTTTCAAATAAAATATATACACGTGTCGTGTCCCCTTAATCTCCATTTCCCCATGGATAGCAACACAACACGCAGAGTGTTACACAGAAATCTTCCACCCTGTGAGCATCAGCATTCTTTGGTTTGTAGGATCCATTTCAGTGACTGAGATCCATTTTCATCCTTCAGTGATACTAGTTTATCCTATTTTTGTTCCTACCCGCATGTTGCATCACTATAGCATGCGTACCCGCGAGTTTCATCCCTATAGCCCGCGGGTATCAAGTAAAATGGTAAAAACCACTATTTTATTACTTTTTACTCCCAAAAAGCGGTCATTGGGTGACCTTTGGCTCTCCATCCGCCCAAGTAACGTCTCGATGAGTCCTTTCACCTACCTTTGAGACGACTATATATTGAGCACATATGGCTTATGGACGGGAGGAGGAGGAGAATAGTAAAGGCACTCTAGTGGATTTTTGCCCTATCTTGAGTCTGCACTCATTGATCCTTGTAGTTGTGAACCAGTTATGTTCACCTTCCAAACTCCTTTCTAGTTTGAGTTTGTCATTCATGGAGGATTGAAGTGGTAGAGGCACAAGTGGATTGATCTAGATCTTGGTTCATATTGGTTTCCGGCAAGAGGTCGTATCACTTTGTACTTCTTCTTGTTCATTAATAGAAATACTCATATTCTCATCCATTCATGGTGTGAATGTCATTTATTATACATTGGGTTGCATTTGCTTATGATATTATGGACCATTGTTATTGATGATGTTAATGTTATTTATATATCACATGTACTTGTTAGATATTTGTTGTCAAGACTAATTTTCATATTACAAGTGCTTGGACGTGCACGGATTGAAAGCTCCAACGGGGATCTGCATCAAACGTTGGATCGAGGTTGGTTACATTTCTCCATTGTTTTAACATTGTCGTTTATAATAGCATTGTTTTGAGAATTGAGTAGATTTCTGGTAGTCATCTGTTTGTTGTGGTATTCCCAAGCCATAGTGAGTTTTCTCCAATACAGAAATGGCGACTCCACTGGGGAAAACATCCATGTTTGGGAAATTTTTTGAGCATTAGTCCATATTTAGAGTTGTTGTTTATCGAAGCTCTGTGTCACTGATTGGCCGTTATGATACACTGTAGAAAACTTGCTTTTTCTGAGCCTCTGGACTCTCGGTTTGACCATTTGTTGTTTCTCACCCACGGGCTAGCTTAGTTCTGCCCACATACACCCGCCTCTGTTTACACTACTACTCGCGGGTACCCGCAGGTATTCCTTCAACAGTAGCGTGTAACTCCGTCTTTTGTTGGTTTATGGCTATTGGTTGTTGCTGGGTGAGTTTGGTTGATTCCTGAGTCTTTGTTGGCCTCTTTCTTGACTGTTTCATGCCTTGGTTGTGACCAGATCTCTTCGTTTCTCTTGGTTGAGCCTTCTTGGTTTTTCACCATCTTTGGTTTTAACCTCTTGGTTTCTTCCTTTTGAGATCTTCCTTTTGGCTAAGTCTTGCTGTTTAGGATCTGCTGGGTTGTCTTAGTGATCTTCTTGGCACTTCAGTGACTGAATAGTAGGATTTTGCTTGCATTTTTTCATTCCATATATATTGAAAAAATACAAAAATATTCATTTAGTTTTTTCATTTTCCTTTCTGTTTATAAGAGAAAATACAAAAATATTTTATTTCCATGTACTGCATTTTGCATTGAGTGCTTGTTGCCTTCATTTTAGGTTCTGCTTGTGCATTGAAAAGATAAAAGTTTGCATATTTATTTCGGAATTGTCGGTTGATTTTGCATATTAGTGACATTGTTTTATTAGATAGTTGAGTATAGGATTGGACGATGGTGCATATTATTGAGTCTACACATCATTAGTTTCACGACCATATCCCTTGAGTAATCACAGCCACTAAAATTAACGCTTAATCATAAAATTGATTAGACTTATTTTATTTCTAGGGTACACCAACTAGCATAGGTTTAGAGTCTTGGAATAGATCATTGTGAGTTAACAATCCAAGACTACTGAACGAAACATTAGGTGTCTGACCAGGGAGTGGAGGAATCCATGGTATAGATCGGTGTTCTCAGGAAAGCTCTACTCAAACTAGAGTTAAGCATGAGATCACAGGAGGTTGGTTGAGGAGATATCCCTCTGATACCGGCTGAACGTGAGAGATATATCCAGGATTTGTTCGTATATGGGGGTACCGGAGATTCGTTCTCTTGTGCTTCGGGCTTAGCTACCCTGCCCATACGACGGGTCCCACCTACGAATGTTCCCCTAAGCATTGGTTATATTACGGTAGACATAGTTTCCTTACCTAGGTACAGCACAGGGTACTTGTAGTGGTTATGTTGTTTGTGTCCTGAGTCAGATAGGGATTGGACAGCACAGTTGTGTTCGTGCAGTGGACTTGACCCTGTCGACACAGTGAAGCCTGGGTGTCTCTATAACTGATTCTGTTACCTCCGGCTATAGTTTGGGAGTCTCAAGCCTCTCCTAGGAGAGACATACCGGCTCTAGTGTCGGGAGATCATTTAGCCACTCTGTTTGTCTGCTCTTGGCTATAGATTCTCTAGGTGTGTGCTTTTGATTTACTGTTTTTTGATCGATAGTTGGCCTTTAGGAGACGCTGTGTCTCTCTCCGGAGAGAACGTGGCGCAGATCCCTACACTCCACCGATCCCGTCATTTGGTTGGTTTAAAGCCAGCTTTTGTTACACAACGCATTACTAGAGGACGCCGGAGGGCTCCCTCTGAGTCTTTAGATTCTTACATGACTTACGTTGAGGATTACATGGCTACACATCCCGATATCAGGAAAGACCTTTCTACTCCTTGGGGTAGAGTTGAACACATTTCCAATCCCCATACTCCTCGTGAGGATTGGGGAGGTGATCCACCTGCGACTCAACCTGGTTCTATTTGGCCTAATCCACTTGACCAAGATCTATTTGATCCTTCAAATCCGGATAATTATCTTTACGGGATGCTCGACTTACCCGAGGAGGAAGAACAGGACGAGTCTTTCGTTCCTTCGTTTCCACGCGATTCTAGATATAGGAGGCCTGAGACTCATGATGATTCCATCCCTATGGTCAACCCCACTGCACTCTCTTTTGGTATGCCTAGTCACAATACTGTCGAACCTTCCACTACGGTTGGTACTCATGCTGGCACTAGTCAAAGTGTTAGCCATACTATACCCACTGGGGGCACTACGTTATCCACCCACTCACATAGTATGGGGACTGGTCCAATTCCTAACCATGTTAATGTTGGAACGCGACCACCTTAGGAATACCCAACCTAGTCGGAATGCTGTCCGAAACACGACTCGCCATCCACCACATAGTACACATGTCGCTACTCGTCAACCTAGGACCACTTTTGCACATGATACCGTTCATGCCAACCACGGGGGTGGACACCTACCGCATACTTTTGCATCCACTACCGCTGCTAGTAATGGTAATGTAGGGGGTGGGAATATTTTCTATCCACACAGACATCACACCACCAACCCTGCTACTGGTCACACCCATATTGGACCTAGGAATACTTCTCATGCTTATGGTCATCACATGACTGCTCAAGCTAATCCTAATATTGGGGGTGGGAACATACCATACCATTACATTCAATACAACACGGTTCCCACTATGAATAGTACATACATGCCCCATACCCATGGTGGAAACCCTTACTACAACACAGTCGGTGCTGGCCACCAGTATCACCCACCACCCCGATATGGTGCTCAAAACGCACATATACTTGCTTACTCTCAAATGGGTCAGGCAGGGGGAGGTTATCCATCTTATGGACATGGGAAAGCTTATGGGCCGTCAGGTCCTCAGTATCAGCAGTTTAACCCTCATGGTCAAGCTTTTGGTCCATCGTACAACATAGTTCCATTCAATCAACCTTTTATGGGAGCTTATAATCAAGCTTTCCAGTCGTAGCTCCTGTTCCTTGCACGCTTGAATCTCTTGGATCTTTCGAAGATCACGAATGATCCGGTGTGTCACGACCCTACTTAGCCCCCGGTCCCTACCAAGCTCCCTTTGGACATTCCAAAGTTTGAGGGGAAAGGTGGTGAGGACCCGTGGGATCATGTCACAACATTTCACCTTTGGTGCTCCTCCAACTCTTCGAATCAAGATTCCATTCGATTACGCCTATTTCAATGCACCCTCATAGGGGTAGCCGCGAAATGGTATGTGGAGAACACCTATAGGGGTTTCAACGAGATTGCTTTGGTTTTCTTAGACCATTTCTAGTTGCCGATTCATTATGATATTGGTACTGAGTTGTTGTTCACCTTCCGTCAAAATAAGGCCACACATATTTCTGACCACGTTCAAGAGTGGCATCGGCAGAAGAGATTAGTGAAAGCCAACATTCCTCCAGAGTTCCTGTTGGAATGGTTCCTCAAGTCTTTACTTCCATATATTGCTAAGGATGTTTCGATGTCCGGCATTATGACTGAGGAGCAAGCTATCTTGAAAGTCCAGCAGTTAGATCTTCTTTATTCTCATTCTGGCATTTTGTATGACATTATTCCTGATGCACTGAGAACAAGACATGAGCCCACGTCAGTTCCTAGACCACATGCCGAGATCGTGGGGTCTGCATGCACTCGCCCTGTAGACTTGGTAGCTAATCAAATGCAAAATTTGTCGCTAAACCAGTCTGCACCCGGACACGTTCACACCTTGTCCACTTCCACTCTGTCGTCTAATGTACATAATGTGCAATCAACGAAACCGTCGGGTAACCAGCAACCTGGTGGTAAGAAAAAGGGGAGAAATAATTGTAGGGGTGGAAACAATGGAAGTAACAATAATAGCAATCGTAATACTCCTCGTAAAGAGAATGCCAACCCTCCTCGGGAAGACGGTAATGCTGGCGAGGATCGTAAACCTAGGCGTAAGGTGAAATTCCCTTGCAAGCTTTATGGGGAGGATCATCTTACTTACTTATGTCCTCGTATTGAAGAAGCATCGAAGCATTTGGCACAGAACCTAGCTGTGTCAAAGGATCCCCTACCTCATCACCAAAACATGGCTTCGCATGCTCCCACCACTGGTTATGGTACTAATGAAACGACAATGTCTTCTTCCAATACCAGTGGTTACGGATGCGTGAATATGGTTCAGTCGGAGGTTTGTGTTGCTACTTGTCAACGTGATTATGGTGCACCACAACCAAATTTGGGGAATGAGCCTCCCCCTCCTCCTGATAATTCCTTGCATATCGAGAAGCCTTCTATTATGCCGCGGATACTGAAAGGTGTTCTCAAGTGCTCTACGCATAATCCTAATGCTCGGGCCGCCCAGAACTACTCCATCATAGAAGATTTGGGCCAAACTCCGTGTGCCATGTCGACTCTTGAAGTTTTGCAAGCCTGTCCTTCTCAGAAGCATGCCCTTTTGAGTGCGTTAGGAGTTCAGGATGGGGGAGGTCCTAGTATTATCAAGTTCGATACTACTGATGTCCAACCTCGCTTGCCTTACCACGTGACTTTTCAAATCCGGGTGGTTTGCCTTAAGAGCTTCGTCAAACGTACTATGGTTGACGAAGGTGCTTCCACGTCAGTAATGTCGTTGACTTGTTGGAAAGCTCTTGGCTCTCCTCCCCTACTCGCATCTAGAACTACACTCACTGCATTCGACTGTAGATCTTTTATGCCGCATGGAATTATCCCTTCCCTTGTTGTCTCCTTGGGAGGTAAGTCCGTGCCTATTGAAGTCGAAGTGGTTGATGTGTCCATTGACTACAACCTTTTACTGGGTCGGAACTGGATGTACGCTATGAAGGCTGTCGTGTCTACTATATTTCGAGTTATTTGCTTTCCCCATGAAGGCAAGATTGTGACAATCGATCAGTTGGATTATGTTGGCACTCCTTCCACAGCATCTACGGGATCAGTAGTCCCGCAAGTTTCTGATTCTCAATCGGCAACTGGGAACATAGGTGTTGGAATGTACCCCTCGTTGATGGGAACTTTTAACCATTCTGCACCTGTGAATTTTATTGGAACCATTTCCGACAGTGCGCCTCCTCCTTCGAATAGTATGCCATTCCGGACTTCCTATTGTGGTGATCCATGGATTTTTCCATCCGTGGATTCTATGTCTGGAGACATTGCGCACGTTGGGATGTCTATGCCTTTATCTGTAGCGGAGCTCACTTACGATCACATCCAACAAACCATTGCAGATCCAGATCTCTCTTCTCCCCAGACAGTTGAAGAAGATCCCGTTACGTTTCCAGTTTGGGCAGCCAACTCATCTTGCTCTCACGATTTCCTTGATGATACTTTGCCATCTGATGAAGCTATCCTCGAATCCATGTGTGGTAGTGAGAGTCCTTGGGACGATATGCACCATAGATCTTATTTCCTTCCCAACCTTGAGCTCATTGAGCAGGAGGAGTTTAGGATGACTCTAGCTGAGATGGTTGGTCACCCTATGGCTCTTTTGCAATCACATGATGTTTTCTTGGAGGGGAATATGGCCAATATTTCCCCAACCACTTCAATCAACATCTCTCACACTCCCAGAAAGATTGAGAATGTTTACGTCGGTGATGATTGCACTCCTGAGTAGATTGCTATTTACACTAATTTGTTTACTGAACTCCGGGAAGCTTTCGCCTGGTCATATGAGGAGATACCAGGAATAGACCCTTGCATTGTTGAACCCAAGATTAAAATGTATCCTGATGCTAAACCAGTTCGACAACGCTTACGTGATGTGAACCCTAGGAAGGCAGCTACTATTAAGGCAGAGGTGGAGAAACTGCTCAAAGCTAGTTTCATCTACCCCGTTACTCTTACCGAATGGGTGTCAAACCTCGTTCCTGTGGATAAGAAGCAGGGAACGATCCATGTATGCACTGATTTCAGAGATTTGAACTATGCATGTCTGAAAGACAACTTCCCCACGCCATTCATTGATCAAATATTGGATGCTTGTGCGGGAAGTGAGATTTTTTCATTCATGGACAGATTCTCGGGTTATAATCAGATTCAAATCAAACCCGTGGACCAACATAAAACGGCATTTATTTGTCCATGGGGAACTTTTGCACACCGGAAAATGCCCTTCGGCCTCAAGAACGCGCGGAGCTACTTTTCAGCGAGCCATGACCTATGCCTTTCACGATCTTAAGAAGATTATGGAAGTTTTCTTGGATGATCTTGCTGGCCATTCTCGCAAGAGAGTGGACCACCCCAGGCACCTCCGTATGATTCTCGAACGATGTATCCACTACAAAATTCGATTGAATCCAAACAAATGCATCTTCGCTGTTAGGACTGGTCGCCTTCTAGGATTCATAGTTTCGAAAGAGGGTATTAGAGTCGATCCTCTCAAAGTTGAGGCAATACTTCAGTTGCCTCCTCCGCTTAATCTGTTTCAACTTCAGAGCCTCCAAGGGAGAGCTACTTTTCTGCGTCGGTTCATAGTTAACTATGCCAGTCTTACTAAAGGTTTCGCACACCTATTGAAGAAAGACACACCTTTTATCTAGGATGAGTGAGCCCAGCAGTCTTTCGACGCCCTTAAGAAAGCTTTGGTATCGGCCCCCGTGCTTTGTCCACCAAAATTTACACGAGATTTCATTCTTTATGTGGCCACGTCTCAAGAGACTATTGGCATGGTCTTGGTTCAGGTAGATGATGCGCTCGTCGAGCATGTTATCTATTATCTTAGTCGAAATTTAGTAGATACTGAACTAAGGTACACCCACGTAGAAAAGATGGCACTTGCGACTGTTCACGCAGTCCAGTGGTTACGGCATTACATTTTTCTTCGAACAACCACTGTTGTAGCTCATATCAATCCGTTTCAGTTCGTGCTATCACGACTCCTTATCGGGGGTAAGTATAATAAATGGATTGTGATCCTTCAGGAATTTGATCTCGAGTTTGCTTCTGCGAAGTCGGTGAAATCATTGGTGTTCGTTGAGCTTATGTTGGACCTTCCATGGCTTGATGAGGATGTCATTCATGAAGATTCCTTTGTGGATGAACATCTATTTCTTATCTCGACCGAGGACCTTTGGTATGGGGATGTCATTAGATATTTTCAAACTTTGAAGTTTCCTCCGCATTATTCACGAGACGAGCGATGGCATGTGAGACATCACGTTAAATATTATACTATCATCGGTGACACTTTGTATCGCCGAGGAAAGGATTCCATTCTCCATCGTTGTTTGACTCACGAAGAAGCGGAATGGGTACTTAATGATTGCCATGCGGGGGCATGTGGTGGTCACTTATCCGAGCTTGCTACAGCCCAGCGTATTATGCGAGCAGGTTATTTTTGGCCTACTATCTTTAAAGATTGTATTAATGCTGTGAAGAGATGTCACCCTTGCCAGGTGTTTTCTCAGAACATACACTCGCATCCAGCACCCCTCCATCCAGTCGTCATCACCGGTCCCTTCACTAAGTGGGGGGTAGATTTCATGGATTGCAAACCAGCTTCGGCTAGGGAGCATCATCATATTATTGTGGTCATGGATTATTTTTCCACATGGGCTAAGGCCATGCCTACCATTAAAGCTAATGGTGCTACTGCAGCCCATTTCGTGTTCAACCAGATTATCACTCGATTCAGTATCCCAAAAGAGATTGTCACTGACCATGGCAGTCACTTTCAAAATAAGATGATGGAGGATTTGTCTCTCAAGCTTGGGTTTCATCAGGAACACTCGTCTTCCTACTATCCTCAAGCGAATGGTCAGGTTGAAGCAGTCAATAAGTCTTTGAAGACCATTATCCAACATACCATCCAACAAAGCAATACCAATTGGCATATCATGTTATATCCTGCTTTGTGGGCTTATCGAACCGCAGTTAAGACTGCCACCGAGTTCTCACCGTTCCAGTTAGTTCATGGTGTGGAGTCACTTTTACCAGTTGAATGCAAGATTCCTTTGCTCAAGCTAGCCATAGACCTCCTCCCTGATACGACGGAGATTGAGCAACGTTTAGTACACCTTGAGCAACTTGACGTGCACCGTCGAGATTTTGCTGTGGCCATTGATGTTAACAAGTGTCGTGTCAAGGTTCAATATGATAGGTCTGTCCGTCCCCGACAATATGTTAAAGGTGACTTGGTACTCTTGTATGACCAAGCTAAAGAACCCCTGGGGGCAGGCAAGTTCAATCCCATATGGCACGGTCCTTACATTGTGAGACGTGTCCTGGAAAAAGGAGCTTGTGAGTTAGAGGATTACGAGGGAGTTGTCTTGAAGGAGCCTAGAAATGGGCTCTACCTCAAGCGGTATTACGCTTGAACCTTTGGTTCGAGCTGATACTTTTGTACACTATTGTATAGTCTTTTCTGTTCATAGTCTAGGTTACATTTTTGGTTGTTGGGTCTACTAATTAGCCTCTATTTGATTGACAGATGTCAACGGGATGTCCTACGTTCTTAGGTTTCGCGAATGGTGCTAGCCGACATACGCAACAGCTTGCTTATGCTGCCTGGGTTATCTTTTCACCCGACCATCTAGTTGTGTCCTCATGAGGTGCTTGTCTCGGTCCTACATCGAACAATGTGGCTGAGTATAGTGTCGTTGTTGAGCTACTTCGGGATTCCATTTCACATGACATCCAGTCTTTAGAAGTCCGCCTGGATTCACAACTAGTTGTGTCTCAGCTGAATGGGCAGTACCATGTACGAGACCCTACATTACTAAGGATATTCCTTAAGGTACGAATCTTGGAGAGACATTTTGTTTCCATTACATATATTCACATTCTGAGAAGTCATAATTATATATCTGATGCATATGCTAACTATGTATTAGATTGGCATTTGTCACATTCATCATGAAGCACATAAATACAAAGACATTCATACATTTGTACCATACACACATATAGTAGAACCGAGAACCAAAGTTGTATATATATATATAAATATGTCCAAAAATGGTAGTGTCATTCAAGACTGGAGCCCGTAGCCCTCAAAAATATACATATTGATACAAAAAATGATGAGACCCTGGGATATCTACTCCCTCCGAGGAGGTCTAGCTGTCGACTCGACGAGATGTGTCTCATAATAGTACTGTACTGCGTTGGCCATCCGCTACAGTAGCCACACCCACTCACCAGGAACACCCACTACCTAGCGCTGCATAGCCTCCGGTAGTCGGGCTACCTCTATCAGTGGTACTCGGGCAACCATCTGTGATATGTTGTGCCACAGCGTCTGTAGTGTGCGCCCTGCTATAGCATCTGGTGCCACCTCATCTCTACCCCGACAACCATGTCTCGGGAAGCCCTCGGGTCTCACTGGACCTTTGTCTGCGAGCAAACAGTCACCCATTAACACATGACATTAACACCAAAAATATTTTTTGCATTCTAACTATCATCAAAAAATCCATAAAAATTTAAAAACACAAAACCAAAAGTGTACTCACCGATGTCTTTGAAGGCTGCACTTGGTGGGAGCGGCATGTCACGGTCCTGTCTAAAGTCTATCCCCGCATAGGGGTAGTCCTCAATAGCAATCACCTGTCGGTTCCACCAGCAGAAGAACTCCTCAGTATATGGTGATGCCAAACGGCCACCACCCTGTCGTGTCAGTATCTCAATCCACCGGGTCAGGGCTGGATCTCGGAGACTATGAGGAGAGACATCCACCCTCGGGCTAAGTCCCGGAACCCTCTCAAAGAAGAAACTGCAGAGGATGCTACCATACCCAAAGCTTTTTGCCTTCCCCTCTTTGCATTCTGTCAGTTGTGTCTTCATAGACACCAGCAGAGTAGTACACCAGTCGAATATAGTAGGCTGCAAGCATTGTGATGCATAGAACATCACCGGTTTGGATGCCTGATGTAGTGATTTGGATCCCGTGATCCGCACTAGAGTTGCCACTATGATCTTTGTGCTCAAGTCCGTTATGAGATTGACTGGCACCTGACTTCCCACTGGTCGTGTGTTGGCGGGACAGTACCGTACTATGTAGTCTTGCATAGTGATCCCACCACCGACGGTCCGTGACCGAAGACTAGCCACTTCCCCTCTACAGGACAAACCGGTAATGAAATAGATATCCTCTTCTTCCAGTGTTAGTGTTTGCCCGTTGAGGATGAAGTGTTGAGAATCCACATCCCAGTAGTTGATCAAATGATGGAGTAGTAGGTTTTGGGCCCTTAAGCCCCCGAGACTCCAGTATTTATATAAGCCACATGCTTGCAGTGCTTGTTGTGCTCGCAAATCATTGCACACAGCCTCATCTACCTGGTCATGCTCTCTCTCCCTCCACTCTAGAACCATCCTGGAGTGCAAAGCAAGAGATTTTTAGTCAGTTTCATGCTTAAAAACTTCTTCACGGCCTTACCCACGAGCTATATTGTAGACAGGTGCGGGTAGATGCGAGCAGTCAGTTTTTTGACTGCGCATTTGATGCCCTACCCGCGACCCGCATACTTACAACCCGCGGGTAGCACCGAAGCCATTTAGGGCTTGGCCAAACAAAATAACCCACCGACCAAAATTGAAATAAAAGCACTTAAATGAAAGGTATGGCAGTGACCACTAACCTGCTCCAGACGGTTCGTTGAACGGTTGCTCGTAGCTCCCACGATCAGCGCTTGAAATTTCAGGTGCAAACTTACCACTCAACTCCAAAATGGTGAATAGTGCAAATGAATTGAAAATTATTAAATTTTGTTACTATTTATAATTTTCTGGACCCACTTTTCTATAGTTTTGTCCATTTTGGGCCGTTATGAACTAATATTGTGTCATGGAGTAATGTTTTTTCAACAGATTTCCTCGGCAAGAGTTGTTCCGATTCATTTCACACCTACGGCAGGTATGTTTTACACCTAGCATATAGGTTAGATTCCATTTCCACATGCATTATGCATTTGACCTGTTGACCATTTTCATAAACCCTAGGTGCAACCCCACTTCGTGACTAACACGGGACGTTCACACTGTTATAGAAGTGTCGTCATGTGGCGGTAGGGCTTTCCCGAACATGGGTACCCTAGTTAGAACCCCCTTATGCATTTTGGTGCCCATGCCATTGTTTGTCCTCAGAATTGGGAGTCCTTTGTAGTCACTCCATGACGTTGCAATAAAGACTCATACTCTACTTTGTCTTATGTTGGCCATCTCCCTTAAGGACTCCCCTCAGTTATATCATGTTGTGATTGCATTGCATCATCCTGCTTGCCGCTTGAGCCTTGTGCCGACTCCCGCTTTCTCAATTGTTAGCCTAGTGCCTGAGCACTTTCCCTGTCGAGTCCTGCAGAGCTTATATATTTTCCCTTCACAATTTGATGACCCTTTGACCCTGAGGGAACACACCCCCAAGTGTCCACATCCTGCACACACTTCCTTGCATTGAGCATAGGTATGTTCCACTGCTTGGGACTAGTCTGCTAGCTATTTGACACTCGTTCCCTCACTTGTTGTACTATAAGCAATTTTATTCTTTTTCAAGCTTTTCCCAAATATGAAAAAGACAAAAAAAAATCAAATATTCCAAAAAGCCGGACGGGATTATGGTCATTATTTCTTGTTGGCAGCTGTTGTGTCGCCTTTGAACAGAGCATTCATTCCACTCCGTACATTATGAGTCGGGACTATAGTTGGGCCTTAGGAGCTGTACTTGTTTCTCAGTTTTCTCCACCGATTGGTTAAGCTTCCAGTCATTATGGATCCCTCTGTAATGCCTACTGCATTGCACAGTTTATGTCGAGTCTATGCTTCCTGAGTCTATCCATCTGCTCATGCTCTTGTTCAAAGGAAGTCCTGAAACCAGTGTCGGCCACTCCTTAGATATCTTGACTATTGCATGTCGGCCATCCTTATTGAGTCAGTCCGTTTCACTTGAGATCTTCCAAATCTTTCAGCATTGCTAGTACCTCATGTTGGTTGATAGGGGATGCCTTAATGCCCTCCTTCCAGCGAGTCTCGTTCCGTCGACCTCAACTCATTTATTCCGGGACTTGAGGCTTAGATTTTAGTTGAGTAACTTGAGGCTTGCAGTCATTAGTGGCAGGTTCTCTTGCCATCGACAGTTTTGGGAATACATCAATGTCCCCTGATCGATGGATTCATCCTAGTGTTCAACTTCAACCCATTTATTCACACTCTGATGATTGTGCTCTGTGCCTTGATGCCCATTTTCATTATCGGTGGGTCATCTCGCGTCTGTTAACGGTATACATCAATGACCGGTAATAAGACGATGTCTCATCAGGTTCGACCCCAACTCCTTTATTCACTTGATGGGATTTGCACCGTCGAAGACTTGTGTAGAAGACCCCAGGCGATTGTGGCATTCAGTATGCTACTTATGACTTTGACTTTACATCTGAGATATCACCTCTCAGATTTCAGTAGTTTGTACCTCCAATTTGCACCGGTTTTCTTCTTTTCAGCAGAAGACCATATCTTACTGTAGAGGGATCATGGCTATGATCACTTATGACATGTATCTACTTATGTACTGCCTATTCATGGCCATTGTATCAAATTGTTGTACTATACCGACATGTATTCAGAGATACTATTGTATTATGACGAGTGATCCGTTCTTTCCACTTGTGTCTCCATCACTCCACTTCTGAGTTTTATAATGTATTTCGGCCATCGTACCACTTTCAGTCTCTGACCTCACACATTAGGGGGCATTTGTTACATAGAAATCTTCCACCCTGTGAGCATCAGCATTCTTTGGCCTGTGGGATCCATTTCAATGACTCAGATCCATTTTCATCCTTCAGTGATACTAGTTTATCCTATTTTTGTTCCTACCCGCATGTTGCATCACTATAGCATGCGTACCCGCGAGTTGCATCCCTATAGCCCGCGGGTATCAAGTAAAATGGTAAAAACCACTATTTTATTACTTTTTACTCCCAAAAAGCAGTCATTGAGTGACCTTTGGCTCTCCATATGCCCAAGTAATGTCTCGATGAGTCCTTTCACCTACCTTTGAGAGGACTATATATTGAGCACCTATGGCTTATGGACAGGAGGAGGAGGAGAATAGTAAAGGCACTCTAGTGGGATTTTTCCCTATCTTGAGTCTGCACTCACTGATCCTTGTAGTTGTGAATTAGTTATGTTCACCTTCCAAACTCCTTTCTAGTTTGAGTTTGCCATTCATGGAGGATTGAAGTGGTGGAGGCACAAGTGGATTGATCTAGATCTTGGTTCAGATTGGTTGCCGGAAAGAGGTCGTATCACTTTGTACTTCTTCTTGTTCATTAATAGAAATACTAATATTCTCGTCCATTCATGGTGTGAATGTCATTTATTATACATTGGGTTGCATTTGCTTATGATATTATGGACCATTGTTATTGATGATGTTAATGTTATTTATATATCATATGTACTTGTTAGATATTTGTTGTCAAGACTAATTTGCAGATTACAAGTGCTTGGACGTGCGCGGATTGAAAGCTCCAACGGGGATCTACATCAAACATTGGAACGAGGTTGGTTACATTTCTCCATTGTTTTAACATTGTCGTTTATAATAGCATTGTTTTGAGAATTGAGTAGATTTCCGGTAGTCATCTGTCTATTGTGGTATTCCCTAGCCATAGTGAGTTTTCTCCAATACACAGAGTTCATGGTTCCAATTTCCTATCCGAAGACTTTTACCTTTTCAACATTCATTCTTGGTCCCTTACAACAACATTCCATCAGTCTTTTGCGTAAAGAACGGGTATGATCCTCGTCATCATAGTTATGAGAACTTCACTACAAATAAAAGTTGTTGGGATGGATAATCACACCCACCAACCAAACCTTGACCCCACCGAAAGACTCGCACCCCAAACTTCACTAGCGGATAAAATGCACATTGAACCTTAACTATGTGCACCCAACTCAAACGACTTGCATGCTCATACATGGCATCGTTAGATTCAAAAGAAGGCCCGGAACAATGTGGTGTGCAAGTGAGATTTCAATGGTGAGATAGTGAGAGAGGGAAACAAGATCCCATTGATTGATGGATGAGGGTAGATCCATGGTGGGGGTGTGCTTGGTAGGGGTGATCGTAGTTGTTTATATATAAATGTGGGTTTGAGTTAGAGTAAGTGTTATTGTACTGAGAGTAGCGAGGTGTTTACAACCAAGTATAGAAGAGATGTTGTCACGTTACGCTACGTAACATAATGTTGATTCATAACTTATCAAAAATAAAAAGTAATCAAACCAACATAGATCCATCTTAAACTCGGATCTATTAAGAACCAAGAGGGATTGAATTTCTTGAGGCATAATTTTTTTTATCTTAAATTTTGTAAACATCAAGAAAAAATTTATGCCTCAAGAAATTGGTTAAGTTATGAGTCGACATGAGAATGTTATGTTACATAACGTGACAAACGTGACAACATCTCCCCTATACTGGGTTCTAAGCACCTCGCTACTCGGTGCAAAAATTCATGTCAGCTTATAAAATTAAAAAAATTAAAACCAACATAGATCCATCTTAAACCTGGATCTATTAAGCACCGAGAGGGATCTAGTAGAATCTAGCTTGAATCCCATACATGAGACCAAATACTATGCTCAGTTGCAGTTCATCAAATGTACATACAACTTTAGAACTTCCTAAAACTATTTTTTAAAACAATAAAAAAAAATCATATTAATTGACACGTTAGGTGTAAATAATGATTTTCAAAAATACACCTCCATAAAGAAACACCTTTGACATAAACATCCATGTTAACCATGGATCTATCAAAGGGATTAAGTCCCTTGAGGTATAAAGTTGTCAATCATTTAAAGTGGATCTAGGTTAGTTGTAGTCTCACACAATTGAGTTAAATCCACGACTCAAGACATATGCACACGTAAAAATACAATTTTAGTTATTGTTAAGACATTTATATTTGCATTGAAATTATATTTCTATGTAAATATCAATGTATATTATATCTATCTATCTATCTATATTCCAATGGAATACACATCATGGGAAATCCTCTGAGCACTTCCCTCATCTCAAGGATGGTACCCAAGTTTTGGAAACCTAACCTAGCGGGGACATCAAGTGAGGCCCTTAGCATTCACATAGATAGCTAGCCCAGGGACTTGACCCCGTGACCTCCTACTTGCAACTCACATCACTCAACCACTCAAGCAAGCCCATCATGTTATTATATCTATTTATATATAAATATGGTATCTTGCTTTTTTATCTTTCTATATACTAGCATTTTTATATTAAATGTATATATAAAATCTCTTATTTCCTTTTGAATTTATATTTGGCTAACGTATACTATTACTATTGTTGACCTCCCCCAATAGTAATAAGGCATTGGCTACAAAATTTCTATGGAAATTTTTGAAAAATGATAGACAGTGGAAGAGGATTTTGGTGGCTAAGTACATAGCTCCTGCTTTGGTGATAGACTGGATTAGGAGTAGGGAAAAACTGTCACTCTGTGTTCCAACCAATGGAGACCATTATCTGGTGCATTTAAGGTCCTAGGTTCTCATATGGCTTGGAAGGTTGGGAGTGGTCGGCCAGTGCGAATTGGGAAAGATACCATCTTTGGGCTTTCTAATGAGCGTTTGCTGCCGGATGGGCTCATTGAACACTTACAGAGCAGGGGTTTCGCCACGTTGAACATGATTGCTAAGTCGATAGGAGTCAACATCTGGCGACAGTAATGGTTGGGGGAAGAGGAACTAGGTCTCTTGGGTCTTTGGAGATCCTGCTGGGATTCATACATTTCTATGCTAGTAGAAGGACATGTTTTTCTTCATAAGGAGGAGGATGATCTTTGTTGGAGCTATAATTCTACGGGAGGTGGTTATAGTGCTAGATTGGGCTATGAGCCTTTATTTCCTACAGTACTTCAGCCTTGGTGGTGGTGGAAGGAGATCTAGAAGATAAAAGGACCTCCTAAGAGTATTCTCCATTTCTGGCTAATGTTGACTAACATAGTGTTGAATTTGGATAAACTTCAATGCTTCAACTTTCAGGGTTCTGGGTTTTGTTCCTTATGTAGGAATGTGGAAGAGTTTGTTATGCACCTTTTGTCTGGTGTACATTTGTCAATTTTGTATGTAGGGAGGTTGGTAGATTGTCGGGTTGTTCTGTTTTGTGGGAAGGACCTTCGGTCAAACTCTGTTTTCGGGCTTTCTTTTGCTCAAGGGACAGTAAGAGGTTGTGGGGTCTCCCAATCATCGTGTCTTGGGGTGTTTGGCTGGCTAGGAATGAAGCAGTTTTTAGAGAGAATACATTTTCTAGTGTGCAAGTAGCATCCCAAGCTGTTGTATTAATCGTTGCCTATAAGCCATTGCAAAAATCCACTACAACAAGAATTTCAGTGGCTCCAGTGTTTGATGATTGAAGGCCTTGGGATTTTTTTGATGGGGCTAGCCAGGAACATAATTTGGTTAGCGGTTTTGGTTTCATGTTGTATCTGGATACTCATCATTTTTACAAAGGATGGGGAGGTTTGGGTTTTGGAACCAACAATCAGGCCTAGTTTAAAGCCCTCTATTTTCTTTTGAAGGTGGCTTTCAGGATGACTATTCTCAATCTACTGATTTTGGGTGATTCTAAGTTAGTGATCAAAGTTATGCATGGGCTTTCGGAGATTTCTCATGCTAGACTATTGTATTTGGTGAACCAATTGAAAATAGTGAGGGACTCCTTTCACTATATCACTTTTCATCATACTAGGCGAGAGTTTAATGTGGACACTGATTCATTGTCCAAACAAGGTTTACTTCTTCATCCCGGTGCACTACATTTGGAAGAATTTCAAGGAGGTATTGTTGTCAACAAGCATATCATTTCTTTTGCGAAATCTGATTATGAACATTCCAAATATCATCTGGATCCTATTGGATCAAAACTTTTGTCTTTTGAACGTTATGTCACATAGTGACAATCTGACTTTATCTCAGGCTTTTGCTACTGTCAAAAGGCTCTTAAGATTGTATTTTAGCTCTAAACTGAATAAAACTACGCTTTTTTTTCTTGGAAAAAAAATACTATTACTATTGTTAGTCTTTGTGATAGGCATTATATTTTGTCATATTTTAAAAATTATATGAATTTGTTTTTTCAGCTCCTCAAACAAACGTGGAGATAAATTGATTGTTTTAATTTGAATCTAATAAGAATATTTTTGGATTGTGGAATGGTATATATCAATGTTAACATTGTCAGTGCTCCCAAGGGCTACAAAGTGCCCACCACAAATCTCTACAATATTTTTTTCAATACCTAATTAGCCAAAGAATAATCCATATTTCTCAATAATGTTCTCCCCATGGGTTAGCTTAATTGGTTGAACCATCTGTCCAAGGCATGTTTCCAACAGGGAGGGCTTAAGTCACAGGTTCAAATCCGGTTGAACCCCTCGAGGTTTCTAGCGACTATTATAGTTGACAGTTGAGCCAACCTCTATCTATAGATTTTGGGGAAGAGGGAGGATCCCACTAGGTCTTCCTTGGAAGATATAAATATCTCAACAATGTGCCATCAAAACTCCTTTTCAAGGGGAGGCTAATAAAAAACAAGTACCCAATTGGTTTCATCTTTCAAATTCTCTTATATTTGAATACCCATCAAAATATACACCTTTGTATGTTGTCGGTTGCTTTTGATAGTAAGTTGAAGGAAGCGATCAATCATTCGACCAAATCGATACACCTTGAAACTAAAGCCATTGCTTCACTATCTATTTGGCTAAACTTAAGGGGTAATGAATGCCCGCACACAAAAAAGAAGGTAGGGAGAAGGTGAATGGGTGCCCCTACCATGAACGTGTGTTCATATAGAAGTATCAATTTTCAATCAACTGTAGCAAAATATTTTCACATAGACATCTCTATCCATAGATTCTATGGATTCCAGGAGCCAAGCATTTAAGTTGTTGGGTAGTGCCACCTAATTGATCACTCCTCTCTCACTATGTGCTAAAATTCATTTGGTTGTGCAAGAGCCTAAAGATTCTTAACTGATAGAGGGCCCAACCCACGATATTATTAATGGACCAAACTTTACTTCCATGTTGCTTACCTAAGAATCATACCAATACAAGAGATTTAGTGTTGTATATGTACTTCTAGCTCCCTCGAAAGTTGTTCACAACAATATAGTCTTGAGAAAGATATTCAAAGATGTTGAATGTACAATACATTTATCAATCCAAACTTACATTTTTAACAAAAATTACATAACCATATTTTGGTGAAAACAAGCCTTAAAAAAAATTAAATTTGTAAAACATTCAACCACCTTCTTATATTTTATGAAGCCCAACATATAATGATGTTACATTTGACAACTCTATGATATTTGGATGTAGAATTAATGCCTTTCAACACAACTTCAAAACTTCCTAAAACTATTTTGGTTTAATTTTATTTAAACAATAAATAAATAATTTAAAAGTAAAAAGACTATCTTTAATAATACATCTTCAGTAAAAAAAACTATCTTTAATAATACATCTTCATTTAAAAAACACCTTTAACATGAATAACATTATTAATATAATTATAATTATTATTTATTTTTATTTTTTTCCAATTCGTGACTAGGAATTGAAGTAGTTCAATTTGAACCGGCACCTTGTTGGCAAATACATAAAGTGCTTTGTCTTGTCTTCGAGTTACATGGAAGTTTCGTAATGGAAAACACTAGAAATTTAATAAGATACGCTGAAAGCAACGTCCAAGAACGGATATTAAAAGGGACCAACCAACATGAGAGGAACGGGTGGGAGTAGTGGCAGGTGGTGAGCACCTGCTAAAAGTCTCAACTCATCATTATGCCTTTTTTTCTCAACTTGTGAATGGTGAATATGTAATCATATGCTTACAAATTTTGTTGGTGGGTGAATGTTAAATATTATTATATTTGTTTTATCATATTAAATCTCAAAACAAAGATGTCATTGAATACTAAAAAAACAAAGATGGAGTCTCATTGTTTCTCAACTTTCTAAGTTGAGAGTCACATCAAATCAAATTTCTCCATTGGCTTTAGGAGTAGTTATCTCTTGGTATTCTAGAGGAGAGGAGATTTACCAGATTCTTTATTCATTTTATTTTGTATTTTTTTTATCTCCTCCTCTTCTTCATAACTTACCTAACCTACCCACCATTGGGACCAACCTTCGCTTCACCTACTCACTAATGAAATCCTCTTCCATACTTTTGGAGTTGGGTCATTGATGTGAAATGAAATCTTAAGCTAAAACAATGTAATTATCTTTGCTTATCACTTCACTTTTAGAGTTGAGTCCTATATGAAGAGAAATAATTTCAAATTAAAATAATGTAACTATCTTTACTTCATCTCATTTTAGAGTGAGTTTTTTAACAAAGGAAAAAAATTAATTAATATATTGTATTTTTAAAATATAGTTATTTATTTATTTGTGTATTAAATGTTTAAAGTGAGAATGGTGGTATTTTGCGGAGTGGGACAAGGGGGTACTTATATTGTCCTTTATTTTCGGTCAAAATTATCTTTACATCGTCATAGTCTCACCCCTTCGTTAAGAAATTTGTTCATGAAACTTTGTCTTTGGGATTTTGGTTCATTTTAAGAGGACTTAGTTCATTAGATTTTTGAAAAAAATGTAAGAAAATAGTGGAACTATGCCTCATGGGAAAATTTACCTTAATCGAAAATGGGTCGATTTGAGTGCCACTATCTTATGCAATTTTCCTCTCTTTCTCAATTTTCCAAATGAAATAGGGTAGTAATCTCAAATTATTTAATCATATTTGATCGTGAGAACTTCTAAACTTCTACACAAGATATTTGATTTTGAAATCTTATCAAGTTCCAAAAAACCAAATACAAGTTGAGCTAGCTCTTGAGGCTTTTTTTAAATCTACATATATTTATATTTAAAATTAAATTATGTAAGATCAACATTCGCATTCTCTTCATATCACATAGAGATAGATAATGTGTTTTTAGTTATTTAATTATTATTTTTAGAATGGAAAAGAGCATTTTATACGATAGTATGAGAAAAACATTTAACATGTTAAAAGTGACATAAGTTAATCCAATATAAAAATAAAAATAAACAACAACAATGGATAAATGAGATGCTTGCTTAAATATCAAAATATATAAAAAATAAAATCCATAATGTAAAAAATAAAATTAAAAAAAATAATATTAATCTAAATCCATCTTAATTTTGAATCTTATGTACACTAAAAGTTTTGCATTTTGATTTTGTTTTTTTATTTTTCATGGTGCTTAATAAAACCCAAGTTAAAATAAATCTACTTAATTATTAAACAAATTTTTAAAACCTATACAGAAGATGAGTCATAAAACATTATTTTTATCATCCTATATTAAATTAGCATTAAGTTACATAACCCCTTGTTTGGTAGTACACCTGGTAAGGTGTAGAGTTTAATCCCCGTCCATATGTGTTCAAATCTCATGAGGGTGTCGCATTCCATTGCACTTAGTTTTTATTTAATTTTTTACGGTCTTATATCTTATGTGAACTTGGTTGGCAACAATATTTTTTTGCATTATGAGTGATTTGGGTGTTTGTTACTGATTAATGGTCCAACGAATATTCATTTCATTCTCTATCTACTTAAATAATTTGGGGGTGCTTTGGTTTCTCTATCAATCCCTTATTGTAGAGTTGTTTTGCTTGATACATGCTCTTTTCTTCATTCACCAAGGCCAGTGACCCATGGGCCTCGTAAGGTCCAAATGCCTCACTCCACAATTTGGGTCAATTTATTTATTTAGGAGGGTGCCTGTAATGTCCCCATTTTTTTATAACACCAGGAGAATTCACTAGGCCATTAAATCCCCATGGATCCTAGTGGAAAAAATAAATAAATTAGTTTGGAGTAATATTGGTCCATGTTTAATTAGTTTAATTAAATTAAACTAAAGGGAAGTGATGAAGATCGTAGTTTGTAAATATTTCATTAATATTTATTTATTTAATATTGTGCTAAGTTGGATATGCTTAGGAGGGACCATGAGGGCACATACGAGGCCAAAAGATGGAAAATGGAGGAAAAGCAGAAGAAATCCATAAAGCCACTAAAAAGATGGAAGGCAGCATAAAAACAGGAAAACTTAGAAAAGCAGGAAAGTTAATAAAATCATAAGAAAGCAGAAAAGTAGGAAAAGCAATGGAAAAGCAAGAAAGCAGAAAAAATCTAGGAAAAGCATATGCTGCCAAACTCAGAAAGCAGAGCAAAGCAGAAAGGCAGCAAAGCAAGGAAAAAGAAGGAAAAATGTACAGGAACGAAATTAGTCACTGAGGGCGCATTGGTTGAGGTGGATGACCACATTCATTGCATCTGGAAGTCAATTAATCCTATAAAAGAAGGTGGTGCACCCCCTCTCACATCTTTTGATAGTTTGTTTAGTGCATTGAGAGCTCTAAAGCTTCTTGGACTTGGGAGATGTGCCCCTAGTCACATTTGGGAGATGTGCCCCATCCAATCATCAGTACAGTGAATGTTTAGCTTGGACATGAGGAGTAAGGAATTCAACCCTACTCATTGAGTTTAATTGCATATCCATTTTACTATAATATTCGTGCTACTTGGTTCAGAGTTGAAGATCCAGTCCATTGGAGCAATTTCCTTCAATGTTTGTCTTGCTTATGTTTTTTGGAAAATGATAGCACCCCCAGGGGTATTTGATGCTACATCTAAGATTTGTAATGTAAAATGAATTCTATGATATTAATTATATTGATGTGGCCTTTAGTTCTTCAAATTAGTTCTTCTTATATTAATGAAATTTAGTACCTATGCTCGTTATAGTACAAAAATTGTCTAGTTTTTCCAGAGATTTCCATAGAATGACATATGTTAGTCCAATTATAAGTATGTGAGTTGATGCAGGTTATTAATCCTCTAATAAATCCATCCCCAACTCTATTTCTAAAATTCGTGACCCTCTAGGGTCATTTGGATTTGTTTGGAAAATAACTAGTTTAGTCGTCCTAAGTAGCGCACTTATCTTTCTAGCCTCCAAAACCCTATCAAATCGAGTCTAATCCTTTGTATCATTTCTGTAGCAGAGTGGGATAGTCCATTTAGCCTACCACAGGTCTGATTACTTCCAATGAGCACCAGGGGTTTCCACAAAAGTCCTGGGGCAATTGGATTGAAGCCTTAGGTTTATCCCAATGAGTCTACCCGAGCGTGAAGCACCCATTAATGTGCCACTATAGAAGTATTGGCTTGTTGTCACCTTATTTGCATCTTTAGCAGGTCCTAAAATTCGTATTGGGAGAATTTGGGAGAGTCTAGTGATGTTTGGGGTGTTTCCTTCTAAATTCTAGTCAAACTAACTAGTCCCAGTTCCTAGCCCATCTGTTGTGTGTTCAAATTTATTTCAATTCTTGAGTTAGTGTACCTATAATTAGTTTGGGTACATTAAATTGGTATTATAGCATGGTACTATGCACCTATGAGCAGCAAGACCAAGCTCCTTAAACTCTCAGACAAATAAATATTGCATATCACATCTTCAAAGTTACAGAATGAGGCTCATACCAGTGGTTGAAGAAGACTTTGAGCAGTATGAAGAAGAGGATATAATCTATATAGATGGAGGCTTGAATATGCCACAAGATTAGGATGACTATTCTTGTGACATGACATACATAGATTACATAAGGCCCAATTCACCAAGAGAGAGCCTTGAGGATGAATTAGCAAAGAGGATAGCAACAGAGAAAAATATGTCTTACCATTATCAAGAATATCTGGCTCTAGGTAAGGATATTTGTGCGGTTATTTCCTTCAAATATTATTTTTATGTCCAGTATAGATTTTTTCCGCAAGGTTTGGATGAGACTTATTTTTAGGGAAGCAAACCATCCAGAGAGGAACCAAGTTGTTCTAGTCCTCCAAGCAAAGAAGAAGTAAAAGGAATCGAAGGTGAAGCTTCATCGGAGCCATTTGCTTCTAGCATGAGGAGGTTCTTTGGGTTTTCTTCAAGCATAGTCTCCAAAAGTAGTGATCCTAGCACCACTCAAGATGGAGAATCCTCAAGTTACCAAGAATAGCATGCTTGCACCAATCTTCTTCAAAACAAAGATGAAGAGGCACCATGCGCAACTGAAGACCCAACAGACCATCATCAGGTTGCTAGCAGTGTGGGAGGTGAGATTACTTCCAGCTTCTTTGTTGGTGATTTCAAGATCACTGAAAAGGAGATTGATTCTATTGATGGTGGTGGGACATATTTTGGATCATATCCAAAAGAAGAACATAAATCTAATTTCCAGTCACCACTTGAGCTTAATGGTGAGGTTGATCAACCGAAAGAAGAGGAGGATGTTTGTCCTCAAGGGACACACTTCCTTGCAGGGCCACTGAATATGAGAGAAAAGGAGATTAGGGAGACCCTGAGCACTCTGCATGACACCAATACATTGGTGTCACATTGTTGTTGGAAAATGGAGGAGGATTTTTCCATTAAAGACTTGGAGAAGATTCGAAAAGCAGTGATAGACATTAGAGGTGCATTTTTGTAGTTGCTTTCTGATAGAGATCATCTTCTTGGGCTTGTGAAGAGGTATCATAATGCGTCACTAGAAAATGAAGAGGAGATTGACAAGATCACTCATGAATTGGAGAGCACCCAAGAAGATCTTCAATAATCAAGGTTGCAAATTGATCAGCTTCACAGAGAGCTGATCATGCCACGACCTCCATCATGCATGGAAAATGATCATGTGCACATGGCAGGAGCCACTTTGGGTTTGATGGAGGAACCTCATGTGGAGGATAATAATGAGGAAAATTATGATTTGCAGGTGTTTGTGAAGGAAGATGCTATAGAATATTTTGTCCAAACACTTGCCTTGATGCAGAAGGACATTGAGGAGGACATACCACATGAGTCTACAAGCAAAGGTGCTTATTTGTCCAAGGATTGGGTAGATGAGTACATAACAAAATTGGAGAGGCAAGGATTCACCAATATTGTTTCCTTGGTGGAATGCTCCTTGACACATCAATCATTGGGGAATATAGAGAGCAAGAAGTGCAATCCGAAATGCATGTGATTGAGAGAAGGACTATCATGGATAAGGTTTTCCAAGTGCTAGATGTGCACCAAAAGGATCGTGGGTTGTCATTGTTGAATAAAGATTTGATTTTGGAGGCGGGTAGCTAGATTTTCTCCAATTGGACCAACCAACAAAGATGTTGATCCATCCATGGATTGGGTGGACAAATACATCTTAGATATGGATACACATGGAGGTAAGAGTTTTGCATGCTTTAGTAGGAAGTTGATTCATACATTCCTTTCTCTCCAATCTCATGAGCAACAGAAAAGATATCCATGGTCATCATATGATGCATCAAGTATGTATAGATGGATTTGTAAGTTCCAATTGATTCGATTGGAGGGATCATATGGCATTGATGCTCAAGAGGAGTTTCTCTTCCTATTGGAAATATTCATAAAAATTCCAACAAGCATTCGGAAGAATGAACTTCCAATTTGGTTATGGGATCCTGGCATCATTTGGAATGACACATTGTTTCAAATGATCAAGTTGTTTGGTGGAATGCTGCATAAACCCTGGGTTCCTAGCATTCCTTGGAGTAACATTTTTTTCCTGATGGCATTAGATTTTGGGAGTCGCCATGAGGCTCTTTATGTAGAAACTGAGTAGTGTAGAGGAGGAAGTATAAGACACTTCCTGATTCTTAGGTTCATTTGGGATCCAGGAATCATTCTTGGTCTCAAATATTTCAGCTGGAATATTCATGTAGCAGTATGTGGGACAAAGACATACCTTAAGAGGGATGAGATGCATAAGGTCAAGTACCTCCCCAATATTGATCTCCACCTTGATCATTACCATCAGCTTTTCTTGTAAGAAGAAGTTTTGCAAAATAAAAATCCTTGTGGCCAATGTGGCTATCCTAGATTCTCATGCATGGGAATTGGCTTGGCTAGTGCACGTATGGTTTCACCATCTTACATGAGCATAGCACACAACAAGCAATCTGGTAAGCTTGTGTTGGTTCTTTTTTATCACATTTTGGTTCATGGTATGATGTTGGGGAAGCACTCTTTTAATTTGGAAGGTATGCCATATACTTGGGTGAAGTAATCAGGGCATCATACATTGTTTGAATATGAATTTGGAAGTATTGAGATGTTATATCTTGATTCTATGGTTGAGATTGGTATAGTTGGTTCTTATATGAAGAGGATTCGATCCACCCTTGTTTAGATCAATTCCATATATGTAAAGAAGTGGGAGAATGGTGCACCATGTAAAGATTCCTTCATGTTCAAAACTAATGTGGCTTACCAAGAAAAGAAAGGAGTCTCATGTTGGGATGAGAACTCCAATAGAGTTTTCAAAGGAATGAAGAATATGATGTATGATTATTCCATGTTTTCCCCACCAGGTTTTTCTCTACCATTTTTGGTATAAGGTAATGCTTCCCAAGGAATCTTAGGAATGATTTTGAGACCAAATAGACACCCCATGAGGTTGCGGCCCCATCATAGACATCATTCAACCACATACATGGAGGTGTTAGTCATTATGCATGCAATGGCTAAATGCATAAATTTCTTAAGGGAAAGCAAGCTTGAGATTGAAATTGACCATAATGGTTAAAGGCCAATCTTAACACATAAGAAGCTCAATGTATGGCAACAAAAAAATGAGTTGCATGAGAGTATTAGATGAATTGAAGCATGTGAAGGGTGTATCACAATCAAATTCAATCCATATATTACAACTCAATTTACCATGGAGTTCTTAAAAAGTAGGATCATTCATGACTTGATGGAGAGGATGACCAATGCAATTTTGGCAAAAAAGGGTCATCTATGTTGGAGATGAGATTCAGATGGTTTCTGAAGCAGCCTTGCAAAGTATTGTGGAAATGGTGTACAGGTTCTTCACCAACCATATTTTCACGTGCTTGAGGACAAGCAAATTTTGGGAGGGGAGGATTGTAATGTCCCCATTTTTTGATAGCACCAAGAGAATTCACTAGGCCATTAGATCCCCATGGATCCTAGTGGAAAAACTAAATAAATTAGTTAGGAGTAATATTGTTCCATGTTTAATTAGTTTAATTAAATTAAACTAAAGGGAAGTGATGAAGATCATAGTTTGTAAATATTTCATTAATATTTATTTATTAAATATTGTGATAAGTTGGATATGCTTAGGAGGGCCCATGAGGGCGCATAGGAGGCCAAAATATGGAAACTAGAGGAAAAGCAGAAGAAATCCACAAATCCACTAAAAAGATGGAAGACTGCATAAAGAAAGGAAAACTTAGAAAATCATAAAGAAGAAAAGCAGGAAAGTTCATAAAAGCGTAAGAAAGAAGAAAAGTTGGAAAGCTGAGAAAATCCAGGAAAAGCAAGATGCTGCAAAAAGTAGATAACGGAGCAAATCATAAAGGTAGCAAAGCAAGGAAAAAGAAGGCAAAAGCTGCAGGAACAAAATTAGTCACTGAGGGCGCCTTGGTTGAGGTGTATGAACACATTCATTGCATCTGGAAGTAAATCAATCCTATAAAATAAGGTGTTGCAACCCCTCTCACATATTTGGATAGTTTGTTTAGTGCATTGAGAGCTCTAAAGCTTCTTAGACTTGGGAGATGTGCCCCATCTAATCATTAGTCCAATCAATGTTTAGCTTGGACATGAGGAGTAAGGAATTCATCCCTAATCATTGAGTTTAATTGAAAATCCATTTTAATATCAGATTCGGCTACTTGGTTCAGAGTTGAAGATCCAGTCCATTAGAGCAATTTCCTTCAATGTTTGTCTTGCTTATGTTTTTTGGAAGATGATAGCGCCCCCAGGGGTATATGATGTTGCATATGATATTTTTAATGTAAATGAAGTCTCTTATATTCAGTATATTGATGTGGATTTCACTTCTGCAAATTAGTTCTTCGTATATTAATGAAATTTAATACCTATGCTCGTTATAGTGCAAAAATTGTCTAGTTTTTCAAAGATTGCAATAGAATGAATTATGTTAGTCCAATTATCAGTCTGTGAGTTGTTGAGAGTAATTAATCCTTTGATAAATCCATCACCATCTATATTTCTTAAATTCGTGACCCTCTAAGGTCATTTGGATTTGTTTGGAAAATAACTAGTTTAGCCGTCCTAAGTAGCACACTTGTCTTTCTGGCCTCCAAAACCCTATCAAATCGAGTCTAAACCTTTGTATCATTTTTGTAGAAGGGTGGTAAATTGCATTTATCCTACCACGGGTCTTATTACTTCCAATGAGCACTAGAAACCTTGGGTTTCCATAGAAGTCTCGGGGCAGTTTCCTTGAAGCCTTGGGTTTAGCCCAAGTAGTCTACCCAGGCATGAAGCACCCATAAATGTGCCACTGTCAAACTATTGTGTTTTTTTCTCCTTATTTGCAGATTTAGAAGGTCCTAATCTTCATCCTGGGAGAATTTGGGAGAGTTAAGTGATGTTTGGGGTTTTTCCTTTTAAATTCTAGTCAAACTAGCTAGTCCTTGTTCCAAGCCCATCCACTGTGTGTTCAAATTTCTTTCAAATCTTGAGTTAGTGTACCTATAATAAGTTTGGGTACATTACAGTGCATAGAGATGACTATGATGATGATAATTGACGTCCACTAATACTATACATTCAAGCAAAGTTAGACAAAACCATTGAAAGTCATATGGGTCAATATAAAAATTAAACAATAAGGATACTAATAGGTGAAATGAAATATATGTTTGATGTTCATCATGTTTATCCTATTCTAAAATGGTGGCTTTGATCTATGGCATTTAAATCTAATCGGTCATGTGATATGATGTTTAACATAACTCATGGGTTGACATGTTCTCAAGGTCAACTATTGCATCTAATGTCTTCAAAATAGGTAGTACAAAAGTTGTTCAGGGTTTTTTCCTCCACAATCAAGGAATCTTATACGTCAATGTAATCTTTGGATCATAAATTTAAAATTAGATTATTATTCCTACTATAATTAATCTCAACAAATGACATAAGTTAATATTGATATCTTAATTTTTAGCCTAGCATGATAAAAATGATGTTTGCATTGAGAGTAAGAATGGATATTTATAGCTACTATGATAGAGATATTGTTATGTGGATAACATTTACATTATCATTTGTTGGTTTCAAAAGAAATATAATGCATATAACAAATAATAATACTACATGTTAGTGAAATATACATACAAACACAAATGGGATCTTTCTATCTATATGAAAGAGAGAGATTTGATGTATACAAATAATATTAAAATTGCTATATAGAGATAACCAAAGAGATACGAGATTTTCACATAAATAAAAATATTATAAATATGATATTTACATAGAAATATTGTTACAATGCAAATATAAATATCTTAACAATACTCAAAATTGTAATTTTACATATCCATATCTCCATAAGTTATGAGTTTTGAGTTCTACAAAGTTGAGTGAGATGACAACTAGCCCAAACCCAAATTAAATGATAAAAAGTTGCACCTCAAGAGATTTGATCCCTCTCAATGCTTGATAGATCTAGGGTTAAGATGGATCTACACCAGTGTATCACCTGTAATTGAATAGATTAGTGTGGATCATTGGATATGTTTCATTGGCTACTTTCATAATCTTGGAATATTTAGGATCTAAATTGTTATTGTCATATTGACTACTACGTTTTCCCCTAGTTAAATATTAGGATTCATTTTCGCTGCTAGTCATTCCCCTAGTTACACATTAAGTTGAAGCTCAAACATCATTCGTTGAATGAAAATGTATATAACTATCACATCTTGAGAACATTGGACCAAGGTTCACAATGTTTGTTTGTTTACGGAGCAGCATATTCTACTTGATTTATATGGGTTTCATATGCATCGACATCGAGACATTTTAATTCGGTAAATAAGCCAATGTTACCATGCTATCCACAGTGATAGACATGGACTTCTACAAATATTTTATTTGTTAATTTGTGTTAATGAAAATACCAATCTTGTCCATACTATAACATACCCAGTCACCTCTTTCAACCATTGAGACTACAGGGTACTCAAATTACGTATCCAAATTCACCTCTTATGTCCAAATTCTTTTTACATAAATTCATTCAATTTAACAGCGGAATACAAACATGAAGGACATTCCTCCAAACCATAGGCTCTGTCAAGCCATTTCTTAATTTGATTGGCCACCCCCGAGATAGGGATATCAATCCACGAGGGAAAATCTCTTCCCTAATATCTCTACTCAACTCAATCTCTCATGCAAACCCCTGGTGTAGAAACCCCCTCCACGGTTGTACAAATCCTCAATTATCCTTCCCCATCAACCTGCACAAAGAAACCCCCTCCAGAGTTGTCCCAATCCTTAATTCTCCTTCACCATCAACCTACACAACGCTAGGAACAAGCCCCCTTCTCTAAGCTAACAATCCCTTGGGTAGACTCTAGTTTTCTTCTAGCACTCTAGCACAGGCTGGACAAGAAGTATATGAATTGGGACTCCAAGGAACAGGCTCCAGGCCAGGTTCCTCTCACGCACAAGTCTCTCCTAGGTCAATGGCATGGAAAGTTCACTTATGGTATCTCTGGTCCTCGTTCTCTCGGGTACCAGTCTCGAAGCAATTCCCAGGTGATGACCAACATGATGATAAATGGAATGTGAATGGTTGGAATCAAATATGTAACCAAACCCCCCAAGCTTGAACTCTAACTTTTATAAGCATATTTTAGATTTCCATGTGGCCACTCCACATGGAACCACTTTTCCCCTCTTAATCCCCTCTTAAGATAATTAAATAATGCTTTATTTAAAGCATGACTCTTAATCATGGTTTAGGAAATATAGGTTAAATTGCTAAGGCTAAGGATATAAGCTAATCCCACTAGGTTCATTTCCCTTAGCCCACTATCACTCCCCCACTTATGGAATCATAGCCCCCAATCTCTTCTTCATCCTTCTTCCTTTGCAGCCATCAGAGACGTTGTTATTTTACCATTTTTTATGAAATTTAAAAAAAGTTGGATGACATCATCATGACGTCGTAGTAGTCCCATAGCCACGTGTCATATCTATGTTTGTCCCTGTGGCGCTTATCTGTCCTTACCGAGGCTGTTGTCACCATGTTGGCACACTCGTTGGCAACATGGTTTCAGAGGGCGGTTGAGCAGTTTCAAGGGAACTTGATGGTGGTTTTGGAAACCACATTGAGACCCCAAAAACAGTACGAGGAAAACCACTCACCTTCGGTGGTTTCAGTTTTAGGCACACCCCTTCTTGTTAACCTGTGGTCACTTTGGGCACCCAAACTCCATCCATAATCGTTGATATCTAGTGAAGTTTTTTCAATCAATATGGGTCGTTCATGACAGGACCCCTTCCAATGTTGCCACCTATTCACTGATTTCCACGTGGCTGGTCCACATCACCCTGTTACATGTGGCTGGTCCACGTCATACTCGTCCATGCAGTTATTATGGGGCCCACATCAAATTATTCATAAATTCAAAACTTTTGAATTGTTCATAAACACTTAAATTCGACTTTTATAACCATGTGAACAAAACTAAAGTTACACTTGGATTACTTTCTCGAACAAGCATCTACACAAATTTTGACTCTTGGCTAATAGGAAACTACACATGGATTTTCCTTTGACTGGAAATTTTCTGTCATTTACCATAATTGTCGATTAACAAAAAATGTAATTCCATGCTATTGGTTCGATACCAAACGTTTCTTAGGCCCGAACTATTCTATTGCATATTTTTGTATATTACCAACTCCCATGTTGAATCTGATAATAATATCTAGGTAATTGAAACCATAAATTTCATAGGGGCATTTCGTCAAATAGTTAACATGCAAACTGTAAAATTTTCCCAAAATTACACAAACCACTTCTGAACTTTTAAATTTTATCCATACACCCTCCAATCCAGTCCAATCCATTTAAATAATTGTTCCATTATTCAATGAAGCCCCGAATTTAACCATTGGAGGATTCCACACTGATTTTTCCTCACACATTTCCTCAAATATTTCATGTGCAACCTCTGATTTTTCCTATAAAGCCAAATTTCATCCCATGTTGTCCCAGTTCTGAAAACCTTAGCTCTGATACCACTTTGTAATGTACCCAATTGCCTCTTTCAACCATTGAGACTATATGGTACTCAAATTGCGTATCCAAATTCACCTCTTATGTCCAAATTCATTTCGTAAATTCATTCAATTTTAGGGCAGAATACAAACTTATGGTCTCCCAAATTATCTTATGCATACATTATAATTTGCATGCAACTCAAGCATGAAACAAACACATTTTCCATACCAAGCAATTCCATGCATTTGTACCATTATAACCAGTAAATTGAACATTATATAAACAGATTTAAACCATATAAAAACATAGATATATTGATGGCAATATCATACACAATAAGACACTTATATTTTAATTATCCAACTAGTTGTATGTGAAGGACATTCCTCCCAGCCAGTCAAGCCATTTCTTACTTTGGTAGGTCATCCCTAAGTTGGGGCTATCAATCCACAATGGTAAATATCTTCCCCAATGTGTCTACTCAAATCAATATCTCATACAACCCCTTGGTGCAAAAACCCCCTCCATAGTTGTCCCAATCCTCAATTCTCCTTCCCCATCAACCTGAACAATGCTAGGAAGAAGCCCCCTTCTCTGAGTTAACAATCCCTTAGGATGCCTCCAGTTCCCTTCTAACACACCAACACAAGTTGGATAGTAAGTCTTTGAATTAGGACTCCAGGGTACAAGTTACATGCCAGGTTCCTCTCACGCACTAGTCTCTCCTAGGTTAATGGCATGGAAAGGTCACTTATGGTATCTCTGATCCTCATTCTCTTAGGTACCAATATCAGGGAAATTCCAAGGTGTTGGCCAACACGATGATCAATGTAATTCAAATGGTTGGAATCAAATGAGGATCCAATCCCCCCCAAGCTTGAATTGTCACTTTTATAAGCATATTTTAGATTGTCATGTGGCCACTCCACATGGCCACTTTTCCCCTCTTAATCCCCTCTTAAGATAATTAAATAATGCTTTATTCAAATCATGACTCTTAATCATGGTTTAGGAACTTTGGGTTAAATTGCTAAGGCTAAGGATATAAGCTAATCCCACTAGGGTCATTTCCCTTAGCCCACTATCACTTCCCCACTTAGGGAATCATAGCCCCCCATCTCTTCTTCATCCTTCTTCCTTTGCAGCCATCAGAGACTTTATATTAATATTGAAAATGTACATATTTACAATAACTTGGTCATCCTAGACCGTTTTTTCCTGGATTCTATCCTTTTACATCAATATTTACAAAATTACATTACTAGGTCAAAACTGGGGTATTACACATACTTACCATTGTAGAAATTAATTAGGGTTATTCAAATGCATTTTGTATTGGTTATTTGTGTTGAGATTTAGTGTTTTTTACACAAATATGGTGGAAATAACATTATGGTAGGTTGGAAGGTTGTTAGAACACTTTTTAAGTTGAAGGATGTCACTTTACATCAAGATCACTTTAAGGGCATCACTTGTTACAATGAATTCCCATTAGTATTTATTATGCTCTTGAAATTGTGCTAACTTCTTACAAGTCTTATACATTTTTCGTCGAATCTAAAATTCTTCATAGGTATTAAATATGGTATATAAACAATATTAGTGGGATGATCTAGGTTTATTTCAATCTTTAGTAGGTAGACAATAGAGGTGATAAGGTACTCTACGGTAAAGAACTTGATGAAAATAATCCAAAAAGGCATTTTTGTATCAAATATATTGTTCTTGTAAACAAATGACATTTTGGAGTATTGTGTGATGAGGTAAAAGGTTAGGGGTACATATCCTTTGTTGATCATGGGTTTCTCATATGATTCCCTTAGTGTTTGTGTGCTTTTTTTCCATGTTGATAATTATGGCGCCTTTTAGGGCATGGCACCCCTCCCAACTTGCTCACAAAACCTATCGTTCAAAAACAACTTTCGCATTCTTTTTTTTTCTAAAATATATCAACTAGTGGTGTCATTTGCGTGTTCTCTTCTCCAATAACTTGTTTGACTAGACCACCATCACTCCTCCAATAAAATTGTTTGACTAGACCACTATCGAAATAGCTTATTGTCAATACTCTCCTACCAAGTTCACTAACATTCCCACCCAAATTCACAAATTGAAGATGCAAAGGCTTTCAAGAGTAGAATATTTGTGAGGTTCATGGAGTTGGATGTGACCAAGGACGGGGTTTTGTCCCACTTTGATCTATGCAATGCCTTGAAGAGTCTCTACTTGGTAGACTCCCAAATGGACATGGAGGTTATCAACACTCCTTTGGAATTTCAACTACCATAGCATTGTGGTGGCCTAGTTGATTGCTTTTCAAATGATAACTGAATACTTTACTTAATCTCTTATTGTTGTTATGAATTCTTTTTATTGTGGAATAAGGAATGATAGTTGTATGTCAAATTAATTCAACTAGTTTATCTTGGAGTAAGATTTGGAACCTAACCCCTCCTCCTTTTCTTTATGTTGCTTTTTACATATTTTCCATTTAAGCATTGAATTTGCACAAAAGCAAAAAAAAACCACAATAAAATTAAAAAATAATATTTTACTAGCATATCTTTGAACTGAGGAGGGGAATGTCGAAGGAAATTGGTGTAGATACATTGCAATGGGGAGGGGAATGCTGAAGGAAATTGCTGTAGATACATTGCGATGGGGAGGGGAATGCTTAAGGAAATTAGTGTAGATACATTGTTGAAAACGAAAGAAGTCACAATATTGTTTCATCTGATATTTTTGAATTCTTGAAACTTTATTAAACATCGGTGGGGCCAAGGAGCAGTGCTTGACCATGTTCAATAGGGAAATTGCATATAACACTCTTTGATGATTCTTATAAGCTAGGATTACCAATGCCTAGTGTGCCTCGGATGATCATCTTTAGTGGTTTTATTGTAACCTTTGAATTCAAGTGTTGTAGTAATATGTTGAGTGAGTTGCTAATTATGTGACAAAGCTCTTTTACATGGATGAGGTTGCCTTGCTATTTGAATGAAGCCACCATTGGGTCGGTTGAGCTAAATGAAATATGGTGTGGTATTCAATGTAGTCTCTAGTATGTTGGGCTAGTCCCATGCATGATCGATATCCAACTCTCGATCTCCAAGCATCTTAGGTTCATCTAGGATTTCGCATTGTAACATATCTATCAAAGAAATTTTTTACATCATTGATTTGAGTTCAATCACTTCCTTCAAGCTTATTAACATCAAGAGCACCTTCTATCCATAAGAAACCATATATATGTACAAATCCATCGTGTTTCCATTCATGCCTACAAAAGGAATGTGGATTTAATAGAGAAAATGAGCAATATTTAAAAAAACATTTTTATGTTTGGGATAGGAGGATATAGTGTGTGTTTACTACTATATTTTTGGGTTAATTTGAAAGTATTTAAATCATGTATGGGGTGCTTCATGATATTTGGGGTACATGATGTATGTTCAAACCCTAGATGGTTTGAGATGGATTATAACATGAGAGGTACTATGTGATGAATATCCACACTTGATATAGAATGATTAGTGGATGTTTTACCTCAGTTGATTCCTGACTCGGTTTTCTTCCCTTGGGTGTTGAATATCTATTGCCTGGATAGTGGACACACTTCATGATGACTACATGGAGGATTCACTTGGTGGGAGAATTCTCTATAGGGTATGTGGAGTGATGTAGATCATGGAAGAGAGATTCAATCCATATATGGCTTGTGGTAGCTTGGATTCTCGTTCAAAGGATTGTAGATCACTTGGGGAATCCTAGGGATTCAGCAATGTTCTTACAGGGGTAGCTAACCCAATGGATTACTTTTCTTTAGAGGACATATGGTGCTTGTGTAGGCTCATGATGGGATGGTGTGGGATTTCCTTATGTGGCTACATCACCTTGGATTCCTTATTGTGCACGACATCATCATTGGAGCATGACAATTGTACTCTAAAAAGGACATCTCACTTGTGTGGCCTACAAGGCTCCTGTAGGTTACTTGAAAGGGATTGTGCCCACGTAGTATTGTTGGCCTCCCTTACCTCCCATATAAATAGAAGAAGAAGAGAGTCTTTCATACTCATGACTTGTGTTTTCATTCTTTCTCACTCTTGTGTAGATATGTGACCTAAAAGAGGAGCACACTTGTCGTATCTCTCTCTAGTTCTTCACTTGTACATGTTTTTATTTCTCTCCCTTGGGTGATAGGGTTTATTGGGTTCTTTGGAGTTTCTTGAGCATCTTGGAGTTCTAAGCTTAGGGTTTTACCCATTGCATATTGGAGACTAGGGTTTTTAGAGTAAACCCTAGGGTGAACTTGTGAAGAAGAATAGGTTAGAAGGATACGTTGCCTTGGAGATAGTGTTGGAGTGATTATTGCACTAGCTCTCTTGTTGGAGCTAGGATTTGATGATTTACCTTAGATGAGGCATTTTGCATGGTTGGATTTTGTAGCCTTCAGAGGGGGCTATGATATGTAATTAATCATTGAGCTCTTATATGAAGTTTCCAACCATACATATCTTATGTCAATTTTAGATTTCATTTTCAACTACATGTGTTTTTCATATTTTTCTATTCATATCTATTTATGATCTTGTTGATTGGGCAAGATGTCAAGATAGCAAGATGTCCTGACGCACCAAATGTGCACAATGCGCTAACCATTCCCGGCCTTCAAAGTGGGCCATCTATCTGTCCCTTCCTTTATGTTTTTCCTTTTCACCCGAATTTTCCAAGTAATCTGCCACCCTATTGACCACATGTTTGACATGGGTGAAATTCTATACATGGGGCCTACTGAGAGTTGAACGGAGTTTTTCCAGCCTCCAACTGACTGCCACTTTGGATATCCTTTGCCTTTTCTTCAGGTTTTTTTCCATGTGGATGATGAATTTTGACTCCCCCTCCACAATGATAGGTTCCTATCCTTCTCTCGCCACCAAATTCAGGCCGTAGATCATCCCATCAAAATCAGCAGCGTTGTTGGTATCGTTTCCTATGGGTCCCAGGAAAATTCTTAGGATCTGTCCTTCGTGGTACCTAATGACCCCTCTGAAACTTGTAAACCCCGGATTCCCTTTCAAAGCGCCATCAAAATTCATCTTGAATACCCCCTTAGGGGGGAAACCATCGTGCAAGGATGGATTGGGAATTTGAGTTGGGGGATTGTTGTGAAAAAAATTGCACAAGTGCACTCTTCCACTTGGTAAGGGGCTAAGCCTTGTAGGTTGTTGCAAGGCCTTAGTCCTTGGAGCCCATTTTGATGTGGTTTGGTATTCCTCCAAGTGATCCTGCAAGAGATTGTTAGTGTAGTTCGCATCTAAACATAAAAATATTGATGAAGATAAAATGAAAGAGATGGGGGAAAGATGAAAACTCCAACAACAACCAAAGATATGCTAAACCACTATTGTATCTCCCAATGGAATAGTTGTACAACACCTGGGAGGTGAAGGCTTCAAGGGAAGCCAACAATCTCCCTTAGGGAGGCCTTTCTTGCCCGAACTAAATGCTAAGTAGATGGAAGATCAATGGAGAGAAACACTTACCCCTTGATGGTATGTGGCAAGCAAGCTTGGGAATGCTCACAATGGTAGGAAATGGTGGGCTATGAGGAAGCTCCAGCTCAAATCCAGCAGCACAACCTTGCTCTAATTTCTCTATACAAAATGCATGACAATGGCTTCCTTTTATAGGCCAATAGGTGGCCATCAAACAACTAGATACAAATGTGAACTCTCCTCCTTCATGAACTAGTTCCAAGGTACACAAGGGGGGCTGACTAATGCCCCCCAAATGTGTGAGGAGACGAATTCTGATCCTTGGGGAGGATTGAGTCTTTAATGCACCATTGGGAGTGAGTGGTCCCACCATTTTGAAAGTAGAGTGATTATCGAAGGAAAATCCGCGTGGGTGTAGCGCGGTCATTGTTCAGGTAACCTACGCTATAGTGCGGGTCAATTGTGTAATACCTGCGCTACCCTTTGTTTTGATTGTTTCTTATCACTTATGGACTCATGCTATGTTTTGGATCTATTGATGATGCCTATGGTGAGATGCATTCTTTATGTTGATGACGCTTTACTGGATGAATCGACGAAATGTCGCATGTGTACGACTTTTAGGCGTTAACAGATGCCCCTTGATGTATGAGGTTCAGAGGGTACTGTAGAGCCGATAATGCATCATGTTTTCTATTATTTCTCTCTTGTTCTGTAGGACAAATCATATGTGGAGAAAATAAGGTTCTCCCATGGGAGAAGATTGTTGGTGACGACCGTTGGATCTGTAATAAAGAATAGATTTTGTACAAACGAGGCGGGCATACCCATGCTCTCGAAATGATGTCAAAGTGATTACAATGAGAGAGGAAAAGGGTGTCGACTCTACTATACTATTGGGACATGGATGAAGGCAGCTTCAATCCATGTTAGAGTAAATTCCCCTAAAGCTGCTACAAAATATTGAAGAAGTGGAACTACTGGTGACCATGATGAACCCACTGTGGTGGGGGACTAAACTTGGTATGTAAATATTCCTGAGGGCTTCACTGTACCAAATAGACTATAATCAGGGTTTCCAAATGTGAACAATGATACCTGCAAAAGTATGTTCCCCCCTGATGCGATGATGTGTTGACGTCGAGCATAGGGGAAACCACCTAGTTAGGGAGTACTATGACTCTCCCTATGAAGTTCGAGGTGATCCCTTATAGTGATTGAAAGGGATCCCAAGGTACAACTGGGACTAATGCAACTCTTGGAAAATAGTGTTTTGACGTCAACGAGAGCTAAAGTATATGATAAGACGAGGGTCATATCCTCAAAACCGAGATCATATCGTAATCAACTGGTGGACGAACATACCTAACACAAGACTGGTTGATAAGCATGGGGATCATAACTTCCTTTGATCAATCTAATCATGGGGAGCGGGGACAACATATTTTCTTTCAAGACGACACAGATTGAAACTGGTGGAAACAAACTACAAGTGAAAGGGCTTTGATGGATACACAAAAAAAATGGTAATGGTAACCAACAAAACAAATATTGCTGAGCATATGGAGACTCAAATACATCGATCAAAGGCGACCATGGGTTGCTGCCAAAATAATATGGTGTTCCCTCAATGTGAGGTGACGAGGGAAATTTGTTTGTACATAAAGAATAATGGTGGGATCCCCAAAGTTTTGGGTGTGTCAGGGGATCATTAGATGATGAGCAGAGTGCCCACGGTTTTGAGTGAGTTGGGGGACGCTTTCCAATGATGAAGTGAGGGCTAATTTTCATACGCAAAGACGGGTGTCCCATGAAACGATGCTATGCAGTATACACCTGTGGGATAACTGAATTGAACTAGTTACTTCAGAGGGTGGGGGGGCCATAGGTGTCTTTGCGGGGGTGATGATATGAGGAAGATTGCGGAATTTAAAGTGATCATGGAGGTATGAGGGGCTCTGTGAATCGTTCTCTTCACATGTGCCAAATAATCTGATGAGGTCTACTTGGTGGAGTAAATGCACAACTATAAAATGATACTCTAAGGGGGGATCTTTTCAAGCTGGATCAGATTCCTTAGACTTGTGGGGGATCGATATCATGGGTTTCAATTGATGACCGGGATGGAAATGGTATGCACACCCATGTGGGATCATGTTATTTCCAATCATGACATTGATGGCACGTCAAGAGTGGAATTTAGGCCCCTATGGTTATCAGCGGGAAAACGGGTAAATGCATTGTAAGAAGAGGGAAAAAATTACCTATATGCCAATTTTGAAATGATACCTGTGAGAGAGGCCTAACACCATTGCTGAGGGATGGAGTCTTGTTCTTATAATGAAAAAAAAGAGTCTCCTGCATGTCTCAATTGTAATCCTGCACATGCAACGCACATACCCAAGTGTAGTAAAGAATGTGACCAAGGTATTGACAATGCAGAAATCATAACCAGAAACATAGTGCACATTTCCCTGATGCATATGCAACATGCGATGGTTACAAAGGATCAAAGTATTCATCCAAAGATGGTGAATCATCACTAGTGCGTAAACCATCCAAAGATGATGTGGTATCAATGGTGTCTGATAAGGTAGGTGTTACCTCCTCGGTTTTTGGCCTTTGCGAGGTCTCATGGATGGGAGTTTTCACGTCCCCTCCCATGGACCAATTAAAAGGAAGGGAACATGATACCAAAGTCTAGCGCTTTTACATAAACTCAACCCATTCATTAGATTCACAGCAATAAAACAAACGTGTGCAGATGCAAATCAAGCAAACATGCATAGCGGAAATAAACCTCATCCACACACATTTCATATGCATTCAGCATATCAACAACAGTCATCAATTTAAAACATTGCAGAGGCAAAACACATAGATAGAAAAACACTTATCTTTATTGTGATGTTGTCCCAAGCAACTAGCTATGTCGTTGCAACGTTCCACCCAACCATAGGTCTCTGCCTAGCCTGTATTATTTTAGCACTCAGAGACCACCCCTGAGCTGGGCATGATTTCTACAAGGAAAATGGGACATTCAAGCTCATAAACAGCCAAATAATCATTGCATCTAAGCCAAGCCAGTCCACAGCTGGGTTTATCAAGTTAAATCCGAACCTTTTTCATTTTTGGATGCTTGCACTCAAGCTCAAGTCAAAACAATGGATACCCATAACCCATACCCCAACATACTCTACCTACACACAACAAAACTCAATCATTGGGCAGGGATACACATTTTTAACAATGGGATTTAGAAACAAGATGGCCATGGGTTTTCCCCCAAATCATTTTCAGCCAAAAACGGATTATGGGATGGGAAAAAACAATCACAGGGAGGGAAACGATTTCTCCCCCAGCTATCTAAGCATTCAGTGGCCCAAATGATCTATATGGAACTCCAATTCGATTCCCCTTATTCCCCACTAGTATACAACACAAAAACGCCCTTCTCCCAGCTGAGAATGAAGGAAAACCCAGAATTTCGATGGAGAAAAATGCCCAACCAGCTCCCAACTCGTGAGAGAGCCAAAGTCCTTCATGGGTAATGGCTTGGGGAGCAATTTCATGGCTCCTTTCTTGCCCAAGAAGTAAAACACGATTTTCTATGAAGGGTGGCTTTCCCATACCTGAATTTGGACAGCCATACCTCCCCATCCCCCAATGCATTAACTATTTCAACCAACTCTTGGGAGAAATGAATGATTGGGTACAAAATTCAACATGGGCAGTTGAGGGTTTTATGGGTTCTCTCATTGACACTTGGCTTGACTTGATTGGTTCAAGGGTTTGAATGTTTCCCTCCCAATTCCTTGTAAAATCATGCCTCCATCTCTTGTTGCATTTCATAGCTAGTTGTGGATATTTTATTAAAATGCATATTTACATGATATTTGAAATTCCAATGTGCGTGGCTAGCACGTAAACCATATGCATCACTAAATTGATGGCGGGGCCTTGGCCTTGAGCTCCTCACCACGATTTTATAACAATATTACATCATTTACATTTTAATGTAATGGGGTCAAAATCAGGATATTACAATCCCATCCCCCTTGGAATAACACTATCCTCGATGTTCCAACACTTAGGAATAAATACCCACTTTACACATGCCTCAAAATTCACAAAAGGTGGCAGGTCTGTCCTGCGTTTCATCTCTTTACTTTGAACTTTTAGGACCAAGTCCTTTGGCTTCCAGAAACTGCTCCTGTTGGCTTTGATCTTCCATCTCCGCAAGTGGGCATTGCTCCACAGCAATCCCTTCCTTTATTTACCTTCCACCTGATCTACAAGTCCGGAACTTCATGGCTTCCATCCTTCTTGTTGTCCTGACAACTATTTGAGGAATATTTTCAGCCAAAACAAATAGCTTTTGGTCTACTGCCATGAGCAATGTACACAACTGGCTCTCACTTTTCTTACTAGCAACACTTGGCTAGTAACAACTGTAAACAGTGGCTTTCAATTTCTCACCTGTGAGACTCATCATGGCAATTCCTGTTAGGCCAAGCATAACACAATATTAAAATCAGTCAATTATTTTTCCAATTAACATGGAAAGTCTATGCTTTACTCATGAGACTTTCACACTTTTCATGCTTGCCCAACATACACATGAACTCATTCATGTTCATCTTTTCACAAGGAAATAACTATTTCAACATTCACAATTAATTTCAAGCAATTAAACACAATCTATTTTCATCCATGACATGCACTCAACAATATTTTGTTTCTAAGATGCATCAATCAAAAAGGAAATAGAAGAGTAAGAGTTTCCCTCTCTTAATCTTGTTCCAATTCGGAGCCACACCACAACTTTGGTTTCATGCTCCTTAGCCTCTTTCACTTCAATGTGAATGCTTGACTTTCCCTTTCTTGGCTATGACACTTACTGTCTAAGATCTATCTAAGGATTTTCAACTACGGAACCCTTCCCCATTGTTGCCTACAGAACCTTTGGCTGCTAGGACCCACACATGTCCGCTAGCACCACCTTTCATTACTGCTCACACTGAGCTCTTTAGGACGGTCACATGTCTGCATGCATCCCTATGATGCCTTCATAGTCCTTGCTTTCGGCAATATCTACACTCAAACATTGAATCAATTCACATGTTTAGTTTACTTTCATAGGGTTTATCCCTAAACAAGAGTTTGAGAAATCATAACCAAATCATATACACACATACATTCATAAGCAAGAAGTCACAAGATAACCAAATACTTATCTGTATTGTGCATTTCCTCACTACTCCACAGGTTTCCTTCTCTGCTTTACGAGCCTTGGATCACCTGTGGGGTGGATGCTTGACCAGCACACATGATGCTCCACAACATCATCCGAATAGGCAATGCCAAGCCAGTACGTCGACTGGGTTTATCAGGCATCCCAAAAATCAGTATGCTAAGCCAGTACACCGACTAGGTTTATCAAGCATTTCAAAAATCAGTATGCTAAGCCAGTACGCCGACTGGGTTTATCAAGCATTTCAAAAATCAATATGCTAATCCAGTACGCCAACTGGGTTTATCAAGCATTTCAAAAATCAGTATGTTAAGCCAATACGTCGATTGGGTTTATCAAGCATTTCAAAAATCAGTATGCTAAGCCAGTACGCCGACTGGGTTTATCAAGCATGCAACAACCATTTCCAGGCCAATTCTCTGACTGGGTTTGTCAAGAAATAACACCCTTCACCAATACCTCCACAACATCCAAATAACCAATGCCAAGCCAGTACACCGTCTGGGTTTATCAGGCATGCAACAATCCTTCACCAATACCTCCACAACATCCAAATAACCAATGCCAAGCCAATACATCGGCTGTGTTTATCAGGCATGCAACAATCCTTCACCAATAATTCCACAACATCCAAATAACCAATGCCAAGCCAGTACATTGACTGTGTTTATCAGGCATGCAACAATCCTTCACCAATACCTCCACAACATCCAAATAACCAATGCCAAGCCAATTTTGATGTTTCTAGGTAGGCTAAAATTGCTTCTTTGCTTCTTTTTCCAGGGGACTCATAAAAAACCCTAGACGCAGCGTTTCGCCTCCTCGGCCGCTCGGCTGTTCTCCTGCGACTCCATGGCCATCTCTTTTACGGACTGCCTTATGGGAACGAAATATCCTCCTTCGAAGACCTGTTCTTCTCACCCGCTGAAGTCTTCTGGTTCGTTGCAGGTTTCCTCTGGTGTTGCTGCGGCTGGAAGCTCGATCCCTCTCAAGCATGGCTCCTCTCCGTCTTCTGGCCATCCGTCTGGCTTTTTGGTGGTGGAAGCTCCAGATCTGATTCTTCCAGTCAGTCAGGAAGCCGTTTTGCATGCGGATCACTACTCTCAGCGCGCCCTGGTTTGCAGGTTCAATGGATTTTGGCCCAAGCTTGCAGATCTTCACTCTTGGGTCTTGTCTGCTTGGGCTCCTATTCTGAGCTCTGATGCTCTTATTTGCCCTTGTGCCAGAGGGATTTTTGTTGTCATTTTTGGATCTCCTGAAGATAGGGACCAGATCTGCAAATCTGGACCCTGGTTTTGGGGCAGATCTGGACTGTCCTTACAGCCTTGGACTCCTTCCTTTGATGCCTCTACTGCAGACATCTCCTCAGCTCCAATTTGGGTCCGTTTACCAAATCTTCCCCTCCACTTTTGGGGACCTGAATCCTTGCAATCCATTGGAAATGCTCTTGGGAAATTTCACAGCAGAAGTCCTGAAACAAAAACGGCTTTTACAACCTTTGCTCGTATCTGCGTTGAGATGGACTTCACCAAAGGATTTCCTGCTCAAATCATTCTTCAAGGTAAAGACAGATCTTGGACTGTGAAGTTAGATTATGAACATATAAATTTCAGATGCAGAGTATGTTTTGATACAGGGCATATAGCTGCTAACTGCAAAAATTCAGAAAAAAAAAGAAATTAGCCAAATCTCGTCGGAAGCCAACTTGGTGGGAGGGGGCGATCCCAGCTCATCAAAGTATATCAAAGGAACCAGACTCAGAAAAAACCCCGGGTGATCCAGCAGAACAGACAGCTTCTATCTCATTGAATGACAACCCGATTCCCACAACGTCTTTTGCAGGCCCAAGCTGGGCTGACCAAGCAGAAGAAGCTCTCTTGGATGCCGAACCAGAACAGTCCAAGGAATGGACGAAAGTAACAAAAAAGAAAAAGCCTCCTCTTTCCAGGCAACCAGTGTTGACGCGTAGTCAAACTGGATCTTTGAATTAATTTGTATGAGCTTCAGCAAGTTTTGTCTGCCTGGAGTAGAGAAACGTCGTAGACTTAGTGCGTCTCTTGTTTCTTTAGAAGAAGCAGTTTTTGGTCTTATCTGTGTTGAGGAATTTTGGTTTTCAGCCAAATTCTAAGATGTATCTTTTGGATGGCTCAGCCATAGTTTATCAATATAAAACCTACCCGTTCTTGTCAAAAAAAACCAATGCCAAGCCAGTACACCGAATGCGTTTATCAGGCATGCAACAATCCTTCACCAATACCTCCACAACATCCAATAACCAATGCCAAGCCAGTACACCGACTGGGATTATCATGCATGCAACAATCCTTCACCCACAAAAGGATGGCACTCCTTCTCTTATGCAAACCAGCGGTTCCCTTTAGGAACTCTTTACGTGACTCACTTGACTGCAGGATAGCATGGCCCCACAATACCCACAAGGATGATACCCCTTTTCTACTGCACAGCTCCTCGGGCCTATCCATCCCTTCTAGTGTCCTTTAGGGTGAGTGTAGAAAGGTTACCACTACCCATACAGTCCTCTCAAGTACCCTTTCTTCACTTTGCCTCTTAACGTGCAACACCAAATTGCATCTGTGTAAGCTGATAGCACAAGAAGGATAAGTAGGCTCATCAGTATTGTTGCTCTAAAATTGTAACCACATTTCATAACATTCACTATCAAGTATTGAAACACCTGGAATGTGTCCATTCCCTTAGGGTGCAGTCAATATTGACAACCCTATCATAACCCATCACCAGAAAGGTGTGCACATCTTTTCGGATGTGAGCCATGTAGGCCCTAATCATACTCAAGCAGTCTGGAATAATAATGAGATAATAAAACATGCTCCACATATTAAATCTAATAACCAGACATGTATATTCTTAGTTAGGGTTACGAAATACTCATTCGTTTTACAGATGTATCTTTTCTTCATTTGCGAAGAATGGGGGCTCCCTTCTCTGAGTCAATAGTCATTCGGTTTGTCACCCCAATATTTTCACGTTCCATAACCCACACATGCCTTCTTGGCATAATTTCACCATTTCACTCACATGGTTTTCCAACATGTAGTGCAGCTAGGATATTATCAAAATTTACTATGGCGTTTCACCCGAAACCCATTTCCAAAACATGGGGTCCTTCCCATGGAGTTTGGCTTCTACAAGCCATCACTCATGGTCTTCCTGCAATGTGTCTTCCTGGTACACTTATCAAATAGCCAAAATTTAACAATAAACTTCAAATCTGATTGTTCCACAACCAATCAATGGCAATAATAATTGAATTTGCATTTATGTCTACTACAGAAATTGATTTGTTTAACCATGAGGCTATCCTCATATTGTTTGGCTCTCGTAAGTGGTATCACTATGTCCATTATGGTTTCACCCTTGCTACCATACATGAACATCCACCTACAACATGTCTTCCTAACAGAATTTTATATAAACCAAACAATCATTAGCAATTATTAGCAAAATTTCAAATCTGAAATTTACAAATCTGTTTTCCTACATAAATTAGACTTGCAACCATGAGATTATTCTCATAAACTTAAATCAGACAATTTTCAGATCTATTTCATGCATAAGTTAAATTTCACAACCATGAGAACCTTCTCATAACCTTTGGTTTCTGCACATGGTAGATCCTGATCTTTACTATGGACTTATCCTCATTGCCATACACAAGAGTTTTCTACCTGAAATTTGAAACTTCAATCAGCCAAACATGTTGTGAGTGTCTATGCATATAATCTTTTCATTGCTACAACAGTCACTGAAGTGATCTCAGAATTATAACACTCAATAATTCAAACACCTTCAACTGTTAACATTTGAAGTGCAATGAAATATATATATCTATATAGGCATCATTATCATAATAAAATTTCAAGACACAGTCACATTATCCCTGCAATTTAAACAAAAACTCCAATATTCATTACGTCACAACCATATTCCTTTTATGCAACTCTGTCTTTCCAACAAAGCACTTTGGTATCCCATCAACGTCTACCTTCCTCATGCAGTCTTTCTCTTGCATTCATAGCAACTCATGAAACGGTCTCAGGATTAACAATAGTTCACCATTTCATCTATTATCTAACTGCACTGAAAAACATATATATCACAACCATGCATTCACACAATGAATCTCAATATGTGCACTCACACATATGCATGCACATTCACAACATTTACATAGCATTTTGGTGTGCACCCACTCAATGCTTTCTTGCATGGATTCATGAATACCACAATGTCATGTCATGCATTCAACCATGATGTTTTGGAAAGTATGGCTATTGCCACAACACATCATCCAACCATCTCCCCAATCACTGGGTTAACTTATATGGTTGCATTCCTTCTCCACTATAACATTACCATTCCAACCACATTATGGCCTTAACCATGACTATCTCATATGGCAAACACTACAATAGGACAATAACTCATCACTTGCTTTGATTGTTAAACTCACAACCAACATACACAAATGGCATGATATAATTTCATATGAATGCATTGAGGTTTCTAAGAAACTATAGGGTGCAAGGATCCTTGCCTTTACTTACCCACACCTCACCATACTCAGTGGGTTTACATTCACATTCAGGCACTCAATACCACATGCAAACCAAATCAGCACAGTTTAAACATATTTGAAGAGACTTTACCAAATCCTCTTTCAACATTCATGCAATTTAAGCACAACTAACCATCACTTGCATGGTTGCCATTAACATCACTTGATGTTACCTGATCAATTAGCCTCTTACCAAGGCTTCACATTCCTTTTTCCAACCTCATGATCATAGATTTGTTGCCCCAACCTTTCTTCATAAGGTTGTTGGTCATATGCAGCAACATCATCCACATCTTTAGCCATGCTTCGATTGTCTTTGGTCCTACAACCATTGCAAACACAACTAATTATTAGCAACCACAATAATTATATTAAGTGGCTCATTGCATATGTAAAACATCACTATTTTACCAATATGTAATATCATATATATATATGCACAAACATTTTCACACGCATTGTGCAATGTCTATTAGTATTCCAACTAGTGCATATTCACTTCATCTATCTAATCTCTTGCATTTTCAATCATGCTTCTATGGTCTTATTCATACAACCATTATCAACAACATTAATTGTCATCAACCATAGGAAATACCATTAATGGGCTATTGCATGTATAACTTCACTACCGTTACCCATATGCAACATCATGCTCTTGCAGAAGCAATTCACATGCACTATGCAATGACTCTTTAATCATGCCCACTAATTCATATTTAATACTCTCTTGCACTTCCAGCATCCCTATGCCATAATTTTAAGTATATAAAACTTAGGAAATATAAATACAATAGCAAGAGAGGAGTTAAAGAATTCTCCCTTTCCAATTTCCCATCATGACATGGAGTTCCTCCTCCACATCATAGTTAATCATTTTCTTGGCTTCCCTACCAAGCACACAAAGATTCATTAGTTGTGATTTCTCACAAAGTAGCAATTAAATATATATATATATATATATAACATTCATTCTTGCTACTTTCCAAGCATACAATTCTCATGATGCAAACATGAATAATTTAAGGTGAAAATTCCCTCTTTCATTCTCCATAATGGATATTACAACCCATTACTACTACTGAGGATTCCGCAACCCCTTTATGCAATTCATAGTGCACATTCCAAGCATAGAGAATGCCTTTCATACATTCAACGACTGTCTCCGGGGGACGACGGGGGTCAAGGGGGCTTGCCCCCTTGTGGCTTCTGCTCAATTTTCCTTGTTTCAACGGGCTTGTCGTTTTTCCTCCAACCTGTTTCAACAATTTTGAGCTTTCATCGCCGACCGATATCCTCCAATTGCCGATCGCCGACCGGTTCTTAAACCTCTGACTGTCGACCGAGTCTTAAAATTTCGACCGTCGACCGATCCTTAAACCTCCGACCGCCGACCGAGCCTTAAACCTCTGACCGCCAACCGCCGACCGAGCCTTAAACCTCCGACCGTTTCGGCAATTTGAGCTTATCTCCTTCGACCGTTTCGACGATTTTGAGCTTATCTCCTCCGACCGTTTCGGTGAATACTCGCAAATCGACGTTGACCGTGTCGCAGCAAAAAGGGATAAAATCGTCGACCATATCGCTGTGATCTCAGCAAAACTCACCGACTGTTTCGACGTTTCTGGCTTATCTTCGTCGACACAATCTTTGGCATAAAACTCATAAAACACTTAGAAAAATTTTGAAATTTTTCTTAATGATCACTGCTAAGTAGGAAGCATACTTACCTCTGCAAGTTGTTCAAGTTGGCCGATGTAGGCCCAATGTTGTAGCCTTCGCTCTGATACTAATTTGTCACGTCCCCTTGTAACATCCCTCAATTTCACCCCTATTGTTATTATTTTGTAAATGTAATTGTGTAAATGGCCATGGTGAGGAGCTCAAGGCCAAGGCCCCACCGATGGACCTCGAGTTAGTGTCATGATTATAAGTCTTAGTTAAGGCTACAAAATTAAGAATAGTAAATGCGACTAAACAATAAACAACCAAACCCATCTAAAAGAAAAGATGGCATGGTAGAGAAGCCATGGGAATCAAGTTTTCTAATGAGTAGGGTACATAAAGATGATAATATGTTTTTCCTTAAATGACTTAAATAATTAGTGCGCCATCCAAATAGAGTTTAGCCCTAAGTAGAAGACCTAAACTACTATAGTTAAATAGTAAACTTATGTGGCTTCAACCTAATTCTACGCATTCACATACTATCCTAAAGGGCAATATCTAGCGACTATTATAGTTTAAACAATTATGTGACTTGAGACAGATATATTTTATTGGATTAGAACAATGGTTTTATACCAATAAACACCTTTGGTTTTCTAAGTGTTAGTAGACACTTATACTAAATCAAAAGAGTAAAAATGCTCTTATTTGATAAACAAGTGATTAATACATATATATCTCTAGATGTTGAAGAGTGTTAGGTAATACATCACTAAGATGATATTGGTACAATACCTATAAGTGCTAGCTAAAACCTCATAATTATGGTATCCAATACCTTAGAAGGCCCTAAATAAAGACAAATAATTATATAAGTGTATATACCACTTTTTGTATATATATATATATATTGATCAAGAATGATCATCATCCATTTATTATCACTTGAAATTATATAATTGGGAAAGGGACAATTGTTATATATATACATGAAGAATATCATAACTATAATAATAATTGTAAAATACATTATAAAATGCAGTAATAGATTCATTGCTTAAATTGTTATAATCACCTAGTAATGTATTGAAATAATAATACCAAGATAGTTATATAATCATATTATATTTTCTCAAAAAGATAATATTGGGAAAGATTATCAACTAACATATAGTCGAATACTAAATATATATGCATTCCTATATATATATATGATAACTTATACATATATAAATGAAGGAAGGGAAGATATTTATGAATATCCATGCGACACACTAATATAAATATTATTGGTGATAATATTTATATTTCTAATAAATTACATGGTAAGTAAAACTTTTAATATTCATGCTACACACTTATAGTGGAGAATAATATTACTAAACGCTTGAGTGTAAATGACTATATATATTTATATTTAAATTTGCCTTGAAGCATAAGGGAAGATGATTATCATGCCTCACGTGGCTTGGTCAGACAACCAAGAATACTAAGAAGTTGAGGTAAATAAAATAAAGAAATTATAAATATAAAGTGAGCATAAACACTAATAGGCATTAAAGCATAAAACAAATAAGTGTTTTAGGAGTGGAATCCTAATGCTTTAGAGTGGGTTTTTCCTTTGGGATAGCCAAACGCATGCATTCTTGTACTTGTGCAAGAAGAGTTGATACGTGCGTTATGCATGTAATTAATAATGCATGTACAACCCTTAAACAATATGTTTGTTAAGAAACGTCAATATATATTGAAGTCCAATATGGGATAAGGAAAACCTTTTCGTTCTAATAAATTGTAAAGGAGAATTAGTTTTGTATTGTATTAAGCCCCTTCATTTATGTAAGGATGATGTTATATGGATAATGTAATAAATAATGAAAAAAAATATTATAAGTAGAAATGTTCTTCTGAATTATCTCTTGAAACAGCACTTTATATTTATAAGATAACAGTTGAAGAAAAAAAAATTTCTGAAAATTGCACCAAATTACTAACTTGAAATGTTGGGTACATGACATATGGTATCAGAGCTGTCGGTTACAGCACTCGAGCCTAATGGGCTCAACATAGGATGAAGATTGATAAACTAACTATAAAAGTTGTTTTTGCTTTTTGTTTTGATGCATGGGATGGACTGAACGAGGAGGAAGTGTTATCCGAGTTCAACTCCGAGTCTTTCTAAGGGAATAAAGATAAGTATTTTATTTTCGTAAAATTTGAGTTAGGTAAGTTTCTCCTTGTCGTGAGTTCCCTTGCTAGGTAAAAGGTATAGATAGTCGCATGGATGAGTAATGTTCCCATAGAATGTGAAATTTTGTTGATAACTTTAGTATATGTGAAATGTGTGATTTTGTATCGTGATTATAAGACTTGTTAAAGAAAACAGAAGTATCATGAATCTTTTTGTTGATTGTTGATACCTAACATGATGTAAAGTTCTAAGTGTAAAGAAGTAGATAAAGGTATGTAAAAAATTTGGCGAAAAATATAAACACCTTCATTTAAGTGGTGTTCTTGACTTGAAGCTTAAGAAATTGCAAAATTTCATAGTAATATCAGGAAGGGTTGTTGTTATAAAAGTTACTATGTGCACTACTTACCAGTTTCATTAGACTAGTTTACCCCAAGGAAGTAAGCTTGTTAGATTATACAGAATCACTATTATAACTATGTTTTATTTTGGATTGAATGAGTTGTTGTGAATTCTTTTGACAGTTTTTCATGGAATATTGCCTTCGTAGAAATTATAGAATTGGGCAAAAACATTTGTTTAAGGAGTTATGGTTATAGTTAAGTATTAATTGGTTCTTTCCTCAAAAAGGAAGTTGGTCCTCGACTATCAAACGATAGAGTGAACATCGTTTTACTTAGGTTTCGGTATCATATATATTACAAGACATTGTTGACTTTCTTTCAAAATTTGTTCCTTGAAACCCAATAAGTATGGAGTTGCCTAAAAAATTATTACTCTCTTAAGTAATTGATAGACCAGATAAATTTGACATACTCGGGTATAAGTTATTGACAAGGTAACTTATGCATTAGAATATTGTTTTGTTAAAAGTTAAAGATTGTCTTATGTTATCTCATTATAGAGGTATAAAAGTGCATGACTGTAAGGAAATTGCAAGTATAAATTTCATAGGAGTTTAAAATGATCTCATATCCGAATGCATTATTTTCTTAGCTAGACCTTGGTAGGGTTGTTGAAACTTCTAAATAAAGGTTGATATGTATCAAGAAGATTTTGTTAAAAGTATGAGTATTTGATGAAAGAGAATCCATATGAAACTAACTATTTAAATTCTGGTACTAACACGTTTGTTTGTCATCAGACTTGTCCTCAAACTCACATTAAGGATATTGGAGAGTTTGCATCACAATGAATTGAAGAAGATGCATAAATTAATTCAATGAGCATGGGTGAAAAGCTATGGAACTAATGTGTTCAGTTGTTGAACATTTGAAGTAAAGAAAATTTTCCTTTATACTAACATTTCAGGAGATGATTTTGGATCACGACCAATGTCATAATCCAAGAGGAACATGGATTATACAACCACTTACATAGATAAGTTGAGCTAAATCGCTCAAGAGTAAGTAATAATTTACTTTACATTTTATTTGTATTACAGGGATTTATGAATCATGATTGGTGATAAGACTTATGACTGACAATGTGTAATCATCAAAATGCATAGAATATAATATATTCGTAAAATATTTTGTTGCTATTATGTCGTATGTGGCATGCAGGAAATACTAAATGATTGTTACTAAGTAAAGTTCCTGGACTCAAACGAGAAGGTTTGAGGGGAAAAATAATATTTCCTGGACTCAAGCAGAGACTGCATCTTGCACTCACTTACTAGTCGTTGCAGGGTGCAACTTCCCTAAATTGTGGTCTATTCCCCATGGAAGTGGAACAGAGCAGGCAGCTCGTTGAATGTTATACTGACCTAAAAGACCTAGGCAATCTTTATATCCATCGAATTGAGCAGGCTGCTCAAAATTTTCCTTGTGTTGTTAGAATGGAGCACACAAGAGGTTCTCTGAGGAGACTTAACTTTTTCCTTGTGGTGTTAGAACGGAGCCCACAAGAATATTCGATGAGGGGAAGCTATGTAATGAGTTGCAGAGTAAGACTGTCATATTCCTGCTGAGTTAGAGAGGACTCATGATTCGTATGCAAGTATACATGATTGCTAAAATACAAAAGTGTTATGTACGCAAGTCTACATGATTGCTTAAGTACATGAGCAAGATATGTATGGAAAGTCCCCATGATTGCGGAAATACATAAAGGTTTTTTGTATGTAAGTCTCCATGATTGTTGAAGTACAAAAGAGCGTTATGTTTGCAAGTCTTCATGATTGCTAAAACACATAAGAGCTTTGTATGCAAGTCCCCACGATTGCTGAAATACAAAGAGGTTTGATGATCGCAAGGTTTGTTGAAAGAATTGTTTAATGATGATAATGATTTGTCTTGTATCTAGACTATCAAAAATATTTATGTGTGAATTGCTATGAATGCTAGAACAAGCGAAATCATTTCCTCAAAAGATGAGGAAGAATGATGAACATTAGCGTCTTGAAATTTTGTATACTGAAGAAATATTGAAAAATCTCGTATGATTTGTGTAATGTGCAGGATATAAGTGATAAGAGCTTGCGGATTCACAAAAATGAGAAGACAACCAAAGCATAAAAATAAAGCAAGCAAAAGATGGGGAAGGGTGCAAAAGACAAACAGTTGAACACCGAGAACGGTGTTATCTTTAAGGGGTGGAGTGTGTAACATCTCACAATTTCACCCCTATTGTTATTATTTTGTAAATGTAATTGTGTAAATGGCCATGGTGAGGAGCTCAAGGCCAAGGCCCCACCAGTGGACCTCGAGTTAGTGTCATGATTATAAGTCTTAGTTAAGACTACAAAATTAAGAATAGTAAATGTGACTAAACGATAAACAACCAAACCCATCCAAAAGAAAAGATGAGATGGCAGAGAAGCCATGGGAATCAAGTTTTCTAATGACTAGGGTACATGAAGATGATAATATGTTTTTCCTTAAATGACTTAAATAATTAGGGCGTCGTCCAAATAGAGTTTAGCCCTAAGTAGAAGACCTAAACTACTATAGTTAAATAGTAAACTTATGCGGCTTCGACCTAAATCTACGCATTCACATACTATCCTAAAGAGCAATATCTAACGACTATTATAGTTTAAACAATTATGTGACTTGAGACAAAGATATATTTTATTGGATTAGAACAATGGTTTTATACCAATAAACACCTTTGGTTTTCTAAGTGTTAGTAGACACTTATACTAAATCAAAAGAGTAAAAATGCTCTTATTTGATAAACAAGTGATTAATACATATATATCTCTAAATGTTGAAGAGTGTTAGGTAATACATCACTAAGATGCTATTGGTACAATACCTATAAGTGTTAGCTAAAACCTCATAATTATGGTATCCAGTACCTTAGAAGGCCCTAAATAAAGACAAATAATTATATAAATGTATATACCACTTTTTGTATATATATATATATTGATCAAGAATGATCATCATCCATTTATTATCACTTGAAATTATATAATTGGGAAAGGGACAATTGTTATATATATACATGAAGAATGTCATAACTATAATAATAATTGTAAAGTACAAAATAAAATGCAGTAATAGAGTTCATTGCTTAAATTGTTATAATCACCTAGTAATGTATTGAAATAATAATACCAAAATAGTTATATAATCATATTATATTTTCTCAAAAGAATAATATTAGGAAAGATTATGAATTAACATATGGTCGAATACTAAATATATATACATTCCTATATATATGATAACTTATGCATGTATAAAAGAAGGGAGGGAAGATATTTATGAATATCCATGCGACACACTAGTATAAATATTATTGGTGATAATATTTATATTTCTAATAAATTACATGGTAAGTAAAACTTTTAATATTCATGCTAAACACTTATAGTGGAGAATAATATTACTAAACGCTTGAGCGTAAAGGACTATATATATTTATATTTAAATTTGCCTTGAAGCATAAGGGAAGATGATTATCATGTCTCATGTGGCTTGGTCAGACAACCAAGAATACTAAGAAGTTGAGGTAAATAAAATAAAGAAACTATAAATATAAAGTGAGCATAAACACTAATAGGCATTAAAGCATAAAACAAATAAGTGTTTTAGGAGTGGAATCCTAATGCTTTAGAGTGGGTTTTTCCTTTGGGATAGCCAAACGCATGCATTCTTGTACTTGTGCAAGAAGAGTTGATACGTGCGTTATGCATGTAATTAATAATGCATGTACAACCCTTTAACAATATGTTTGTTAAGAAATGTCGGTATATATTGAAGTCCAATATGAGATAAGGAAAACCTTTTCGTTCTAATAAATTGTAAAGGAGAATTAGTTTTGTATTGTATTAAGCCCCTTCATTTATGTAAGGATTATGTTAGATGGATAATGTAACAAATAATGAAAAAAATATTATAAGTAGAAATGTTTTTTCTGAATTATCTATTAAAACGGCACCTTGTATTCATAAGATAACAGTTGGAGAAATTTTTTCTGAAAATTGCACCAAACTACTAATTTGAAATGTTGGGTACGTGACACCCCTCCCGTGGACTCAATTAAAAGGAAGGGAACATGATACCAAAGTCTAAGGCTTTTACATAAACTCAGACCATTCATTAGATTCATACCAATAAAACAAACGTGTGCAGATGCAAATCAAGCAAACATGCACAGCGGAAATAAACCTCATCCACACACATTTCATATGCATTCAGCATATCAAAAAAATTCATCAATTTAAAACATTGCAGAGGCAAAACACATAGATAGAAAAACACTTATCTTTATTGTGATGATGTCCCAAGCAACTAGCTATGTCGCTGTAACGTTTCACCCAACCATAGGTCTCTGTCCAGCCTGTATTATTTCAGCACTCAGAGACCACCCCTGAGCTGAGCATGATTTCTACAAGGAAAATGGGACATTCACAGCTGAGTTTATCAGGCTAAATCTAAACCCTCTTCATTTCTGGACGCTTGCACTCAAGCTCAAGTCAAAACAATGGATACCCATAACCCATACCCCAACATACTCTACCTACACACAACAAAACTCAATCATTAGGCAGGGACACACGTTTTTAACAATGGGATTTAGAAACAAGATGGCCATGGGTTTTCCCCCAAATCGTTTCTAGCCAAAATCAGATTGTGGGATGGGGAAAAACAATCACAGGGAGGGAAATGATTTCTCCCCCAACTATCTAAACATTCAGTGGCCCAAATGGTCTATATGGAACGCCAATTCGATTCCCCTTCTTCCCATTGGTATACAACACAAAAAACGCCCTTCTCCCAGCTGAGAATGAAGGGAAACCCAGAATTTTGATGGAGAAAAACGCCCAGCCAGCTCCCAACTCGTGAGAGAGCCAAAATCCTTCAAGGGTAATGGCTTGGGGAGCAATTTCATGGCTCCTTTCTTGTCCAAGAAGTAAAACACGATTTTCTATGAAGGGCGGCTTGCCCATACCTGAATTTGGACAGCCATACCTCCCCATTCCCCAAGGCATTAACTATTTCAACCAACTCTTGGGTGAAATGAATGATTGGGTACAAAAGTCAACATGGGTAGTTGAGGGTTTTATGGGTTCTCTCATTGACACTTGGCTTGACTTGATTGGCTCAAGGGTTGAATGTTTCCCTCCCAATTCCTTGTAAAATTATGCCCCCATCTCTTGTTGCATTGCATAGCTAGTTGTGGGTATTTTATTAAAATGCATATTTACATGATATTTGAAATTCCAATGTGAATGGCTAGCACGTAAACCATAGGCATCACTAAATCGATGGCGGGGCCTTGGTCTTGAGCTCCTCACCATGATTTTATAACAATATTACATCATTTACATTTTAATGCAATGGGGTCAAAATCGAGATATTACAGGAGCAAGTTGACCTTGTAGTCTCAATAGTTCGAGACGAGCTTCTCCTTCGACATGCAAAATGGGGCACTAAAATGAGAAGTGAGTGGTCTCTCCACAAGATCGACAAGGTCTTGGTACACGTGGACGAAAGCGTTATTGGACTTCCTGGGTGTTGATTTGCTCCATTATGAATGCAATGGTGCTAGTAGGAAGCATGTGTGTGGAATGTCCACATGAATAGCATTCATTGTGTGGCTGCATTGTCATAAGACTAGACGATTATTTTCACGTTGTAGGCTCTATCATGGTTTCTACAACTTGTGTAACTTCTATGAGAGGGGCGATTGACGTTGTTACTAACGTGGTGACCACATTAATAGATGTGGATTCATGGGATGAGGAGAGAGGTTCCTCAATTATGACTTGAGTGAGATGAATGGTTTCCAACGCCTCTCAGTATCGAGGGAGTTATGGGAAATGATGCGTATAGTTCCCATATTGAGCGCATATGGAACATGCGTGGTTTGCACGCAATGTTTTGGATTTAAGTGTGGGCGAGGGGTAAGTGCCCCCTTTTACCATCGATGGAGAGTGGGTGATGCTAACGAGAGTGTAAAGTAAGTTTCTTAGCTCCAGTAAAGTAGGGCATAGATTGGTTGCATGGCCTTGCTTCCTGCAAAGTGAACATGGTGGTGTGATCCTTTGATTGGGAGTATTGATCATAATTGGGGATTTTAAATCCTGATGGTTGATGCCCCCTGATTTAGGCTTCGTGGTTTCTACGGAATTAGAATTTGGGTTAGGTAATAGGGGACCTTTCAAATTTGGTTGTTTGGTGCCCCCATTAGCGGTCTTAACGATGACCGATTGTGGTGTAGTTGCGGATGTCATAGGTTTGGATGTTGTAACTGAACGTGTTACGAGCCTTGCATCCATACTAGCCGAAACATGGACAAAATCATAATGGGTGACTGATTTGGAAGCCATCTCTTGGTAGGATGGTGTGAGGTACCATACCGATATTCCCAAAGTTATCCCAGGTAGAGTTAACTGAGCCATCACCAGCGTCCCTTGTATGCCTGTGGGGGGATACAAGAAAGGAATTTAAAAAATTGGTGGTACCGATAGACTCAAAGTTTGTTCAATGTCGTGGCTTAGCGGTGGTGTTGATGACAGTGTTGAGGTGGAGGCGGCTCCATTTTCAGCAGTGAAAATTGTGCACATTAGGCTATCGGTTGATGTGCGAATCCTCGGTGGTGGTCCTGAATATGATCCTAACAAATTGGAGTCCTTGTACATACTGGGGGAAATTTCAACATACGATTGATCATCACCCAATATAGTTGGTAGGATGTTGTTAGGATTGCTTGTGGTATTATGGTCATAATAGTTAAGCTGGTCGAGGGTAACTATATTCCAATTTAGAGGAAACATCATGATACGGAAAATTGAGGAGGCTACCACCTTCATGGCGTATATGTAACTACGCCCCAAGAGGATGTTGTAGTCGAGCTCAACATTGATTACTTCGGTATCGATCATAACCACCTTGCCCCCAGCTCTATGGTCTCCCATCATATGCACGAAGAGCGATGATGAGGGGACCAACTCAGGAGATCCTAATCATTTCCATACTTTTGTGGACATGACACAAGTGGATGCGTCTTCGTTGATGATACATCGGTGAATCATGACATTTTTAACAGTCATTGGAACTTGAAATGCGACTCACGATGGTAGTCGCGGGTCTCCTTTGTCAAGATCAAAGGTAATGAGGTGCGAGTCAGATGGATCGACCGCGCCGAGAGCATTGAGTAATGCCTTTCGTTGTGTAGGGAAGGAGTGTAACACTTCTAACATAGATGGCCGTCGGGGATTGAGCCAAGTCATCCACAATACTATAATTGTGGACAACTTTCATGTGAGGGTCATTAAGGGTATGCCGAAGTGGAACGTTTGGAATCCATGGGATTTGCTTGGTGTTCGGTCGAGGAATCTATAGAGGGCCCCCAAGAGGATAAAAATGTATTCAACTTGGGGGGTGGAAGGCCCATCATAACCATTGGCTCTTGTTTGGAGGTTGATGTCCAACGTATCGATATTTTGGCAATAGCCATCGCCAAGTGGACAAGGATCTTGTTCTTGTGTAACTACCCCTTCATTGGAAAAGGATTTCTGTAACACTGTTGTTTGTGGTTGGGGAGGATTCATTTCCTGAGGAGGGTTCGTCACCATCTTCTTTTTAGCTTCCACTAACTGTTGGCAGTCAGGGATAATAGAACAATGATGTGTGTAATGACCATAATTGTCGCAGATGGAGCAACAATAATTGGTTCTCGAGGGGGGATTCTTCCCATGTTTGGGAGTATTGTTAGTCCCTACATTTGGATCACCCGTATTCTGGTTTTGATGGGGAGGAGGATTTCCCTTTGTCCGGCCTGTTGATTATGTTTGTTCTTACCTTTCTTCTTCCCTTGATTATGTGGAATATAGGGGTTTACGACATTAAATTGCTCAAATTGTTGAGCTTGTTTAACATAAGAAGGTTGAACTAAGTTAACCCCCATGTGGGGGGCATGTTGCTGACTAGTTAGGCATGGGAATGGATCATATCGGTTATATCTCGGTGGTGGGATAAATGCAGTTTGTGTTTCATAAGAGGTGGACGTAAGAACGGCTTGCGCCATTAGCGGTGTGGGAACCGTCATCACTTGGCTAACGTTTGGGTAGGTAGGACTATATGGTCCATATTGTAATTGACCAACTGATGGTGTTGGTGCTGGTGTAGGGGGTACCAACATAGGTGACATGGATGGGTAATATGGAACCATGTTGAATGGAACCGATGTGGTAGGAGGAGCCTTTCCTAGATGGGAAATGGACCCAATAATCCCATCTGCTGAATGTGACGATCCCGAAGATGTAGAATACAATGACCGATGCTGAGGGGCATCCAGGGAAGATTGTGTAAAGATAGTCGGATTGTGCATATATGAGTTCGAAATGTTGTGATTTCATAATGGCCTCTTTCTTTCTTTGTGGCATGGAGGTGGCGACTTCTTTAGCTATGGTGGGTTGGAGAGATTTGATAAACCGATCCAACAAAAAGGGAGATTGCATTTCGATAGTGCATAGTGTGCGGAATCTATGCCACTCATGGATGTGGTCCGCTATGTGGGTGCAAGTATTTTGACGAAACTAGGTGATAATTTCGAGGCCTAGATAATGTCGGATTGGCAGTTGAAAGTACGTAATAAATGCGGTGGTCGATGTCACAAATGTGGAATGGTTTCCACTTTCTAGGTTGACGTACCACTTTGATGCCATTCCAGTGAGGGTACACTGGAAGAGGCAAAGCCTCACGTGGTCATCCACTATGTTGTTAGATGAACACCATAAATGGAAGGACATAACGTGGTTGGCGGGATCGTCTCCCTTTTTCATTCAAATTTGGGAATGTCGGAAGGAATCTTGTCAGGCATATCCGACCATGTTGCATCATAAACGATGGGATCATTAGTCAGTTTGGCCAAATCTGGTAGATTTAAACTAGCCATAAATGGTAAGGTAGGGAGGACTAGTCTTTCCATTCTATTTGGGATGTGATTTCCACAATGGGGAGACCCAGGTGGTGTTGTAAACAATGGTTGACCTCCTATAAGAGAGGATGGGTCAAAGGTATCTGAGGGATCTCCGTGGGGAGAAGCCAATGGGGGAATACTTTCGATGGGGGAAGAAGTGGTGTAATTAATAGATTCCGAGGGGAGAAAATATACCTAGAAAGGCTTGGCCTTGACTAGCTGATCCTATCAATGCTTCCTAGGAACGACCCCGACTTGAATTCCCTCTGTATATAACACTGTGGAACGGTGTCAAAATTCCCCTCGAGAGAGGGACAGTCCTTGTAGTCTACGAGACTGTCTTAAGATGTTGTTTTATTCCTCAATGGTGAAGGCTTTGTGTCAATATGAGAGTGATAGTTTAATAAACACGATTGAACAAATGCAAAAATATGCCAACCACAACAGATGCAAAATGGCGCGATAAGTGACTAATATGTGCAATGTCGATTTTAGTGCATGAGTCCCCACATGTAGGTTCCTTTTATTATGATTTTAGTGAAATTGTAGTTAAAAAGAAAATAAATGTAAATTCCCTAGAAGACCTAACGTCCTTCCTCTTAAATGTAACTAGGGCTCCCAAAAGCACAATTGATGGTGATGATGGTATCCACTCACCAAGCGACTAATGGAGGTGACAAAGAGCTAGTTCTACCAGCGATGGGGTCAATGATCCAATCAATAAGACTTGACAACACCCCCCAATGGAAATAGCTAACTTCAGCAATCAATTGCACTCACAATTTCTCCTTGGTGATATCTTAAGTTTGGGACACTAAGATACCTTGCGTCAAGTGTGGATCAGTGGTTCAGCTTGCACAATATAGTGTCGTCTCCCTACAACAAGCTGAGTGTCTTGTAGGGGAGAGCAGGGAAGCTATACCTTGGTGTTCACCTCCTTGGTCACAACACACTTCTGATCTGGGTTTTCTTTTAACACATGCTTATATCAAGATTTTATAAGTACCCTATGAGACAACAATGTTATGTTTCAAAATATTGCTAATGAAACTAAATTGGTGGGCATTAATGGATGCCTAGCTCAATCAATCCTACCTAACTAAAATATTTTTTGTGACCTCCTGTGGAGGATTTTAGTTTCTTAAGACAATTACAATGTTGATTTTAAGGGGTTTCATTGTTTCACTTGTGGAGTGTAAAAGGGGTATTTCACAATCCCTACCTTTCTGATTCACCAAGCTCACATGAAGTGCGAGGTGAAGAGAATACTAGGATTGGAAGAGTCTTTATGCCTCTTATTATGTGCTAGTGGTGCAAACACATGTGATGAAAGCAAAAAACGATTTTATCGACAAATTAACTAAAAGAGTATATCAAGTAATGCATACTTTTAACTCTAAGATATGCTCATGACGCTCTGCAAAATCAAATATTTATAACTAATAGACAAGTGTGCAATGGAGGTATTTCACACTTCTCACCCTTTTTCTGATTAACCAAGATCACATGAAGTGTGAGGTGAAGAGCATACTTCGGGCGATAAGTGTCTTTAGGTCCTTGTTTGTGTGTGAAAAGTGTTTTCTACACTAGCAATACTACTAAAAGAACATGTTGATTGATGCATAAACAAGAAATGTTCTTGAACACTAGTGACAACAATGGGGCCCATTGAAAGCCTCAAAGTTGGTTACCTAGGTAAGTTTCAAGAGAGATGTACTCTTTACTTCCAAATATTGGTCTAGGTGCACTAATTACTAAAAAATTAAGAAATCGGGTGCATTAGCCTTAATTTAAGTTCACTAGTAAGCAACAATTGGGATATCAAACTAAGCTATGCATATAAAAATCAAATAAACAACAGTAGCACGGATAAACCAGACTCTGTCGCATGGATCGCGTGGGTTAATACAAAACAGACGCATTGCAGCGCGGGTAATACACTAACCTTCCATGCGGGTGTGATGAGTGGTGTAGCACGGGTCTGACATTAGTAACCTGCGTTATGCGCGCGACGGTCCGAGTCGATTCCACTCTATTAACGTGACATAGACGTCAGGAATCACGCGAATGCGAAAACAAAATAAATGGGGTCGTGGTGGGGCCAAATTCTGGAAGCAAGAGGTGGAATATCTTATCTCCTGCAAGTGACAAATACCCATAATTAAATACTTAGCATAAAACAACCTAGTTTAAAAAGAAATGAACAAAAATAAGTATGGTCACCATTAGAACTGTTGTGGAAAAAATTGCACAAGTGCACTCTTCCACTTGGTAAGGGGCTAAGCCTTGTAGGTTGTTGCAAGGCCTTAATCCTTGGAGCCCCTTTTGATGTCGTTTGGTATTCCTCCAAGTGATCCTATAAGAGATTGTTAGTGTAGTTCACGTCCAAACATAAAAATATTGATGAAAATATAATGAAAGAGATGGGGGAAAGATGCAAACTCCAACAACAACCAAAGATATGCTAAACCACTCTTATATTGCCCAATGGAATAGTTGTACAACACCTAGGAGGTGAAGGATTCAAGGGAATCCAACAATATCCCTTAGGGATGCCTTTCTTGTCCAAACTAAATGCTAAGTAGATAGAAGAACAATGGAGAGAAACACTTGCCCCTTGATGTTAGGTGGAAAGCAAGCTTCAAAATGCTCACAATGGTAGGAAATGGTGGGCTATGAGGAAGCTCCAACTCAAATCCAAGAGCATAACCTTACTCTAATTTCTCTCTACAAATTGCATGCCAATGGCTTCCTTTTATAGGCCAAGAGGTGGCCATCAAACAACTAGATCCAAATGTGAATTCTCCTTCTCCATGAACTAGTTCCAAGCTACACAATGGGGGTTGATTAATGCCCCCAAAGTGTGTGATAAGCCAAATTATGATCCTTGGGGAGGATTGAGTCTTTAATGCACCGCTGGGAGTGAGTGGTCCCACCGTTTTGACAGTAGTGCGACTATCGAAGGAAAAGCCACGCGGGTGTAACACAGTCATTGTTCAGGTAACCTGCGCTATAGCGTGGGTCAATTATGTAATACTCGCGCTACGCTTTGTTTTGACTGTTTCTTGGCACTTATGGACTCATGTTGTGTTTTGGATCTGTTGAGGATGCCTGTGGTGAGATGCATTCTTTATGTTGATGACTCTTTACTGGATGAATCACCGAAATGTCGCATATGTACGAATGTTAGGCATTAACAGGGATCCAAGGCAAGGAAACGGGTTGGATATGGAAATTCCCCAAGCCGCGAGAATTCTTTTGTCTGCGCGATCCATGTCCTAGTCCTTTTCATTCCAATTGCCAATCCTGATTAATTCATGGATTTAGAGAGTAATTTTGGCCCAAACCATATCCGAGGTTGAAATTTTATCCCAAAAGATGTGCTTATTGCGTTCTATCCATATTCCCCACAGTAGGAAGCTAGGGAACAAGGTACATATACGATTGATGATGGGATTTTGGAATGCCTTCGTGTCCCAATTGCTGACTGAGTGATCAGGACACCCTCTAATTTTGTTTGATCATATGAAAATTTTTGCCCCTTTGTCCCAAAGAGAGGACACAAAGGGGCATCCATCCAGCAAGTGATCTATTGTCTCTTCTGCAACAACACATAAGGTGTATTGGGAGGGACCAAGCACGCCCCACTTCTTGATATTTTCTCTTGTGCACCATAAGCCATAGAAAAATGGCCACTTTGGGCCAAGGGTTGTTCTTCCAAATTTTTTCCAGACTTCCTACGGCTGGATCTCCTGTTGCCCTGTCCATATCTCATATACCTCTTTGATATTAAAAACTCCTTGCATTATGTATCCCCATTGAAGTTTGTATGGACCATCGCGATCTTCGATAGATCTTTCTTAAATGGATTCCCAAATTCTGGGCCACTCATCTTCCGGGGTTCTTTGAGACCAACATTCCTGTGGATTCCAACTACAGTACTCGTCTTCCCCATTGACCTCCTGCCAATATTGTTTAACTTTTGTGAGTCCCATCTCTCGACATATGAACATTCTTACTGGGGCATCAACTTGCAATGAGAGATTTGGCATTTGTTGCCACGAATATTTCCACAATTTAGCCCCTTCCCCATCTATGATTTCCCAAAAACTGTGATCTTGGATTAAATGTCTATTGTAAAGAGCAATTTGCCAGATAGGAGATCCAATTTTTTCTTGATTGAAGCATATTAGATATTGCTTTGGTATGTATTAAGCATATTTAACATGCCAAATTTTTTCGATGGCTCTGAGGTGTAGGCTACCCAATTCCACCATATTTTGGCCCCTAACACCTCACTGTTCTTTTCTAAGTCCCTTAGTCCTAGACCTATGATCATTTTAGGCTTACATGGATTCTCCCAGCTGATTAAGGCCCATTTATTCTTATATGAGGAGCCTTTCAATAGATATTGGCATTGGATATTTCTTATTTCTTTCAGGACCGCCTTTGGAGCAGCCATAACTGAGAAAAGATAAATTGGCATGGCTTGGAGCATTGATTTAATGAGGGTGAGCCTGCTCGCCAAGTTTAAGGGGCAAAGGGTCCAATTTGATAGCTTCCTTTTGATATTATCCAACAGATCTCCCAAGATAATTTCTTAATAACTCCTTCATCCAAAGGGGCACCTAAATATTTGGATGAAAGGGAGATTCCTTGAAAGCCAAGAATCTGAGAGATATTCCTTTGGGTGATTCTGGGCACGTTGAAGAAATAAATCTAAGATTTTTCCTTATTTATTTCTAAGCTCGATTCCTTAAAGAAGAGGCTTAGCCCCTTTCTCATGGCCCTCATCTCCTGGACAGACGGGTGTCCCATGAGCATAGTGTCATCCAAAAATTGTTGATGAGTTTGTCTATCTTCTCTCGCATACAGATTCACCCCTCTAATTTCTCCATAGTTGACCATGGTTTTAATTTTTCTACTAAGGCCTTCAGCCATCAGAATAAACAAGAAAGGAGAAAATGCGTCCCCTTGTCTTATGCCACGAGAAGGAATAAAAGGCTTGGTGGGACAACCATTGAGAAGAATCGAGAAGAAAGATGATGATGTCAAGTTCATCACCCAATCTATCCATTCCTAGCTGAAGCCATAAGCTTTTAGCATTTCTTTCATAAATTGCTATCTTATCTTATCATATGCCTTTGAGATATCCAGCTTAAGAAGCATTCTCGGCTTCTTATCCACCCTTAGGGAGTGAATTACCTCATGGACCAGAATAACCCCATCTAGAATCTGTCATCCTTCCACAAACCCAGATTGTTCCAGGGATATTAGATTCGGGAGGAGTGGCTTTAGTTTGTTTACAATAACCTTTGTGAGAATTTTCTAAATAACATTGCACAATGCTATTGGTATAAACTTAATAGGTGATCCAACTCCTTCGCTTTTGGGGATGAGAGTCAAGAAAATGGCATTAAAGGCCTTCAGAGCCCCTTTTATTTTCCTAGAGTCTCCCACAATCTGCCATAATTCCTCCTTAATTAAGTCCCAAAAGTGGTGAAAAAAGGTCGTCGTGAAGCCATCTGGACTTGGAGATTTCCTAGCATCCATCTGGTGAACACTCTCTTCCACCTCACTCATCTCCACTAGACTCATCAATATTTCATTCTGACTATGGGAAATTAAGGCAGGAATATGTTGTGTTATGCAAGCAATGTCCTATGACCGGTCCACTCTGTCCTCTTCCATTATGTTCCTAAAATGGTCGACCAGTTCTTCTTTTAAGTCCTCCCTGCGTTCCACGTACTGTCCCGATTCTTCTTTCAGGAGCTTTATCTGTATCCTTTGTCTGTTTTGGATGGTCGATTGGTGAAAGAATTTTGTGTTGCATTCTCCTTCCTGTAGCCATTGGTTCCTAGATTTCCGCTTCCAGTAGATCTCCTCATGTTTCTCTCTAGCATTTAGTTGCTCTAGAACATTGTTCTCACGTGTTTTCAGGTCCTTGGAGTACCCATGTTCCATTCCTTCTCTTTGGATCTCCTCTAGTTGCTCTGATAGGTGGTTTTTGTCCTAGAATATGTTTCCAAATTGTTCTTTGTTCCACATATGGAGCTTGGATTTTAAAGCCTTCAGTTTCTGTTGGAACTAGTACATCCTCGATCCACTCAGGGTATCGAGTTCCTCCCACCATTGATGGACCAATTGTTTAAAGTCCTTGTGCTCAATCCAAAATTTCTCGAATATGAAAGGTTTTCTTAATGGGTGTCCTAAACCATCCCATTCAAGGCATACCATCCAATGATCCAAGCCAGCAGTTGGGAGAAACATGGTTGATAAGTCACCTCCTCCCAAAACCGTGGCTTCTGATAGAAATAATCAATTGATTCTAGAAGCCATGTGATGTTCGCCTCCTCTTCTGTTGTTCCAGGTAAACCATATGTTTCTGGTATCAATATCCACCAAATGGTTGTCTTCAATGAAGTCTCTAAAGTCCTCGTTTGCAGCTCTCGGGATCCTTCTTACACCCTTTTTTTCATCCAATGAAGTGATAAGGTTGAAGTCTCCTCCCACGATCCAGTGTTTTCCCCCAATCCTCCTTGCTTCCCACTCAAGATCGTCAATAAAGGCGGCCTTTTGTGGGTTAACACTAGGACCATACACATTTTTTATGATACCGTCAATCTCATAATTATCTATTTGGAAGTTAGCATAGATGAAATATCTTGTTGCCATAAAGTTTGATAAATTAACTTCATCAGGTTTCCATAAGATCGCTAGGCCTCCTTTCATCCTATTAGCGTTGATTGCTATGGTCTCACTTCCTTTCCATATTCTACTCCCTATTTCCTTTATAATATATGCTTGGCATTTTGTTTCTTGGAGAAAAACAACCACATATTTCTCCTTTCACAACTTATTCCTTAGTAGCCTTATCTTACGGGGATAATTCACCCCCCCCCCCCCCCCCGAATGTTCCAAGTTATTACTTTCATTGGGAAACCCTATTTACTTCAAAGAAGTTTTCCTTTATCGTGGGATATAGGCCTGAATCAATTAACTTAGTCCCTACCTTCGCGATCCTCTGTCTATTGGTCTTTCTACCCCTTCTTCCTCCTTCCTCTGGCAATTTCCTTTTGTTATCCTTTTGATTTTCCTTTGCAATGCCCAGCTGTGGAGTTTCCTTCATCTTCAGTATGGATTCTTGGAGGAGCTCAATCTGGAGTTAAGGGACATAACCCTTCCCCTTGTTATTACATTCCTTCTCTACTTTGTCCAGATCAAGGTCCCACTGATCCATATCTTCCCCTTGTCTGGCACATATTCTTCCATTTGTTCCGGTTACTTAGCTAGATTTTCCATGGGATATTTATCTTATGTCTGGATATAGTCCACTTTCAGTAGATCCTTCTTTGGGACTTCCTGAGCTTGCTTTTTTCCCATTGAATTTAGGGTTTTGAATCTATTTGAACTAGTGACCTTCTTGTGATTTACTTGGCCCATCTGTTAACGACCATGCCTTCTCCTATTGTTTACCTGAGTTAAGCCTTCCTCTTCCTTCTCCTTCTCCTGGGACATTGAGGGTGGGGGTGAGGGTGGTTTGTTTTGGGGGCACTCTTTGCTTAAATGACCATAAACATGGGATTATCTGCATCTGAAGGGGATTTGTTCATAGTTCAATGGTTGTAACCAGTCCTCATCGTCCCATGTCAAATTGATTGTTTCAGGAAGGTCACAGGAGATGTCCATATACACAAAAATCCCAACATATGATGTATACCTTAGTTGTTTTGTCTGTTCCAAGACTTTCACAAATTCTCCTAAAGAATTTCCAATATCCCTTATAATTTATGGTTCCCAGTATTCATAGGGGAGCAAGTAGAAGTGGATCCATATTGATGCTACTCGCATGTCCTCCTTTTCTGGGTTAAACCTTTGTTTCCAGGGTCTGAGATAGAGGACGGTTAGAAGAAAAAATAGGTCCCTCCATCCATAATATTGTCTCGATCCTCTTGGTTAAAAAAGACAATGGTAAAAAAGCCCTTTAATCCTAGCTGCAAATTGTAATGGCATTTAGGGTTCCATGTAGCTTTTATCCATCTGAGGAGATATTTCTCCTTTGGCCACACCCCTATAAATTTCCCAATTAGGTCTTTCTCCTTCCACAGCTCAATCAATTCTCGCAATTTCACTGATTGGATCTAGAGGGACGGGATATCAACTGACCTTGGTAAGCAGCCCCCTATTTTACATCCTGGGCTGTCTCTCCTTTTCCCATCCTTCTCTGCTGCTCCGCTTGTCTCCAAACTTTCCTGGCTCGGATTTCCCGTCTTAGGGTTCGATCCATCCCTGCTTCAAATCAGGGGGGGAGGGGGAGGGTACCCCTCTAGGCATCCACATCTTCACTCTTCGTTACCCATGTCACTTGTTACCCATGTCACTTGCAGTGGCCCTGACAAAACCTGTGATCGCACTGCACTGCGTGCTAGAAACCCTAAACCTCGAGCTTTGCAGAAGATCCTAGCATTGTAAACCCCTTATAAAGTAATCCACACATGCGACCTTTGAAGTGCATAATTCCATTTCACTTAAATTCACCTACAATTAAACAGACAGCCATCCCAACACAAGGTTGTTTGCAATTACAAACTACAAGTAAGATGGCTTTGCTTATACACAGACTAAACACCTAATTCTAGCATATCAATTTTATATGATAGTATATATAGCTAGCATACCATGAGGCCAAGGTAATGTAAATTTCTTAACCATGGTCATTTACCACCCCAAGAAGTCTACACCCATGGGAAAATATGAGATAAAGTATATGCCTGTATTTTCAATGATGTCATGGCTGAAATCACTTCAGTCCTTTAGGCAATTTTAGTTGTCATGATATTATACTTGGAAATAAAATATATACACATGTCATGGCTCCTTTATCACCACTTTCCCATATAGAGGAACACAACACGCATAGTTCATGGTTCCAATTGTCCATCTCTAAGAGTTTTACCTTTTCGACATTCATTCTTTGTCCCTCACATCAACATTATGTCACTCTTTTGCGTAAAAAATGGGTGTGATCTTCGTCCACACACTTATGAGGAATTCACCACAAAGAAAAGTTGTTGGTATGGATATTCACACCCACCAACTAGACCTTGACCCCACCGGAAGACTCGAAACCCAAACTTCAATAGCATGTAAAAAGCATATTCAACCTTAACTATGTGCACCAACCCGAAGGACTCGCATGTTCATACATGGCATTGTTAGATTCAAAAGCAGGTCTAGAACATTGTGGCTTGCGAGGGAGATTTCAATGGTGATATCATGATAGAGGGAAACAAGATCCCGTTGATTGTTGGATGAGGGTAGATCCATGGTGGGGTGTGTTGGGTAGGGGTTATCTCAGTTGTTTATAAATAAATGTGGGTTTGAATTAGAGTAAGTGTCATTGTAAAGTAAAACTAAGAAACTTAGGGCTACCAACTTAGTTTTTGTTGATATAATTTGATTATGTCGACCTGCACTTACATCATTGTGTGTAGACGAAACCTAGCCACTTGAAATAACGCATTGGTGGTTTGTAAGGAGGCATACTTCCACTCCTACCAAATATTTCTAGGTCTTAGGCCATTAACTTGTTTCCTTACACCCGAGGAAGACGATCTCTTACTCAACCATAATCAATTTCAGAGGATACTCCAAGACCAAAAGGTCGTTTTAGACAAAATAATATCCACAAGAAAGTCAATGTCCCTTGTGGTCATTGTTGAGGCTACCTCTAGTGGGGTCATGTGCTTTCTAGTAGCATTTAACTTGAATCCCACACACGAGACAAGATACTACGCTCAGTTATAGTTCATCAAATGTATATACAACTTTAGAACATCCTAAAAATGTTTTGAAAAACAATATACAAACCATATTAATTGACACGTTATATGTATATATTGATTTTTAAAAATACACCTCCATAAAGAAACATCTTTGACATAAACATCCACGTTAACCATGGATCTATTAAAGGGATTGAGTCCCTTGAGGTGTAGATTTGTTAACCATTTAAAATGGATCTAAGTTGGTTGTAGTCTCACTCAACTGAGTTAAATGCATGACTCAAGACATATGCACATGTAAAAATACAATTTTAGTTATTGTTAAGACATTTATATTTGCATTGTAATAATATTTCTATGTAAATATTAATGTACTCTCTCTCTGTATGTATATATATATATATAATGGAATACACATTACGGGAAACATTTCGACTGCTTCCTCTCATCTCGAAGATGGTACCCACGGTAAGCCCTTTGGTTGCAATTTTGGCAACCTAACCCGATGGGGACATCGAGTGAGGCCCTCCTCAACATTCACACAGATAGACAACGCAAGGACTTGACCTCGTGACCTCCTACTTGCAGCTCACATCACTTAACCATTCGAGCAAGCCCATCGAGTTATTCTATCTATTTATATATAAATATGATATCTTGCCTTTTCTCTTTCTATATAACATTTTTATATTAAATGTATATATCAAATCTCTTATTTCCTTTTGTATTTATATTTGGCTAACATATAATATTACTATTATTATTCTTTGTGATAAGCATTATATTTTGCCATATTTTAAACATTATATGATTTTTTTTTTTTTGGTTCCTAAAACAAACATGAAGATATATCAATTATTTTAGTTTGAATCTAATAAGAATCATTTTGGAATGATGGAATTGTATATATCAAATGTTTACATTGTGAGTGCTCCCAAGTGTTATAGAGTACCACCATAAATCCCCACATCATGTTTTTCAATACATAATTAGCCAAAGTATAATCTATATATCTCAATAATGTTCTCCCCATGGGTTAGCTCAATCAATTGAACCATCTTCCTAAGCCATTTTCCAATGGGGAGGGATTTAGTCATAGGTTCAAATCTAGTTGAATCCCTTGAGGTTTCCAGCGACTATTGCAGTTGACGGATGAGCCACCCTCCATCTATAGATTTTGGGAAAGAGGGGGGATCCCCCAAGGTTTTCCTTGGAAAATGTAGATATCTCAACGGTGTGACATCAAACCTCATTTTCAAGCGAATACCAATATAAAACAAGTACCTAATTGGTTTCATCTTTCAAATTCTTTTATCTTTGAATACTCATCAAAAGATAGACCTTTCTATGTTGTTGGATGCTTTCGATAGTACATTGAAGAAAGCGATCAATCATTCGACCAAATGGATGCACCTTGAAACTAAAGTCATTGCTTCTTTATATGTTTGGATAAAGTTGAGGGGCAATGGATGCTCACATACAAAAAAAATGGGTAGGGAGAGGGTGAGTGGGCGTCCCTACCACAGACTTGTGTTCATATAGAAGTATAACTTTTCAATCAACTATAGCTAAAGACCTTCAACTAGACATCTATATTCATAGATTCTATGGATTACAAGAGTGAGGCATTTACATTGTTGAGTAGTGCCACCTAGTTAACCACTCCTCTCCTACTATGTGCTCGAAGTCATCTACTAGTGCAGGCGCCTGAAGAATCTTAACTGATAGAGGTCCCAACCCATGATAGTATTATTGGATCAAGCTCCACTTCCGTACTATTTATATAAAAATCATACCAATACAAGAAATTTGTTGTTGTATATATACTCCTAACTACCTCGAAAGTTGTTCACATGAATCTAGTTGTAAAGATAAATTCAAGGTACATAGCCTTTATCAATCCAAAATTATATTTTTGACAAAGATTATATAACCATATTTTGGTGGAGACAATAACAAAAATTCAAACTTATAAAACGTTTAATCACATTCTTATATTTTTTTGAAGCCCAACATATAATAACATTAACATTACCCATATGACAACTTTATGATATTGAGCTATAAAATTAGTGCCTTTTGACAAAACAACTTTAAAACCTCCTAAAACTATTTTGTTTAAACAAAACATGAAAATATGAATTAACAAATTTAAATGTGAAAAACCTCTTTAATAATACATCTTCATTTAAAAGAATACCTTTAACATAGATAACATTATTAATAAAATCATAATTATTAATTATTTTATCTTTTCCCAATTCATGACTAGGAATTGAAGTAGTTCAATTTAAACCAGTACCTTGTTTGGCAAATACATAAAGTGCTTTGTCGTGTCTTCGAGTTACATGGAAGTTTCGTAATGCAAAACACTAGAATTATAATAAGATACGGTGAAAGCAACTTCCAAGAATGGATATTAAAAGGGACCGACCAACATGAGAGCGACGGGTGGGACTCCGGGGGGAGTAGTGGCAGGGGGTGAGCACCTGCTAAAAAATCTCAACTCATCATCATGCCTTTTTTTCTCAAATTGTGAATGGTGAATATGTAATCCTATGCTTACAAATTTTGTTGGTGAGTGAATGTTAAACATTATTATATTGTATCTCAAAACAAAGTTGTCATTGCACGAAAACTGAAGAGTCCTTCTTTCACTTTTTTTGAACTTTCTAAGTTAAGAGTCACATCAAATCAAATTTCTCTGTTGGCTTTAGGGGTTTCTACCTGAGTTAAGAGTCACATCAAATCAAATTTCTCTGTTGGCTTTAGGAGTTGCTACCTGAGTTAAGAGTCACATCAAATCAAATTTCTATATTGGCTTTAGGAGTTGCTACCTTTGGGTATTCTCCATAGAACTTACAAGATTCTTTATCCTTTTACTTTGTATTCCCTTTATCTCCTTTCCTTCTTCACATCTTATTTAACTTACCCATTATCCAGTGGGATTTACAAGATTCTTTACCCCTTTACTTTGTAGTCCTTTTATCTCATCTTCTTTTTCACATCTTAACTAACCTATTATCTTCTTTGCATCTTATCTAAGCTACCCATTCTCCAGTGAGACTTACAAGATTCCTTACCCCTTTACTTTGTACTCCCTTTATCTCTTCCTCTTCTTCACATCTTATCTAACCTACCCATTCTCCAGTTAGACTTACACAATTCCTTATCCCTTTACTTTGTACTCCCTTTATCTCCTCCTCTTCTTCACATCTTATCTAACCTACCCATTCTCCAGTTGGACTTACAAGATTCCTTATCCCTTTACTTTGTACTCCCTTTATCTCTTCCTCTTCTTCACATCTTATCTAACCTACCCATTCTCCAATGGGACTTACAAGATTCCTTACCACTTTTACTTTGTACTCCCTTTATCTCCTCCTCTTCTTCACATCTTATCTAATCTACCCACCATTCTACCCACCATTGGGACCAACCCTCTCTTCACCTACTCAATAAGAATCTTGTAAACCTAATGAAATCCTCTTCTATACTTTTGGAATTGGGTCATTGATATCAAGTAAAATCTTAAGTTAAAAGAATATAATTATTTGCTTATCACTTCACTTTAATGTTGAGTCATATGAAGAGAAATAATCTCAAATTAAAATAATGTAACTATATTTACTTCATTTCATTTTAGAGTGGTTTTTGAAATAAGAATTAATATATTGTATTTTTTGAAATATAGTTATTTATGTATTTAATTTTAGAGTGGTTTTTAAAAAAAAATTAATATATTGTTTTTTTTTAAATATAGCTATTTATTTATTTATGTATTAAATGTTTAAGTGAGAATGGTAGTATTTTGCGGAGTGGGATAAGAGATACTCATATTATCCATTATTTTCAATCAAACGTGTTCCTAAATCATCACAGTCCTACCCTTTCGTTGAGAACTTTGTCAATGAAATTTTGTCTTGTGAGATTTTGGCTTATTTTAAAACAACCTTGTTTTTCGAATTTTTGAAAAAAAATGTAAGGAAATAGTGGAACTATGACTCTCCGGAAAATTTGCCCTAATCGAAAATGGGTCGATTTGAGTGCCAATATCCTATGGAATTTTCCTCTCTTTCTCAATTTTAAAATGAAAGAGGATAGTAACTTCAAATTATTTAATCATATTTGATTGTGAGAACTTCTAAACTTCTACGCATGAAATCTTATCAAGTTCCACAAAAGAACGAATACAAATTGAGCTAACTCTTAAGGCTTCTTTAAATATACATATATTTATATTTAAAATTAAATTGTATAAGATTGACATTCTTGTTCTCATCATATCCAATAGAGATGGATAATGATTTTTTAGTTATTTAATTATTTTTTTAGATTGAAAAAAAACGAGCATTCTATAGTGTAGTATGATAAAAGCATTTAACATGTCGCAGTGACATAAGTTAATCCAATATAATAATTAAAACAACAACAACAATGAATAAATGAGTTGTGAGAACATTATTGCTTAAATATCAAAATATATAAAAATTAAAATCCATAATATAAAAAGTAAAATTTTAAAAAATAATATTGATATAAATCCATTTTAATTTTGAATCTTATGTAAACGAAAAGTTTTGCATTTTGATTTTGCTTTCTATTTTTCTTGATGCATAATAAAACCCAAGTAAAAATGAATCTACTTACTTAATAATAAGAAAATTTTAAAAGCAATACACAAAATGAATCATAAAACATTATTTTGATCAACCTATATTACATCAACATTAAGTTACATAGCCCCTTCTAGGGTAGTACACATGATAAGGTGTAGAGTTTAATCCCCATCCACTTGTGTTCAAATCCAATGAGAGTATTGCATTCCATTGCACTTAGTTTTTACGTTTTTTTTTACGGTCTTATATATAATATGAACTTGGGTTGACAACAATATTTCTTTTGCATTTATGAGTGATTTGGGTGTTTGTTATCAGTTAATGGTCCAATGTATATTCATTTCATTCTCTATATGCTTAAAGAATTTGGGGGTTCTCTATCTTCTCTATCAATCCCTAATTATAGAGTTGCTTTGCATGTTGCATGCTCTTTTCTTCATTCGCCAAAGCCACTGCCTCGTGGGCCTCATAAGTTCCAAACGCCTCACTCCACAATTTGGGTCAATTTATTTAGTTAGGAGGGCACATAGAAATAACTATACGTTCAAGTAAAGTTAGACCAAACCAACGAAAGTTATATAGGTCAATATAAAAATTAAACAACAAGGATAGTTATAGATAAAATGAGATATATGTTTAATGTTCATCATATTTATCCTATTCTAAAATGGTGGTTATGATCTATGACATTTAAAGCTAATCAATCATGTGATACATTTAACATAACTCATGGGTTTCCATGTTCTCAAGGTCAACTATTGCATCTAATGTGTTCAAAATAGTAGTAGAAAATATGTGTAGGGTCTTTTGCTCCACAATCAAGGAATCTTATATGTCAATCTAATCTTTGGATCATAAATTTAAAATCAAATTATTATTCCTACAATAATGAATCTCAACAAATGACATTGGTTAATTTTGATATCTTAATTTATATCCTAGTATGATAAAGATGATGTTTGCATTGAGAGTAATGCCATATATTTATAGCTACTATGATAGAGATGTTGTTATGTGGATAACATGTACATTATCATTTGTTGGCTTCAAAAGTAATCTAATGCTTATAAAAAATAATAATACTATATGTTAGTGAAATATACATACAAACACAAATGGAATCCTTCTATATATATGAAAGAGAGAGATTTGAAGTGTACACATAATATATATATGAAAGAGAGAGATTTGAAGTGTACACATAATATAAAAATTGTTATATAGAGATAACAAAAGAGATACAAGAATTACACATAAATAAAATATTATAAATATGATATTTACATAGAAATATTGTTACAATGCAAATATAAATATTTTAACAATAATCAAAATTGTATTTTTACATATCCATATCTCCATAAGTTATGAGTTTTGAGTTCTACAAAGTTGAGTGAGATGACAACTAGCCCAAATCCATCTTAAATGATAAAAAGTTACACCTCAAGGGATTTGATCCCTCTCATTGCTTGATATATCTAGGGTTGAGATGGATCTACATTGGTGTATCACATCTAATTGAATGGATTAATTTGGATCTTTGATATGTTTAATCGGATACATTCATAATCTTGGAAGATCTAGGATCTAAATTACTAGAGTCATATTGACTACTACGTTTTTCCCTAGTTACATATTAGGAGTCATTTTGGTTGTTGGTATTTCCCTTGGCTAAACATTAAGCTCGATATCAGATATCATTCGTTAAATGCAAATGTATAGAACTAGCACATCTTGAGATCATTGGACCAAAGTTCACAATGTTTGTATGTTTACGGAGCAACATCTTCTACTTGATTTCTATGGGTTTCACATGCATCGACATAAAGCCATTTTAATTAGGGAAATAAGCCAATGTTACAATGTCATCCACAGTGATAGACATGGAATTCTACATTTTTTGTAGATTTATTTGTTAATTTGTGTTAATGAAAAGACTGATCTTATCCATACTTAAAATTGTAGCAATTGATTAGGATTATTCAAACGCATTTTGTATTGGTTATTTTTGTTGAGATTTAGTATTTTTTTGGCTTCAACTTGCTGAAGCTTTTGTGATGGCTTTGGATCAATTTAAAGACATAAAAAATCCTTGGAGAATGACGAAACCATGATTAAGGAAAAACTATAAACTATGGAAAAATGCAACACTGTCATGGCATCTAAACTAATAGAGATGGACTTGTACAATTTCTACAATACAACATACCTGAGAAACCAACATGCACATGTAACATGTTATTATATAAGAGCCTACTATATGATGGCAACATTAATTCCTAATTTTTGTGTGGTCTAAGTACTTTGTTTTAATGCTAGAAGGCTAAGATTGAAGCCCCTTCCCAAAACTCACGAAAATGGTAGCAACCTAATACTAGTCACCAAAAGCCCAAAGGTATGCATGCAACAACTTGTTCGAAATCCCATGACATCCCCTACACCATAGAACTCTTGTGATGGGTATTGACACCAATATATAACATATAATTTAATGCTTCAAGTTTGGCCCAATGTCTCATTTACCTTGGAAACCTGCAACTTTTGCAAACTATAACTTGGTTGTACGAAGTCAACATGTGGCAAACAAGATATGGTTAGAAATTCATCAATATATAATATGCTCTAGTAAACATATTGTTGATAATGACCCTTTTTATTCCCTTCCATGTAAGGAATTATTTGTGCAACCTTGTTTACTATTTTTATGATATGATTTGTGCATGGTATGTGGCGTTTTTACGTAAGTTTTTAAGAGCAACCTTCTTATTGTCAAGAGCGTGATGCCTCGATCAGATCAGTCACTATAGTCGATCGCTGGCTCTTCCTCCATTTGAATGGTGGTGTGGCGACTAACATATATGTAACTACAGTTGACACATGGGTGATTGTCATTTACTTAAATCTTGTTGTTGAGTTGCCACTTACATAGCCATGCAAATCTCATGGGTGCATGTCATCTACTTGTAACATATACTAGTATAGATCCATCTTAAAGGAGATCTACCAAGCGCTGAGAGGGATCAAATCTATCGAAGTGTAAATTTCTTTTTAGAGTGCAAATGTTGAGGAAGCTTTTTAATTTATCTAATTTGTATAGTTTTATATATATGGGACTGTAAATGTTTTAAATAGTTGATATATTATTTTTATAATATTTTATTATTTTTTAAAAGGATAAGTGTTAACTCCAAGATGAGCACGGAAGGAGTTATACATCTCTCCATGCTACACTGTAGAATACACCTCTTCAATGCAATAATTAATTGCTTTGCTCTATAACAATTCTAGGCAAGTGGGGAAGGCCTTGGTAGCTCTGCAATTCTGTCTGATGAATCTATAACAAACGAGCGAGCCATAACATTATCTCCAATTTATGCAACTGTTAATGTTGTTGATTATACATCGAGGTTGTTCTACTACCAGACTCCTATGCTGTTGTTTAGAAGGTTTGTGACAGAGCCTGACAACTAAAATCGCAATGTGATATTGTTGGCTTCCTTGTTCGCCAAAATTATAGTGTAGTTTCCTCTTGTATTTCATGGTAAAAAAACAATGTTTGGTAGAGCCCAATTTGGTGTCGGAATCTCTCTATTAGAGGACTTGATATTTGTTGAATCTTTAGTCTTTTTTTTTGGAATCTTGAGGAGTTAGAGAAGTACTAGTGTTTTTTCATCTCTTGCCTACAAGCAAGCCGGAGCATGTAGCTTCTGTTGTAGAGCTGAGAGGACTACGACTTCTTTGGGTTGGCAGCTCGCTTTTCCTTGTCATAGGATTCTATATCGATGGCAAGAAAAAATGGCATGCTTGTACAAATTTTAATCAAATTTTCCAGTGCCTAGCAAGCAAGACATTTGGGCGTGGATATTTGATTTATTACTCAGTCAAATGCATTGCTAGGCAATGGACTACGCACCTCACTTCTTGTTGGTAGATTTATTAGCTAAGCATAATGGTTTTGGAGGACACAATTTTGCATAAATTCATTTATTGTTCATTTGAATTATACATTTTTAATAGTATTTTTATGATGAGGTTAATGTTATTGAAAAATTATATATAAACGTTTCTTAGTCTGTTTTACATATAGGAGAGTATCTCCTAGGATTTGAAGAGATACAAAGAGCATTACTTCCAAAGTTCTTGGTATTGGAGTTTTGGTATTTAAGAAATAATTGAGTGAAGCATTTACAAGTTGCAAAGGCGTTATAAAGACGTTTCTGCAATGACGCCATTATTGGCATTATCAGTGCTCTTGAACATGATCCAACCTATTCTTTTATGTAATAACAATTATCATATATTAATCTCTCAAGCAAAGGATTTCCATTCTAAAACAAGACTTGTCCAAAAAAAATTACAGCGAAACTTATCCACATATACTACATATAGATCTCTGTTTTTTTTAACATTTTAAAAAAAATTATAAAATTAAAAAAACATTCCCACGTTCCCAAATATACATCATAAACTTTTCTCAAAGTCAAACTTCGAGATCATGGAATCCATCCCAAACCCTAAGAAACATTTTTAAAGTACTATGTATATATCTAAGAAACCTTTGCACATAATATAGTGGAGTGGACATCCCTAGAAACATATATACTACCCTCTCATAGATTATCACTAAGCAACATTAATAGGTCCATATAATACGTTCTAGGCTATAGGTTATGGATAATGATCCTATTTGGTATGATCATTGGTTACTGCTTTAATAAGGCTTCTATTCATATGTGATCAATTATGCGTATGCCAGTCTTTAATTTATTACTAAATATTAGTTGATTAGCTTATATATAGAATATAGATAGAATAACTATATTATAGACTATTAAATAGTTGATTAGCTCATGGATATCAAACTAGAAGGCAAGATTGCAGGCAGCTTCGATGAATATGAGATGCTGGCTGCTATACTATTGGGTAGAATTGGATCGTTGAGACACAAGAAGTAGTGATCCACATATGGTAGGTTGCAAAATTGGCTTTAACCTTACTATGAAAACTTATGGCCCTATAGAGAGCCAAATGGATTTGGACTTCTACGACTATGACAATGACATAAACTTCGTGGATCATTCCTGTGTGCATGGTCTATCGTCGGGATTGAAAATGGGTAGTAGTATAACTAGCAGACCGCATAACTTGGTGAATGCAAACCATAAGGATCATGAATGAACAACCATAAATGATCCCATCCTTCATGGTTATAACTTGCATATGCTCAATTATGACTCCATCTACTCTAAATCATGAAATTATCTTGATGATGCAGTTTGTCTAATGTTTTCTCGTGTAGAATGGACAAATGATGCTCGCCACTGAAATTGTTCTTTTTGTTGGAAATGCTTTATGTTAAGGGAGTGGTAAGTTTGCATGATGATCAATGCCTTTTTATGGTTCAATGGTACATGTTTGATTCCCCTCCTCTTTAAACGAGCGAGCATGTGAGGATGATCTTTGTAGTAGACCGATGCATATTAGGAGTTATTCCACAAGTAATAATATGCTAATATTATAGTTTATAAGAGCATCGATATGTTAAGGACAATTATTACGTTATATGTTATAAATATAGTTATAGTACATACAATATGCTAATATCAATCGGTTACTCCATGAACAACTTTACTCCCTCCTTGCTTCTAGACCGAGTAGGTTGAGTAGCTCGTTAGTTCATGTTGTTTCTCAGAACAATGACAACCCTTTGCCTTGAAAGAAAGCAAAGTATGAATCCAATCACAATTAAAGTTTAAACACACAACCAATTACGTATTGATACACTCTTATACCTTTACAAACTCAATTACTGAGAATATACAACTTTGTTACTCATTTAACTTGTTATATTCATGAAACCTAAGTGTTAAAATGCTAAAACAAGAAGACTTAAATGAGGTCAAAGATCCAATCGAAAAGATATTACATGACCCACTAATTATAAAGAGGATACTAACCATGGTTAAATTGATTGGTCCATCTCTAAATTCTATAAAATAAAGCCTTAAATACTTCACGTCTTATCTTACTTACCACTTCAAAATTCCAAGCAAAGAATTTACATAATGAATAGAATAGACATCGTTGTGGTCCATATTAATTATGGTACATCCTAGGTTTTTATATCATTCTCGACTCTATACCATATATTATATAGACATCTTTATTTTCAATACGCGTTTCTAGCTGTCATAACATCCTACTTGCAAATAGGACATAATATGTATGTGTAGGACATAATATGTATGTGTAGTGTTTGACAACTAGATAATTACAAGCGGGGCGAATCTTTTTTATGATCTATGGAATATATGTAATGGTACAATGAATTACTACCTACCTCTTATTAGAAGTAGATTTCAAAACTTCGAGCATATTCAACACTCATAGTTCCCATACCCTTTAGTTCTACCTAAGAACTATGGACACTCAACCCTAACCAACCCCTTGCAAGGATATACTTATTAAATTATGTTTTATATTATTAGTGAAAACAAATCAAATCACTTGATGTTTTAATATTCTTTTGTTGTTTCGTATGTCCCTACAAAGGGGTTGGTTGGGTTGGTTCTTTTATACATAGCTACTTGTTTACATAAGGAAATACAATCACATTGAGTTGTGGGTAGTTTTTAAAGGAGATTACGAGATTACACTTTAGTGCTTTTATATATATATTGGAAATTTTTTTCATAAAATTGTAAATTAGAAATTGAAAAATTAGATTTAGACAGATTTTTGAGGACTTGATTTAAAATATTTATCAAAACTTGAAATAAATCTAAACAAAAAGATCTGGGAGAATTAGAGATTATCCTTAAGAATTCGAGTCTATATTTATTGGCAGTGGTGGTGGAGCTATCTTTTGGGCTCGAGCTTCATCCTTTGAAATCATTGCCTAACAACAACCTATTCCACTTCTTCTTTAGCTCTCATCTCAACTCCCTTTTCTTCTTCTCTTGCTTCTTCCTCTCCCCCTATTGCCTTAGTGTCCCCATTGCCAGCCTCAGAGTTCCAAATTACATTGATAAGACTTTCATATTTGTTGTCCAATTGGTACAACCTACTCAAGACTTCATTATCTTGATCCCCTCTTCCTTCCATTGCACAAACTACGAGTTCTTTTATGTGCTAGTAGAAGTCAATTGTTTTGGAATATTAAGTTTCTCTACTTCTTGAAAATCAGTATCAAGGATCCAAGTTCAATTTCCTCATCAAGCTTTGCACTTGTTCAGTATAATCATGCTTCAATTGAACCCTGTTTTCCATGGCTTCCACTTCATTTTCTATACTATCTGAGAATTGGTCCCTGTAAATTGTTGTTGAGGCAATCACGCTCGGAACTCTTTTTCATCCTAATGAAGGCCTTGCCCTAGTGGGTGTTGGCTCCTTACATTTACAGGGATGCTCTAGTTGAGACCCATAGATCCATGGATCAATGGAAGAAACCATAATGATTTCCCTCATGGAGTTACCCTCTGAATTTCTTGCCATCTCTAGAACCTAATCAAACAACCATATTTCATTGAATCACTTGCTATAAACTTTGAGTTGCATTCTATATGTTTGCTCTCTGACGAACCAAACTTTAATACTTCTCCTCCAAATCATTGTTGGAGTTAATGATAAGGTATTATTCACTTGTTGCGTTTATAGCACACACACCCTGCTTTAGAGTGGTATGGCATGACCTAATCAAACTACGATGGCTCGAATCCTCCTCCCTTTGTCGCTCTATCCCACCAATACATGCTATCTCCACTGCTTGCAATATGTTTGTTCACACTCCACTTGCCTCTAACACACTATGTGAGGTTTTTTTGAAGTTTTTTTTTGTTTTGCTTCATTTTTTTTTTGAAAATTTGAAAATTTCTATCATTTCCAAATAAGAAGGCTAATTGCTCCATGAATTTGAAATTTTCCGATTTGTCATCACCGGAATTCAACCATGCAAATTTGCCAAAATTGCAATTTTGGATGGATCAAATTGTTGTTTTTAATACAAAACTGGACTCAACACCCTTGAAGACCTCTATTGCAACCAAATTGTACATTACTAACATTTGATATCCATAATTCCATCAATCAAAAAATGATTATTGTTAGATTTCAAGTTAAAATAATTGATATCCCTTAAGTTACTTTAAACAACCTGAAGAAAAAAAAAAAAAAAAAAAACAAACAAACTTAAAATCTTTTCACTAAAGTGTTTCAAAATAAACCAAAAATCCTTGATATTAAATTTTAAATAAAAATACCAAATTTTAATATTTTAATATAAATTTTATTTTAATTAATCTATAAACATCAACCAAAATAAAGAATTACCTTAAAAAAATCTCAATTCACTATCATATATATTATAACTATTATATAATATTTATAATAATTATAACTTTTAATTTACAATTATTCTAATTCCATCTCAAATTCTTTATTCTCTTCTTCCTCTATGGATGTAAATGTTGCAATGTTAACCACCAACATAAAATGAATGTCAAACTAACCAAAACATGCCATTGTCACTAACTTGTTTATGGGTCTTATTCATTTCCACATACATATATACATGACGTGGAACCATATTTCCTTAAATTATCATTATGTTATGGTACTTTTTACAACTATCAAGTTAAATGCCAAACATAGTTCCTTTATGTGCTTCCTTTCTATAAAATATTGAACATCAAGCATATTGCCAAGTAATAAGGTGGGACCTAGAAGCCCCCTTGCTTGGCCCACATCAGTCCTTTCATTTACCTAAAAGCTCCTTTGGGCCAAATCACTTTGTAATCACTGGGTCACTTCCTCCTCTATCTATTTATAGTAATCTATTTTTGGTCCACCAAGGTTTTTTAACATCTATTTATGGTCAACCAAAAGTTTTTAACTTCTAAATTTGACTTGAAATGGAACTATGTAACGTTCCTTTAACATTTACCTACCTATTTATTAGAAACCCTCAAAAAAATATTCTTTTGAATCAATTTATACGCCATATAAGCCAAAGTATCCAATGATGTTATTTATAAAATACAAACAAAATTTGATGAGATATTGTACTATATAAATATCTCCTTCCTCAACATCTATCTACTCCTCAAAGGTTAGAATGTTTACATCTGTATTCACATCTACCTAACCAACCATCCTCACCAATCCTCATTTCCACCTACTCATTAAATCTTATAAACCTAATGCAATTTTCCTCCTTGAGTTGGGTCATATGTCATCTTCCTCTTTCTTACTTTGACAACTAAGTAATTTACAACAGTAAATAAGGTTAATTTTACTTTTAAATTAAGTTATGCATTATGCTTTTTAATTTTAAAATAGGGTCAATAACAAGGCATAAAGCTTTACAACAATATACTCATTATGAGTTTAACATGCTTCTTAATTTTAGAGTGAGATTGATAAAAAAGACACAAAGCTTTATAACAATATACTCATTATGAATTTAACATGTCATTAATAACACGCCATCCCAAAACCATTCAACCTAAACCCAAAGCTATTACAACAATATACTCATTATGTGTTTAACATGTCATTTACACTATTAACACTCCATCCTAAAACCATTCAACCTAAACCCAAGTGACATTATCAAATTCAGATCTATATATTATAGAAACAATTCTAAAATACCTAAATTTTAAAAGGTTTTAAATCTATATAATTTAACAATAAAAATATATTTAAAAGGAATATCATAAATAACTGCTTTATTGTTTGTTGAGATGCAACTTTGCTAGATGGAATTAGAGTAGGATAAAAGACAACTAAAAGGTTTCGTTTTTTCGGTGAATTTTTGATAAAATACAGTGAAAATTGTTCTTGAAAATTGCTATTTCTACAATTTTGCAATTTTAGTAATCGTAATTGCTTTTTTTGGACTAAATGCTTGATTTTAAAACTACCTAGATCGTCAAAATTAAGATTTGAGCACTCCAAATTGCGATTTCAACAAGAATTACTCTAATTAATTGAGGACTAACTTGTACATAAATTATTAAAAACTTATTTCTTTTTAGTGATCTTTTTGCAAGACACTTTTCAATCTATGTTTTTTTGAACAAATTGGTTTTTAGAGTAGGTTAATGTTTTCTTTCATTTTTATGAATATCAATAAACTGGTTTTTCTTTTGAAAAAAAACTAATTCCTGTAGATATTTCTTTTATTTTGAGAAAAAATAAACTAAATATTAAATTAAACTAATTCCTAAAAATATTTCTTTTATTTTCAGAAAAAAATAAACTAAATATTAAATTAAACGTAAACTACTCTCTTTCTCCAAATAAAAAAATTCAACAAGTTGCTGGCGTGAAGTTCGGCAACTGAAATTAAGAAATTCTTAATTCGAAACCAATTGGGACTTTCCGACTCCCGAGTATATCCATCATCCATCTCTAAAAACGTGTCTGCCGAACATATCTTGAAATTGCCCCGAAGTCATAGAATACAGGAGAGTGAAAAACCGAAGGCCATTGAGCTTCAAGTGGCCAATGCCCACTGACTGGAATGCATTCATCAACACGTGGAAAAGAGGGTTGACCATCACCAACTCTGAAGTTGGTGGCTGCCTAATACATTAAAGAAATAAAATATTTCTAAAATTTACAATTTTTCATGTACATGACTGTAGTTGTCTATACATATGTCTTCTCTATATCTGCATCCTTCCTCCTTGGCGTTTAAATGGTTGAGTCCAATGCCATTCCGGTCGAAATTCAGACAAGAAAAAACACGAGACTGGCATTGAATATCTGGTAGAATATCTATGCCAATGCTTAATGTTCTAGATTTACATGCCTAAGCCTGTATTTTTTAGAACTTTGCCCTGTCTTAGATTTGATCTGAGCTTGGGTGTCTGCAATATTATTTTTGCATTCATGGTTGACTCGCGTGTTTGTTATTTAATCTTAAATGGTCCAATGCGTATTCATTGCATTCTGTATCTGCTTAATCTTTTTTGGTGATGCTCTGTATTTTCTGTTTATCCCTAATTTCATAGTTTTTTTGCATGCTACATGCTTTTTTCTTCATCCAATAAGTCCACGGTCTCATGAGCTTCGTAAGGTCCAAATGCCTTAATCCACAATTTGGGTCAGTTTTTTATATTTTTGATTTAGGAGGGTGCACAGATATGACCATATGTTCAAGTAAATCTAGACAAACCAGTGGCAGATATCATCTGGGTCAATATATAACTTGCATGAGTTTTTGTAAATTCAATAGAAATGATAATACCGGGTGAAATGGCTAATATTCTCGATGTTCATCACATTTATCCTGTCCTGTTTATGTTCAAGATGTTGGGTGTCATGTAAAGCTAATCAGTCCTGTGTTATGTGTAACACTTTGACATGTTCTCAAGGTGATCTGTTGCATCTGATGTCCTAAAAATAACCTGTAGAATGATGTAATACATCTCAATGAATGCCTGCTATGGGCTGATTCTTGTATCTTAATTTTCATCCTGATCATTGATTTATCACCTCTGGTTGAAAGGATCAGTGTGGGTTATTGGATATATTTAATTGGCTACATTCAAGAACTGCAAGATCTAAGATCTACATTGTTGGAATCGTTTGGGCTGCTGGTCTTCTTATGGTTACATTTTAAGTACATATATCATTGTCTTAAATGCAAAGGTAGAACTTGTGCGTCTTGAATACATTGGATCAAGGGTTTTAATGTTGGTTTGTTTGTGCTTGGAGCAGGTTCTTCTGCTTGATTTCCATTGGATACAGATGAATGAGAAATGATTATCTAGCTATTGTTGTATCTTGCTACTAATTATCAACTATGGAGCATTTGTTTCTCTAAAAGCATTGGATATTTTTGAAGAATTTGTGATCAAGGCCGGGGAATAGCATTAAGTTGCTAGTGATCAACTGCTGGTTGACAGACATTCTACATTGAAAATGGTAGAAATGATTCAAAATGGTTGTCTTCTCTGCATCCCCTTAGTGGGTCAGTCTGTGGAAGAGATGCTGTCTCAAATGGAGCTGTCACGAATCCATGGTGCAGATTGTGTAGAGCTCCGCATTGATCATGTGAGAAATTTTAATCCTCGAGTTGATTTAGATACGCTTTTGAAAGCCAGAACAATTCCTGCAATTGTCACTTACAGGTCTGCCTTTTTTCTCATAAATGATGTTACGTTCTGTTTGAAGTTATTGTTTTTGCAGTTGACATAGTGGGTTGAAACATGTTCTAACTTTGTAGGAATGATAGTTTCCTCAATACTTTCATGATTGGTGTTCTTAATGTGTCTACATGTTATGCTTTTCACTTATCTGAAATTTGAATGCTTAATCTTAGTTTGAAATTTTGTAAGTTGTAATGTGTATCTAATCCATATAACTTACTAAACGCTGGTAAAGACAATACCTGATTGCCTTTTATGCTTTCCATAGATGGAATTTAATGCAGGTATATTCTCTGATATGTTATAAAGGACTCTCAAGTTCATGATCTTGTATTATCTTTTAGATCAATATATGATCATTATTGGCTTTTTATACCAACAGTACATGGTGTAATATTCTAGACTATATTACAAGGTTTCCTGATACCAGTGTGTGCATATGCAGACATGGCTTTCTTTTTTCCAAAATTTCGGGTACAGGGTTAGGGCATTATTAGGCTTTTTAAAATAAGAAATCTTCCAAGTGAGATTAAAAAGGGACGAGGCAGGCTTGGAAAGAGGGAAGAAGGACGAGTCAGTTCTGGTTTAGCTTTTCTTTACACTTTTGCTTTTTCTATTTTAAGGGATTTTGGGTTTTTATTTTAAAGAGTTTTTAAGTGATATGGGTTCAGATTTCTGCTGGGGACCCTTTCTGACCACCTGACATGGCCAGGATATGCCAACTGTATATGATCAGGAAATATACTTCAGCTGTATCATGATGCAGCATCTAAAAGGGAATGTGAATGTTTTCAAAATCGTCCTTGGTCTCCATTTTGTTGCATAGTCATTACAAATTTACAAGTATGAAATACTGTGTGAAAATAGTGTGATTCTGATGAAACACACTGATGGAAGTTGGATGATACCTGTGGGAAATAAGAAACACTTCAGACTAAGTTTTTCTTCTTCTTTTGAATAGCTTTTTGTCCCCATTCCTGTGCTGTGTTTTCCAAGTATGTAGTGATGTGCGTGAAAATAGTATGATTCCCGTGAAATACATTGACAGAATTTAGGTGCTTTCCGTGGGAAAAAAAGGAGAACTTTAGACTGTGTTTCTTATTTTTTATTATTTAATAGCTTTGATTAATATCAAAATGATGCTACTTAATGTACAGGGCTATTTTTACAATAAAAACAGGGGACATCGTAGGAAAGCTACCATTAATCAAACTGGCAATCATGTGAAATTAGCAAAATGCCATTTTAGGTACTAAATGCATTTGAGGTTACATTCCCACCATAAATATCCACAACTTTCCAAAAAACTTGACATGAAACAAAGATTATAAACTAATGGTCCTTTGACTACGTGCATATCACCATAAAATATGCTAGGGCAATGGGGTCTGCTGCCATTAGATTTTCACCATAGTCCAACTTCTTGTCAGCAACTCTTGATTGTGCTTGTCTTGCCCCCATGGATTCTTCAATAGTGCCTTGGGGATTGGGGGGTTCCTAGCAGTCAACCTTGGTCCTCGACATATGATTTTGGACAACGTGAAGTATAGATGACAAGTTTGGTAGTGGGATATTTGTCTTTTTGTACTGGCTACTCGGGTTGAATTGATGGTCAGTCCCCTAGAAATGGTAGTGTGCCTTGTCTTGTGAGAGCTCACACTAAGGCTTGCTGCGGTCTTGACTTCTTTCTGCCCAAACCTCCTTTGGTGGTATTTTCTAGTTTGTACATGATGTCTTGTCCAAATGGATGACTAGACTAGGAAAGTCCTTGAGTTCCATGGCTGCCTTTTTGACTTGATTTTTTATCTACATGGCACAAGGGGCAATACTCAAGAATGGTAGTATATGGCATTGTTATGTTGCCTACATAACTAATATATTGTTTCAATTCTAAGAAGTTGCCATGCATATCTAAAATCTTAGCAAAAATGTAATCATTGGTCCTGTCCTTTTCGAGGTACAACAATTGGCCACTAAGCCATATGGCTTGAGCCTTGGGCCTTTGGGCAATGCCTTAACAAGTTTGTGAGGATTCCTCCTTGTCAGTGCTGATACTGACTAGCTTGGGTCCTAGGGCCAAAACCTTCAAAAACCAGGAGCCAAGTTAAGATAGCCTTTTGGGTTCAATCTCTGATTTCCATGCTTTTATAAATTTGTGAATCCAGTAGTAGAACTAGCATATAATTCCATTTTTTGTTCATCTTCTCTTTTATTGGCATTGGTTGGAAACTTGGATCATCTAATGATATGCTTCCGATGGGTTGTAGTGTGATATGAACAAAGTATAGTAATGTGAATTCTCACATACAAGAAAGGAAATAAGAGAGCAAGTATGCAAGCATAAAAGGTAGATTGCCAAAATTGTACACATGATGTACATTCTCTATTGTATTCAGATAATAGAGGAGTTCAAAATTGGTGGAAATTGGTCATTTTTGGTGAAGTCTGAGAATTGCAAATATAAAATACAAGTTAGGTGATTGATTGATTTAGACCAAGTTACCCATAAAAGATAAAAAGGTAAGTGGAACGAAATAGATAAAGTACAAGTATGATACATGTGTGAACACATTCATTAGACTGTCTCATTAATTCCTCCCTACTTGGGGGAAATTGTCCTTCTATTGGAGATGGGGACACTACTACTCAAATGCTAACTAGGACAACCACCTCGCTTGAGTGGATAAGTGCCATTGTGGCCCACCAACTTGGAAATGAGGTACAATTCAATGTCTGTCATCCAATGCCTTGCATGTGGCATGTGTTTGTTGAAGTATGTCCTGGACCTAGTTGTGGTTCTTGGCCAAGTTCTGTACAAAGGAATAAGCTTTGTCTTGCTTCTTTTGTTGGTGGGATGTGGATGGAGTTTGGAGAGCAACTGTAATCTCAGAAGGGGCAAGAGGCTGAAAGCCATAACAAACCTCAAATGGGGAATGCTTTATGGAGACATAGGTCGCCCTGTTGTAGCCGTGTTGCAAAATGATTAGATAACGATCTCACTGTTTATTCTGCTGTTGGTAGATAAGGAGAGCATGGGCCAAGGTTTTGTTAACTACCTTGGTCTATCCCTTAGTTTGGGGATGGAAGGAGGTGGAAAACCTCCTTTGAAAACCCAAAAGCTTCCACCACGATTTCCAAAAGTGATTTAGAAACATGGAGTTATAATCATAATGATCATCAATAGTTGGCCAAAATGGCTCCAATTAATCTGGAAGAATAACGCTGCAACATAATGGGCATCAATAGTCTTGTTGTAGGGGATGACAACTGTCATCTCAGGAAATTTGCAAACTACTATGAAGATGCAGTGATGCCGTTGCTGAGTAGTACACAAACCACTAATGAATTCCATGAAAAGTGTTTTCCATGATCATGAGGGAGTTGCTAAAGGTCGGTTCAGGCCAAGCTTTCTATTAGATGGATTTTTTTGGCTGCAATGTTGACATATCTATATGTAATCTTCCAGTTCCATGTAATTACTCATGGAAGGCCAAAATAAGTATTGGTGTAGGTGCAACAAAATTTTCTGCACACCAAAATGGCTTCCATATGATGAAGAGTGGGCTTCCTTGAGACAAAGGTGAGCTGGTCCAGTTGGGACACAACGCTGAATCAACTTGTATAGCAAGCCAACTTGGATTTTGTAGTCTAGGAAAGGGTTCTGGACCCTGGTTAACCACTGTGGGCTCCTGGATGAATTTCATGATGAGAATAAAATAGGGGTCAAAGGAATATTGGTCTTTCCACTCTTCATATGTTGAACGTTTTATATCTGAAGGTAGAGGGCATTGGCAGAAGGCCTGCTGAGTAAATCAACCATTCTATTGAAGCTACCTTCCTTGTCTTTAGTGGCTATATGAAATTGCTGGATGTAGGAAGTCCACATTAAGTGTCTTTGTTCCTGAATTTATAATCGTGAATTCAAGTCTTGAAGAGGTTGATGATCAGTATAGAGGATAGTTTCCTTGCCAAAGATGTAGTGCTGCCATTGCTTGATTGCTTGGACCAACACATAAAATTTCCCTTGTCATAAGTGCTATAGTTGAGCTTGGCTTGGGATAAGGTCTCCGACTGGTAGGTGATTGGATGTCCTCTGTGCTTAAGAATAATGCCTGTGGTATATTGAGAACCATCTATCTCGATCTTGGAATGCCATTGCAAATCTGGGAGAGAAGGCTCTGGGGCATAATAGAGAGATTTCTTCAACCTCTGAAATGCTCGGTCTGCTTAGGGAGTCCAGTGAAGAGTGTTTTGATTGCTGATTTGATTAAGTGGTTGAGCAATCATCTTGGATTACAACTTATGTTGGTGGAGGAGGTTCAAAACTGTTTGAATCTGCTGCAAATGTCCTGCCCAAGTTCTACTAAAAACCACAATCTCATTTAAGTAGACCACCACAAACTTGGCAAGATGTGGGTGAAAGATATTGTTGTTGATTCGTGTGAAAGTGTCAGGAGTATTAGTCAGGAAAAAAGGCATGACCAACCATTCATAGGTGTTGAATTTAATCTTGAATGCTATTTTCTATATGTGATTAGATTGCATACGAACTTGGTGATGTCCTGAAGCAAGGTCCAACTTGGTGAAATATTTGCTCCCATTGAGCTGATCAAGAAGGTCATCAATTTGAGGGAGTAGATATTGATTCTTGATAGTGACCTTGTTGAGGGCCCGATAGCCTATGCAAAGTTGCTACTCTTGTTGTTGCTTAGGTACAACCAAGGTACGAGATCCACATGGCTATGTGTTGCACCAGATCTTATTGTCCTCCACCACTGTGTGGTCTTCCTTTTTATCTCTGCATTGTCCATAGGTAAGGTGCATTATGTAGGATAGTTGGGAAGGGAAGACCCAAGAAATTGGATTAGTGGAATGCTGGATGGTCCTAAGGGGAAACAAACCCCGTGTTTCTTGAAAGACATCGGTGTATGTGTTGATGATTTACTAAATGCCCGATGAAGGCAGTGTCCTTTATTGTCGTCTTGATTTGGTAAACAGTGCATATAGTTATAAACTTGTTTTGATTGCATTTCTTAGCAATTGGTCTACTAGAAAGTACAAGATGAGTAGGAGAAGAACTAGAGGTGAAGTTGTCCACCTTATTGTTCTTGTGAAGCTTGTAGGTTCTACAGTGTCTATCATATTGTGCTCTTCTGGCAAGTTGGTATGGCTTTCTTAGAATCATGTTTGAAAAATAGAGCGGAGTGATATCACCTCCATGTGTTATGGAAGGGTCCAATAGCAATGGTAATGGAGCCCTTTGGGGTGATCAATATGGCTTTTCCAAATGATTTGATCCATCCAAGCTAGTTTGGATTGGGATGAGCAAAGGTTAGCATCTTCGGAGCTTCTACTAATTGTTGATTCACTAGATTCTTTTGGTTGTTGTTGTAAAAAATGATGGAGGCAGGTTTTCCCTTGAGACAATTATGTGTAAATGAGGCTTCTTCGTCATGACCAGTGTAATTCTTGTCCCTTAAGACAAGTCTAGGATCAATGTAAGTGGGTTTGATGACATCAAGTTTTGTGTCTTCGGTTGGATGTTGTTGCTTAGCAAGGAGGGTGTGTGCCATCTTGGTGACATTCACTTATAAAACTTGACATTCATCATAAAAAAGACCATAGTTTCTGTGATACGAACAATAGTTTCTCTTTTTCTGAGGCCTAGCTGTAGTGTTGGGTGCTCTTCTGTTATGCCTGCTACTGTTAGATTGATCCTTAGAAGGGGCAGAGGACTGAGGAGAGGAAAAGAGTTCCAACAATACAAATATTCTCTTACAAGAAAGGAAACAAGAGAGCAAATACGCAAGCACAAATGGTAGATTGCCGAGACTGTACACATGTTATACACTATATTATATTATATAGGAGAAAATTGGTGAGAGTGATCATCTTGACCAAGTTTCTAGAAAATAATCACATGGAATACAAGTCAAGTGAGTGATCAATTTAGACCAGGCCACCCATGGAAGACAAAAAAAAAGTGGAATAAAATATAAGAGAGATAAAGTACAAATATGATACTGTCATGTCCCAAATTTTGCATTGGGTCACAATGGCCTAAGTCCATTGGTCATATTCATGAGAATTTGTCAAATTGATGCTAAGGGTCAAATAATTGCCAAAGAGGAAAATTACTAGTTTCCTAGGTTGGGGGTGGAAGCTTTGGGATTTTGAATAAGAAGGATAATAAATGATGTGTGGACATTAGAAGAGCATAAATATTTAATAAAGGATCTAAATAAATATATACAATGGAAAATCAAAGTGACATTTGATCATGAAGACACAAGGAGGAAATGGGACCCACACAAGCTAGATTTTTTGTGCCACATGGCATCCTCCTCTTGTCATTTCGAATCCATAAGAAGCCCAAGGGTCTTGGGATGAGTTGGAAGGTCAATATACTTGGCATGAATCAATTAAGGTCGAATTGGAGTGGAAGAGTAACTCCCATGGAAGAGGAAGAGGCATTTTGGAGCTAGTGAGACACTTGGACTAGATTCCCTAGCTCTATGACAACAATGATAAAGATGCTATGACACCTATGACACAAATCAGACCTGAAGGCTGACATCTGACATATATGACATGTCAGGGCTAAAAATAGCCTCCAAGAGGGCACTCAAGGGAGTTAGGGCAGCTAAGATGCTTCCACATGTGATTTGGTGGAAGTGGGAGACTAGGAATTGTTGTACAAGTGGCATTCTTTGGAATCTCTTCCCAACTTGAGTTGGAATGCATCTCTTGGAAGGAATTCGACCCATAGAGAGCTTGGAAACTTTATAAATGTCAAGAACAAAGAATGAAACCAGCTTTTGATCATTTTTAAAATTTGCAATTGCATTTGTGAAGAGGGAGAGCTAGTGGATGACTGGTTTCTTGCCTTAGCCTATTTCGAGGGTGAAAGATTCCCATCCAAGTTGGTAATTGGAAAAGCCATTCAGACCTTTCATTTGGAGCTTTAATGGAGTCATTTGTTGCAGGTGTAAGCTACAGGGCAGATCATGATTTCTTCTATTGCAGCTCATTCCTTCAACCATTTCCAGTTTTCATTGCATATTCTTGATCCTCGAGGGAGGGCGTTTTTGGTGAGCTATTGTACTCTTCGGGGGAGCTTTTAATGCCCCATTTCTTTTATAATATGAAGTAAATACTCTGTTCTTCATCTCCAGAAAGTTTCAGGTCGAAATATCAAGTGGTTGTATGTAAAATTGATGATTATTGAGCAAATGGTGACCATTCCCCCACTAGATTGATGTATGCCAATGTATTGATGATGATTTCGAATGGAAGAATGTTTCTCTGATATATTTATGATGTATGGACTGCCATTGATGAGTATTACAAGTTTCATGTTCAACACTTAAGCATTTGGAGCCATCTTGCTCAGTTTTATTTCATTTGAAGAAGATTTAATGCTATTTCCCCCAAGGTCGAAACTAGTCTTCTGCATCTGATTTAAGGGAGTTATAACAGACATTAAAAGTTGAATGGTGATGCATATGAGTTCATGTTGATGTCCTTTATATGTCCCTTACTTCCATTCATAATTTCGAGTTGGATTGAGTGCATTTGGAAAGTCATTTTCATCATCTACCCCTAGGGGATTTGAACCACAATTTTACTAGTAAAACTCCATACATTGATCAGATTTCCAAAGTGAGTTGCAGAAGTCATTTGATGGTTAAAAGACACCTATAAACACCATTTTTATGTATTAACGTCATTCATACACCTACTGGTACAATTTGAGAGCATTTGGAGCTATTTAGAGCCATCTACCATTGGGGGTTTGAAGCTTGAAATTACTAGTAATCTTCCCTACTTTGTCCAGATTGTAAATGAATGTGCAGAAGTGTTTTAAGGGTTTTTAAGTATCCATGAGCCTCTATTATATGTATTAATACCTCTCAAATACCTTCAGACCCATTATACAATCATTTGGGGTCATTCGGAGACCAAGAGACCAATACTAGTCAAAGAGGAATTGCTAGTCAAACTCCCTACTTTGGACAAAATTAAAAGAGGATTTGCAGAAGTAATCTAAAGGTCATATATCATCCCTGAACATCATATTCAAGTCCTAATATCAGTCATATACCTTCTCAGAAGATTTGGGAGCATTTGGAGCAAATTGGAGACCTAGACATCAAAACTAATCAAAGGTCGAACTAGGGAAAAAGTGAAAAATTTGCCATCTTAATAAAATTATTAAAAATTGACATTACAGATACATGTGTGAACACATCCGCTAGACTAAGTCCATCATATAATGTGAAGGGTGTGGCCCAATTCCAACTCTAATGTCTCCACCATTGCTTATTTAAGGATAGGCCAAGCTTGAAATCAGGGCAATTTGGGATGAGCTCCTTGATTTTGTATATACCTAGTTTGTTTGTTTTGGAACTTCCTGACTCTTTAGGGCTGCAATAGGCACTTCAATACACTCCATGAAATCTTTTTTTTACATTTTGCACTAATCATAAAATATTCTGAAATAACTATGTGAGTTTGTCATCATAGGCTCTGTTAGATGAGAGTCAACATGAGTAGCAAACATTTGTAGTTGTTGGTACTTTTACAGATCTGGAATTTAGTAGCAAAGAACATTGGCTTTGTTATCTTGAACGACATCATTTTTTCTAGTCTGTTAGTGTCATTATTAGAGGTCTACAAGTGATGTCCTAAGTCCAAATGTTATTCATAGGAATCTAAAGATCTAATTATGGCTCTTTCCCTAACCAGCTGTATATTGCTAACCAATATGAAATATGTGTGTTGCTTTGATAAAAGCATTGGATTTGTATCTAACTTGTTTTGAACTTGGAAGTTTTTTTAATATTTCTATACATGTCACAACTTCCCAAACTATGTCCTCTATTAGGATTATCATTAGCAACATGTCTATTAACTGACTATTGTTTTTTTTTTCAGCGGGGAGTAGGATGTCATCAATTCTCTCTTTTGCCAATTTTTTTATTGTTAGGAAGCCTAGTGTGTCTAGTAAGTGTATGTAGAGTGCAAGAGATAGTGGGCATCCTTGTCTGATTGATTTGAAAAACCTAAATTCTTCATAGAAATGACCATTGATTGCAAAGCATGCTAAAGCCTTTGCTAAAAAGGTTTTAACAACCTTTGGAAATGATGAGCCAAAGCCTATTGTCTCTGGAATGGCGAAAATAAAAGGCCATTTGATTTTGTTGTTGGCTTTTTTAAAGTCTTTCAATAAACAAGGTAGTTTTGTCTCGTGGCTCTTGTCTAGTCCATTCCCTCCCAAACAACCTCAACATTGTCTAGGATGTATTTGGCATTTGCTTCTCACAAACCCTCTTTTGTTTGAGTTTGATGATTGTGTGAAATTCTATGTCACAGCATATCTATGAGCTAATGGATACCTCACAAAGAAAGAATGAGCAGAAAATTAGAATAAGAGTGAAAACTGCAGTAAAAAGAGCAAAAGAATAATAATGCAGCAGAACTCAGATAGGAGCAGAATAATGTCACATGTTCCAATAATCAGTATAATCAACAATGATGTTACAATGGAGAGAATTCGAATCATGCAGGAGAATTCGGACCTCAGTTGGTCTAGACTCTAGCATAGGGATTATCACCACTGGAGTGCTCCGGAAGACTCAAAGTCAACTGAACTGAACCTAAAACCAGTTAACTGAAGTCACAATCAGTTAACTAACTAAGGAGGGTGCAATAGTGAGTCTGTCATGCATGCCAGTCAGAAAAGGGCGCATGAGGCCACAATCAGTGGCATCTGGAGCTCTAACCCCCCACAAGTGTCAGGTAACTCAGGTGGACTGCACCGGAACACTCAGTAGATTCCTGTAAAATAGGGAACTGACTGAATTGGTCCTAAAATGATGCATGCAGGGCTCAGAAGGTAGTAGATGGATCCTGGATGACATCTGTATACCACTAGGGGGCAAATGACATCATCAACAACTAGGAAAAATAAATAATGCTAGGTAGGACAAGGATGGAGTACTGAAATATCCTAACACCCCCCCTTAATCCATACTTTTGCATCCTGGGCCTTGGTTACTAAGACCAAAGGTCACCCATACAATCAAATAAATGATAAAAATAAAGAACTGTCCATGAACCAAGGAAATGGGGAAAAACCTCATGGGAAAAATACCCCCCCTCAAAAAGAACAGCAGAGGAACTCAAAGAACCTTCATACTAAGCAGAGAAGGAAAAAACTTTCCTCACTGAAAGCCTTTGCAAAAATATTGGCAAGCTGCTCCTCTGTAGGATAGCAATGCAGGTGCTAGATCTGGATCTGCTCCTCTGATGTGCCTCCCACTGTGTAGAAGTTGTATTTGCCAAAGCAAGTCTTTCAGGAACCCTTCTTGTTACTGGAGCGGATGGCTCATTGTGGTCCAAATCATGAACCTTTGAGTACCTTTGTTAGACAACCGAGATTGTTGCTTGGTTGTAGATCCCCCATGGCAAGTCTCTCCAAGAGATTGTGGATCAACCCCACCATCATGCAACACCTCCCTGAGAGAAGTGGATCTGCATGACATAGTGCAAGTTTTGCATGATATTGAGATCTGATGGTTCTATGATCAGATGGATCCCCAACTGTGTTCCCAGCAGCTACAAGGACTTTTTGAGCCCATATTGGCCTTGGCCATGGATTGGAGAATGAGTTGGATCTAGATCTGAACTGAATCTTCTTGAACTTTATTCTCAACATCAAGATCTTGATCCTCATCTTCATTAGAAGAGGAATCACTTTGATCTTCATCACATTCCGATGGGGTAGGTAGAGAGTATGGCAAAAAATGTGAGAATTCATATGCCTTGGAGGCATGGTTTGCAAACCCTTTCGCTATAATCTTCCCAGTGGATATCTCTGCAATCTCAATTGTGTCAGGACCAAAGACCACTTTCTTCGGTGAACCTGTGTGAGTCATCTGCTATATAGTATTATAGACAACAAATTTGCCGACAAAGAAGGCACAAATAGAACATTCTTGAACTTGCCATGCTCCATATGTAATGTGCCCATCCCTTCAGCAGAGATATGAGAGTTGCCTCCCATGTGAATAATCGGACCATCTTTGAGATCTAGAGAAGAAAATGATTCTTTGGAGGCAACCATGTGGTTGGAGGCTCCTGAATCTATGAGGAGGGATTTTGATTTCGAAAATCCAGCCTTCAGTGCATGGCATCTCTCATGACCATTAGACTCACTTCCAGAATCAGTCTCTCTTGCACCTTTTGGGAGGGCAATGTTGTGCTGTTCAAGAAGCTTGGTCAACTGATCTATCTTCTTCTGCATGCAAGATCTCTCTGGGTGGTTTCCTTTCTTGCAATAGGAACACTTGGATTTCTCAAATCCTTTCTGTTTGTCTTTCTTAAAGCTAGAGGCTCCTTCTGATGGACTTGACTTGGCATTCAGCTTGGGTTCAGATGGCCTCTTGTCCTTTCCTTTGTGCCTCCCTTTCCCATTCGCACTTTTTGCTTCTCCAGCCAAAAGAGCTTGATCTTTGGAGGCCTTCATGGCACCCATCTGGATCAACTTGTCTTGTTCTTGGATGAGAGATTCAGTGAAAACTTCTAAGGAGGGCATCTTCCAACCAGGGATTGACATTCACCTAGAATGGAAGGTAGAGACAAAGATGGAGAACTCAGGACCTAACTTGCTCAGAATGGATAGCACCAACTGCTCATCCTTCTTCTCAATGCCACACTGCTTGCATTGCATAACCAGACATTTGAATTTTGAAAAGAATTGCTGAATGGTCTCGAAACTGCTTGGTTGTAAAGCAATCAACTCATTTTCCAGAATATGGCCTCTTAGCTCATCTTGTTTGCCAAAGAGGGTCTCTAACTTCAACCATAACTCTTTTGGAGTTTTCAATCCTTCGATGTGGAAGAGTAGATCTCTGGAAATATGAATACACATGAAACCAAATGCTTCATCCAATCTATTCAGATACTTGGTTTTCTCCACAACTGAATTTGGTTCAGGATCCTTCCCCATTGTCACCTTGTATAGTGATTTGTTTCGCAATACCACTTGCATATCAACCCTCCAATCAAGATAATTGAAGGGTGTCAGGATTCTAGGAGAGAGAGGAGTGTTCGAATTGTCCATTACAACTGCTGGAGCGAATACAAGGTGAAACTACTACTACTGCAGAAAAAACTGTTGTTGCACTCAAAAACTTGAATAACCTGCAAAAAACTCTCAAGAATGGAGGTAGACTGCTACTAAGCACTGCTTTAGGACAGTAGGCACTTTTATCCGGATCCTTCACACCTGGCTAGACCTCATTGGATTTTTCCATTGGATTCAATGCAATGGCACCAAGATTTGTTGTGGAAATCCAGAGGCTTCTAGTGCACTACTGAAAGCAACTACTCAACCTATTCGCTCAACAGGCTCTAATACCATGTGAAATTCTATGTCACAATAGATCTATGAGCTGATGGATACCTCACAAAGAAAGAATGAGTAGAAAATTAGAATAAGAGTGAAAACTGCAGTAAAAAGAGCAAAAGAATAATAATGCAGCAGAACTCAGATAGGAGCAGAATAATGTCACATGTTCCAATAATCAGTATAATCAACAATGATGTTACAATGGAGAGAATTCGAATCATGCAGGATAATTCGAACCTTAGTTGGTCTAGCATAGGGATTATCACCACTGGAGTGCTCTAGAAGACTCAAAGTCAATTGAACTGAACCTAAAACCAGTTAATTGAAGTCACAATCAGTTAACTAACTAAGGAGGACGTAATAGTGAGTCTGTCATGCATGCTAGCCAGAAAAGGGCGCATGAGGCCACAATCTGTGGCATTAGAAGCTCTAACCCCCCACAAGAGTCAGGTAAATTAGGTGGACTGCATCGGAACACTCAATAGGTTCCTATAAAATAGGAACTGACTGAAGTGGTCCTAAAATTATGCATGCAGGGATCAGAAGGTGGTAGATGGATCCTGGATGACATCTGCATATCACTAGGGGGCAAATGACATCATCAACAACTAGGAAAAATAAATAATGCTAGGTAGGACAAGGATGGAGTATTGAAATATCCTAACAGATTGCTGGTATTATATGATTCAACTTTCAAGTGTACAACTAATGCCATGGCTAATATTTTGTAGGAGACAATAAGAAGAGTCACATGTCTCCAATTGCTGACTACTTTCGGTTTTGTGCCTTAGGAATTAACTTAGTATTCCTTGGTTAATAATGCTTCCCAAGCATCACTTTTTGATGGCTTCTTTATGTACATTGAGTGTATGAGTTAGTAAATTCCTAAGTGGCTTTATATAATCTACTTGGGAAACCATCAAGACGTAGGTATTTATCATTAACCATGGTGCTTAGTGCCTTGGTGAAGCCTTCTAATGGAGTGGGGAAGTCACATTGGACTCTTTGGGACTTTGAAAGCTTGGCCAATATAATATCTCTAGGGATTTGCATGGTGTATAATATCTCTATAGATCTTCTTTGTCTTTGTGTTGAAGTCTTCATAAAGTTATAAACTAATTGTTGTGCTTTTGTCAATTCATTAGCCATCCAATACCATAATTGAAAATTCTATTCCTTTTGAGTCAAGGTTGGATGCATAAATGTTCACCATTCCCAACAATTGCTCATTGAGACATAAAATGATCTAAAACAACCGCTCAATGGCATTGACCCTGGTCAACAATTTGATCTTTAAATTGAGTGGTCACCATAGTTGCAACTCCACCTTTCCCTATCTCATACTGGCAATAAATAATGAATTTTAGACCATATGTGTGCCGGTGTTGCTGAAATCACAGCTTAATTGGCGAGTTTTGCTTGAAATGAGTCATTGGCCCAACAAATTGCCCATTTTTGCAATCTGCAAAAAATTACAATTAAACTGTTTTTTTTTTAAATATTCACAGTTGCAATAGAAAAGCACAAAAATGGTAGACTTTTTGCGTTATATTTTTTAATTCAATTTTTATTGCTCAATGAATTTTTGCCAATATTTTCCCAAGTCGATGATGTTGGACCCTTGCCATTTTTTCGCTGAATTTGGGATCTGTAACATTGTTATTTCACACGTCCAATGTGGTTTGGAGTTAGAAACCTTATATTTAAACTTCCTCCAAACACAAAATGCCAACTCTCTTCACATTTTTAATTATTTCGACTGTATTTTTCTTGCAAGGTCCATACAGCCCATGAATCATCCATGAGATTTGATAAGAGGGGATCTTTAGTTGTTGTCGTGATTTCCTTGAGACTGTCTACTGTTGAAAACTGGTTTGCTTGGAAGGGGTCCAAGGATCTTATTGTTTTGTCTTGGTAATCTCCAAGTGTGACTAGATGCCTTGGGATATTTACCTTCACATATGAGGGGAATGCCCTTTCTCTATCTTAGACAAAAGGATTTAATGCTGTCTTTGACTCTTTTCATTTTTTTTGACCTCTTCATTCATCAAAGGCAAATTTTTCTTGGGCTGACTTGGCTTTGTGACAACCTCTCCTTTTACCTACTTTTGTGATGTGTGTGGGCTTTTGGAGGTCAAAATCCATACTTTCTTATTGATCACTTTGATCAAAGCCTCATTAAGTTGAGAAGATGGGCTACTCGTTTAAGGATGGGCTCTGCAAGACTTGAGAAGAATCATAGGTTTTGGCTGAGTCTTACAACACTGTTGTGGAGTATTTAGTTAGCAAAGAAAAATATAAAAGCACATATTTGTAACATATTTTAAAATGAAAAGATACTTCCTAAGATTGCTATTATTACATTAGAACAATCTATTTTTGATTGAACGATTTTTTTTTCCGAGGAACAATCTCGTGGAAAACCCTCTAAGTACTTCCCCATGATTCATGGATGGTAAACGGGGTAAACTGTCGGCCCTAATTATGGAGCCTAACCCCAGGGGGATCAAGAGAGTCAAACCTATGACCTCCCCAACTTTGGGGGGAGAGATCTCACGTCTGGCTCATGACTGCTTGAGGTAACCCTTGCAGCTATTTTAGTTGAAATTTGTGACAATCTAGTTTTTAATTGATTCTATATTTTGTTTATTGCAAGAAAATGCCTTCAAGCTGTATCGACTCTCTATAGCAAGCTAGATGCACTACCTATAGATATGTTTTAATAACTTAGTCTAGTAGATTATTTTATCATATAAAACGATTACAAGATATAATTTTTAACGTATATCTCAACTTGAAAAGATATTGCCAAAATTATAAGGATTACTTCCTAATAACTTTTCTTAAGCTCATCAATCTCCTGTACTTTCTTATCATTAGAAGTGGTTACCTTGTGATATTATCAACGTTTAGTCTTTATTGCAAGGTAGCAATGCTCGAGTGCTGTTCTTTTTTTTTTCCTAATTTTCTTTATTGTCTTTTCCTCGCACCCTCTTGTATTTCAGGCCAAAGTGGGAAGGTGGAGCATACGAAGGTGATGAAGGGAATCGCCTAGATGTACTTCGCTTAGCTATGGATCTAGGAGCTGATTATATTGATGTGGAGCTTCAGGTTATTCTCGTTACTTATAGTGTTTTATCTAATGATCCACACCTATTGCATACTTGTACAATATATGCACTTAATTTTGTATTATCAATAGAGCAGTGTAAGCTACTGGTAGTAATCGTCCACTGTATTAAGGATTTTAGACTTTAAGTCCTTATGTCTCCTGGGAAGTCGAACAATGAACTATTTCATCTAATGATCCACATCTATTGCATGCTTGAACAGTATTTACACTTAATTTTGTATTATCAGCAGAAGAGTGTATACTAATAGTAATCATACTCTGTATTAAGGGTTTTAGACTTTTAGTCCTTATGGCTCTAGGGAAGTCGAATAATTAACTAGGGCAAAGTGTGAGTTTTTTTATTGGTCAGGATTTCTAGATTGTTATCTTTGATTTTGGTTAACGATGAAGCTTTGGTTAGATTTGTTAGTTCAAAATTTCAAATAGTGAGAGGCCAAGTATAACTAGTTCTATGAGGATCCTTCTTATGCCATACTATAATGATTTTGCAGTTGTTTGGGTTTCTGTTATAGCCTTTTCTTGGAATATAGTCTAATTATCCTTAAATTCATAAACATGGAAAAGTTTAGTTCGAGACAATATCATTAGCTTGGGAACATCACAAGTGATTGTAAAAAAATTGAATGGTCATTGGTATGGTGTCACATTAAGTTTGTCACATATTTATTAGAGGACATGACTATTATGCAGGCCACTTCAAAGTACAAGCTCCACAGGCAAAGAATACAATTAACAATTGGCATCAAATAAAGTTAGGCAGGAGGTGTAGAGAAACAACTCTACCACTGGCGTTATTGCCGATCGAACTAAAATAGGATTAACAGCATGTTGTTTTTATTGTTGACTTACCGACACTGCACTTGTTTTTTTTCCTTCTGTCTATGTGACTTTTATTACATTCTTGATCCATGTGGTGACTTTTTTGTTACAACACTTTTAGTAAATGCATACAACAATAGCAGAAACGAATACACCAACAAATGAGAGAGAATCATTTAAATGACATTATCTTCATTTAAAAAAACAATACATATTTTACGCGAGTACATGAAATGAGTAACTCTTTGTAAGTGTACTCTGTAAGTTAACTACCTAAAGTACTAGATATGACCATTAGATATACTTTAATATCCTCTGGTAACGGTTATATCACAAAACTTCTTGTCGCAAAACGTAATGGACTTATGTGGACCAAGCAAGTTGTAGAAACTGTATGCAGCTTACCTATGGGTAGCCCAACTGATTGGCAGCAGAGTAAGGTTTACCAATTTGCATTTTGCTGTCATCTATTTTTCTTCGGATATCTCTCTTTGATGCTGCCATGACATGGGAGATAAATTTGACTGCAAACCTTGTATCTGGGATCATTGATACATGAGAGATAAATTTGACTGCAAACCTTGTATCTGGGATCATTGATACCAAGTCAAGTCATCAACCATCTGATCATGATTCATTCACTGAGTCATTAACCTGATTGGAGTCAATGATGGCTGAAAATTCAGCCTACCTACCATCAGTGCAGAATCTAATTATTTCTCCAGTAAATGCACTTTTGCTACACCTTGGTTGCATACCATATGAAGGCTTAAAAACCAAACCTTCTGAGTTTGCCATGACCTGTAAAGGGCCCAATCTGTTCACTGTAACTCTAGCTGAGCTTGACCACTTTTTACATTCATTTTTGGTTCCATGGTCCACCAGTCAAATTGAACTCCCATGGCTAGGAATAGTATGCCTTGCTTCACTGTGGAATCAATTTTTCCTTCACCCTCTCTAAAGGCTTTCTCCTGCTCATCATTTTTAGCAACATAATGAATTCATGAGTTTACTACAACAGTAAAAAAGAAAAATAAGCATGCTCCTGCTGCTTACCTTTCATCACAGGCATCCACTTGGCTATTCTCCCTTGGTTGAGGAAGTTCCTCCAACTGTACATCCTCCAAAGTGCCATACTACTACTTTGGTCTTTGTTTTTTGTTCTCCCCTCCAAATCAGTACTGTCCACCCCATGATTTGGTGTTGTTTCAGCCTCTTGATCATCATGTGCAGCTTGCACATCTACCCTTGGTGACTCCCTTATTGCAATTGTTTACATTGCATCATTGCTGTATTTTCAGCTTCTGACTAGTGATTATTATCAGATATCAGTTCTGTTTTGGAATGAAAAATTCCTGAATTTTCATCAACAACCACATCTCTACTAATTATTACTTTGTTAGTAGCAGTATCCAACATTGTATAACTCTAAGATAGTTCGCTATAACAAACAAACATCAGTGTTCTATGTTTTTCATCTAACATTGACCTCAGTTGGAAAGATACAGAACCAAATCTTTCAAATGACCAACCTATGGTTTTGTTCCGGATGTCCCTTACTGCCTTTCAAGTTTTTTGGGCTTCTGTTGAATAGGTACACTGCAGTGTGTTATGCGTCTCCCCAAAATTTGTTTGATACTGCCCTGCACTACAACATGCATCTTGCCATCTCAGCAATTGTTCAGATCCACCTCTACATAATACCATTTTGTTGTAATATGGCATAGAAAATTATGGCTGGATACCTAACTCACAAAAATTAATGAATTCATGGTTATTTGTTGGACATCAATAAAATTATCTCATCTTATCTTTATTAGAACAGAAGTCACTTCCATTGTTAGATCAAAAGATCTTTATACTCCTTCTGAACTCCTTTTCTACTGTTGCCTAAAATGCTTTTAAATTCAAAAAATGCATCATTCCTTCTTCAAGAAATAAAGCCACATTTTCTTATAGAAGTCATCAATGAAAAGTAAGAAGTACCTTGCAGCAAGTATCGTGGGTCTCTGCATAGGTCCATAAATGTTACAATGTACCAAATCCACCACTAGTTGACCCCCAAGCTTTTTCTTCTTTGAAAGTTGCTTTGTGTTGCTTGTTTGCTACACATACCTCACAGAGATCTTCCCTCCCTTCTTGTACATCTGATAATTCAGGCACCATTTTTCATTTTATTACCAATGAGCGATACCGAACATTGACTTGCCCATATCAGCATCCACTTCTATTCACTGAAGCATGTGAGAATGATACATCGCCTGCCACAAATCTGCAAAGGCCATGTTCCTTTACTCTTGATGCAAGAATTTTCCTTGTCTACTTTTCCATCACAAAATGGTTATCACCTCCTTGGAAGGTTACATCCAATTGGAGAATTTTTCTTTCTCATTAGAATGTTTCCATTGAATATGAGAAAGCGACAACTATTTGATGTGAGATACACATGTTGATGTTTGCGGCTTCATTTAGACACTCTCCTTGAGGTGGAGAGAATGGAGTGGCTCTCCCTGATACAGGGAGATTGCTAGATGCTCCATATTGGTCCTCCTTGTGGAGTTGACGTGAGGTGGTCCTCCTATGGAGTTGATGATAACACCTTGTCCATGAGCTATCTCATGTTGACGTGTTGTCCTCCCTTGTGGAGTTGACGCTGTCCTCTTATATGGAGTTGACGTGGTTGTCCCCTTGATGGGTTGATGTGTTGTCCTCCCTTGTGGAGTTGATGTGATGCCTTGTCCACGAGGAGGAGCTCATGTGGATGTGATGCCTTGACGTGTTGGTCAAGGTAGATCCTTCCTATGACGTGGAGAAGACCAAGACAAAAAGAATGAACATTGAATACGCCTACAAGCAAAATAACTCATGTTTGTGAGGTCGGCCTTGATGAAGGGTCACGTTAAAGAATCAACTTGAATGTGTATAAATAGAGAGGAATGATCTCATTTGACATATGACAATTGGGTTCTTTCTTATCTGAAATTCGGCCTTCTACTTGGTAATAGATCAGACCTCCATACTCAGCTCGGTTCTCTCATTTGATGTTCGGCTCCCTCTTCTGCAACTTGCTCAGCTCTACTTGTGGCTTGGTCAGCCCTACTTCAGCTCGACACCCTCAGCTCGGCCTTGTTACTTGGTTCTTCAACATCTGTTCTTGATTTGTATATATATATATATATATATATACAAACCCTTCTACTCAAGGGAAGAAAACCCAACTAACTTCACTGTGACAATAAGATCAATTCAATGTAATTACAAAGTCTAGGCTAAATTCTTGCTACAGCTAGTAAGTTGTTTGCCCTAGATTTCTGGGCTATTCATGTTCATGTAATTACATTGAATTGATCTTATTGTCATAGTGAAGTTAGCTGGGTTTTCTTCCCTTGAGCAGAAGGGTTTCCTAGGGTAAAAGCCTTGTGTATTTGTGCATGGTTATCTTCTCGTGATCCTGATTTATTTATGCAATATATTCATTAAAGGAAATTTGAGGTCTAAAATGGGCCTCCTAAGGAAAATAATAAAATAATAGTTAAAATAATAAAATAATATTTATTAATTTTGGAGGAAGAAAGAAAAAAACTATTTTTTTTGTTCGTATTTTCAACATATATCCCTGTGTTTTTACTCAAATTTCGAGCGACAACACTCGTTGGATGCAGAATTAAATTCTGCATCCAACGAGTACCCACACTGCATACTTTTGACGGACCCCGCTGCCCCAAAAACAAGGAATACCTGAAAAAACGTGATTTTCAGGTATTTCTTGTTCATCATCACGTTTTTTTCAGGTATTTCTTGTTTTTGGGGCAGTGTGGGTACTCGTTGGATGCGGAATTAAATTCCGCATCCAACGAGTGATCCCACTCGAAATTTGAGTAAAAATACAGGGAGATATGTTGAATATACGAACAAAAAAAGTAGTTTTTTTTATAACAAATATCTCAAGTCAACCATTATGGTTGACTCATTTTATTGAAATTCTATTGGTTTTTGAATTCGAACTCATCAAGCAATTATGGTTGGTTCGTTTTCTTATATGATGGCTCATTTTCTTATAAGGCCCATTTTAGACCTCAAATTTCCTCTAATGTCATATGTGATCTCTACCTCAATTTACTGTGTTTATGAAATTTTTAAATATATCATATAGATCCATAAAACTCAACATGGTATCAGAGCTTAGTACCTGAAGAGCCATTGCACAGTTCAACAAAAAGCCATTTCACAGTTTAGTAGAAGAATTCTGTTGCCTTAGTTCATCTTTCTACCAGAGACAAATTACTTCCAGCTTGCAGCCATGGTGACAGGTGTCAAAGTGGAAGATACATTTGATGGGGCTGCAAATTTCAACTCTTCGAAGTCTAGAGTGCTCATCTCCTTAGAAGAAAATGATCTTGTGCCATTTGTGGAAGATGTTCCATTAGAGCCTGAAGATGTTATGAAAAAAGCTCAGTGGAAGAAAAATGATGCAAGGGCCAAAAAAATCCTGATAGACTCTGTAAAGGATCAGCTTGTGCCTCGCATCTCCAAGTTGAAGATAGCCAAGGCCATGTTTGACGCCTTGAAGAAATTATTTGAGAACAGTAACACTAACAGAGCTCTTGCCTTGAGACAGTAGTTAAATCATGTCAAAATGACTAAAGCATGTTCAATTGCATCCTATTTTATGAAGGTTTCTGAACTAAGAGATCAATTAGGTGCCATTGGAGAGATAGTTGCAGATAGAGATCTTGTCATAATAACCCTCAATGGTCTTCCTCAATCTCGGGATCCATTCATTCAGAGTGTTAGTGGGAAATCCAAGTTGCCTAAGTTTGAATTATTATGGGCTGATTGTACGCAAGAGGAAACGAGACTGGCAGCCAGAGGCAACTTGCACAGTTCTCATCATGAAGAGAGTCAAGCCCTTGCAGCTGATACTAGAAGAGGAAGAGGAAGAGGAGGAAGGAGAGGTACTGGCAGAAAAGGTAGAGCTGGAAGATCAGATCCAACTCTAGAGAAGAAAAAGAAAGATCTGTCACATATTCAGTGCTATAGGTGCAATAAATTCGACCACTATGCCAGAGATTGTCCTCAACAAAGAAAGAAGGGGAAACCGCAAGCCTCAACAACTGATGTTAACGAAGAGCCACCTCAAAAGAAGCCTAAGAATGATGATGCTTGAGAAGACTTCTTCATTTCATCCCTCTCAGGTACTGTTCCTACTAGCAGTGAAATTTGGTTAATAGATAGTGGTGCCTCAGACATATGATAGGTTACAGAGAGCATCTTACAGATTTGGTAGAAAAAGAGTCTCATCTACGAGTTATACTTGGAGATGATGCCAGATACACTGTAAAGGGAATTGGGGCCACTTCCTTCCAGTTAGACTCTGGTGTTCCTCTACATTTGAGTGATGTACTGTATGTACCTGGAATGAAAAGGAACCTTGTCTCCATTTCTGCCTTGGAGGACAAAGGCTACAAGGTTTCCTTCTCTGATGGAGAGGTTCTTGCATGGCACAAGAACTCTAGTATGGATTCAGCTCGTGTGATTGGTGTTTGAGAGGAAGGCCTATACAGATTAACAGTGCGACCAATTCAGGCACTGCTGCATGATTCTATTAGTTTGAGTGAGCTGTGGCACAAAATACTTGCTCATCTACAATATAGAGCTCTTCCATCCTTGAGGACGATGGTGACAGGACTTCCAGTACTTCGTGTAGAACATGATGGCATTGTATAGGTTGTGCACTTGGCAAGAATGCCAAGGGTTCTTTTTCGAGCAACGACAGTAGGTCCAAGGGAATCTTGGATTTAGTGCATTATGATTTGTGTGGACCTATGACAGTTGCTTCCTTGGGTGGATTCTGGTATTATGTGATTTTCATTGATGATTACTCTCGAAAGACTTGGATTTACTTCTTGAAGTCCAAGGAATCTGAGGAGGTCCTGAGTAGGTTCCAAGAGTTTAAGGCACAAGTTGAGAACCTGACTGAAAAAAGGATCAAGGTTTTGAGATCAAATAATGGAGGAGAGTACACCTCCTCAGACTTCAGTGATTTCTGCAAGGAGGAAGGAATCAATAGGAAGTACACTGTTCCTTAAAACCACCAACAAAATGGGGTTGCAGAAAGGAAAAATAGGTCGATTGTAGAGGCATCCAAAGCTATGATTCATGATCAAGGTTTGCCCTTGTTCCTATGGGAAGAAGCCTCCATGACTGCAGTATATGTTCAAAACAAAAGTCCTCATCGAATATTGAGGAACATGACTCCAGGGGAAGCTTTCACAGGTAGGAAACCAGAGATTGGTCACTTGAGGATCTTTGGTTGTCTTGTATACATTCATGTGCCCAAAGAAAAGAGGTCAAAGCTGGGTCCTTCAGGCATGAAGGGTACATTTATGGGGTACAGAGAGTCTTCGAAGGTTTACAGGATCTATGTTCCAGGTCAGAAGCAGATTGAGGCCAACATATATGTCTCCTTTGAGGAGGAGGAGGTAGCCTTCAGGAAAGTGAGAGGATCTCGCATGGAGATTGACATTGAGGAGCAGGAGGTTCCAAAGGATATGGCTACATCCCCCCTCACCCTTCATCAGTTTAGAGGGAGTCAGCTTTGCCAGTTGATCTAGTTGACCCAGTAGAGTCGATTGATGTTCCTAGAGATGTTTCCATAGGCCGAAAGAGGCCTGCATGGGCTCGTTAGATCTTGCAGGAGGCAGAGATGCATGCAACTTCCCGTGGTGCTTTTCAGGAGAGCAAGAGACCTAAGAGGTTCTTGAACTATGTAGCATTGATGAGCCATATCATTGACTCTAAGCTTTCTAGTTATGAGGAGGCTTCCAGCCAATAGATATGGAAAGATGCCATGATGGAGGAGTATTAGTCCATCATGAAGAATGATGTGTGGGATGTTGTTTCGAGACTTGAAGGGAAGTTTGTGGTGACTTCCAAATGGATCTATAAGATCAAGCATGCAATAGATGGCAGCATCGAGAAACACAAAGCGAGATTTGTGGCTTGAGGATTCTCTCAGAAAGAGGGAGTCGATTATGACGAGACATTTGCTCTAGTTGCATGGTACACAACCATCAGGTCGATCATAGCTCTTGCTTCAGGTATGGGATGGAAGTTGCATTATATGGATGTAAAGACTGCCTTCCTTAACGGTGTAATTGAGGAAGAGGATCTATTGAGTAGCCAAAGGGTTTCATGATTGCAGACTGAAGAAGGCCTTGTACGGACTTAAGCAGGCACCATGAGCATGGTATGCTAGGATTGATGGATATTGGTGAGTTTGGGTTTCACTAAGAGTGAGGCAAATTCCAACCTTTACTACATGATTGTTGATGGTGAGCCTTTGATCCTAGTACTTCATGTTGATGATTTGTTCCTCACTGGAGCAAAAAGAGTCAAGACTCATTGAGTGGTGTAAAAGGAAGCTAGCCTCTGAGTTTGAGATGAAGGACCTTGGTTTGATGCATTATTTCTTGGGATTAGAGGTGTGGCAGAAACATGATGAGATCTTCCTGAGTTAGGGGAAGTATACTATTGATATCGTGAAGAGATTTGGGATGATGGACTGTAAGTCCATGGCCACACCTATGGAGATGAATTTGAAGAAGTTGAGTGACTTAGCTTTCGAGTCAGATTTGGTAGATCCCACCATGTACAGACAACTGATCGGCTCATTGATGTATCTGGTTAACACCATGCCGAATCTGTTTTACAGTAAGTGCTCTCAGCCAATTCATGAGTGAGTCGAGGCAGATACATTGGGTTGCTGCAAAGCATGTATTGAGATACTTACGTGGCACCGTGGGATATGGCCTGAGATATGCTTCTAGTGTTGGCATGAGATTGCAGGGCTATTCCAATTTTGGTTGGGTAGGGAGTGCTATAGACAGGAAGAACACCTCCGGGTGTTGCTTCAGTTTGGGGTCTGCCGTGATTTCCTAGTGTAGCAGGAAGTAGAATTTAGTGGCACTTAGCATAGCAGAGGCCGAGTATATTGTAGTAAGTGTTGCAGCTCGGGAAGCAGTATGGATTCAGAAGCTCCTTGTTGCTTTGTTTGGTCAGATGCTAGAGTGGACCTTGATTCACTGTGAAAAGCAAAGTTGTGTGAAGCTTTCAGTGAATCCAGTATCTTATGACATGTTGAAGCATGTGGAGATCAAGTACCATTACATTAGAGATATGTTGGAAAGGGGAGAAGTACATATACAATATATTCCTACGGATGAGCAGATTGTTGACATTCTCACCAAGCCCCTATCCAGGACGAAGTTTGTGTACTTTCGAGATAAGCTTGGAGTGATGGAGAATGTCTCCCTCGTTGAGAGGGAGTGTTGATGTTTGTAGATTCGTTGATACATTCTCCACGAGGTTGAGAGAATGGAGTGGCTCTCCCTGAGACGAGGAGATTTCTAGATTCTCCATATTGGTCCTCCTTGTGGAGTTGACGTGAGGTGGTCCTTCTATGGAGTTGACGATAACACCTTGTCCATGAGCTATCTCATGTTGACATGTTGTCCTCCCTTGTGGAGTTGACGTGGTCCTCTTATATGGAGTTGACGTGATGCCTTGTCCATGAGGAGGAGCTCATGTGGACGTGATGCCTTGACGTGTTTGTCAAGGTAGACCCTTCCAATGACATGGAGAAGACCAATACAAAAAGAATGAACATTGAATAAGCCTACAAGAAAAATAACTCAAGTTTGTGAGGGCGGCCTTGATGAAGGGTCACGTTGAAGAATAAACTTGGACGTGTATAAATAGAGAGGAATGATCTCATTTGAAGTATGGAAATTGGGTTGTTTCTTATCTGAAATTCGACCTTCAACTTGGTGATAGATCAAGCCTCCATACTTAGCTCGGTTCTCTCATTTGAAGTTCGACTCCCTCTACTACAGCTCAGTCAACCCTACCTGCGGCTTGGTCAGCCCTACTTCAACTCGACACCCTTAGCTCGACCTTGTTACTTGGTTCTTCAACATCTGTTCTTGGTTTGTGTCTATATATATATATATATATATATATATATAAATTCCGGGCTAAATTCTTGCTAGATTTAGTAAGCTGTTTACCCTAGATTTTTGGGCTGTTCATGTTCATGTTATTACATTGAATTGATCTTATTGTCATGGTGAAGTTAGCTGGGTTTTCTTCCCTTGAGCAGAAGGGTTTCCCAGGGTAAAGGCCTTATGTATTTGTGCATGGTTATCTTCTCATGATCCTGATTTATTTCTGCAATATATTCATATGTGATCTCTACCTCAATTTACTATGTTTATGAAATTTTTAAATAAATCATATAGATCCATAAAACTCAACATCACAATGTGGTAGAAGCATCTCATTGTGCATCCTTTCACTTAAGAGGTCTTGACAGGAGGTTATCTATTTTGCCAAAGTTGTCCAAGACTTGCACTTGGTCCCATCTACAATCACAAGTATGGGTGCAACACAAGCATGAGCATTAGCAAGAAATGTGTCATTGGAGAGACTTGAACTTTGGTGGGGGTGATAGCCCTACTTTCATTGACTAGACAAGCCACCATTGACATTGGTCATTGCACTTACATAAAAAGGATTATTTTCCAAGCTTGGAATATGTTGAATATTCTTAAACATGAAAGTCTTTCCTCCTGATTTAATCTCCAGATTGCCTCATCTTTCCACATTATTTTCTTTGCATCACCCAAAATAATCGAATCTAACCTAGACTAGTCCCTCAACATACTCCACAAACCAATCAGATCTACTAGTCATGTTTTGGATCTTTAAATCTAAATATCATGCATCTAATTTACTTATGTTTGAGAAATCACAAAGGCTAGCTATAAATTCTTATTCCTCTCTCTACACAATATTTGCTTGTTTTGCTTGAATTTTACCGTGCTATGCTCCAAATTATACTTTTTTTTGTTGCACTCAATCTTCAAATGCCCTACTTTATTACAATAACACGCCAAATTCTTAGTTCTAGATTTATTTTTAAGTTATACATGAATCTATACCTGTAGATGCTCTTTCACCATTGCTTGTTCTTTTTGTGTGCTTTTGCTTGCCTTTGTATTTTTTCGCAAAAGCACTTTTAGAGGCACTATTGCTGCTTCCAAGCTGATTTTCCCACCTTTCCTTTTGTAACAACTAACATCTGACTTAACAACCTCTCAAAGGTTGTGTCAATAGATTCAAAAGTAATGTTAAGAGATTATTGACTAGGGAGGCCTAGTCTTGTTTGGAGTCTTGGACACTTTCTGCAGTGCTTTGGTACCATTGTCAGTCCTCACAAAATTGACTTTTGCCTAATTGGGGTGGACTCTCCTCCTACTTGGATCTCGGAGGCTTGGTCATTTATTAGACCTGGGGTGATTGTGCATTATCTTGGTATCTTGTTTGGCATTGGTCTCTCGTCCATTTCCATGTGGGATTGGTGTTTACAACACTTGAGAGTAAGTTGCATAGGTGGCAACATAAGATCTCCCCTTTGTAGGGAAGCTCACCGTGGTGGGTCGCATCTTGCAGGCTTCGCATGTGTACTATGTGTCTAGCTAGTTCCCTAGTATTGTGTAGTTCATAAGACTTGAGCAGATTCTGTGGTCCTATCTGTGGTCGAAGTATGGAGGGGCAATAGGTCTACCCTTAGTCGCTTGGGATGTTTGCACGATTCCTAAAGATGAAGGGGGTCTAGGTCTGATTGATGTGGCAACAAAGGGTAACATTTTGGCAGCCAAGTGGGTGGTTCGGTGCTTGGAGGGTTCAAAACCATGGCAGGTTCTCTTCAGAAGTTCAAACATTGAATTCTCTCATCTCAGCATCTCGAACGAGTGCAGGGGGGCTTTGGCTTATGTGACATCATCTCTTCCCCCTTGTTTTAGGTCAGTGGTTCTATTTTGTTCATGAGTATCTAGACAGCTTAGAGGTTGGTTACTGGTCTAGTCCGTTGGCAATGGGAGGGAAGTTGAGCTGGGTGGGACATTGCGTCGCACCTAATTTGGAGTTGGCAGGATGAGGGGATGTGTGTTGTAGAGTTGCCTCTTTTTCAAGCACGTTGATTAAGTTGAAAGGGTATCTTACACCGGTGGGATCTGTGGAATGATGGGACTCATGCTTGGAAGGAGTGGAGATGTCTTGCGTAGAAGTTTGGGCTCCTTGTTTCAGATCGCCTCTCGATCATGGAGTTGTGTGCCTTTCTTCCGGAGTTAGAGTTGTATAAAGTTTAAACTAGACATTGGTATGCCCGAGCCATTTTGGCGAGACTAGTAGTGGTCGTTTGGAGTCCCCTTACTATAGAATGACGGGTGCCGATTGTATTCTGTTCTGCATTAGCGCCATCCTCTTCATTTTATTTCCGCTGCAAGTTCTTAGTCATTTGTGTTTCTGCTCATAAAATACAGTTGAATGTGTTGGGTTTAAATGCATTACTATTGAAGTTTCATTGGAGACTGAAATCAGAGTTTGGTTAAGTGTTTGACGAAATTCCTACAAGGGTAAAAGTAGTTTGTGGGTAAATCTCAACAAACATTTCCAGAGTCACTAACCTTCCTATAGGAAAACAATGGTACAAGGTCAAGGCAAAAGCTTCTGCAACAAAGCAAGGATTTTTGTTAGTAGGGGAGGAAGAAGTTGATAATGCTGGAAGAGGGTGAAATGCTCCTCTCTTTGAGTGCCATGGTATGGAATTGCACTGTATATGATGAAATATATTGTATGTGAAGGCATGCATAATCTTATGCTTGCTTATCACTTTTGACTTCTGTCCCATCTCAGGCAGAATTGACAAATAAACGTTCCTTATTTTCTTTATGGCCAGAGATGTTTGGAAATAGTGACTGACATATCCCTCCCATCATGGTCCAATTCAACTCCTGGTCAAGAGTGCTTTGCTTTGAAGACGTTCGGAGGCCGAACAGTTAAGAGCATGTGTTTTCTCATACGAGGTCACAGGTTCAAATCCGGGGGGGGGGGGGGTTAGGGTATGTATACCTCTGTAGACTTTAGCAGTTAAATCGTTGCGCAGAGGGGGGTCCCTTGTCCCACAAACAAGGGGGGTCTCATACACCAAATTGGTGTCTTGCTTGGAGGTGACCTTAAAGATAGATTATTATTAGTATTATTAGTAACCAGTTTTCGTCTGCGGCAGAAGCCGACCTTCATGTGCTTTGGAGACTTGTGTGGGTGTGCGGCAGAAATTGACATGCAACTACTGTGGAAACCTGTTCAAATTAATTTTGGACTTTCTCTATGCATTTACTGCAGACTCCTCTGCCTGCCTGTGGTGGAGTGTTTTCCATTTCTGTAGCACTCACTTGGGTAGATTGCGTAAGAGTAGGTGGAACTGGAAATGAAGTTTAATATCTTACTAATCTAGCACGGACATTGAGGCATCTTTTCATCTAAAAGCGGATTCTTTGTTTAGCTAAGTATTTTTCCAAGAAGCTGTAGAGTCTGTCACTTATAAGAAAAATTAGTTATCTTTCAAGAATAGCTAAAGTTAGTTAAATCTGTTAGGGTTTCCTGGGATTTAGGGAATTCCCAAGGAACCAAGAACACTGCTCTATAAACGTCGTTTTTTCAACCCATTTGGGTTTGGTTCAAGAAGGGAATTTTACTGAACCGGTTATTTTGGATAACATAGAGAGAACTTTTTTGTCATTCCATTTCTCTTTTGTACTGTTTTAATTTAGGGATTCATCTAGTCTGCTTCAGAGCAAGTACTCACTCTTGAAGCACATTGCTGAACACCTTCCTTCTTTCTGTAGAAATATATGCTTCAGGATTTCTTTATTGTTATAGATATGTTTTCTTTCTTACTGATAATGTAGATGCTGCAGAAATTTATTCATTCTGCAGAGCTTTCTGTGTATGCATTTTGAATTCTGTAGCTTAATGTTTATTTTCTGCAACCTTATTTCTGTAGTTTGATCTCTTTAAATGCTGTTTATGGAAGTTTGGCTTACTGTTTTCAGCAATTTATTTAGTTAATTAACTTTCAGCAATTAGACTGCATTACATAGCTTAGGCATTGATAGAGTAGATTTAGCATTCTTAGCTGATACACCCTTGTGGTTGCATATATAGTACATGGCATCCTAAAAGCTTGTGCTATTGGGTTGACAATTAAAAATTGTGCTCTTATGATTCCTTGCTAGTGTTAGACTGTTAGTGTCAGTGCTTTTGGTTGATCTTCCTTCAAGGATTTTTAAACAATATATTTTACAATATATATGTATATTTCCTGTGTGTTTTCACACCTCAAATCCAGTTGAATTATTTTTAATAATCCTTTGCTCTAATCTCTCCTGCATCTCGTACTTGATAATTATGCTGCTGATGCAGCTGATTTTAAGAATTATGCTTTGATTGAAGGCATACTAAGGCATGTCAACATGCCTATTTTGATATGAAGGTTTTGTACATCTTAACTTTTCCCAATGACTTTGTTTGCTGTAATTCTTGAAAACTATTGTTGATAAAATGAACTACTACATACCATTTTTCCTGGAACAGAAGCAAATGATGAAATTGGGTTGCAGAACCCTGCATCTCCACTCTGATTAGCCGATAAATTGATGATCTTACAGACATCTGTTGTTATCCAGCAAGCAGATTGTCTGTGTTGGCATCATTTGAAGAATTCTTGGCATCTAGGGTTCTCTTAATGTAAGGCGTTATATGGTTCTCCAATTATTGTAGGATGTTCAAATAGGCAAGGAGTGTATAGTTAAGCACAAATGATCAGCAGGTGTGGTTTTGTTGATATCTTTGTTGTGATTTCTAAATACAGCATGGGTTTGTTCATATTACATAGAAGACATCCAGCAATGGTTTTATGTTCCCTTTATTTATTATGAAATTCAACCATATACATTATCCAGGGATGTTCTGTTGTTGGACTCAGCTGATAAAATGATATTAATAGTAACTGTTATATACTTAATGTTTCTCTGGAGCCTGTGCTTGATTTGACAATGTTGAAGAAATTGGAAGAGTTGATGTCTGGTACTTATTCAAGTTCCATTGCTTTCTTTCCAGGTTGCTTCTGATTTCATTAAAAGCATTTCCAACAAGCAGCGAGAAAATAGCAAGATCATTGTTTCAAATCATAATTACCAATGTACGCCTTCACTTGAGGATCTTGGCCTTCTTGTGACAAGAATTCAATCTACAGGAGCTGACATAGTGAAGATTGCAACAACTGCTACTGATATTACTGATGTTGCTCGAATATTTCGGGTGCTTTCATACTGTCAAGTGAGTTTGCAGGCATTTGCTGTTTCCTCTTTCTGTCACATTGAGTTTGAACCAGAACTTGCAGTACATTTTTTTGTGCATTTTGTCTATATTTGTCTTATTATTTCTCATTTCAATCTCTCCAGTTGCCAAGCTTCAATCCCCCCAGTCCCACTTTGAATAATGTTTTCTTTTGAACATTACATTGGTAGTTCCATTGGACTTCTGCCCAAGGGGCCAATATTAGGCCATTGGGCGTTTTTGGTTTATAATCTGCTCTGCTTTATTAGCATAGCTAATGTTTGTGGTGGTTGCATTTGTGGCTTACCTTTTTTTTGTATAAAATGCATATGTACATCTCTGTTTATACAATCAGTTAAAGGAAGCATTTGATAAAAAAATTAGCTCCATTGTACTGTAGTCTGTTTCCTTTAACAGGTTTCTTGTGTCTGTGTTTGGTGAATATCTAGGTACGTGATCATGATTCACTATAACAAGTCTGTGCTATTGTTTTATTTCAATGAGTAGCTAAATTTAGGATTTACCTTGGTTTGATGAAAAACTGGATGTAAATTATTGAAACTAGTGTTGTGAGACTTGGCTAAGAACTGTCTATCTTGCTGAGTCTATTTGATTCCATCTTGAAAAGAGTAACAGGTGAAAACTCAGCCTGAAACTTACCTGAAAATGAAAGTTGGCAAGGCAAAACTTGCCCAGCAAGAAAACGTGTATCCCACATGGAAATGACTTGGAGAAAAAGCTGAAATGCGATTTTTGGCAGGAGAAAAAAGAGTGGGAACACATCTACTGAAACCCTAAAGGCATATAACCCAAAAGTAGGCTCCTTTGACTCTCATTTGGTCATTTGATGAGAGGAAATGATGGATAAACTGTTGTATTATAGATTGTGGGGATGGAAATGTCATTATTAATTTATTTGCACAAAATTTCATGTATTTTGAGTTTTTTTTCTGTTTGCCTAGTTCGTTGTCTTGAATTAAGTTTAACAGTCACCGAGTTTTGCTGGGTCCCAAACTGGGTGTCTGAGTCTAACAACCTTGATGCAAACCTCCTTGAATATCCCCTATATTTATACTTTTCACCATTCTATTGTTTCTTCAGCTTTGTCTCTTTACCTTTTATGTTTGTAAATTACGCTAAATTTTTGATAATACAAAATTCAAATTTAATGAATTTATATCCTTCATTCGAAGGGTCTTTTGGTTTCAAATCACATACAAAGGTCCAGACTCCAAGCTATTCATTGAGAGTTAGAAGGTGCACCAGGGTCCAGTGCATTTTGATATTTTGGACTGAACTTCTCTTATCCTTTACCTGCAGTAATATTAAGACTGTTAGATTCTGTCAATGTTATCAGAACCAGAATTAGGACTGGAACTAGCCAAGGGTGGAATTGGGACCCAGACAGAACTGGTCAGAAAACTGGGTTGAAGAACTATGCAAATTTTATTAAAAAATTATATATTCGTGTATATCAATGTAAATCCAAACCATTAGCCACCAAATATGCAAAGTTTGCTCATGTATTTAGTATGTAAGGCCTTTTTTTCTTCTTTGTTTTTCTGTTTTTTGGGCATGATGGAGCACAGGCAGGACCTGTTTTTTTAGGGACTGTCCAGATCAAAACCATTTGAACTGACATTCAGTTCTCATAATTCTTTTGTGGACTGCTTTGAACAAGCTGGTTCCAGTCTGGTCTGATGGTCCTGGTAACCTTGGTTTCTGCATCCGAGGTTATTGAATCTCCTATTCCTGATAGCCTTGTGCTCTGCATATGCTTCAGGTACTAGGAACATTCATTACACCAGAAAGCATAAATTTGACTGAGGTTGAACAAGTCTACGAGCATGACTATCTTATCAGAAAGCTTTTCCAGGTCATAGATAGGGTGAGAAGACCCATGTGATTTTTCATTTTTATCAAAAAAGTTCAAACTACATATGCTGAGTTGTTAATTACTGTGGTCATTGGGTTCAATGCCTAAACTGCGGCATTGTTCAATTAGGAATTGTCTCCTAGTGAAACCAATACACCTTCACATACAATGTCGGTGCTACAATGTCTTACACACATTCTATCTAATTATGGGGAGCTGAGGTGACTGTCAGGTTTGATAGTTGAGGTCTCTGTGGCACCCTTCACCTTCCAATTGATGTTATCATCCTATTTTCATTGTTGTTTATATGGATGCATTGCCTCAGCCATGTTTTCAAGTCTAGTTGCAAACGTGACATGTTACAGCCAAGCAAGGGCTCTTACTGTCAAGGAATGGGCTAAGATTAGTTACTGTTACCTCTCAAACCCCTACTTCTTGATACAAAGTCCTAAAGCTCAAGTGGGACCTTGGAGGAACTAAGAGAGATTGCCAATGTCGGCCCTCTTCACACTTTAGGCCAGCTTTCCTTCGGCTCAAGGAGGGCTTCCCTAGAATATTATTACTAGAGTTTATGCAGTAAAGTTCAATGTGAAATGAAGATATGGCTCTAGCAAAGCAGTATGATGACTTTAGGAAATAAAAAAGATGAGTGGACCAAAGACTAGTGTCTTATCCACTAGGAAAATGGGGTCAAGTCAAGGCTCAATGGGAGGCTATCCTGACAAAGAATAATGACTATTGAGGCTGAAAAGTACAAGCTACAACAGTCCATTTCCTTGCTGTCCCAAATTGCAGAATTATGAAGATTCCAACACTCATGAAGATTATGGTTATCAGGAATAAGATGTATGTGCACCCATCCAAGAGTTGAGAAACCTGCATTTATAAACAATATTCTATTGATAACATAAAAGAAAAAGGAATGTCATTACCTAGTTCATTACTCCATAAACATATGTCAAAATAATTCTGGCAAGAAGGATAGCATCAAGGCTTAGGAATAAGAATAATGCCCTTTGAGTTCATTGATAGATAAGAAAGGTGTCCTTCCCTTAAGGAGCTGTACTCCTCATGTAATGGACAAGTTGAATATTTTGAGTTAATACACTTATGTATTATTTTGATCAGGTCCTACATCTCCACAACTGAAGTGTCCCTGTTGCCATATTATGCTCTCACCTTAACTCTTTATCTCAATTCTTATGTCTTTTCTACTCCCAGACATTAGATACCCACAAATCACACAAAGACAACAAGGCCTGAAGGTTGAAGTCTTCCTCCTTTGTTGTGCACAATTTGGATAATAACATTCAAGCTTGCTAACAAAACCAATCAATTTTGCTATTTGTATGATTTGGTAAGCGAACAATCAAGGTATCTTTCCAACTCCACAAACAAAGGAAATGCAAGACATTTTGGACATATTGAGTGTTGTTTTTGGGAAACCCAAGGGATCCATTTAGATCCAAAGAACACTCTATCGACCTTTCAGAGGTGCATGATCATCTAATCCACTAGTTTACTAGGCATTCATCATGGAGATTGTAGAATAAACATTGACTACTCAATTAATTGATTGAGAAAGGAAAAATCCAATAAGTCATGCTTTTCGGCCTCTATCTTTACATGTTCTAGAAAAGGAGAATGGATGGTGCTTATGTACAAACTAAAGGGCATTTTTGTAAAATCAATTCCTTATTTCCAAAATTGATGGCCTATTAAATGACCTCAAAGGTGCCAAATGCTTTAGCAATATTTGTCTTGCCTTGGAATATCATAAAGTTCACATGGAAACTTTGATTGTATGGAAGACTGTTTTCAATGTTAAAGTTAGTGCAGCTGCGAGACCCATTCTCAGAGAGAATGGTACCCTAGTCAATTAACTAGAGTTCTTGGTTAAGTTAACCGGGCAGGGTAAAGAGTAAGACCCTAGAAGGTAACCTAGGGCCCCAACTGTCTCCTGGGGTTCCTGGTCGGGGACCAAGCAGGTTGATGCCATGGAAAAAGTCCCTAGCTTGTGGCTAGGGCCCCTACTTGTCTCTAGGGTATTATGGTATGGGACCAGACAATTTCTTGGTCACGAGGACCAAGCAGGTCCTGCAGGTTGAGACAGAGACCTCTTGGTCCAGGACCAGGCAAATTCTTGGTCACGAGGACCAAGTAGTTCCTGCAGTAACATACTTGGTCAGTTAACCAGGTGGATCTTGGTCAGTGGGCCAAGATGATGATGTGTGATGTCCTCTTCTCCTAGGTCTTCGAGATGGTTGAGCTAGATGGTCTTCTCAAGGGACTGGCCACCCCTTGATGGAGCCACTAGCATTTGACCTGAGGAGTAGTCTAGAGGATCACATGATCACATCATCCAGTGTGGACCCTTCCTTATACAGTGATGATGAACTTTCAGGTTATATGGAACATTTGTACATTTGAGAAAGAGATGACTGGTTGTACCTTCTCCACCTTGATTGATTTACTTTTGGTCCTTACACCTTGTTGATTATTGGTCTTGTGGTACCCTGTCTTTGACTTGTAGTTAATAGGGTCATTTACCCACCTTGAGTTATCTTTTTGTACCACCTTTGATGTTTTTGGTCTTATGGGTAATATGGTTGTTTGTCCACATTTGAGGTACACCCTTTGGTCCTAGGGGTTATGGGTCAAGCTACCCACGCTTGCTTGTATGGTTTTGACTTGTACCATATTGATTGGTCATAGTACCCTCACCTATTTAAGTGTATGACCCTAGTACCCACCTAAGACACTCTACTTTATTGTATGTTATTAAATGTGACTTTATTGTTTTAACCATAATGTGTTGGTAACCACCTAAGTCACTTATATTTTATATTTATATATCTTGTGACTTTTATTTTGTCCTAACTAAATGGTACCCTCCTAATTATGTGGAACCCTAACTTATTTAAAAAGATTAATTAATGATTCTTCTAGAAGATCTAAGATCCTATATATTGAGATCATTGTTTCTCATTTAACATTCATTCAACTTCTTATCTCATCTCTGCTACTTTACGTTAGGGTTTCACTGCTGCTTACTCGACTGTCTTTGGAAGCCGCCCACCTGCTAAATATACCAGATATGTTTTTTGATGATTGCTGAAGGATGCCGTCTAGGGTTACTGGCTGCTAGGGTTTGATCAAATATCTTGCTGTTGATCTAACCATGACCCAGATCTGCTAACCCGTGATCCTTGCTGAGGGTTTTAAGGAAGGCTGCAGCCTGCTTTAGTCCTATTTGACTAGGCCGCAACCTACTGTAGGTTCATCTGATGGTTTAGTGACCTGTTGAAGCTTGATTGAAGTCAAATCTATCATCTGCCTGTTTGATAAAGGTCTATTGGAACTCAGTCTGCTCTTCATCTGCCTAGTTGAGGTCTTTTTGGACACAGATCTGATTGAGGTAAGGACAACCTGCTGTATATATTTTTTGTGGGGGCCGATCTACCCTACTGAGTGCAGATGTATGAAGGCCATAATATCTGGTGTAAAGACCTTATGCAGATTTAATCTTTTGTGCCCTGATGCTGGGACTTGTTTTTTATAATGCTGAGACGTGCTGAGAGTTGTTGAAACTTTCCTTTGACCAGATCTTTATCTGATCTATTTGTTGAGAACTAATTAGGGTCTATCTTTGAGCTAAAGATTAACTGTGATCTGTTTCTCTGTGTTACTTGTCTGAAGCCTTATTTTTGTTTGGGGTTCAGACCATTGGTGCTGAGTCTTGTACTGTGTTTTGACTGTCATTAAACATCCCTGTTTGACTGTACTACACCTGTCATCTCTCTCTAGTTTGTACTTACCCTCTAGCACGGTCAGCTGGTTCCTAGTGTTTGACTGACCTCTGAGAGGCTCAGCTCATTCTAAAAGTAAGATTTTCTGAGTATAAAACAAGAAGGGTCCCACACTCCAGGTATGTACCCTAACTTGTTATTAATTGTACTTGTTACTGTTAATCTTATATTGCTGGTTACATCTTACTAAAGATTACTTTAACACGGTGACCAAATTGGTAGTGTTAAAGATGAAAAGTTGAAAGCGATGTAAATTATGTTTCAGTTCTATTTACTGCTGTACTATTTCGTTTCAGTATTAGTTTGTTAAAAGTGATTTTGCATTAAAGTACATTGATTGTTTATTTTCTGCATCAAATCCTAACCCTAACCAAATTTAACGTTCAAGACAATATTTAGTCTCTATGAATGGTTAGTCTTGCCTTTGGTTTGATAAATGCCTTGACAGTCTTCTCAATGAGATTCTTGCTCTCATCTTGAAAATGTTGTCAATGTCTATCCATGCCACATTTGATCTTTAGACAAATCCAAGACGATCCCCTCATATCATTCACATGAAACCTTTCGATGTATGAAAGATTGCTTTCAAGACAATTTGGGCTCCATGAATTGCTAGCCATGCCTTTTGGTTTGACAAACACCTTAACAACCTCTTCAAAGGAATTTTTGCCCCCATCTTGAAAATGTTGTTGGTGTCTATCCTCATATCATTTTGATCTTTAGTCAAATTTGGGAAGACCACTTGTAAGGTGTGACCACTGTTTTGGACCTTCTTTGGCAACGTGAATTGAATGCCACATTTAAAAAATCCCTTTTTGACCAAACACCCATTTTCTATGTCAGCTTTTTAATAAACTCTGAGTTTCAATGTAGATCAGGAAAAAGCTAAGAGTACTAAAAGAATGGCCTACTCTTAAAACTGTTATAGAATCGATTTTTTTTTTAGAAATACTAATTATATTTATGAGGCCATATTTACAATCATACACACTCAGGAATTTGAATTTGGGTCTCCACGTTAATACAATCCCGATCACCTTGATGCTTGCCGATAGCCCGATCATCGAAAAGATTCTTACAAACCATGAACTTCAGTAGGAGTTTCATTCATCCCTTCTTCACCAGTTCTCACCCTCTTAACTAGATCGCTACGAGAAATGGTGTATTTATGTAGGTGCTTGGGCAAGATAGAGCATTTGAACACCTCAAAGGTGATTTATTTTGACAAATGTGTTTATATTCCTTGATGTACAACAACCTTTTAACTAAGTTACTGTCATACAAATATGGATACAGAGAGAAACACAACAAGTTTGAAGAAAATGTTGGATAGGATACATTTGGATACGCTAGATAGAAATATACATATAAAAGTATAGATATGCAAAATAAATACCATGAAGCATAGAGAATACCATTCATGATTTTGTAAAATATAGCTAAAAGATTGATTTTCCATCCACATTACAACCTTTGGATTTTGGCTTTTGATGTGGTGTGTTGACACACTAAAAAGTTCAGACATTGGAAATTAGGACATTTTTACTATCATAGAACACAATAATCATTGTTTCAAGGACATTGCGAATGAAGCCAATGCTGGGTACATTTGGCATATTCCAAGATTCAATTGCCAGAGGATTCATGTTTAACTAGCTTGGGGGGTGTTGATTTTACATTTATTTTGGTGGATTGAAGTTAACATGTTGCTCAATCACCATCTTTGTACTCACATGGAAGGAATGCTAGTTTGGCCAAAGCTGCAGTATTAAACCAGCTTGAATTAACATAGGAATGGATGTTAGCAAGTTCAAGTGGAAACATAGTTCTGCAAGTATAATAAACATTCACAATTTCTAAAGAATTTTTGACCACCTGGAAATAGATGTAAAGAGTTCAGGGTGTTATCACTTGTGACTGGAAATAAACTCGCTTATTTTATGCTTTTGTCTTTTATTTTTGTTTATTTTTAATGATTATGGATGGAATTTGTATTGGCCATATTCAGTATGAGTCAATTGCATATCTTGTACATATCGATCCTTGATTTATCTAGTCCACATCCCTAGCAGATACGTACCTACACTAATTTAGGGGCCAGATACAGACCTATACTGATCCGGGGGGAGGGCAGATCCAATAAAATAGTCTCTGCATGTTGGGATTAATGCCTCACAATTTGCATTCGGATCTATCCTAAAGCATGGAGGACACCCAATGACATTATTTTGAGACATTCTCCCAGGTCAAATTAAACTAAAGTGATATGATAAGGAATTCCATGTACTAGTACAAGCACTGAACCATTAAAAACATTTCTTTCTTAGCATGGAGACCATCTCTGATCTAATCAGCAATCATTATAGTTCTTGAACTGACCATAAAAAATATAGGAACATTGCAACATGAAGTGGGCCTCATATTTACAACAATATCATTTAAGTATCAAACAGAAGAAGGGAGCCACCAATAATGTCGCAAACTCTCTTGCACATGTACTCACTAGTATGTTCGATTCTTGTTCCAACAATTATTAGCTAAGTTGCCAGGAAACTTGGGGATGGGGACGGGGACGCCACTTTTTGAAACAGGGGACTTGGGTACGTCGGGGGTACTGTGTGTGTATATATATATGAAATAAAAAATTAAATCAATTTATTTTTCACTAGTATTCAATTTCAAATTTCAATAAGTAACAAATACAATTAACATGCACATTGCTTCAAAGTTCATAAATTATTGATATAAAGTGGAAATTAGATATGATTCTATGAACCTTAAATATAAACATGATATGAATATCAGATAATATCATAATCATAAGAGTCTAAGACAAACCAAGTGGAAATTCAAATTAGTGAAATTACTGTTTGCATATTCATATGAATCATGATATATGTCCAATCACAATGTCACACACCAACAAGAAGTCTACATCCAAAATTCAAAATGCAAAAAGCATTGAAGTCATAGCTAAGTTGGCTTCATCAATCCAACACCAAACTGAAACAACGTTGGGAGAATTGGACAGGCCCACGGGGTCTTAAGAGGGTACGGGGACCCACACCTACCCCATCCTTCTCCCTAAAATGTATTTTTTATTATAATTTTTTTTTAAAAATTTCACAAATCAGAGTTTCCCAAAAATCCCCAAAATTGGGGGACGCCATCCCCAAATTGAGTGAAGAACCCAAAATTTGGGCCAAAGGTACCCGGTTCGAAGGGGACTTCAGGGGATGTTAATGAAGTACCGGACCTGGTTTTCGGTACTTGGGGACGGTACCCAGGACGGGGACGCGAACCCAGCCCCTGGGGACGGGTACCCCGACAACACAGATTATTAGGAGTGGAAAGAGATCTATTTGACCAACCCACACATTGGGTGTAATTTATCAACCATAAGTCATCCAAAATTAGTCAACAAGGAGCCCTTTTTGGACTATCACATCCAAGATGAGATGCTTTATAAAATGAATTAATTATGTTTACTAGTTGGAATCACCTACAAATAATTGCTCAAGGAGGCTTACTCCTCTTTTGGGTGACCTTGAAGCTTCAAAGAATTTTGACCATCTCTAGAGGTACTTCCATTGGCCGACCATGCTTGAGAATGTTGAAGACTATATTTCTTAATGATCATTCTGCAGCCAGTCAAAAGCTTGACTTATAACAGCCTCTGTTGGTGCCATCATGTCCATGGGAAGCCATCCTCATAAATTTCATCGACGATTTATTATTCATTCCTAATGCAACAGTAGCATGATTGCAATTATTGAAAATGGTAATCTTCATCTCCTGCAGCAGATCTATTGATGTTCTTCAAAATGAGGATTTTACTATTATTTTTGATAGGAATAGTCATTTCCTCAGTCATCTTTGGCAATACCTATTGAAAATGTTAGGCTTTCAATTCTAGATATTCTACTTCTATCCACAAAATGATTGCCAGAATGGAGTTATCAACAGGAACCTGGTTCATGCAGTTTGTGTCGATCACCAGGTGAACAAGTTGTGGGATAGGTATCTACACCTCATAAAGTGCAGCTACAACAGAGCACTGCAAGTATTATCAACCATTATCTCTTGAAATTTGCTATTGGTATCAAGTATCAACTACCTGCACTACATGAACTTCTGGTCACTCATCTCTCTCCCTCCATTGCACATGAACACAAGGAGCAAGGAAATCACACATGGCTAAAGATGATGTTGCACACATTATCCAATCATGCTTGAACACCATTGTGTGGCATTGGAATTGCCTGTTTATTTGCCTCTGTTTAATGCCAAAAGTTAAAAGGATTGATGATTGGGCAATCAAGACTCAAGAGGCTAGATAAATTCAGGACGTGAGTCATAATGCTGTCTAAATATCAAAACAAATGAAAATGGAATATTAAAAACATAGTGGTTAGCAATGAAGAGTCAAGAGAAGGGGAGGAGGTTTTGAGAAGAATGAAGCAAGCAATTTTATAGGTGCATATAAAAGTTATACCTCAATTGCTGACACATTTTGGGCTGTAAAGGAGAAGTCAGTGGTTATCACTCCCTTCAGTATGTTTTCTACCTCCCAATGCTCTGCTGGTGATTTCTCAAGCTACAAGTCTGAGGATGTCCCTTTCCATGGGATTTTGATAGAGATGACAGCCTGCACCAGCAGCAGTTCCCATTAATGACATTACCATTAAGAAAATGGAGTTGTTACCAAGCCTTCCATAGAATAGACTAACATTGTTTCACACAGTAAGTTGCTTTCCTATTTAATGTAGCATGGATTGTACTAAATGCAAATAATATATGAAGCTGAAATTCTCAGAGATGACTTTCCGATTCCATTGGTCACTCCCAAGGAAAATGACTTCTTTCTTTAAAGTAATTGGGTTATGAGCATATGCTACTTAAAATACTCATGGGCTCAGTGTTAATATAGTCTGATTTCTGACCTAGGTGCAAATCAGTAGTAGACTTTAGTTACAGAGGAAATGCTTTTTTAGATAACTCTCTCAAATAAATTTCTTCTAGCATATTTCATTGACTTTATGGTTGGTTCTTGTAAGTGCAGGTGCCCATTCTTGCACTCGTAATGAGTGAGAGAGGGCTAATAAGTCGTCTTCTCTGCCCAAAATTTGGCGGATATCTTACATTTGGTTCCCTTGAAGCTGGGAAAGAATCAGCTCCTGGACAGACAACTTTGGCTGACATGTTAAATACATACAAGATCCGAGGCTTGGGGAGAGACACAAAAATATTTGGACTTATTGGAAATCCAGTCAGTCACAGTAAAGGACCAACTTTGCACAATAGGGCATTCAGAGAGATAGGATTTGATGCAATGTATGTGCCTTTTCTTGTTGATAATATTAAAGAGTTCCTCAAAGTGTATTCATCTCCAGACTTTGCTGGTTTCAGGTACACACTATTTTCCATTGACAAGAAATGCTGAAATTAGCTTTGATTCTCTCTTATCTTTCTCATTTTGTTTTTCTGTATTCCGGTTTGTAGTGTGAAATGTCTTTTGCAACTGGATTATGTATGGTAAATTGACAGGATGTTATATCCTTGAGCTAAACTTTCAGCAACAAGCACAGATACAGTCATGTTCATCTCAGCCTCTAGCCTAGGAATTAACCATGTAATATGACAAAAGTTATAAACTTTGAGGTCCAGTCCAATGAATTTTTTTGCAGATATTTACTTCCCTTTGTTCATTTATTTTCTTGTTTTTGTCCACAGGAATACCAAGAGCAATATCTTTACAGCATCCATAAAGAAAATATTTGAACAATTTATTTCTTACTTTAAGACTACATTTTGGATGCTTTTCACATTTTGAGTTGTGAATTATATGCTTGCAAGCTATTCAAAGCTTTCAAGAATAAATTTTGAGATATATTGATTCATGAGTAACAAAAGGATCCCTAACATTTGCATATGATAAAGCAATTTCTCTGTGAACATTGAAACCAAATGTGAGCATTTAAACGATGCTAAACCAAACTTGGCTTCTAGGTCAAATGCAGACAACCATGAAATTGGGGCAAATATAACATGAAAGGCAACCATGAAATTGGGGCAAATCTAACATGAAAGACAACCTAATCTGTTTCTCTTTTGTTTTGTTTTATTATTTTATTCTTCTATAGCATTGTTTTTGAAAGTTTGAATGTTTAGCTTACTTCATTGTAATAATTTGATCAAGAGTTTGCATTATACCAGATGCCATTATACTGGCTAATGAAACTCACAAGTGCACAAAGTATTCGATTAGAAACAATCTGAAGCACTCCTAAACTTTCTTTTATCAAGTTGCCGGGTTCCACTATATCATTTTTTGGATATTTAGATCAGCAAGTTTTTTTTTCCCTGAAACCGAAGCTTCTATTAGCAAAATTTTTATCAACTTATAAGCAAAAGGCCTAGGGAGTTGTGCATATCCTAGTGGCATCCAGGGGAAAGTCTCATGCCAAGTATTCTAAACCAGTAGTCATTAGGGTCAACATAAACAAACAAAACTGTCCACGAAAAAAACATATTATGAAAATATCACGGAATTGAGTTCATGGTTGAAAGTCCAATAGATTAATACCATAAAACACTATTAAGTGTGGAAATTTCTGAACCTCAAGGTTTTAATGCAAAACAGAAATTTCACCTCTTTGACTAGAGGTTTCCTGGATCTTAAGTTTTAACACTCTGAACTTTCAGCCTTAGGGATGTTATGAAATATAGAACAAAACAGAAGTAGAAAGCGAACGATATTTCAATCCTTAACAATCCAATCTGATAAGAAATCCAAGGAGAAAAGATACCAAAGTGTCTTGTTAAGTTTCAACCCTCTAGGGAAATCTTTTCATGCATATACCAGATCTGAAGACTCACTTTTACAGCAGTTATAACAGCTCTTAATTTCTTCAATTATGATGTTAAATGAAGTTACAACGCAATGTGAAAAACACTGTCACCTAAATAATTGGTTGGCATCTTTGATATTGATGGACACCCCGAAGGGACTTAATGTTAGCTTTCAAGTTGTCGCGAAAGTGTTTACACCATTTTTGGGGGTGTTTACTAAGATTTGTTCAACCCCTAGGTGGTTTGAGAAATATTGACACATGGGATATGGTCCATGATGGATTTTCTATTGGAGATATCATACTTAGTTGTTGCCTGACCTCAATGGGGTGCTTACTTGGCATTCTTCCCATTGGAACATCCTTGCTTGGCATTCTTCCCTTGGAACATCCTTCATCATGAACACATTGAAAGGTTCACTTGCTTGGAGAATGCCCTACTTAGGAGGAGGAGTGTTGTGCATCTTAAAGGAAGGTATCCCGCTCTAGATAGCATGGGGTGGCTTCGACTTCTAGATGGAGGCGTGGATTTGGCTCAAGGATGCTTGGGTTGTAGCAATGTTCATACAAGCGGAGTGGACCCAATGGGGCACATGGCTTATGAGGAACGATGGAGTCCATGTGAGCTTGTGACGAAATGGTGTGGACACACCTTGTGTAGCTACATCACCTTGGATCCCTTATTGTGTTTGGCATCATCTTGGAGCATGACATGTGTACCCTTGGAGTGAAGCGCTTCACTTGTGTAGGCCTACATGAGTTTATTATGTTTGTAAGGGCTTGGGCCCACATTGTATTGTTTGCCTCCCATACCTCCCAATATATAGAAAGGAGAAAGTCCCAATATTATAATCATTCATCATTCTTATTTCACTCTTGATTCTTGTGTAGATATGTGGAGTGTGCATTAGTCATCTTCTCTCTCTTATATCTCCATTTGTACTTGGTCTCTCTCCCTCTCTTGGAGTGGGTTTCATGATCTTCTTGGAGCATCTTGAAATCTAGGGTTAGGTTTCATCCCTTGGAGGTTTGAGATGAGGGTTTTGTGATGAAACCCTAGGGTGTATTTGGTGAAGAAGAAGATAAGATAAGATAAGATAGGGTTTTTCATTGTTTTCCCTAGCTAGGATTTTGGAGAGCTAGTGGATTGTACTGGCCTTGTGATAAGGCTGTGGTATGTACAACAACTTCATCTTGTGTATATTAATGAAGTTTTTAGCTATCCACAACTTGTGTAAATTGCAGATTTGAATTTCAGCTACCTCTGTTCTTCATAAATTGTTATTTACATCTATATGTCTTGATGATTTGATGTAATTAAAGGGCAATTTTGTTAAGTGATTTAATTTTAAACCAACAATCCACGATTCCACCCCATCTATGTCTCCCAGTCACAAAAAGAGTGCCCACATCCTCATCCTCTTGGCTGCCATGCTTTTCATCACATGAGCTAGTGGTAGCACTTGCAATTTCTTGTTCTTCCAAGGGTTTCTCTACAACATCTATCCTCTTCAAATCATTGAGGGATTCATCGTCAAATCTAGAAACTTGAGAAGGAACATGACTTATCCAACCTTGTCTTGGATGGAGGATGTAGTGGATGTTTGAATGCCTTCCTCATCCAAGGGTGTGTTATCATCACAATGTGCTTCTTTTAGGACAAGAGGAAGCACATTCTCTTCAATAGAATCTACACCACAGTTTTCACCGTTGGGTCCTTCTATATGAAGCCGATGCAATGAGATCTTCAAGGCATTCATCACCACACTTATCATCTGCATCTGTGATATCATGTATTGATGGATCTTCAGATAAAGGAATTGGTTGGTCATCTACTAAGATATCTTGCTGGTACCAATCTCCGTGCTGCTCATTAGCTGATCCATAATATTCTTCTTCCAAGAAAACAACAAGGGCCTTCAATTCTTCAACTCATTTCTCTATTTCAATCACTAATGCCTACAAAGGGTTATCATACAATAGAAGCATAAGATTTTGTGTCTCCATTCTTTTTCATGGAAAACATCAAATGTAGCATAGACATCATGAGGCTTATTAACAAGATCTTCAACTTGTTCTTCTTCTTCATAAATATGATACCAACACCTGTAAAATGCTTTGACTAAACTTGCAAATGAAGATATTTCCCCTCTACCAAGATTTTCAAACCATATATCTGCACCTTCCTCCAAAGTATGTTTAAACATTTTCATCATCACATCCTCACGGACAACATTAATATCTGAAATAAACTTAATGAAGGATGTAACATGTTGTGCAATTGGACAAGGGTGTCCATGGAACTTCCGAAGATGCTTGAAACATTTTAGAGGAGGGTGCCCATTTGGATGTCCAAGAATACTTGATAAATCCAAAAGACCAAACAAGTCAGCCTCCAACTTTGCATGGAATAATGCCATATTTCTTCACCTCAAGATTTTCAAAATGAAAAACTACTATGGAATTTTGAAAAACACATGACCATCATACCTCTTTTCTATATCAATGGAGTTTCCAGGTGAGTATTGAAATGCCTTCAAACCTTGCTGGAAGTCCTCACCTCTAAAGATAACATGTCACTTCAAAATCTTAAATTATAGGGCTTTGTTCCTTCATGGAATCACTAGATGAGAAAGAAATATTTAAAGAAATGCCCTCATCAAATTATTGTAGCCAATCTACCGAATCTTGGGAGCTAGCCTTTGTCCCAACAGTAGCGCCAATTTGTTACCTCTCAAAACTACACTTCAAATGTTATAAAGCTCTTTAACAAGTGCAACCCTAGGGGCATTTAGGAAGATTTCCAAATGTCACCATTGTGATACTTTCTCTCACTTTAGGCTGGTTCCTTTTAGGCACAAGGAGGGAAACCCTAGAAAGATTGCCTTTTGATATTTCTCTAGGGATAGAGTGTATGGTGGAATTTACCAAGACTAGTGCCTGTCCAAATATGTGTCAAGTGTGCTCAGAAGGAACCTCATGGTGAGATATGCCTCTTGGAAAGCCTCCATCAAACCAACAACTTTCGGAAACACCTTTGTCTTCCACTACATGATAAATGGTTCTCAACAAACTAGGACAAGGTGCAGGGCCTCCAAATCTCTCCATGCAACTTGTAATTGCCACTAAACTCCAAGAATTATCCCTACTCTATTTGTGAGAGAAAGATGCCAATGAAAACGTGCAATAAGCACACTTTTCAGGCGGGTAATAGTGTCCAAGGAATTTTATATAATATACTCTTCAAATTGGACTTAGAGAAATGATTCATGACCATATCGGTAATTGATTAGTTGCTGTTAACTATGGCTAGTATATCCCTCTAATAGACTTGTTGAAGGTTATACTAGTCAAGGCACCAAAATATATTGTGGAAGCAACTTTGATAAACTTTGACCCAAAACCAAGTGCTCTGTGCATGGCTAGAATGAATAGACACACTACATTGTCATTGGTCTTCTCAAAATTTATTTCATAGAAATATTTTTTCTAGAGGCTATAATCCATGTCATCCCTCTCTCAATGCATAATAGATTGTCCAAGATAAAACTTTACTCTATGAACCTAGTTTGTTTAGATCAAACTATCCTCCTTTATATGAATTTAATCCTCAAGGTAAGAGATTTTGCTATGATTTTGTAGACCACTAGTAAAAGTTGATGATTCTCCAATGAGAGATCAACTTAGAATCAACACTCTTGGGTATGCATTTGATCTTTCCTTGATTAGCCACGTGCCTAGAGTGTTGCTCCTAGAGCTTCATTAAATATTCTAAATAGCACAATGCCTATAAATTCCTGGGTTGCTATAAAAACTCACAAGGAAAACTATGTTTTTTTGGGGCTTCACCTTTTTCCATACTATTAAGAACTATTTTGTACTCTTCTAAGGAAAGATTAAGGTCACAAGCATCTTCATCTTAAGGTATGGAAATATAAATATTCAAAAAGGTGAATCCCCAAAAATATAAATGCTCATTGGTAGATTGGTTTGTAAATATTTATTTATAATATTCAACAAATTCTTCAAGGATCTTCTCAGTTTTGGTAAGTCCTCCCTTTTTTTGTCTAGATTGCTTGGATGCCCTCAAACATACCCCCTACTATATATAGAGAAGTCTAGATTTGGTTTTTGCACCTTTGGTTTTCCTACTTTTTGAGATCCTCAAGATTTGCTTAGCTTAAGTTGCTTGCTTTTGTAGCTTTGGGTTGAAGGGGTCAACTTTCAAAGCCAAGTCTACTTGTGCGAGGTTCTCCCCATATTGTTTTCCTTCAACCTTCTAGTCCTAGTGACTTGCTTAGAATAACTCTATCTAAACTTGACAATTCTGGCCAATATTACTATAATTGGCTTGGTGAGATATTGACTAGGTAGAATACCCATGAGTTTGACTTGGCTCAGGAGAAACTCGACAAGCACAAAATATAAAAAAACACATTTTAATGATTTTCTTTTCCATTTATATCAAATTGTTCTATCCCCATACAATGCTAATATAAATAGATGTCCAAAACTGTTGGCTTATGCACTGTGAAAGAAGAAACCCAAATTGCCTTTGTTATGATGTGCTAGTCAAGTTTGTGGATGTCCTAGTTGCTTCGGTGTGTTGTCCTTGAGTCTTCTTGGTCACATGTTGTCACATTCATTGAAGAAGAGAGTAGAGTAGCAAAAGAAATGTACGAAAGGGGCAAGTTTTTGGGCTTTTAAGTCAACTAGAGTTTAACTTGCTTGAGAGTTGAAAGTGCTTGTTTGAAGGCCGAGTAGAGTCAATCTCAGGAACACACGAGTATGACTTGCAAGCCTAGGAACACTGGTTTTGGCTATTACCTCCATTAAACAAACCAACCCTAGTTTCCTAAAGGGTTGGGATGCTATCAATGAAGGGTTGACATTTGAGATGGAAGCAATTGAGCTTGAATCTAGCTCTAGAAGTGAGTGACTAACTCTTCCCTCCAACAAATGTTGATTTGGATGGGGTTGTGATCAGTCATGGAAGCCACAAGTTGATCTTGTATATTGTATGTATAATGTAAAAAAGACAATGAGCCAAGTAAGAGCTGCATGACATTATCTATGTTGTCATGAATGCTGATCTGATTTTTCTCTCTACTACATTTTTAAGTCATGTGCACATACCTTTTTTTGCATTACCTTGTGTCATTGTCGTCACTCTAAACTTGCAATCTTTGCTGAAATCCACATTCAAGAAATGTAAAGCCATGAAATGTGACATCTACAATATGAATTCCAAGCTAGAAATAGTGTAAATCCATAGAGAGTTTGAAGCATGTGAAGTGGTGGGGGTGTGAACTGGAAATAGAGTGCGAGGTTATGAAGTTGTAAATTGTGAAGCCACAAAGTTGTAGTGTGAGGTTGTGAAATGTTGTGCTACATATAAATTTGCACAATATAAGTTGCAAGGAGTGCAAGATGAATGAGTTTATGCAGTCAATGAAAATTAATATGGTTGAGTTTGATCCAATATGGAGGAGGTGACTTGTGCAATAATTCCTTCGAAGGATGACTATGAAGCCAAATGTAAACTTAGCATTGTTCGAAAGGAAAGGTCTCTACACATTAAAAATTATAGGAACGAGGATCCAACTTACCACTATAATGTGTGCAAGACTAGAAATTTGGTGAAATGAGGAATATTCTTGCCTGCCTATATATGAACTGGTTGAGGGTCTATGACATTGATAACTCTCAGCTAACTAACAACCTAGTGGGTCTGAACCACCACTAACCTTGTCACTCAATGAACCACATATGATCTTATAAAGAAAATAACTCATGTACAAGATAAGTTGTCTAGGAACACAACAAAGATGTAGCATGCTTGCATTATATTTGAGGTGATTACAAGCGATTATGTGTCTCGACCCTCCCATTTTGATTTTCCTAAAAACAATGGTTGACTATGAATATATCACAAATACAATAACTCAAGAGGACTCCTTCCCAATATGATCTGTATTGAGGCTGTCTTGAGCTTCTATGTCTCTGACTCTCTAGAAACATAATTGAATACAATAACTGGAAAGGACTACTTACCATTATGATCCAAATCGAAGCAATCTTAACCTTATATGTTTCTATGAACAATTCTTATGGCAATTGAAGATAAAGGGTGTGGTTTCCATGAAAATCTAGGCTTCATGAAGGATGGCCATTTAGTGGTTGAGATTGGATCTATTGCACTATAAGAAGTGGTTCATGAGTTGTATACAAGAGAAAAGTGTGAGAAATGTTGAAGACAAAATGGGAAGCTGGTTGGACTGAGTAGGAGAAAGGAATTTGGCCCCACATATGGGTCCGTTGAAGTAAATAAAATCAGCCCAACTCACAGGTCCTTTGAGAAGGGATCTAGTCCTAGATGTGGGCGGGATCCCACATGTGAGTCTGCTACCACATGTAGGCCAACTGTCATATGTGGATTAGTGCCTATATGTAGGTTGACAGCCATATATAGTAGCAGATCCCATGCAATTGCCACATGACAATGGCATCACATGTAGGCCATTTCCAACTTGCAGGCTAATTGCCACATATTGGTTGGGCCCAGCTCATGGATAGATTGACATACATAGGCCAACTATCATAGGAAGGCACATTGGCACTGAAAAAAATTGGCCCTTGTGACTAAAATTAAGAAGAGGAGAAAGTTGGAGGAGCCGGTTACAAAAGGTTTCATGATAGTTGTTCTTCACAGTTTTGTGAATAATATAGTGCAATTTGGCAGAGGAGAGAGAGGCATCAAGTAGTGTAATTGTTTTTTATTCAAATTCTCTTTGAAATATTTGTTCAAGTCTCCAAGAAGTCCTTAACAACAAAAAATACAAGTTCAGCTGGGGGAATAGACTGTAAAGAGAAAAGAACGAAGAGGAAGAAAAGACGGGAATATTGTGGCAATAACTAGACAAATAATAATGCAAGAACAAGTGGGGTGTAGGTTTCAGCATGTGGAGGATTAAGTCCAGGCATTGGAAGCCAAGTTGACATTTGAATGTGCTTACATGGCATAGATAAAGAAATTGTTGAATTGTTACTGGCAGCATAATAAGCCTTACAACAAGCAGAGGAAGATGCAGACAAGGGCCAATGAGCATTATAACGGATAACCTGAAGTGACGTGTAGAGTTCTAGCAACACTAATTCTGGTTGAACGATTCTCTTTGCTAACACTTGATCCCTTTGATGTGGAGTACTGTTTCTAGCAGCTATAACTATTGCAGTCTAGCAGCTATAAGCCTAGGCTATAACTATTGCAGATAATGTCCCTCAACCTTCTCCAGTGAGATATAATATTTAACAGGCTGCTCGATTTTTGAGAAGGGGCTAATATTTGTCTAATCTTGAAATAATCCATTTGTTTTGATGTCAAGGATGGAACTACATTGTAATTAATAAAAATAGAAAAAGTGGGATGTTTTGATGGGGGTGACATGATCAATGGCTGGGGATAATTGTCTCCCTACCAGCCAATGGCCATCACCACTAGTTTGTGGCTTGTATATATGTGGACATACCTTTCACAGTGATTGTCATTACCATTACCCCGGGTGAAATGATGGGATAGTGCTGTGAACACTTGTATGCGTGAATGCAACAATCGTATAGTTCTCTGTTGTTCTATTCTATATGGGTGTTTGGTGCATTTATGTACTTTTCTGGATGAAGTGGTTTATTAGTCTGTGCACATCTTATACTTCTTGCCCTCATGCTATTTTATAAAAGCAACCTGGAAGGGAGGGATAGTTCAAAGTAAATAGAAGCCATCTTGAGACCAACATGTTCTAGGCAAAATGTTGTGCTGGAGAGTATAGTCACGTAGCATACGAGCTTGTAGAATATTATTATGTTAGCCATGCACTTTTAAGTTTTAAGTTGTGTTAGGCTGTGTCTATGCTTTTTTGTCAACAACTTGCTTGCAGTAACAGTATTCCTTACATCTATGATACACTGGCTTTGAGGGAATCCATATAAATGCAATTTAAAGGTTTTAGCCATTACACACCACGGAGTGTCCATTCTTTATTTTTCTGGCTTCATGTTGTCTGAGAACTTTTGTTTTTATGAGATATTTTGCTTTACTGTTGTATAATTGGGATTGAGTCACAATGTGCTGGTTTGGATATCTTTTTGAGGCTAGGTCGGTAGCTTTGTTGGTTCATTTCTAACAATGGTGTTTGGGTTGTTCTTATGATTCTTACCTTTGTGAATTGCCATTTATTATTGCAGTGTTACCATTCCTCACAAGGAGGCTGCTCTTGAATGTTGCGATGAAGTTGATCCACTTGCACAGGTATCCCTTTTGCTTCAACCCTATGGTCATTCTTTTCTTTAATGAACTAAAATAATAAAATGCCAGTTTTTTGGTAATAATATATTCAACATTACATAAATTGGGTCTAGCTATCTTTATCCATCCACCAAACAGGTGGAACACCGACAGAGATTTCCATTATAGACCCTCAAAGACTACTATACTTCTCCCTCCCATTACCTAATGTTTTCATCCTTGACACCTTATTTACCCTGACAATACCCAGACTCAGTTCCCATCATCATACCTGTAAACTCCTCACAACTAGAAGATATTTCCTGTTGTCCCCAAACCTAACAGCTCTCATTGACTAGGTCAGTCCTACCCAACCTCCACCACTTATTTGGAGGATTCTTTCCGCCAACATTATTAGCACCCCGCTCATAGCTCTGTATTCTTTGTGCATTGCCTGATATCATGCATATAAGTGCATGATGTTGCTTCTACAGTCTATCTCATCCAAATTAAATCAGAAGATTTTCCAGTCTATTTTTTTGTTTCTTGAACTTCACTTGCTGCACTGATCCCATCTCTCTCATTTTCTGCCAAACATCTGCAATATCCCAAACTTTTGCTCTGAGCTTGATTGTACTATGTAGGAAATTAACTACTGCCATACATGTTATGGAACTGTGGGGTGATTCCATTTAGAATCACCTCGACTCCCTTTTTCAGTTTGTTAGCAAGAACAAAACCATTCTTCAGGGTTTGAGTATTTCCTGGGTCCTCCATTGCAGACTTTTACCTCATGTTTGTTATCAAATTCTCCTATTGCCACCTGAAATCTTCTTTGCTTTGTTCTCTGACTTATTGCTTAGTTTTGTCGGCTTCTACACATGACTGAACTATATCTGCTAGGCACAACAGACAGTGAATATTCAAGGAGGAGCGCAGCCCAGTGAAACCCACAAAACTCACAAAGGAATTTTAAGGCCATACTGTCCAAGCATCCATGTTTTTCTGCTCCAGACAAAGTATTCATGGATCCTTATGGATGTGCACCTTTGTCCTGTCACCATAATAGCCCTACAACTAATCATTGAGATTCATTATAACAATACCCTCAATCAGCATCCCTAATCCCATCTTAAAAAGCTTATGATATTAGTCGAACTTCTCCTTTTTCCTTTTTATCTGCATATGTATTCAAGGTCCGTTTGTTATGAGAGTACTTGACTTCTGTAAGAAAGAGATCAAATCCCTGCATTTGTTGAACGAATCTTGTAGTTTTTCTCAACACTTCAATCCCCTACCATAGACTTTATAATTGACAGTGAGTTAGCCAATATCAACCACCTTGCGATTTCCAAAATTTGCACATGAAGAGATTTTGAGCTAAGGCCATAGCTTGAGCTTTCTTATTGGTTGCTGACCCAATCACTAAAGCACAGGGAAGAATCAACCTTCCTCTATCATCTTTGATTACCTTAATGCCTCCAGTCCTAGCAGGATTTCTTTTATTAGCCCCACCAAATTTTAGACAAAACCATCCCACTAGAATGGAGTCTGGAGTGAAGGTCTTTAATATTTGTGACTTGAGCTCTATTCTGTGTGTCTTGCAGTCTTTTATAAAAATAAAATTGATTTGGTAAAATCTCACATTTTTTCTTGGTCCAGGGATTTTAGACAAAATGTGCGGCTTTTAGTCTTAGTACACATTCAGTTTTCTAAATATAGAAGTATATTTATTGTAAAAATTGCAGACTGAAGAAATAAAACGTTTCTTCATAATTGATTGCTGTTTTTGGTTTCTTGTTCAGTCTATAGGAGCAGTAAATACAATAGTGAGGAGACAATCCGATGGAAAATTGATTGGGTATAATACAGACTCTGTCGGCGCTATTTCTGCCATTGAGGATGCATTAAAAGGTGTCAAATATTGTCTTAGCTTTTTATATTTCAATTTTTCTTTCCAGCCCTTCTTTACATGTTGATGAGTTCTTTCAGAACTGAGAGTATCATCCTCAAGGAAAGCAAGAAAAGAAAGGGAGGTTGACTACTTTGTCACAAGTTATCTTTATATTGTGTAACAGGTAAACATGCTGATGGACATTGGACTCACAGTTCTCCCCTCGCTGGAAAATTGTTTTTGATTGTTGGAGCTGGAGGAGCTGGTAAAGCACTTGCATTTGGGGCCAAGCAAAAGGGTGCAAGGGTTGTAATTGCCAACCGTAATTATGGTATCTTTTCTGTTATTGCTCTCAAATTACGTGCATTTTCAAGAATTGGATGCCCCAAATCTCCATAGTGGTCCATAAATGTGCGTATAAATATGTAGAGATGCAGATATGCATATATAGACATTTGTATTAGGTGTCTACAATTTTATATAGAGCAAAGGAAAATGCTGATCTTGACAATAATGATCATCTGAACCCCCTATTGTTGATGCTATAATATTAATTTCAATTTTCAACAAAAATAAATAACATGAGATTATGATGAGGTAATAAGAAAAATAGTAAAAGGTATTCATAAAATATTAATGGAGTTGTATTAAATTATTGACAGTATAAATATATTGATTTCCTGATTAATATATAAATCAAACATGAATTTATATTGAAGCAAAATGAAAATCGTTAACAGTATTCAAAAACCATAAAAAATATCAAGGTAAAGGAAGAATCTTCTCCGACAGGGTGGTTTTTAGAAGCATATCACAAAGGATTATTATCATGGCAGTTAATTTTTTGATGGATTTGTCATCATGGTAATTAGATGAAATAAAATGCATTTTTCATCGTTGCATGTCTGCTTCCCTTTATTAACCTTGATACACACAAACTCGAGGTTTAGAAGAAATTCTGACAAAAATAATAAACAATCAGAGAGTTTAAACGCAAAATATTACTAAATAATCAAATTTTGTATTATTAACATATTTTCTAACAAAAATATCTGAAATAATAGCCCCAAGGGTTAGTTTGATTGGTAGAGATCAAATCTACCAATCACAAGTTCTGAGAGGTTTAGGGATCGAATCTGATCGAGTCCCTTGGAGTTATCTGTGAAAGATACAAGGTTGCGTTAGGCACACAAACTTTTGTGGACATCTGGAAAGGATCCAGCTGCCAGCACAAACTATCCAGGGACTTGTGCATGTCTAGAATAATCTTGGGAGTTATCCTTGCTTTCCTCACAGGAGGAGATAAGCTAGAAAACTCAGAGACTGCTATAGCTTGCAGGTAGATGATGCAGCCTCTTCCATACCCATTGTTCAGGGCTGAAATCAGCTATTTGCAAAAATGAAAGATAGCCCAAGGGATTAGCAATTGGTTGTCGCCAATGTTGCTGGGCATTTGATAGGTCTCTGTTGGCAGGTGCCTGGTTCGAATCCTCCTGGATGAGGCGCACTAGTCTATGCTGACAGGTATACTAGGGATGCCATCCATGAATGCGGGGAAGCATTTCTTGGGTTTCACCGTGAAGTTTTCCTTGGGAAAAATGTTTGCCATAATATCCACATAGTATTAAATACTAATTACTAACAACTTATAAAATATATAATATTAATAATCAAGCAATATGGTTGATATTATTAGTGAGCGTTATGCAATAATATTTAAAATATAACAAAATCTAGAACAGTTTCAAGGGTATTATAAGAAATCGTGTCAATAACACCAAACAACAAAATATGGATGGCCATAAAATGTTACCATGGCAATGATTTTAACTTTTAAGTGGTTCCTAACTTCCTACTAGCTTTTTTGTATGACCACAGAGCTCTGTTAACACACACACACACACACACACACACACACATATATATATATATGTCTGTCTCTATGCATGTATATATGCATAGAGAAGACAGAAATGTCTCTGTGATGTATGTGTGCCTGCATATTTCTATGCACAAATAAACCCACCTGGAGATATATTTGATACATAAGTAGCTTTGCTGCCAATACATAAAAGATGGGTAACTTTTCTATCAAAGTTTGAGTTTAGTGTTTTATCGTTGACTGAATTCTACTTTTGTGTGTTTCGTTTCAAGAGCGTGCAAAGGCTTTGGCAATCCAAGTTGAAGGAGAAGCTATCCCTCTAGATAAATTGGATCACTTCCATCCAGAAACTGGAATGATTCTTGCAAACACAACATCAATGGGGATGCATCCAAATGTCGGCCAGACACCTATATCTAAGGTTTGGCATCATCCAAAGAGGCTGTCTTAATTTCTACAGAAATATTTTACTCACCAATGAAATACCTTTGTATGATTGATTTAGAACAATTCCAGAATGGTTTCAACCACGGTTATGGCACCCTTCTATCTTAATTTGCATGCGATTGTTTCATGCTTAGGATTGCCAATGACCATTTTGTGCAGTCAGTATACTTTTTTGATATCTATTGATTAGATTTCTGTTTTTCTGTATTGTGAAATTGTAGAATGTTAATGGATAATATACCCTTGTTAAATATGTTTACTTACTACTAGGAGTAACTGGTGTGAAAAGAAAGCACTTTTTGATGCTTGTGACTGTTTGTTCAGGAGGCTTTATCGTCATATGCTGTGGTTTTTGATGCGGTTTATACGCCAAAATGTACAAGACTTTTGCAAGAAGCAGAAGCAACTGGAGCTTTGGTTGTAAGTGGGATGGAGATGTTCATAAGGCAGGCAATAGGACAGTTTGAACTATTCACCGGTTGTAAAGGTAAGAACGCTTTTCTGCACAATAATCTCTATTATTGTAATCAGCTGTTAGTTGGCTGTTTTTTCTCAACTCTAATAGTGCCATTTTTAGATGCAGCACCTGAAAAATTGATGCGGGAAATAGTTCTGCAATATACTTGAGGACGTTCATTTTGGAGATTGTTTAGCAGTGTTGACGCACAGCTCAAGCTGACATTTTCAGTTCTCTAAAATGCTGCAAATTTATACGAAGTATGATGGTTTTTGAAGTCATTATGTATAAACACAGCTTTCTGCTCCATTATTTTGTTATTCATTTTTATCTCGAGAAAAGTAAGGAACATTTTGTGCTCATTCTTTGTCTGAAGTGACAAAAGAAACACAGAGAGTGGAAACAGTATGAGACAGACCTGACTCAAATTAATTGTTTTCCAATAAATCAATTCAGTTTCCTCGTTTAATACTTCTACATGCTGAAATGCACTTGACATTAGCTGAGATGATTCATAAATAGTGTTGAGTCTTGCCATCACTTTTCCTCACTAACACTTTTATCCAAGGCAATGCACTTAGCATCAGCTGTAGTCTTTTAATAGGATTCAACAGACAGGTACTTAATATAAACTTGCACAGACATTACTCAGAAAGGTAGCAGAGAGAATAGATATTTGATATCATTCAAGGTGTGTGAAAAATAGATATGAAAGTGATGTCTTGTGAGAGAGATGTATATGCTGGTGGCAGCCAACATTATGTAACTAAAAGCACACTTGAATTAATAACTCAAGTCACTTTATTTAACCACTAATTCAAAAGTACTATGCCAAATAAAGTACATTCTAATATGATCATTAGAGTACATATACTTCATTTTTCGTTAATGGCAGTATGGCAACAAACACTTATAGGGATCAAGCGTGTTGTAAAATATGTACGAATCTGCGTGTTGTAAAATATCCTTCCTTTCCTCCGCATAAACTAGACTCCACGCAGATCATGGAGGTCACTGCTTTTGTGACTCAACCCAAGGCTCTGCATGCTCGAAAAATTTACAGTCTTTGCAGAGTGCGGTGTTCACGTTCCACTTTGCGCAACCAATTACTTTCGCAAGCACTTGACTTAGACATTTTTTCCCGCGTCTACCATTGTGCGGAATGCAGAGCACGGGGCAACAAGCTCCCCTCCTTCTGTGCATACCTCCGCATGGCCATAATTCCATGTTCAATTTCCTTAACTATTTTTCCACAAACAAGGCTTCTAAGACAGGTTTCAAGCATGAAAATTCACAAGGGTTCTTTAGCACAAAATAACCAAGTAATTAACTACTTAGACATTTCGATTCTTTATGTATCTATTTGGGCCACACCTCCCCAGTGGGAGACTTTTGGTCTCCAAAAAATTCTAAGGAAAAATGAGGAAACCTGTTTGCAATTTGGATTCTCTTATACCACTTTCGTCAAACTTTGCCCCTTTTATGTCAATTTGGCAAATTTCTTCACACCAATGCCTTCTGCCTTCTGCAAAATCATGTCCTTCGATTTTTAAGTGCATTTGGTGCAAAATCCTTCCCCATCGATAGAACTTGTTCTTCCTCTTCCCACAGTGAAAATGGTTTAAACAATCTTAATTTCTCCACGTTGATAATTGAATACATGCTCATATAAGGAGGTAGGTTTAGTTTGAAACCATTATTATTAGCTTTCTCATTGATTTCAAAGGTCCATGTCTCAATGTCTTCAACTTCTTGTCTACGTCTTGTAGGTGTCCTTTATTGAGATAGAGCCACATTTTGTCCCTAACAAAGAATTTGTGATCTATGCTATTTTGGTCATGTCTAAACTTATATTTCCGTGACTATTGATGTTGCTCCTACACTTTCAAATGAACCTACTTGATCTTTTTTATGAATCTATGTGCTTTCTTTGCCTCCTTTTGCATTTCCTATTGTTGAAATTTCTAATTTGTAGCAAATTTGAAATTTCACCTCAACCTTGAGGTTACTCACATCTATTTTTTGTAAACTTTCAACCTTAGGACTGAGTTAGAAATATAAGTTACAAGCATACACTTTACTTCCTTTCAACTAAATATACAAGTCAATGCAATAAAATAAATACTGATCAAGTGTACTTCAAGGGAACAATGTTTCCATCCCTTAGGGCACACTTCTAAACATAAACTAGATATGGAAATAACTTATTACAACATATTTATAGCATTCATTCCTCCCCTTTGGTTTCTATATATTTAATAACATGTATGGGTGGAGTGTCCACCCAAAACGTTGGACTCTGAAATTTTCACACAATTAACTCCAAAAATCAGATATATTCTATATATTTGTTAAATTAGTTAACAAAATCTCCTCAATGTTATGTCAAATCAACATGCATAACTAACACTAGAAATTACTCAATCATCATGAGAACATACATTGAAAATCAAATATCTAAGAACACAAAGTTTGGGTAGCAAAGCATGCTCCACACACACACACACACATAAGATGAAACTACAAGTACATACCAATAATTTAAAACATGTTGGTTCAAATTATGGTCTCTCTACACTAGCAAGGGAAACCATAAGAAAACCCTAACCATAAGAAAACCCTAGCCACTAATTCTTCCTAGTTGGAAATCACTACCAACCAAATCTTGTTGCTCCACCAAAGATCCACAAAAATGAAATATATGCATTGAAAAGTTCTTATTGGCACCTACACTTACATCCCAATTAGTGTACAAGAGAAAACAATATAGTCTCCCACTATCTTCCCACATATTAGGCACACTAGGTAACACTAAGGTTTCTAATTGCCACAAAAACCTTGTCTTCATTCCTCACAAGAACAAGTACTCCTTTTTCCTCTATGATTTCTTTAAAACCCTAGTTCCCATTTTCTTTTAAGGCAAAACTCTAAACTTGGTTTTGTTTTGGAATCATCTCAAGAACTCTAATGCTTGAGACAAAGAGAGCAATGTACAATAAATGAGAGTACAAGTGAAAGAGACAAGTTTTCTCTAGCGCTCACATCTCTAATAATGATGTGTGATGAATGGATGTGTGAAAATACTCTCTCCTCCCTTTATTTATATGAAAGGTGAGGTAGGTCAACAACAATAATGTGGGCAAGGTCCCACAAGCAAGCAACCTAACTAATTACTAGATAAGTCCACATGTAAAGTGCTCCAACTCTAAGTGACACATTTCAAGCTCTAAGGTATCCATGCCCAACAAATAAGGGTCCCAAGGTGAGCACTCCACAAAAAGTGACAATGCTCTTCCACAGGTGTTCGATTCTTCAATGCTCCCTCTTAAGCCATGTGCTCCTCTAGGTCCACCACACATCCATTGACACTTTTCAACCCAATTGTACTCAAGTCAAGCATAAGCCTCCATGCAAGTAAACAAGTGTCCCCCTGCTACCTAGGGCTCAATACCCTTCTTCAAGATACTCAACACTCCTGCAAATGGGTCATCCTCCCAAGCAAAGAATCAATCCCTCCATGTGTGCATCATGCAGAGTGTCATAATGCCACAGAGGACTCCAACTTTCTAAGGAAGTGCACCACATAAGCTTCAAGTCAATGTATACCATATGTGAGTAAACTATCTCCAATGTGCATGTCCATCATGGTACAACTAAGGGTTTCCATCACACCATGCACTCTACATCACATGAAGCACCCCTTTGTATGGTGTAAACACTTTTGGAGTAATCTCAAAAGCCAATACTCTCTCTTTATGAGGAAAATGTTTTCATAAACCTCTATCTTCTCCCTCAACATCTCAACTAAGTTTGCCATGTGCAAATCTAAACCTATTGCAGTTTTATAATCAATCAATAGCCCTTGGAAATGGATTGCCACCAAACATCACTCTCCCTCATCAAGGCATTACACTTCACCTCCTTAAACAACTACAGAAGGATCACAAATGGAAGTAGCTACCCCAATATGACTAGCATATCTCCCAAGAGGTATGCTTTCCCTCATCGAAGATCTCAATGCTCCTACATGCTCTTGGGCATCTTGCAATGTTTGAGTAAGCCATCTCACCTTCTTGCGTGTTGGTGTAGAGAGTGAGGACATATCCATCCCCAACCTCTCCTTATCCACACCTAGATTTAATTCTTCTCTAACCTTTGAATCAGACTTTCGAACATCCTCCTCTTCACTCCCTTCAATCATTAAAGGAGATACCTCTGATTTAGACGACCATACATCCTTGTTAAACCTCACATCGCAACTCACCACAATGTTTTACTATGATAAAATATTATCCCTGTAAGCTTTATAAGTCTCATTGTATCCAACAAAATAAGATGTTGTCACATCGTCTTGAACCTCCTGTTTTCTATGGACGTGCACACTTGTGAATCTAAAGGAACATAACAATGGGGCACCAACAACTTGCCAAACTCCAACATCCTTTACATCAACTTCATAGGCTAAAATATCCAGACACCACATCGTGAATTGTTTAGGACAACTTGCAAAGATAATCACATCTCTAAACAAGACCAAGATAAGTGGACTAGAGCTATGAAAATAACAATCATAAATGTCTACACAAATATCATCCATCTTGAAATAAAGAGCTTGTAGTGCAACCAACAACCCACAAAGGGCCTCCAAGATGGGTATCTCACCCATTGATATGAAAATGGATCCAAACTAAAGAGTTGTTGTAAGACTCTTTTAAGCGAGGGAATGACAATGCAATTGTAATGCAGAATAAGACAAATAAATTTATGCATTAATTAATAAAATATAAAATAAATTTGGAGAGGGGAATATGAACTAGAAGGTCAATCCCTTGGCCTTCCCACTACCCCCTAGTCTCTCTTATTTCTCATTGCAGCTTTCATTTTGAAAATGATTTTTGCTTGCTTGCTGTCTAAGGGAGGAGAGTGCCAAAGTCCATTGCATTGTAACCAAAGATTGTCTAATCAAGAGCCGAGCCACCATTGAATGCTATTTTTCTTGTTTGGGTTTCTAGGGTAAAATACAATATTATATGCAATGTTTATAATATGTATGCTCTGTCTTTGTTTGTATTTTCTTACTGTGTGGTAGGAGAGCTCCCCTAAGTATTTAATGGTTTCCAATGATTTATGAAAACCACTGCGAGAGGTGTAGGTAGCTTGAAGAGTATCATGGTTGCAATTTCATTGTGTTTGCTAAGCTATGGAAGCTTCAACCACTAGATAACCCCATCCATTCGATGCATCAGAGAAAAAGGGATCGAAATAAAGAGTTGTTGCACTTGTGTAGGAGCTTCTAAGTTGAGTTTTAATTACTTCCTGGGCGCTTTTCTATTTGGTTGGGCAAGTTACTCCCTTGCTTGTGCATTTCTATTGGTGCTTGGGGGAATATATTAGTTCTTGGGGAGAATTCATCAGTGCCATGGCATATTTTCTTTGCTTGGATCAAATTGGTATTGATTGGGGGTTGTCCTTTCTTGTGGCCCATATTCTCTAGGTATCGTGCTTGCACACAAGCCTCATCAATTGTCTCGGGCTTGAAGAGCATCACTTGCTTTCATAAATGACTTTGTAGACCCCTTAGATACTTGAGTACACCCTAATTCCTGGGTGAGATACCCAACATAATATCCATCTTCCTAAATTTGGTGGTGTACTCTTGTACACCCTATGCTTGCCTTTGCTTGAAGTAATGCCAACGGATCCATTAATTCCCTACATACCTGATAGGGTAGAATTGAGACTTACCGAGGGATTTGAAATCCTCCTACTTAGTTACTGGTGGATCACCCTCTAGCCTAAGTGCCTTCGTGTGGTTTTCCCACCAAGTTAATGCATGGCCCTCTAATTTCAGTCCGGTAAATGAAATTTTCTACTCCTCATCTATTTGATGGATACTAAAATAGACTTCTAATTGCTGCAACCAATAATTCAACTTTAAAGCATCGATCTCACCTTGGTATAACTTGATATCAACTTTCGCTTTCATTTTAAACAGAGATTGAGAATGAATATTGGTATTGGAACTTGGCTACTCTTTCTCGGTATATTTCCTCGACTCCTTATTTGGGTCTCCTTTATCTTTCGATTTCTCCTCTGATCCAATCTCTAAGTTAGAGCCTCCAAAATCACTGAAAAGGTCCAAACTTGCTCTTTAGAGCTTCCATGAGGATTAGCATGTTGTATGAGATATTGACAACTTGTATTTCCACCTTTGTAAATCGTTTCTCATAATCGCATGCTGCTTCTTCACCAGACTCATCCACCATGGATAGGGGTTGCAGACTTTTTCTTTATTCTTCCATTAGATCTTGCAATTTCCCACAAAACTCCCAAGAAAACTGCTCTTATACCAATATGATCTGTAAACTGCTGTGGATATTCACTGTAACAATTCATCACAATGGATCTTACAACTTAGTTTTTTTATTATCTTATTTCCATTGAATGCTAAATAATTGGAATTGGAAGAAAAAGAACTAGAGAAAATAAATACACAATCCACACAAATAACACAAGATTTACAATGGGAAAACCCACTATGGGAAAAAACCTAGCCATAAATGAGGCCCCTATGCCTTGCTCTTTTATATAGAATGCAAATACAAAGAAAGCGGTACTCTTTATGGAGTTACTTATGACTTCGTGACCAAAATGGCTTCTACATGATCTCATACTTCCTCTATTCTGCTTTAATATACACTCACGTGCTATTGTTCAACTATGAACAAGACAATAACATCATAAGAATGGAACCCTTTCTTTTCCTAATGACCCGGTATTTAACATAGCTTGATATGTTAAGATTCAATATGCTGAGATAAAAAATATCAGTATTACATTCCATTTCAAAACAATAGCATATACAGGATCACTCAAAGAACAACAAGCATAGCATAAACAAAAGAGACGTAGATTTATCCTGGGAAACCCTCATGGGGTAGAAAACCAAGCAAAGCTTCCTCAATATAGATGACCAACAAATACAAAGATATAATCCCCAAACATGAGATCCTTCTCCTCCATAGCAGATCTCTCTCTCTCCTATGCACCAATCACAAGTGAGTGAATGCGTGTTAAATGAGGAACACACCTCCTCTATTTATACACAACTCCGACTTGACTTTTACACTAACTAGGTCGGCCCCAACTTAACCACTTAACATAATGTTGACTGGGCTGACTCCATTAGGGTGGTCTAATAACCCTTTAACCCACATGACTCATACAAGGACGACCCCACTAGGGAAGTCTAATAACCCAAGTTACCACATTCTCCATGGAGGAATAAAACATCTCCGGATATACAATAGGGTCTCCATGGAGGAATGAAACATCTCCGGAATAATAAAGTACAAATATAATATTCTTAGAAGTCACAATATCTCAACACTCCCCCTTAATGAGAAGGATATTATAACAACATCTGGAGGAGCAAGGAGTCATCAACTACATGATACATGATACATCTATAAATCATTGGAAGCTTTCTTCATACATCATCAGTAACTTAAACAGTTACTAGAACATCTTCAAGATCTTCAATACTGGATCTTCATCTTCTGCAGCACTCGAATAGCTACAACAACATCATCTTCTGGCATTAGAGGAAATTTGGGGTCTAAAATGGGCCTCATAAGAAAACGTGTCATGGATGAGCGTGCAATGAGTAAGATATTTTAAACCAATAGAATTTTAGTATTTTGGTCAACCATCACGGTTGAGTTGGACAAGAACTAACTCTATATAACACTCACCTTGGTTAAGATTTTGAAAAGTTCATCTCGAAATATGATAAATGTACTTGAACTAATAAATATAGAGTATTTTATATTATCACTACTTCTAATTTATTTAAAATATAAATATCACATTAGTTAAAATGACAGTGGAATAATTTTGAAATAATAAATATACTTGAAATAATAAATATAGAGTATTTTATATTACCACTACTTCTAAATTCTTTAAAATATAAATCTCACATTAATTAATATGATAGTGGAGTAATCTTGAAATAATAAAAATATTTATATAACTAATCTCTTAAAATAAAAATAAATAAATTTAAAAAAGTGTCATAAATAAAAGAAAAATAGGAGAGAGATAAAATAATATTGCGCTATTTTTGCGATACCTTTCTCCTCCGAACTCGGAATTTGACGTTTTTGGTACCATTGGAAAGGTCAACTTGGCCAGCCAGGTCCATATGAGCTAGGATTTGATGACTCTGTTTCAGTGGAAGAAATTGGTGGTGTTAGAGTAAGGCCTAATGTGTTACATCTATGTTACATCTATGTTGCAGGTTAAACTTGGCCCGCCAGGTCCATATGAGCTAGGATTTGCTGACTCTGTTAAACTTGGCCAGCCAGGTCCATATGAGCTAGGATTTGCTGACTCTGTTTCAGTGGAAGAAATTGGTGGTGTTAGAGTAAGGCCTAATGTGTTACATCTATGTTACATCTATGTTGCAGGTTAAACTTGGCCCGCCAGGTCCATATGAGCTAGGATTTGCTGACTCTGTTTCAGTGGAAGAAATTGGTGGTGTTAGAGTAAGGCCTTGTTCACTTTCTTGGATAGAAAATTTGTCCTTTCCAATGGTACCAAAAACGTCAAATTCCGAGTTCGGAGGAGAAAGGTATCGCAAAAATAGCGCAATATTATTTTATCTCTCTCCTATTTTTCTTTTATTTATGACACTTTTTTAAATTTATTTATTTTTATTTTTAAGAGATTAGTTATATAAATGCTTTTATTATTTCAAGATTACTCCACTAGCATTTAAAAGACTTCGAAGTAGTGATCATATAAAATAAAAATAAAAAATAGGAGAGAGATAAAATAATATTTCGCTATTTTTATGATAACTTTCTCCTCTGAACTCGGAATTTGACGTTTTTGGTACCATTGGAAAGGTCTCGACGAGAGCTTTCCAACGGTACCAAAAACATTAAATTTTGGTTTCGTAGGAGAAATTTATCGCAAAAATAGTGAAATATTATTTTATCTCTCTTCTATTTTTCTTGTTTATTTTTAGTATTATTGTAATTATATTTTTTCATTATAATTTTAGTTTTAAATTTTATTAAATATATTTTACAATGAAAAAGGTTTTCCAACTAAATTTGTTTAAGGGTCATCCAAGCCAGAAGATGTCTCAATGGAATTGAACCCAGGTGGATGGAATGAAATCCATCAGTCCCCACCAACGAACCACTGTATCCTTGACTAATTTTATTAAATATGTAAAAAGAAGTAGTGGTACATTTATTAAAAAATAAATAAATTATAATATAAATTTAAAATTTTTACCACCATATCATTTATTGTGTATGCACAAGAATCTAAACCTTTCATTATTATTTTCAACCATCATCTCTTAACTCTACACAAACCCAACATACTTGTCAACTACCATTAATGAGATATTATAGGTTGACCTTCACTAAATAACACCTTTAACTTAGTGTGGCATGGCATATTTGTAGTGTGATGTGGATTTTTTTATTATTTTCCTTAGGAGGCCCATTTTAAACCCCAAATTTTCTCTAATGATCTCTCGATCAACATCATCAACATCTGGATCCTCTCGATCAACATCATCAACATCTGGATCCTCTTGATCAACAACATCGTCGTCTGGATCCTCTCGATCAACAACATCGTCATATGGATCCTCTCGATCAACAACATCATCATAGCAACATACTCTGCAATACACATGATCCAATTACAGGATGATCAATCCCTCTCACTTTAGGACAGAGGTCCAAGGATGATACAATCCTATCACGTGCATTTTGAACCAACCGTTCACGGACAATGCAGTCATATCACGTACATTTTGAACCAAATGTTCAGGGACGATGCAGTCCTATCATGTACATTTTGAACCAAACGTTCAGGGACGATGCAATCCCGATCTGCTTACAAGATGATCAATCCTTCTCTCTTTAAGACACCTCTCATGTCTAGGGATGATGCAATCCCGATCTACTTACATGATGATCAATCCTGATCACTTTAAGACACCTCAACATGTCTAGGGACGATGCAATCCCGATCTACTTACATGATGATCAATCCTTATCACTTTAAGACACCTCAACATGTCTAGGGACGATGCAATCCCGATCTACTTACAGCATGATAAATCCTTATCACTTTAAGACACCTCAACATGTCTAGGGATGATGCAATCCTGACCATAGTGCCAGTCCTTTTTCATACTAGATGTGACCTAGATTAAATCTAGGATTTTACCACCTGTGAATGATCACCTGCTGCTGCACTAAGCAGTCCAGGAGTGAACATTACATCATTACAGGACCTGCGAATGATCACCTGCTGCTACACTAAGCAGTCCAGGAGTGCACATTACATCATTCTAGTCAACCACAGAGCCAATACAATTTCAACTAGGGTGTGACCTAGATTATATCTAGGATTTACAACCACAGAGCCAGTACTATTTCAACTGGGGTGTGACCTAGATCAAATCTAGGATTTGCAACCTATGAATGATCACCTGGTAATACAGGAGCGAACATTACATCCTTACAGGTTTTGTGAATGATCACCTACTTCTATGCTGAGCAGTCCAGGAGCGCACATTACATCATTCACCAACATCTTTCTCGAAGACAAGAGTCTATGGATCAATTCAGGGACTAAAGTCCGGGGATGATACAATCCCTCTCATCCACTAGGGACCATTCATTGAACTCATCGTCGGTACAGGTATCCTCATCATCGACATCATCGTCGGAACAAGTAACCTCATCATCAATACAAGTATCCACATCATCAATACAGTATCCTCATCATCGATACGGTATCCTCATCAATACAGGTATCCTTATCATTGACCTTACCGTCGATATAGGCAATCTCATCATCGATACCAGTATCCAAATATCATCATCGACCATATCACTCCCCCTTTCGAGGATGGTCCTTCTAAACGCACCAAGCTTGTCTCGGAACTACTCAAACTTTACTCGAGACAGAGGTTTGGTCAATATATCAGCAACTTGTTTGTCAGTGCTCACATACTCGAGCTTGATATCTCCTTTCTGCACTGTATCTCGTATATAAAAATATCGGATCTCTATGTGCTTTGACTTATCATGGAACACTAGATTCTCATTCATCTTGATACAATTCTAGTTGTCACACAAGATCACAGTGGGTTCCATCTCCAAGTCAAACAATCCTAATAACAATTTTCGAAGCCATAGCGCTTCACAACTAGCAGAGTAAGCAGCTATATATTTCGCTTCATCTGTGCTGAGAGCCACACTAGATTGCTTCCTGCTAAACCATGAGATCATGGCAGATCCCAGACAATAACATCCGCTCGATGTGCTCTTCCTGTCTGATACACTTCCTGCCCAATCAACATCTGTGTAGACATACAATCTGAAGTCATGATCTCCAAGATAACATAGACGAAAGTCTATCGTACCCTTTAGGTACCTCATCACATGCTTTGCAGCTACTAGGTGAACATGTCTAGGTTCCACTAGATACTGACTCAAGTTGTTCACAACAAAGCATATATCTGGCCTGGTATTCGTCAGATACATCAATGACCCAATAATATGTCTGTATAGAGTCACATCCACTAACTCTGATGAGTCATCAGCTAACATCTTCAAGTTGGACTCCATGGGAGTGGTCATGGATTTATATTCCAACATATCAAATCTTCTCAAGATTCTCACAGCATACTTTCCCTGCTTGAGAAAGATTCCTTCCGGGCCTTGCTATACTTCCAGACCTAGGAAGTAATGCATCAATCCGAGAGCTAGCTTCTTCTTGCTTTCCATGATCTGTTTCTCATTCCCTGTCAGAAAGAGATCATCCACATACAATAATAGTATGACAGGTTCATCATCCATAACCTTAAGGTAAAGGTTAGGATCAACTTTACTTTTGGTAAAGCCCAAGCTTGTCAAGAAGCTATCTATTCTCCCTCTGTGACTGAACATCATTCACACTCTGCATTGAGTGATCTTCTGCATATCTATCCGTGCCATCTCTTGTCAGATGGGTCTACTGATATGAGCCTCAAGATCATATGAACTCTGTGGTGAGTTCCTTCTTGCATCCATCTAAGAGAAGAATGTCATCTGTATATAGACACCATCTTCAACATTGTAGCAAAGGTTGAAATCCGCATCACCCATGGTGATCATTAAGCTCATCGAATGACTATCGATCCTGGGTACCCGTACAGAGATTTCTTCAGTTGAATCCTGGGAGTTTTCTTGATTCGTACTTCTTCAATTACACCATTAAGAGAATGGTCTTATCTAGCCACTTGGAGAAAACATCTCGTCATGATCCTCTTCCTCTTTCTAAGAGAATCTTCTAGCCACGAGCCTTCTATAGTATGTTTGATTTGTAAGTCTTTTTGTTGAACATCCATCACTTGTTCGGTGTTCATCATTCTTCATGATCTTTCCTACAAATCAAAGTTAATTACATGATTAGTAATACTTCATAATCATCAAATCATGTTGACATGATAACCTATTATGCATACTGATATGATTCACATAGTTATGTAACTATCTTGACCAATATTTTGGCACAACACTTTTCCATATCATGTATGCATACAGTGGCTATCTAGATGCCTTCCATCTCTACCAGAACATGCTATCAAGAGTGTGCACAACTCTTAGCATGTACGCAAAGAGGTTTCATTCTAGACAAGCAACAATGGAATGTTTGTCCAACTTACCCATCATATGCATATTAGTAGTATACTGTTCAATGCTATACTATGCATGATATATTCTAGGAATACAAATATGAATACAACTATTACGAGCAATATCATTAACTATTCAGAGATTCAAATTACAACTCAAATACTTATCTTTTATGTTTGTGTGGTTGCCTCCCGCTGGATCTTTATGATAGCATCATGATTATAAGTCTTTGAACTTCTATCCATCCCGGACCACTATGCATGCTCAAGTGTGCACTATTGTCATCCTCGTGATCTCATACATAATCATACATTCATTAGTATAGTCTCAATACTATCAAAACATTATGATTCTAAATAATCTTAAGTATGTATGGTCATGATCATTTCATACATAGGTATACTTACCTAAGATCCTAACAAAGTAGAATTCTAACTTGATATAGGAAAACATATCTGGATTAGCAAGCTTGGTTATGTCTTAACATACCCAAACAATATATTCTTTGTTCTCTTCAATGATTTAGAGGCCTTGTGCTAGAACCTGCATATCTCATAAGTTAAGCATAGTAGAACAAAGTAATACATACCTCGTAAGTAGAGTTCTATGTGATCAAAGATTATGGATGAGTCTTTGTCTTCATGTCATCATGGTCATAGAACATGATTGCCTTTCTTGATGTACCTGTATCTTGTTAGCAAACAACATCATCCTCATACAACACCACAGGTGCATTAGTACAATCATAAGTGGACCATAAACCTAATCAATTAATGTCTTCTATCACTCACATGCATTCATTATCAAACAATCATAATTGTACTAACCTCAATAACATGAAGACAAACATATTATGAACTTAATCAAGAATCAAATTTCAAAACATACATGTGTCTTCTCAAATCATACCTGTCGAGTAGTCTTCTCTATAAGGGTAAAACCCTAACCATCCAAGGTAGATCACCTGTAAACATCTTATGTATGTTCATGGTGCTAGGATGATAGGATATCAGTGCCATTTAAACCTTCTTCATCGCTGCCCTATGAGTCTCCCAACTTTGCTAGGGTTTCTTCTTACTTGGAAACCCTAATTTTCAATCTCCTTCCTCCCTCGACATTTTGATGGAGGATTAATATCTATGATGAATGGATTCCAAATCCATTATAAAAGCTTCCAATGTTGTATCAGGTGTCTCCAACATTGTATCGAGTTATTCCAAACCTAAACACTAAAAACCCTAAGTGAGAGCTTCTTTCTCCTCTTCTTAGATTTCCTTCGTTGAGCCAATTTAGATGTGCTGTATTGTTTCTGGTGTGTCTTTGCAATTTTGGATCTACAGGGTTTGAAACTTTGTCCTGTGGTATCCTGACCTGTCATCTTTCCAACCCCACAGGTCTGAGCTTTAATGGATTCTCTGAGTGAGAGTTATGCCAAGTGTCGCAACATGACCTGTTTATGGGATGCAACAACATAGCGAACTTGTACGGAGTGCCACATGTCACTGTTCCAACTTAGCCTCTGAAAAGAAGACCTGTGAAACTACAGTCCGTTCCCTACCTGTCACTTTTTATGAAATGTCATTTGGAGCTTCCTAGCCAGAGATATGACCTTTTTCCTAGGTCACCTGTTTAGGACTGCATTATGGAAGAGGCAGAAACCCTAACTTGTACTGATCATATCTCACACAGTAAAAAGAATCTGAGGCTGTCCTTCGGAAACAAGGTACAGGGAGATGTTATCTATGACCTGTAGACGTTTCAGATCCTGAACCTTCTCCAAAATGGATTTATAGCGAAAGTTCCACGATGACTGGTTTTTGCTATACAAAACCTTAACTTTCAAATTGTCGCAAGTGAAGCAAGTGTTGTAAGTGCCATACATTGCCTTCCTTCAGGCTAGCTTTGATACCATGTTAAGATTCAATATTCTAAGATAGAAAATATCAGTATTACATTCCATTTCACAATAATAGCATATACAAGATCACTGAAAGAACAACAAGCATAGCATAAACACAAGAGACACGGATTTATCTTGGGAAACCCTCATGGGGTAGAAAACCCAACAAAGCTTCCTCAATATAGATGACCAACAAATACAAAGATGTAATCCCCAAACATGATATCCTTCTCCTCCATAGAAGATCTCTCTCTCTCTCTCTCTCCTATGCGCCAATCACAAGTGAGTGAATGTGTGTTAAATGAGGAACACACCTCCTCTATTTATACACAACTCCGACTTGACTTTTACACTAACTAGGTCGGCCCCAACTTAACCACTTAACATAATGTTGACTGGGCCGACCCCACTAGGGTGGTCTAATAACCCTTTAACCCACATGAATCATACAGGGCCGACCCCACTAGGGAAGTCTAATAACCCAAGTTACCACATTCTCCACGGAGGAATAAAACATCTCCGGATATACAATAGGGTCTCCACGGAGGAATGAAACATCTCCGGAATAATAAAGTACAAATATAATATTTTTAGAAGTTACAATATCTCAACATGATAGACGTCTAGGGTTAGTTATAGGGTTTTTGCATGCCTCAATTCTTGATTATGATTAGTTTTTTGGACCTTCTAGAATGTTCTTGATGGTCCACACGTGACTAGCTTCACATGTGTAAGAAATGAGAGTTGACATGGAATCCACTCAGTACCATGGTGGTCTATTGGATAAGTCAACTTGTGGGGGGCATAACTTCCTCATAGGAACTCTTATTGAGGCAATTCTTAGACTGTTGGAAAGGTATTAGTGTATAATGACATCAAGGGGCATGGCACACGTGATGAAAATTTGGCCCCAAAAAACATCATTTAAGCCCTCAATAGGCCTCAAAAGGTTTTGGACACCAAATCTACAAAGTGGGACCTACCCTTAAAATGGGCCCTGTAAGCCAATTCATCCAAACTTTCCACCTAGAAAGAACCAAAATAGATGACAAATTAATTATTGATAAATTTTAGATCATGTAATAACTCCCACAATTGCAATTTTTTGCATGTGTGGTCTTGACGATAGTTTGACCAATTTTTGTCACATATTGCTTATATTTGATAAGTAGGTGGAACTATTGCAAAAATAACATCCACTTAAAATGCCTTGCATGTTGCATGTTGTTTTGAATTTCCAAGTATTGCGATGGCTAGTGGTCATTGTGGTTTATGGTTTCCTTCCTCTAGAGATAATGTTTCCATTTATTGAGTGTTTGAACTAGAAAAAATATCTCCTTATCATAGGTAGGGTAGTTCAACATTGCACCATCGAATAACTCTAAATGGTAGCACATGGATCTTCCTCCTCATATAAGGATCGCCCACATGGGATAACCACTTGCATTACTTTCAATATCAAAAGGTTGTTGCAAATTAGACATAGCCAACATTGGCACTTCACTGATTTTTCTCTTCAGTTCTTCAAAAGACCTTTCCAATTGTTTTCTCTAATGAAAAATTTGTCCTTTCACTATTATGGCATGCAGGGTGCAGTCACTGCTGAAAACAATGAAATAAATTTCTTGAGGTGTTGAGTTGCTCCCTTGAAGCTTCTTATCTTGTTACATTGGTGGGGGTAGGCTATTTGATCATGGCTTCAATCTTGGCTAGATCATCCTTAAGCTTTCCTTCACCAATCAAAAGTCCATTAAGGCACATAAATAATTCATTTCCAAACTCACATCTATTGAGATTAGTGATCTATTGATTTTTTTAAGTGTGTCCAATACTTGTTTCGGATTTGACGTGCTTTTGTTGAGCAAAATTGAGTATTAGTGTGCCATTCAAGCATACAATCACAAAGAATCTTTGAATGGACATAGCACATCGGTCATTCAATGAGTAAAAGTTGCAAGTGCATTACACAAACCAAAAGATGTCACTAACTATTCATACAAACCCCACCTTGTCTTGAATGCCATCTTCTAAGTTTCTCTTTCTTTGACTCTCACTTGGTGATGACCTAACTTGAGGTCCATCTTTGTGAAAAACTTAGATTATTGTAGTTGATCTAACAAGTCATCAATCATTGGCAAATGGCATATGATATTGATCACCACTTTGTTTAGTGCTTTGTTGTCAATGCACATCCCCCAACTTCTATCATTATTGGGCACTATAATAATGACGAATAATTCATAAGGTGAGGTATTAAACCCCCATTTCATTAAATTTAGATTCCTTAGTGAGAATCTAGACTTAAATCATGTTCCAAAAATGTGATTATATGATTATCAGTTTCCAGTAGGGTGGTTGTTGGTTTCCAATTGTAATATGCCCAATTTTGAATTAGAATGTATTTAATCAAAATCATGTAAATGATGCAAATGCTAGTAGGGATTTTAGTGCAGAGCTCAAAGATAAGGCCCTACTAGTGAATGGCTAGGCATGTATGATGTAAATATTTTTATTTGGGTTGTGTGGTCAGCTTATCATGTCAATTTGAAATATATGTAAATATTGTGTTGGAAAATAATAAAATGGTCTAATATGGCTTTGTAAAGAGCACTAGAGGGGCTATGATTTGACAGCAGAGGGGAAGAGGAAAAGGGGCCTATGGGATACTAAATCCTTTTCTTCGAAGTGTCAACCTTAGAACTCATCTAATTGCTGCCATGTGCTTTAAATAAACCAATTAATTCACCTTGACTATTAAATCCAATCAGTGAATGCATGTGTGAGGTTGGTGGGAAAAGTCACTTCATGTAGTTATTGAAGCATGGGGGTGAATGCACTTTTGTGACAGTTCTGTCAAATGTGAGAAGTTAGTTCTACAGTTGTCATAAGTCCATTCTTCTATGGTCATAAGCTATGTGAATTGTATTTTCACCATCATCTCAAATCCATTGGAGACAACACTCGTTCTATAATTCTCTCATGCATATCTACACTACATAGAGCTTCCTATTGCTATTCATGACCATTACCAAACTGTGTTTAACCCATAAATTTGAATTTAGACATAGAGCCACATATTTAAAGGGAAAAGAGATGGTTGTAGGTGATAAGAGAGGTTGGGCAGGCTAGGAACCTTACTCCTTTGAGTTTTTCTACTCATAGATGTTTCAGAAGCCATGAGTTAATGTTGGAGGAGGTTCTCAAATAGCATACAACATGTTAGGATTTTACTGAACACATTGGTAAGCACCGTAAGGGTTGGATTTCTCGAGGGAATTGTGGATCAGTGAAGGGAAATGCTTTCCTTGTGTTGTGTGGGGAAATTGGAAGAAGTGCCATGGTTGTGATGGGTTAGTGAGATCCCTGTAGAGCTTTGGGTGAGATTTTGGCTAAGCATAGAGAGCATAACAAGTTTTAGGGAGAGAGAGAATCATATAGGTGTTTCCTTCGCCTTGGTGGCCTCATAGCCCATGTTGGGGGTGGCCTCTCAACATAAATATTATATGTTGGACAAAGTACCTACGGTTGGGTGGAAAATTGCTCTTACACAGTTAGTTGATTGGATATTCTTGTTTAAAGATAAGTATTTTCTTGTATATGAATGTGCAATGCTTTTATTTGATGCCTGTGATGATTATGCTTGTATATGCATGCTAGGTGTGTGTGGATAGAGTTAATTTCCACTTTACAAGTCCTGAACTTAGATTACTGGTGCAGCAGAATATTGACATAATTGAGAACTTTCAGCACTTCGTCCCTAACACATATTTATAGAGAGTTTAACATGCAGGCTGATCACTTGTCAAAGCTGGCTCTGGAGGATGATGAGGGCTTTCTATTTTGGGAAGAACACTGTGAGAACTCGATGATAGAGTCGAGCTCTATGTATTTTCTAGATTAGAGACTCCGCTCTATTATTTTGGCTCTTGGTAGATACTGTTAGTAAGTTTATATGTATTTGGGAGGACTTCTGAGTATTTTGTATTTCTGGTTTTGGACCATAGTTATGCAGCTGGCACATCATGTACTATTTGATTCAGTTTTTGAATATCAATAGTATGCTTTTTTCGCGGGAAAAAAAAGAATTAATTTCCACTTTATGTTTTTATTTATGTATTTGCAGAAGCATCTTAGATGTTATGAATTCGTAATATGATGATGGGGATAAATTTAGAAGTACATAATTAGTTAATGTTCCCTCCTGTTGGTTGGATTGATGGATGGGGACATTACACCAATGGTGTTATCATCAATTTCCAATATGCAATTGTCATTTTCCAAAATTAATCCATGACTTTTATGATGTATAATTATTGAATTCATGAGTTTAATATATGTTTTTAATATTCACACAAAGTCTTGTAGAATGATGAAATACCTTCCTTAGTGTTTTTTTCTTAGAAAGAAATAGCCCAAACAAGTTGAATGAATCCATTTAATATGTTATTTTGCATTGATATTTAGACCATGTTAGAAAATATATTTTCTTAGTTGCATAATATTCCAATGAATTTTCATCATATAATATCAATACATTTCTATTAAAAACCCACATCTTGGGTCATGATCAAAATCCACATTATATTTCTTCAAAACACTAGCAAGAAAGTGTCATTCATCATCTCATATAATTTCCACATGTTGAAAAATCTTAATTTCCATGTCCCTTCTCATTTATGTTTACTTTATCCTCATTTGCATTTGCTCATAGTTTCCATGTCCATATGATGCTATCTACATCAATGATGTCATATTTATCTCTTCCAAATGTCCACTCTTTAGTTTTTTAATCCTAACTTGCATATCATCCATCGGGTTTCCACCATTGAACTAAAACTTGGTGTCTTTCAATATCATCTATATTTTTGTAGACTTCATCTAATGTCTTTCCTAACCATATTGGTTTATTATCACTTGGTCGTACAATGAGCATATGATCTTTCTTCACATCTTTTCTTAGATCACATTTTAATGTAGGCTTGTTACACAAAGGACCCACAAATATTTCATCAATGATAGGAACTCTTTGACTTAGATAATCATCTATGAGATAAGGTCATTGTTGAGTATCATTGCTAGTGTCAAATTCTTGTCTTGCTTTTTGCCCAAAATAACCTCTTGAACATACTTGATTAACCAAGGGCACATCTAAATATTTCAAAACAATATCCCAATATGTTACCTTTATAAGCTAATAATCTCCCCTCCATCTTCCATTGTTGCATTGAAATGAATAATATGAATTTATTTATTTTTTCAAATTTTCCATCTCTTTTAGTGTTTTTAATGGTGACAATGTAGGTTCCCCTTTAGGCAAGGCTGGATTTCCATTAGCCCCCTTTTTCCTTATATTTATGCAACAAGACTGTTAACACCCAAAAAGTGTTCACTACCTCATCTACCTCATTACATGGCTCATTTGTCCATTTTCCTACCATATTTCCCTTAAAAAACCCTAAAAAACCCATTAGAAAGCCTCCAAAAGGCCTAAAATGCCTCCAAAAGGCCACAAAACCATCAAAAAAGCCTCAAAAAGGTTAAAAAACCCCCTTTTCCTCCAAAAATATCCAAAATTCCTCTAAAAATAGCAAAAACCCCCCCTAAAAAGGGAAGAAAAAATATAAAATAATGAGGAAAAGGAGGAAAAAACCCTATACAACTGCCCTAAACCATATGGTTCCCAAAACCATGGGCCAGCACTCCACCACCAAAAAACTATAAATAGGTGATGGAGACCCCTTATTCCACATCCACAATCAAGTATACCCTTACTCTGCCAAAATCTCTCTTGAAACCCTAGTTCACCCCTTGAACTACTTTCACCTTGAGAGCCCCTTTTGGCCCATTCCCACCATTGGAGAAAGAGAAGGAGCAAGTTGGAGCTTGGAGCAACCCTCTTGGACATTGCAAGAGCTTCACCAACCTTCACATTGAAGGTAACATTAATACAAAATCCATTCTTTACATATTGTTGTTTATGTTTCATGCACATGTTTAGAGTAGTTTCTATTTTTGTTTTAGCTTAGTTATTTCTATTTACTGAACTGCTACTAAGGAGTCCCTTCTCCTTAGTAGGTGCTCATTTGCACAAGCTAGGGGTAAAACCCTAGCTACAAAGACCAATCTCATCCCTATAGTTTCCTTATATTGCATTAGAAGGGTGACATCAACCATTATGCATTTGAAGTATTGAGGGGATTTGATACCCATGACCTTCTGAATTTCATCACAATAAGTGTTTCCCCCCAAAGACCTTAAATTTATAAACCTTATCCATCAATTATAGAGTGAAGTTATTTTCATCTTGAGCTATTCTATAATTACCCGTGATCTATGGTAGTGATAATATATATTGTATTTTTAAATTGAGTTTAGAACCTCTCATAAGTTCCATCTATATCTTCATGGATGTGACCAATTGGAAGGAGTCAATTTACACTCACAATTATAAAATTATTCTATGCTAACGAGCATAGATGCAAACGAAAAGAGGTAATAATTCTTGTTGCCACCTCCATGATTGCCAAGTTGCAATAATAAAACCAATTGGAGTTTGTTCAAGGAATCTCTTTGCGATGATAAATCCTACATGGATTCTCTCTTGTACTTTTGAGACTTTTCATAGGTGTCATCTTGTAAACGTGAATTGTGTAATGGATTCCCTGAAGATCCTTTCTCATATAACAAAATCCCAAATTCATCAACCACTAGGTCCTCTAACATGTACAAGCATAAAGATAAGGAGGGAACAATGAATTTTTAATTTGTAGCTAGAAAAGGGACCAAAACCCCCAATCCTATACCCACGTGTAATATGAACTAGGAGATTATAGGTAGTGCTAATTGAATTTTCCTTACTTCAATTAGCATGCATAGATTTCAGTGTATGGATGCATTGATTTTAGTGAATGGACGCATTGATTTAAGTCAATGAACGCATAGATTTCAGTGTATGGACGTATTGATTTCAGTGAAAAATATGCAATAAAAAATTTCAACATTGTAAGAAACAGGTTAAGTTAAACACAAAGAATTATGAGGATTATAATAATGTAAGTAATAAGTATGAGTAAATTGTTATCACATTCCATGTATCCAAGTATGTCATATTCATTGGTAGTTATATTGATTCCTATATAACCCTGAAATTATCTCCCATTCATGCTTTCGAGAATCCCTTTGCACAAATAACACTTCTTCACGATCTCTTTAGTTCACAGTTGTATTTTCTTTGTTCTTCTGTATGTTTTGATGCTTCTTTTTCTGTTATGGATTCGAAACGTTGACTAAAGAACATGGATACTATGGATTCTCCAAAACCTCCTGAAATCAACAACCACATAAATCTTGCTACAAAGATTATTTTTATCTTTCTATTCTATACATTTGTCGTACTTTTCTTCTTTGATAATCAATATCTTCATTATTTGCAATATTATCATGATGATCCACAATATACCCTGAAATAGAGAACACCAAAATCTAATTTGTTGAAATCATTGCAGAGTAGTTTTTCTATTAAATTGATAAATTCAATGTATAGATGTAAATAACAAAAAACAATGCATTGCTAAAATTAATTAAAGATTTTTTTATTTATTAAATTGATAAATTCAATGCATACATGTAAAAAACAAAAAAAATGCATTGCTGAAATCAATGCAACGAATGAAATAAATATGCATCTTTTATTGTTTAACAACATTTGTGTGTGGTCTATTGGTAGGAATTAAGGTGATTGGGCTTGTGTTACCCTAGAGACCAAGGTTCAAAACCCTTTTTGCTTGGAGTTATAGTTAGTTATCAAATCTAACTATTATTATGGCATTTTTTTAACACCATTTCTGTGTGATCTATTGGTAAGTAGTGAGGTGATTGGGCTTGTCTTAACCTAGAGACCAAGATTCAAATCTCTTTTTGCTTGGAGTTATATTTAGTTATCAAATGTAATTATTAGCAAGCAAATCTAACTATTATTATGGTTGCTTTTCTTTTCTATTCTTATGTCAGCTATAATATTATTTTTACTTCTTTGGTTTCTACTTCTCATGTTCATTATAATATTTTTTTTACTTCTTTATTTCTTTACTTTTTATGTTTTTAGTTCTTAGGTTAGCTATAATTATTTTTTTTACTTCTTATGTTTCTAGTTTTAATGTCGCCTATAATATATTTTTTTACATTTTTGTTTACTTCTTTATTTTATGTTGGGTATAATATTATATTTCTACTTTTCATATCCACTATAATATTTTTTTAACTTCTTTATTTTATGTGGGCTATAATATTTTTTTAACTTCTTTTTTGTTTAGGGATGACATAATATTTATTACTTTTTAGTTTGTATTATTCATTTTTGTTTATGGCCGACAATAATATCGCATGTAACATTAAAAGATCCCACTCATATTATAATTTTTTACTTTATATTAAATTTTATTAATGGCCGACAAAGGTTACAAACCTTACATGTTACATCCGTTACAAGATCTCACTCATACTATTAATTTTTACCATTTTACTTTTTACATTTTATTTTTTCGAAAACGTTATTTTATCATTTTTTTATGTTGTTTTTTGTTTATATAGGCATTGATGTCAACCGTGTTTTTCAATCTAAAATACACGTTCCTTTTAATGGCCGACTAAATATTAATTAGTTTTTACGTTTTATTAGATCTCCCTCATATTATAACTTTTTACGTTTTATTAGATGTAACGCTACATTTTTACGATTTATTAGATGTAACGGTACATCCACGTTAGAAGATCTCCCTCATACTGGGCTGTAGAGCGCCTCTCAGTGCAATGAGCCCAATAATCAACATATAGCCTTCATATCATCATCCAGCAAAATCTCCTAACGACATCCAAGTCTATAGTCACGTGGAGAAGAGATTCAAGGATAAAATTATGGTTTTAATTGTTAAAGAGCGGATTTCTACATGCTCACATATTTAATTCTTATTTTATATGTATATTGGCATTCTAAATCTGGTTGGGAACTACAACTCATGAGGATTGGTCGACAAATGATTATTACAACTGCCAAATTCATCCTTTCCATTTGGATAACGAAATTGAGTAATGTGGTCTGCAAGCACATTAATTTGCAATAAAACCCAAGGCTATGCATTCCTCTTTTTTTGAACATGCATGTTAAAGTATGATATGGTGTGCAATGAATTTTTTTTTGGGGGGATTAATTATAAAATCATCTTGGGCCCCATCTTATTCACACTCTGAAGTAGAACCATCCCCTTAAAGTGGTATCATATTTTTGAAGCACCCATCCTTTGAATCACTAGGCATTGAGTCACTTTTCAAACCATAATTTGTTTGAGGTACTGAGCATTCATTATGCGTACACATTTGCATCTTAGGCCAAGAAACAAAGTACATTCCACAATGAGTGTCTGCCAGTGTGTTTGGTTCTTCATAAAGACAAAGTAATGAAACCTCTCCATATAAACATTTTTGACATTGACATAAAAACAATTAGATCCGATATTGTTACAATGTCTCTCTTTTATAATTAGGTAGACTTTACCTTCGACAACATTTGCATTATTCTAAAATAAGTCCACATATACTTCGTCCAAAATGTAAGAGAACTTATTAAAAATCTACAATTTAACAACAAATCACATGTATTAATAAATATAATGAAACATATATTTATACAAGAAAATATTTTGTATTGTTGCATAGTTTTAATAACACAATGAATTAACTTGTGGAAAATATGAGTATGATATATTATTATTATTATTATAATAACAAAAAATTTACTATTTTTATTATAATGAAAAGGGTATGGGGGTGTTGCAGTTGGCGCCTCATCGTTCGTCCCGATAATACCAAATTTTGAAGATATAACAATCCAAAAAATTTCCAATATATTGGGCAATGTCCAAAATGATATCACTAGTTTCTCCTATTCTAAGAATTTTGTTCCTATGATTCATAGCATGAGTGGTACAATTTTACATATTGTCCTGGTAGAAAAATAAATTTGTAAAACATACTAACTTATCTAAGAAAATTAACCAAGTCCATGGTGTCCAACCTCTCTTGACCTACTACGCATGCCAAGTAGGATGGGACCTACATTCCAATCTTCCCAAATTTCTGCTCCATTGTTTCTTCTTCCATGGTAAATACTCGAAGCGAGCCCATTAAAGTCTCAAGAGACATAGAATTTATGAACTACTTCAACCTAGGCCGTTGTTCCAGTTCCAGATGAACTTTTTCTTGCAACTTTTTAACTTTTGTAGCTTCCTCCCCAAACTTTTATTTTTGACACTCTTCCCCTACCTCCAATAAAACCAACTTACCCTTGTGTTTTTCAAGATAGGATTTCATCAAAACCCTTTGCCTCCTTGTTGCCTTTAACTCCCTTGCATTGTTTATTTTATAATCTTTCCATCATGCTTCCCATCTTCTCATGGACATTCTTATACTTTCTTGGCAATCATAACAATGTCTAACATCTTCGAATTTCCCTCACATTTTAGAGTGTTCACAATGAACAAATATGTTTGGGTGGTTGTGGAATATCCCATCCTTCTAGATGATATTTATAATAGAGAGGCATCCTCTATCTCAAAACCTAAACCATATATCATTTTGTAGATCTAGGGGTTAAAAATTCCCATAATTTATCCTTGAGTAGAGATTGAAAAAGGATTTACCTAAAGACCCGATGCAACTGAAGCAACATACATGAAATACTAAACACCCAAATGGAAATACCTTCTACTCTTTTGTTGACGTAGAGGAAAATAGATAGAGACAAAGGGTTCCTTCCTGAAGTTGATACTTGGTTGAGAGAGTACCATGCATAAAACAATCTCCCAATCTTTGCATACAATCTACAAAGGAAAGGCCTCATCCACAATGCTAAGAATGCCTCCCAGAAAATTGAAAATTGACAAGACAAAACAAGGTATGCAGTGGAATTGGGTCGGATTAGACCCACACAAACCCAACCATCCCATGTCTAAACGATTCATAATGCAAAATCTATGAAAGGTCAACTAAGAAGCAAAACCCAAGTGAATCCCATTAAATTGACCTTACATGCAATTGAAGAATCACCACTTGTCTTGTGTATTAAATGATTTCGGGAATAGTTTTTTGAATGGTATTATGGATGCAAAACTTAGGGTAAGTGGAAATACCCCATACACCCCCCTTTTTCCATTATTCCATAGGGCATATAACAAGCTCTTTTAGCCAGCTATAGAATTAAAACTTCTAATAATGTGAAAGAATTCCAATGAGTCAAATATGTTCTTATAGCTTTATGCTCAAGATATAATCCTCTTGAGTTTTGTATCATGTAGGAGGGAATTGACAACCATATGATGAATTACACTCATTGAATCCCCTAACACTATGATTTCCTTTATGCCCATATTTTTAAATGTCATTAGGCATTTCCATAAAGAAAGAGATTCAACTTGGTTGTTTGTTGTTTTGCCTAGATCCCAAACAAAGGAAGATACTGGATTTCCATTGACATTTAAAATGACCCCCTTGTACTTAATTTCCACCCCTGACTATGAGAAATTATAAGTATAATACGCTGGTAGAATTTTGAAGTTGAAAATTCTCACCCATGTTTAAAATTTGAAAATCTTCTTGATGGACAAATTTATAGTTCTTGCCCATGCTTAAAGTTGGAAACATCATGCCAATAATCAAATATAGAATTACTACCGATGTTTGAAAATTGAAACATCCCACCCAACGTAAAATTTAGAATTCCTACGCATGTTTGAAATTTGTAACATCCAATCAAAATTCAAATTTAGAATTACCGCCCAAGCCTAAGAATTGTTATTATAAAACTTCTTTTATCTTTCTTTGTGTCAATTTTGACATTTTTTTTCCTAAAATGCTTGTAAGAAAATGACAACTAATGTAATATTTTATATCTCCAAACACTACCAACTGACTAGAATAACTATAGGAAAAGGAATATTTAAGGATTACATGGTTAATGTTGAATGACGTTTCATTTGAGTTAGGTTTCAATTTAATTAGTTAAACATTTATAAATCCATTTACAGTTAATTTCATTGTCATTCACATTATTCTAGTCATTTCATTGCCAACACTACAAGTACCTATGACACCATCAAATGCTTCACGTGAGTAAAAATTAAATCAATTTTTAGAAGCATATACATTAATTTGTTTTTTTGCATTTAGCTCGAATCAATAAAAGGGGAATAGAGACAATGTTGTACCTGTGATCCTCGACACACAACTATAAGATGTAAAAATTCCTTGCAATAATTAGTTGTATGAATGGATTGGTAAGTTTCACTTATATCAATCCCATAATTGTCAACAAACCTGAAATGCAAAAATTCCTTGCAATAATAATTAGTCATACGAGTGTACTCCAATTTTTAGTTTGCATTAAAAAATAAGTATATAGTTCGAAATTCCCACCTATTCCTAGTAATATTTAATATAAAGCTTCCTTTTGTTTTCTTGTGCCATTTTGAATTTTTGTCCTGAATTATTAACTAAAGAGGAATATTGGCATAACTATTCAAACTCATATACACTACCAACTGAACAATACCACTAGAGATGATGGTAGATTTAAAGGCTAATATCTAATGTTAAAGGAGGTTTTAATTGAGCTAAAACTTGGTTTAATGAAACAATCAAGATCCATTTGGAACTAAATCAAAGGGATCTAATATCATTATACTCCATAAATTGTCAACACTGCAGGTAACTCTAACACTCAAACTATTTATGTGAAAAAAACATTTTGAATCATATACATTCTATTCTCTACATTTCACTACAAATTAATAAATGGAAATAAAGACTAATATATTTTTGTTTCTATTATAATAATCATAGAGTCCTCTGTACATAGCCTTGAGATGAAAATTTTCCTTCAATCACTAAAGTGTGAATTCCATGGTGCTCCTTCTCATCCTCCCTCAAATACCAAATCCTAAGCCTAAGAGTCAATGCTCCTTCTCCTCCTCCCTCAAATTACTAAAGCTTAAGAAGAATCATTTTTCCTTCTCCTTTTTATATAGCTTGAGAAAGGTTTGGTATTCTATTCTCCTTCCCCTCATCCCTTGAATTACTAAATCTCGAGGAAGAGTCGATGGTCCTTCTACTCATCCTTTAAATTGCTAACACTTGAGAAAGAGTTGACACTCCCTATCCATTGAATTACTAATATTTAGAAAAAGTGGGTTCTCCTTCTCATCCCTCAAATTACAAAATATTGAGAAAGATTTGATTCTTCTTCTTTTCATTGCTTGAATTGTAGAGTGAATAAATCAACAAATACATGTAGAAAACTAAACATGGTGATCGAGTTGGTTTTTATTCCCTAAAATTGCATTTAATTGAATATTGTCAAGGCTTCATGGGGGTAGCCATTATGATATTAACTAGAAATCACTACATTTTATAAAAACTTTTTAATATAAGTTTACAAGGCCATCACCGACAAAAGTGATATATTCAAGTCAAAATGTGAACATTAGAATGGAACATGTAATCCATTAGTCAAGAAATATTTTCTCTTATGTTAGAATTACTCAAACAATATAGAGTAAATAAGGACTTGATTTGAAAATATCAATCATCAATCCAACATAAAAAATTGTCTATGAAACCAAAATCTAGCTTCTTTTCCTTATCCAAATCAGCGACTAATACTAGTAATTATGTTTTCAAGGTTTTCTCTAAACATTCAAGCATTTCAATAGCTTCTATTACTTGTTCTCAAACTATATAATTTTACATAGATTCCCATGATTATAGGTCGTAGGAGGAAAAATTATCCAGATTTCACGAATAATTTGGGCACATTTAATGCTAATCACCAATACTAATGAATGACATGTAATTGAACCAATTACACCATTTACTTTCAACTTATTATAAACACATATATTGTAACATTTTGATTTTTCATGAAGTTCCATATACATTTAAATCTTCATTGTATTGTATGAATTAAATCAAAATCTTTGTCTTTTACCTGACAAGAAAAGGGAACATTAGTACCCTCATCTACATCTTCATCAATCTCATTGTTGTGGACTGAGAGACCAAAAATGAGGTCTAGGTAATGAAACATTTTACTAATAATACAAGGATGAAAGTTATTTTACCACATCCCTTAAAGTTTCTCCAACTTCAAATGTCCTCTTCATCTTCGGAAACCTCTCAATTATAATCTTAGATCATGTTTTTGAATTTTAACATGGTCCATGAAATATAACTACGATGTAGTGCAACACAAATGGTGTTCCATTCTTTTACCCATAAAAGCTATTGTTTACCAAAATATGTGGAAATTTTGAGCAAGTCTAACCCCACACGAGGGGTAATGAAACACAATATTTGGTGCAATAGTGAGAGGGTCACCATCCATCTAGACTATGATCAATATTAATTATGTTATATATAAGGAAAATAAATATTTTGATAAATACTATAGATGAAACACAACCTTCATAGTTAATGCATTCTTCAAAAAATAAATATGATGTATTGACCTATTAAAATATAGGAGAGGCATGGAAAAGCAAAGATAACTACATGATTGATTATGGAAGAATAATTAGGATCTAGTATGTCCTTAATCCATATAATTTTATCTATCAAAGCAAGTAGACAATCTTATTGGCTTCAATCAATAAATAAAGTCTGCAATGGTATTTTCACAGACTAGGTATTCCATCCATAGGAAAATGAACTAGTAATATATGAGATAGTATGTGGCTTTGTCCATTTTAAATAATGTATGAGCTTATAATTAGGAAACTAAGAAAAATGGCATGGCTGCAAAAGATATTATGAACAATATAAGTACCACAAAAGTCTAACATGATATTAGTTTAACTAGTATTCTATTCAACACTAAGTATAATGTATACATTTAAAATACTCTTCATTAATCACCGACATCCTTCTAATATGTATACCTTCTAGTATACTAGTTCTTTATCAAGTTTTGGTAATTAGATGGTGGAAGAAATAGGAGAATGAACACCGACTCTTTCTCAATATTTTGTAATTCAAGGGAGGAGATGAAGGAGCATTGACTCTTTCTCAAGTTTAGTAATTTTATGGAGGAGGAGAAGGCATACCAACTCTTTATTAAGGACTAATAGTTCGAGGGAGGAAGATAAGGAGTATTAAATCTTTATCAAGTTTTAGTAGTTTGAGGGGAAGCGTGAGCATCAACTCTTTCTTAAAATATGGCAATTCGAAGGAGGAGGAGAAGGAGCACTAGCTCTTTCTCACACTTTGGTAATTAGAGGGAGGAGGATAAAAAGCACTAGATCTTTCTCAATATTGTGTAATTTGAGTGTGAAGAAGGGGCACCAAATCTTTTTCAATATTTAATAATTTAGGGGAGTGTGAAGAACCTGCAACAATTAATTAATGAAAATACACGAGATAGCAGAAATAACAAAACTCAGAATCACTTTTATTGATCGCATGCCACTTCGAGGGGGAAACCTCCTTTGAAAAAGCTCAATACAAATAACTTCATGGTACCTTCATTGGTCTCAACACAAACTTATATACTAAGTCTAGGTGCCAATACCATGGGTCAATACCATGTGTCAATACAAACCATGGGCCAATACAACTATGGATCAACAATTACTATGGGACGACTTACAAAGCATATGCGTCCAACAACAATAATACAAACTATGGATTAATAAATACTACAGGACAACTTAAAAAGCATATGCGTCCAACAACAATATACTAACAAAGTAAATAGAAGGGTTGACATGGGTTCCTAACATCCCCTCCCCCTTAGAAAAAGCTTTGTCCTCAAAGATTTAGATGTGGAAATTGATGCAGAATCTGAAGGAGTGGTTCCCTTGTAGCATCCTCAAGTTGCATTCCGGGCCACTGACGCCTTTTGAGTTTTGGGGAGGATTTCTTGAAAGGCTCTAGAAGAAGAAGAACCATATCAGCTGCGTGAAAAGTGCGCTCAGAACGGTGCTGATCGGCTTCTTGTTTCAGTCAAATGCTTGCCATGTGAAGATTGTCCTGCAGAATGAGAAGAATATGATCACGGTTTCGAAGAACCGAGTCAATTGCCTGAACTGGGGAGCTGCTGAGGGTGTATGGAAGAAGAGTTGGTGGTTCCTGTCCATAGAATGCTTCATATGGTGTCCTTTTAGATGTGGTATTGTACCATTGGAGCGCTTCTAGGAAATCCATAGAAATAGTTGTCCAAATTTGTGTAGGGATGGGAAAGGGTTCGAGCAGTCCTGAAAGGAGTGTCGTTTCACCCTTGTTGATCTCGAAAGTATCACAGTCAACCACCATCTATTGAATTGTCATTTTTAGTCCCTTCCAAAAGAAGTTACATTGTTCCCGGTCATACGTTTTGAGGAACCCAGAGTGCCCTGCCGATGAAGAAGCATGGAGTTCATAGAAGAGATAGCCCTGTTGAACAGATTGCAACCAATTTGGAACAAGCAGATAAATAGTTGTAAGAGAAACTGGGTCATCAAATGTGCAAGAAGGAGCACCTACCGCCATATTGTTCTTACCCTTCTTGTAAGTGATCGCATAGTCATAACCCATGAGTTGGATAACCCATTTCAGGTGTGCTGGGGAGGAGACCCATTGTTCCAGGAAATTTTCCAAACTCTGGAGATCAGTCTTGATGCAGAAATAATTCCCTAATAGGGATGGTTGCCACTTCTGTACTGCATGAAAAATAGCCATCATTTCCTACTGATATGCAGATGTGGCTAAATGCTTACCAGAAAGGTCTCTTGAAGGCGGCAAGCCCACTGTTGCAGCAAAGACACCTGTATATCTATCCAAGGAAGTAGTGGAGACCATTGGTGGGTGCATTTGAATTGAATGGAGGTGAGCGATGACACCATGTGAATTATTCTTAAGGATCTTTTCCAGGCAATGTGAACTGATGATGCGGAGAGACCCTGGTTGTAAGCCTGTAAATTTTTGTTGTGTCCCATTGACTGAAAACTGCATCCAAAGTTCAGCAAAATCCCATAAGATGGGGCCAATTGTGCGTAACCATTGAATGCCCAAAACCACATCACATCCGCCTAAGGACAAGGAAAACATGTTAGAGCGCAGGTCATAATCTTCCAGAGAGATACGCACATTGTGACACTTTCCCTTGCAAGGTAAGGTGCCCTCATTGGAAACCATGACTTCAAAGTTGGAGCAAGGATCATGGAAGGATGGACAAAACAATCAGCCTGTTTGGCGATCCGGGGGTCAATGAAGTTATGAGTGCTACCAGAATCAATGAGTATTGTAAGAGGAAGCTTCTTGAAGTAACCCCTGACTCGCATTGTTTGGGGGGTGGTGACGCCGGATAAAGTAGGGAGAGATATCTCTGGTTGGTCGTCCTGAGATGGGGGTTCAATAGGTAGCTCTTGAATGTCGCCCTGATCATCTATTGTATCTAGAACTTCTTCACCAATTTTAGAGGTAGACGGAGAATCCATATCCAAGAGATAGAGGTTTTGCTGAACACATCTATGTCCCCGAATGAATTTCTCATCACAATTATAACAAAGCCCTTTTTCTCTACATGCCTGCATCTCTGTTTCAGACAAATGCTTGATAAGAGTTGGTCGAGGAGCTGGCAGGATGGGAGGTTGTTGAGAACCCATATTTCAGAAGGGAACAAAAGTGGGTTTGGAGCACTGTTGGGCTGCAATCTTTTCTTCTTCCAACTTAGCCAACCCCATGGCTTCCATCATTGTGTTGGGACAAAACATTTTAACCTCTGAGCGGATTTCATCCTTAAGACCATTGATGAAACAACTCCTGTAGAATTCATCAGAGAATCCTTCTGTGTGATTGGCTAGTTTCTCAAATTCTTTCTGTTACTCTCTCACAGTGCTAATTTGGTGAAGTTTAGTGATGGATCCTGTGAGGTCATCAAAATCACTAGGACCAAATCGTTGCAAAAGGAGGTGGAAAAAATATGGCCATTTTGGATCTTCATGAGCCTTGATGTACCAACGGTACCATTGAAGAGATTCTTGTTCCAAATGAAATGATGCAAGTGGAACTTTGGTGACATCAAAAGTATTATGCAGACTGAAATATTGTTCTGCATGATAGATCCATCCAGTCAGATCAGTACCATTGAAGCAAGGAAAATCAAGCTTCGGACCACGGAAATTGCTGGAATAAGAGAACCCATTGTCTGATGAAGAATCAGACTATCGTTTGTTGTTCATAGCTGAATGCTCCAGATGGAGGTTGAGAAATTTTTCATCCAGATCCCAGAGTTTGGTTTGGATGGCTACAAGTGCTTCCTCCATGGTTTTTGCTCCTGCGCGGGTGACAACCATAACCAGGAGTTTTTTTTTTTTTTTTGGGGGGGGGAATGGGTAGAAAAACACAAACAGAACTTTAATTAGTAAAGGGAAATTTGGATTTAGGAAATTTTTTTATGGGTAGTTGGGGTTTGATGAGGTTTTGGACACTTTCGAATGGACAGGGAAGCAGAAAATGAGGATTTTAGAAGCGGGGTGAAAGAATGGGAAAATTTGTCAGAGAGAGACAAAGAAGCAGAAATAGGGAATGAACACGGTGGCAAAATTTGAAGGCGATTGGGTGAAAATTAAAGAAGTTATGGGAAACCCTAAAAATAGACAAATGTGGGATTTCTGGCTTTGGGAAGTGGAATTTGGGATAGGGTCCTCAAGAATGAAAGATGCAGAATGGGATTATAGGGGTGTCAGGGAAGTTTCAAGGGAAATAGAGTGAAAACAAGGGAGATATGGTGAAAAAAACAGAATTTTATACTTTTTTTAAAAAATTTTCATAATGGATCTGCTACGACGCAAAAGGGATTGGAAACAGATGGATCTGGAAAAAGGCTTTCAGAATGGATCGAAAACGACTGGATTTGAAACGACTTTCGGAATAGATCTGAAATGGCTGGATCTGGAATGGATTTCAGAATGGATCTGAAACGGCTGGATCTAAAATGACTTTTAGAATAGATTTGAACAGCTGGATCTGGAACAACTGCATCTGAAATGGCTCGGCATGGATCTGAAACGGCGTGGAAGTGATCGACAACAGTTCAGCTGAAAATAGATATGGACCCCAGGTATGTTCGTCTTCCTAACAGTTCATGGGTTTCACTTTCCCACCAATGTTGTCTAACGGCTTGCATATTGGGAAAGTACCCCTCACTCCACGGCTCAGGTAAAACTGATGACCTCTTTGCCACAAACGACAACTCTTGGTTTACCTCACGGGTGGGAACTAGTCAATCAGGTAGGGGTCGTTGCCCTTTTCGCTGGCAGGTCCTCTCAATGGGACAACTACTTTGGGGTTCCTGTGGTACTCCTCACAATGAGTTTTAGGGCTTATGCCCAAGTAATTCCCACAGTTAAGCGGATAGGGATTATTCCCAGATCCGAACTTGCAACAGATGTGGAATTCTTTTTTGCCAGAAATTCCACCCAACAATCCCAAGAAAGTGCTCTGATACCAGATATGAAGAACCTGCAACAATTAATTAATGAAAATACATGAGATAGCAGAAATAACAAAACTCAGAATCACTTTTATTGATCGCAGGCCACTTCGAGGGGGCAACCTCCTTTGAGCAAGCTCAATACAAATAACTTCACAGTACCTTCATTGGTCTCAACACAAACTTATATACTAAGTCTAGGCGCCAATACCATGGGTCAATACCATGTGTCAATACAAACCATGGGACAATACAACTATGGATCAACAATTAATACGGGACGACTTACAAAGCATATACGTCCAACAACAATAATACAAACTATGGATCAAAAAATACTACGTGACGACTCACAAAGCATATGCGTCCAACAACAATATACTAACAAAGTAAATAGAAGGGTTGACATGGGTTCCTAACAGGGAGGAAGATAAGGATCAGTGACACTTTCTCAAGAATATGTAATTCAGTGGTAGAGGGAAGAGGAGAAGTATTGGTGTTTTTTATCAAGATTTAGTAGTTCAAGAAGACGCGAAGGAGCAATGCAAATTTTTCAACATTTCGTAGTTTGAGGGAGGAGAAGAAGCATTTGTGTCTCTTTCGCAAGCTTTAGTATTTTAATGGAGGAGGAGAATAATAATTGAATTTATTTAGATATTTATTAATTTGCGGGTGGACAAGAAGGATAACCAAATCTTTCTCAATATTTGGTAATTTGAGGAGGAGGAGGAGCATTAAATCTTTCTAAAGATGTAGTAATTTTAGGGATGAGGAGTATCAAAAACCTATATTTTAAGTCATGCAACATTTACTTACAACCACCTTAGTGACTTGGTCACCCTTGTAAGATTGCAACTGGAATAGACCTTACACAAGATCCTAGTTATATTTTATACAACAATCCAACAATCCAACAATCATAAGGAAGGTTGTGACAAAATACGAATTCTAAAACATCACAAGTTAACAAATTCAACACTTTAAAATAAATGTTTAGTCACATACACAATATAGGAACATGTAAGTGGTGCACAATATAGTCACCTTAAACTTTCATTGATATAAGATACAATCATATTTGTTCACAAGAGTGAGTCTGACCAAATAGTGCAAAACTATAGTCAACCAATAGCGCAAGTATTATTCTATAATTTTTGTCACTAACATCAAATAGAACTACTCCTATATGATCTATAAGTTTCCCTCTTGTAGTCTTGGTATTTATCTAAGTGGTAATTCAGTTGCAAGTCTTTTTCTCATGCTTGAACATATTCCACTTCTATATTGGAACCTCTACCCCCCGACATCCTAAACTACCTTAGAAATAAAAGTATACTATATAATTTTAACACTTGAAAACTTCCATACTCAAATTTTTACACCAACATGCAACTCTACCAAAGGCTCAAGTCTAACACTTTCCTCCACTACAAAATTATCTTTAGACCCTTAAAATTTTCTGGGAATTTCCAATTCACCATATCACTTTTAATCTATTCTTCATGACTCATTCCTTAGTCCTCCTAATTGAATGGCATAACTCTCTAAGTCCCACTTCTTGGAATTGCTTTCCATAGTTAAGCTAAACTTAACAATACCATAGTTAAGTGCTTGGAATCCATCATGCTCCTCCCATATTTCTTCACAAACTTGAATCATACTCAAATGATTCGACTTCTAACTCCACATTGCCTACTTTCTATATGAGGAAGGTCTAACCTTTTCCTTGAATTAATGTGGTCCCTTCAACTCCATGTTGTCTTTAGTGGACCCTAATACCCAATTTTCCTTAAGTCTCCAACAATATCCTTAAGGTGCATGGAAACTCATACACATAATTTTCAAGTCTTCACAATGTGTTCCTCAAGGAAGTGCATGCTTCTTTCTTAGCACTCAAGATCAGGGCATTTTTTAAGGATTCAAATATTATACCAAAGTATAGTATTCTAGGTAATTATTTCAAATTAGAAAAATCATACATATAGATATGTAGGTGAATATTCATCAGAAAACATGCAATTTACTATTAAAACATGTAAATTTTGGTGAATATTATCAATATAGGCATATTTTATGTAGACAATAAGTGATTTTTTAAAGTTAAGATGGTCAATTGGTGAAATAAGTTTTTTGAAAAAATGCCAAAAAATAGCCAATTGGTGAAAAATAGCCCGTAAAAAATACCCTTCCCAAGTTGTCTTCACACAATGTACCATGCCCCAACCATCTACTTCAAATGATTAACCACAAATAGACCTAGTTCTTATTTTGGATCACTTCAACTGCTTAAAATGATCTTACCAAGGCCCTCTCATAACTTCCCAACAAGCCCATGGCTGATCAACACTTGTGTAGCCTCTATATAAGAGCTACTTAATGAAAACACTTGTGCTTGATGCACTAGGTGTTGGAACTTGTTAAGATCTTATGCCAAGGTATCCAACAACCCATGCACATTTCTCTTTCATACTTATCATCAAGACCATCACGTGCTCACTTCATCTAACTTTATGACCAACATGTCACAAATTGTTGTGCATTCCTAACACTATCATCTAAAATCATGCCTCAATTTATGGCTTCAAAATTCCTTAATCAAGTCATTTGTTCAATCTAACATTGGTGTGCCTTCTTCTAAGGCACGACCCATGCCTATACAACTATCTAATTTTCCACTTAGAATACCTAACATAAATTCCTTGCTACTACAATGTGTTTCATCTTGCTCATGTGGATAAGTGCACCGAGTACTCAAGTCACCTAAATTTCATGTTAAGTTTCCATTCCATTTTGGTGAAGATAAGGAGGTAAGGCACCTAAGTATTCCTTGAATAAAAATACCTTACATCCTCCCTTACTTAAAGTTCTTTTCATCCTAAAAAGATAAACAACAAAACCTCTTTCTTTATTGATGTTACTTGAATCAACCTTCCTCCTAAATGTCACACTATCCAACTATGTACTATGAAAACATTACTTCAATCATCTACATTATCCAACCACACATCTATACATTGTTACCCCTCAAATACTAAACTAGTTGGGTGTTGAATCCAACTATCACATCCAAAACCTCAGAATGCACTTCCTCATGTCCAAGTATATATGTATGAGCCTTTAAGTCTATCATGCAACTCTGTTGAACCAGAGTATTGATTGCCACCTCTTCCTCAAACTATCAAGTCTTTGAAACCATATGCCTCAATGCACATTCATGCACATCCCAAACTAAAATAATACACTAAATAATATTCTCCATGGAACCAACAAATTGGTGTCTATTTCTACCCCATTGTCCCATTTCTTGGGTAGTAGGCCACTATTATGGTCTTAATGAGAAGAAAATAAACCTTCTGTTGCCATGGTCTTCTTCCTCAAACATGGGAAATACATATACTTTGACCCAACCACTTGAAGCTCTGTCATATTCATGCCTTTATCTCAATTATCAGGAGAAATTTTCATATTCAAATTCACCCTATTCTGTTGGTTGTGGAGCCAGATCTTCTAGTCTCATAGATGATATTGTATCAGCCGTGTTTGTACCCCATTTTTATATGATATGTAGGTGGACTGTACAGTCACCCCAGCGGGGGGGTGTGGGGGGGCATCACCCCCCCACGGGGTTTCAGGGGGGACCATCCCCCCTAGCTGGGGGGTCCGGGGGGCAGCGCCCTTGAAGAAAATTTTTGGGGCTGTTTTCGCCAGCTGTTTTGCGGGCCCACGGTTTTGGGTATCTCGTGGTATTTTCCCTTATAAAATAAAGACATTGTAATACGGCTAGGTATAATGAAGATGTATTAGGTTTTATGCATTGTAAAGATCTTCGAGATCAGGAGAGAGACTTTGAAATAGAGAAGAGGAAGTGCAGTAGTTGTGCTGCAGGTTGTATCCCTTCACCTTGCTGGACGGTAATAATAATAAGGACTGGAAAATTCAGTGTAGACGTAGCCCAAGTTGGGTGAACCACGATATATCTGTGTCTCTCTTGTAATGTGTATGTGTGATTATATTTGCATTTATGTTTATTGTTATTGCTCTGCGATCCTGTTTTTCTAACATCTTCTTGGACTCTACTACCTTTTTAAATTGTGCTACATGCAAGTTCTTATACCAAATTTGGTTTAAAGCAATATTCTTTTCCAAGTGATTCCCTAAGACACTCTACAACCTACCATGTCACTTGTTGGTAGGATGTCATATCTACCAACTCTTTTCTTTCTCACTAGTCTGCTAATTTTTAAACTACTTATGTAGTCACCAAAGGTTCCTTGGTCAACTTTTCCTTCTTGATATTTTGCATGGATCACTTCTCAATAGCCTTAATCACTTTTCACAATGGGTAGTTGAAATTTCTTAACAACCTCCATAACTGTCTCTTCTAGGCTCTTCCCTTGTAGTGTTGGTTTTCATAGTTTTGAAACACATTTACCATGTGATTGGATTCACCAACCTTCACTTAACCGATCCACCATATTGCAATTGATATTTTTTCTAAATGAGTGCCTCCTCACATTGCTTAGACCCAAAACTTAGGTTGTTTCCAATAGAATTTTGGCATCCTCTTGGAGTGGCTCTTCTTGGACGTTGTGTTTAGTGCAATAGGTATCCCTCTGGTGACTTCCTTTGTTAATAACCTCTTCAATTGCTAATGGTGAAAGATCAATCCTACCCCCAAAAATGCCTCTCTTTTGGTCTACCAAAACACACAACATATCATCCTTCTATAACATTTTATTCACCAAAGCCTACAACATTGTTAACTTGTCCACATGGATGAAACTTTCTTGCAAACCCAATGTTTCTTTTCTTAAAACCAACTCTTCTTTATATTATGAGAAAACACAAGGCTTTTTCACTGGCTTAACAATTTCCTTAATCAACTTCATAGATGACACTTTTGGACCAATCCCAACTTCATTCAAGTTATCATAGGCACACCTCCAGTCTTGGTCTTATCCAAGGACATCAAACAATTTTTATTGGGGATGTGAAGTCCATTGGCATGTTTTATAAAGTCTTATCCCAATATGACTTTGTGTTCTTCCAATGGAACCACCGTCAAATCTAATAAATCAAACCACTCCCCAAAATTCAAAGGCACATAATGAACTACTCATGTCACTACCTTTATTGTTGAGTTCACCACATTAAACGAGGCCTTACTACTCTCTGTCTTACAATGAATCCCTTTAGTCATTTGTTCACTTATGAAACTGTGGGTGCACCAATGTCCAACAATGCATTTACCTTCAACACAATTCTTATGGAATTCATGAAATAAAAGCCACTCCCACCTTGGTCTTGTAACACTTGTCCTTGACCTTCTATTATGAATTTTTGTAGACCTTTTATCAAGGCACCCAAAACCTTCAACTCTACATCCGAAGTCTATTGTGCTTGGAATTATTCCAAGGTTTCTATATTTTCTTTCAAAGGAAAATTCTTAGCAAAATGGTTTTGGTAATAGAGAAATAATGAATCATTCTTACCTATATGTTTAGTTGTTTTATTTTTCCTTTCTATGGTGTCTTTCACTTTATTGCAAAAAACCTCTTTAGGTCATGAATGATCTCTTCTTGATCCATCATGGTTTATAATCGAAGAGATGAAGAGTCTACTTTGCATGGAAGTTTTTTGACATTATTTGGTTGCACTAGAAAACTCCAACATTGTGCATGAAAAAATCTTACAAGGCCATGTATTCACTTTTATCAACCCTTCATTCTTCAACCATGCTCTACATAACAACCCTCAATAATTCACAACTATATAATTCTTCCTAGAACTGATCCTTTGTTGGTTGATCCCTCTACACCAAGTCTTTGACTTCAAAAAACTGTGCAACCTAAAACACACCAAAGGTAGACTCTTGCCACCACCGGATCTAACTGGAAAAATATGCTCCTTATTCGTTCTATATTTCCTTAGTCTTCTTGAATGCATCCTCAATACTAGCACTAGCCTTGGGAAACAACACACTCATTCCACTCCAAACAAAAAGTAAACTTACCAAAGTATTATGTGCTTAATGGTTCAAGTAAGAATTCATGGGAAGGAACGTCTTGGATATATTTTAACACTTGAATCCTCCTAGGCACCATGATGGTTAGTAATCACCTGTCAACTTGTCATCATAATCTTCTATTTCTTCCAAGTTTTGGTAAAGAGAAGTAAAATTGTTTGAAATACAACTCTGAAACCACCTATCACGACCCTAGATTCACCCACAAATTTTCTTTTCTTTTTTGTGTCACTCAAGTTGTGCAAAATTACTTTGTAACCTACCTACTGATATGCTCACCCTATACTTCTTGCAACTAGATTGCACATTATAGAGGACCCAAACCTTAAGGTTCCCAAGTTAGTTAGAAGATATACAATAACCCAACAATCACAAGGAATGTAATGACCAATTGTGGTTTCTAAATCATCCCAAGTTAACAATTTCAACAATTAGCCAATTAACATAAATGGTTCATCACATCAACAACACAAGAACATGCAGGCAGTGCCCAAGATAGGTACCTTAAAATTTTATTCATAAAATATACAATCAAATCTATTTACAAGAGTGAGTCCAAACAAACACCACAACTCTACATACAACCAAAAGTGCAAGTCTTCTTATAGACTTGTTTCCACTAGCTACAAGTACAACTACTTTTACACAATATACAAGTTTTCCTCTTGCATCCTTGGTCTTTATCCAAGAAGAATTTTAGTCATGAACACTTTTGCACATGCTTGAACCTCATCCTTTTTTGGATCTAACCCTCTTCCCCATGACATGCCAAATTGCCTTGGCAATACAAGTCTACTATAGATTTCCATCACTTTAAAATTGTTGGACTCCAAGTATTACACCGACATGGAACTACCAATAGATCAATTCTAACACATCCTATAACAAACCTAACATATATAAATATTAAATAATAATAATAAACAATAATTATCCAAAGTATATAACCCTTGTGAATAGTCATCAGAGGTGCCCTTTAAGATTGTGTATATATAGGCACTCTCATTGCATTGTAATAATCTTACATATTATTCATTTATTCATTATATGTTTTATTATCTGCTATGGATTATTGTATATTGTCTTATTTAGACTAGAAATACATTATATGAACCAACTTGGTTCTTATAATTGGTATCAAAGCCCTTTCCTGGGCACCTGCGCCAATTTCGTATGTTGGCCAAAAACAAGTTCTTTTAGAGTTTCTCTAATCAGGTCTTTGACCACCAATTGACCTTTGGCCATTAAAAAAAAAAAAAAAATCAGAGTCCATTGGAAGAGGTAAACTACTATTGCAAATTTAACTAGTCAAATTGCTTCAAGGTACGAAGGATCAATCCACATCTGATCAAACGATACGAGAGACATTAGTTTGCAAAGAAGGTAGAGTAGTCGCAAGAAATTTCGGGACATGGGCTAGTGCACAAAAAAAATGCATTGAATTCCAATTTGGTCTATTCTGTCATCGATTCTATCGTACTCATAAAAACAATCATAGTCAAACATATCACTCTGGTAGATTTCAGATCTCTTACATTGCTGCCACAGTGCCCAAGTTCCGTTCACAGTCATCACATAGGTGTGAGCACCATGATTCGAGTAGGGAGGCCATCATACTAATATGAAATTGTGTCGTGACAATCCATATCGTCTACCCAACCACTATCGTAAATCGCTACCAATCATAATCATAGGAACAAAATTGTGCAAATAAACCATAGTAGCATAATTTGAGTACGAATATGATTTGATACAGAAAAAAATATGTAACTAAAAAATCCAATACGAATAAAATACGAGCATAAGCTTCTTATATATAATAGTTTTAATCAAATATACAAGAATATACCATAAATATATATCTCATGCATGTTATTTACAACTAAAATTACTATTTAAAAAACCAAAATAAGGTGAGAAATGACATTTAGCTATTAATAATGGCATTTAGTTATTATTAACCCTACATCAAATATTCAACAAATTCCATATTATTCCAAATTTCCATACACAAAATTCCAATATAATTGAATTATGCTAGTATGAAATAAACCAAATAAAAATCGAAATCGTGAATAAAAGCATAAGCCGTTGGTTCAAATTAAGTTGCTGTGATGGTTCATTAAAGGGAAATTGTTGGTGTCATAAAATTAAACGTAACACTAATTTCGGGTAAGAATATATCAAAATATATACATATTTATAAATAATAAAAAAAACATGGAAATTTATTTATTATATAAGGTTAAGGTTATCCCCAAAATAATATTATTATATGATAAAGTTAAAAACACACAAGTGATCAAGGCCCTTATTTGAGTCTATTTATTCCATTAGGAAATTAAAAGGGTTATAAAGGGAGTTTTTGTTATAACGCAAATTATTATAGAAGATTACCAGATTAAGTTAAATTTCATATATATATATATAAATAAGTAAAAATAGTAGTAAAGCTGTTTATATCTGTTTTTTGAAAATAATTTATAAATAATTTAATTAATAATTGTATATAGTCCAAAAGTAAAAATTAAGATAAAAATAGTTTAGAAATAATAGTTTAAAAATGTTTTAATATATTAGCTTTCCTTGCACTAGAAGTTTACAATACACCTTCTCAACTTCCATTGATGTCCTTGTTATAATAACATCTATAATATGACAATAACTTTACATATTGAGTAAGTAGTGCAAAAGTGAAAATAGTTGTAATAAAGTCTTTGTTGTTATAAAAATTATGTTATATTTTTAAAGTAAAAAATTAAAAATATTAAATTAAGTATGTTATTTTCTTTTTCAGTTTTTTTCTTTTTTAAACTAAGTTGTAAAAAATTATGCTTATAAAAAACAAAAAAGGAAAAAAAACACAAAAAGACAATATTAAGTTTTATTTAAAAAATACTAAAAAATAAGAAATAAGTAAAAACTTAATTTTCTATATTAAACAATATTTAATATAATATACAAAACACATTATACTAAATACAATGTTTAATATTTAATATATTATTTAATATTTAATAAATTGGTTTGTTTTGTTTCACTGCAAACCAATTTTTAAATAACTATAGCACCCTATCCCGGAGGCCAGGAAGAGCATGTGGAAACTATTTTCTAAATGAATTTTGAGTTAAATTTGACGTTCGCTTATTAATGACGCGTTTACAAAGTTTGAATGCTTCTTAGATTTAGAGCATCATTTTTGTGAAATTTGCTCGATTTCAGCGTTCCTGACTAGATATTTATTGTGGTTACGAATCCATTTTATTTATGACATATTTATTTTTATCTATGAAAATTACTGGTAAAGGACCTGTCTTCAGCGACGTGGCATTACCAGAATAATATTTTTTTTTAAATTTTTTTAATATATTTTAAAATTTTGACAAATAAACTTCACACTAGAGCAAATTGGTCTTGTCTTAGGTTTTGTCCAATCAGAAATTAGTAATATGGTATTTTAAAATTATAAAAAATATTTTTTGATTTTCAAATATTTAATTTAATATACATATTTATAGAAACTATGGAAAAACTATAGAAATTTTTTTTGTTTGATGAAAAAAAAATCGAAAGTCAATAAAGTTTGACTTCAAAACGATTGCTATATACTCTGCCTTCGGCAGGTATAATAAAGGGTTTTATCAAAGAAGATTTTAAGCCCTATTTAAAATCAATTTTGGGACACATTACACGTTTTGTGCTGATTATAAATTATAAGCAATAAATATAATTATTTAAAAAATGGAATATATACGATGTGAGATAGTAGAGAAACACAATTCTTATATAGAAAAGAGGAATAAGAATTTTTCCACTCAAATCATGGAATTAAAAAATGATATTTATCGCGATAAAAAATTACTGAAGGAAAATGAATATTTCAAGAAGAAAGTTGACAGAAGTTTACTAAAAAAGGATGAATAGACATCTTGTTTAAAATATCATAGTAAAAAATTATTGGCACAAATTAAGAAGTCAAAAGATAAAATGCAATGCAATCATATACTAGGACAAGAGAATCAAGATCTAGAAGAAGTTATTAGAGAAAGATCAAGAAGCTTCTAAATTAAAAAATCTCAATTAGGGTTTGATTGAATACATAAAAAAATTAAAAGATGAGAAGCTAGAAAAATTCTCAAAAGTGGAATTCCAAATTGTGGAAAGATGAACAAATACACATTCAATTGAATTATTATCAACCAATAAATCCCCAGAAGCAACAAAAGTTGAAGCTTCTACAAACACTCCACAAGTGACTCAAATACCTTATCATCATCCAAATCACAAGAGTTGTTATGACCAACGACAAAGTGAAGAGGAAAATAAACAATATTATTCTTACAGACAAATCAACTACAACACGAAAAAAAAACTAAGACAAAATCGACTTGTATGGAAGCCTAAAATGAGAAGTTCTATCCGAACAGTCAAAATCATCAAACAATTCGAATGAAAGTAGAATTGGGATGGTCACTTTCTAGAATATGCAACACATAAGTTCAAGAATCCAAAGGTTATATCGTCTTGTTTCATCAAGTGTCGTAGTTACAATCACATAATATTTTGAGAAGACATTCTGTACCAAAGATAAGTCTTTTCCAAATTATGCTTTGAGGACAAAGCATTCTTAAGGGGAAGGAAATGCAACAAACCTAGAATATATAAGTATTAAATAATAATAATAAACAGTAATCATCCAAGGGATAAAACACTTATGAACAATCATCATTGGTGCCCTTTAAGATTGTATATATACATGCCCTCTCACTGCATTGTAATCATCTTACCTATTATTCATTGATTCAATATATGTTTTACTATCCTCTATGGATTATTGTATATTGTTTTATTTAGACAAGAAATTCGTTATATGAACCAGCTTGGTTCTTATCATCTCCATTTCAGAACAACATTTGGAACCTTATAATTCTTTAGGCACTTCCAATTTCCCAGGTCACCTTTGACCTATTCTTCATGATCCGTGTCTCATTCCTCCTGATTGAATGACCTAACTCTCCAAGTCACACTCGTTGGAATTGGTTTCCACAACTAGGATGAGATAAACCATTCCACAATTTTTTGCTTGAACTTCAACATGCTTTTCCAAGATTGCTTCTCAAACTTGAATCACACCTGAATGAATTGAATTCCAACTTCACATTTTTTTTGTTCCTTAATCCAAAAATATAATCACAAAAATATACATCCCTTAATATTTATAAATAAACACAAATACATCCATGAGAATGAACACAAGAATATGGAAATAACCCTTAAGGTAAGGTAACACCATTAACTATTCCTTATAGAAGGAATCACTCCACAAGCTATGCTTGTTACAACTATTACATCCAATAAACTTCACAAAACATTTCATTCTGATTATTCTACTTATTTATACAATTTCTATCCAACCTCCTACGTACTTTCTAGTAGGTGGAACCTTTTAGATACTTTAGAGAGAATGATCATTCTAATAAGCATAACATTATAGGAAGCCTTATTACAATTATTTATTTTCATACTACATGGGACTTATTTAGTAAATATGGCCTTAATACATAGCATTATCCTCTTAGGTTCCTCCCTATGTACCCCATATTATCCTCCCTAGGTACATTACATTCCACCCCCCTTAGAAAATCATATCCCTCAACGCTTGATGTGGGTAGGTAATGTTGGAATGTGTAATGTTAATATTACATGTGTAATGATGTCTTGTGTGAGGTCGTAAGATGTTATGATGTCTTATCTAGAAAATGAAGGCATCATTGTATCTATATTATGTAAAAGAATTTATCCCACATGTATCATGGAGTAATATTCTCCTATCACCATTCATTATATATGGAGGTGGGAAATCATTTATCCCACATGTATTATGGAATATAATTATTCCATACCTCCAGCTATATAATATAGGTGAAGGAGACCCTTTAAGTCTGTTGAGTATTATGTTGTGATGTTATTGTAAATCCGTGATAAGCATATTTGGAGTGGATATCAAGTGTAAGATTGGAGATTTATGAAGAATAAAGATGACAATACCTTCCCATGGATGTTTTCCTATTTGGGGGTTTACCACATATATTTGGTGTATCATTTCTTTTTCTCTTGTCTCTTACTTACTATTTTGATTATATGGTGCTTGTATGGAAAGAAGGCTATAATAATAGACTATTTTTATTGATTTACTTGTTAAAATATATATTGTTGTATGCTTACTGCATATTTATAAATATTCTAACATGGTATTAGATCCATGTTACTATGATCTACCTTCTTCAATATTTTTTGTAAATTTTCTTTTATAAGAACCAATTTATTCAAAATATTTTTGGGTCCCTCATTATTTATTATATTTTCCATCAGATCTATCTAACCCTTATGTTATTTCTTTAGATTTAGGATTTTTTCTACATGTTTGAGAATTTTTCTCCGAACCCTAACCCTCACCATTTAATTTTCACAAGTTTCCTTCCAAATGACATCTTCTTTCGACAAATTTCAGTTTCTAGCACCCACACACCTTTTCTTCACTAGAAGTCCATACACACATTCCCTGTACACAAATCAAGTGTGCGGGCCTTGTTCCCATGCACCATGTACACAAAGAAAGCACGTGGACCCTATTTTTCCGTAACAATTTCTCCAAAACCTTATTTTTCTTCATTGTTCTACTATGGGTCCATAGATCCGTTAGTAAGATATTGCTGAGTTTTGGCGTTGGTAAAAAAATTATAGTTTTATTCACTTTTCTTCTAGGTCTTATCTTTTGTCTTGTTGCATTAGGGTTTGGTTTCTTGATTCATTGTTATGAGTTCCGAAGTAGCTTCTATTCCTGAATTAGTTGGTACTAACTATCTCTATTGGAAGAGAAAGCTGATTATGGTGCTTAGTTAAAGGTGGACAATCAAAACCAACCAATGCTAAAGAATTACCTATATGGGAAGTTCAGTGTGGTAAAGCAAGAGGACTCATTGGACAAATTGTTTCTGATAGTTTACAAGTACATATTAAGGCTAAGGATAACCCAATTCAGGCATGGAAAACTTTAGCTTCTCTATTTGACAAATCTGATGATGTTTCTGCTTACTATCTTTAAAAGAAGATCTATTCCTAAATGTTTTTATATAGTAGAATAATTTATTTTTGAAATAAAAACCTATAATGAAAAGTGAAATACTTGTGGTAGTGATTATAATAAAAATGATAATTCGCTTATTATTCTTGTCGAGAAAACTTATATCTTCTTCCTTTGAATTGTTCATCCAAACTAGGAATAGGGCCATTGAAATGTATAAAGGTTCTATGAAACCCTCTTTTGAATATTTTTGCAAAGGATTTATTTGTGAGCCATATAGATTAATTACTTCTAGTCAATTAAATAATTGTAAAGCTCTAATGGCTCATAGTAAAAAGAATCCTAATAACCATTTACTAATGGATCAAACCATCACTCTCCTGATGATTCCATTGATGATGCTTCTGATAAAACAAGTTATACAAGTTGACGAGAACTTTATACTCAAAATGAGAACTCTAGCAAAACAAACTCACATTTTTGCGTCAAAACCACCAAAAAGAAACCCCAAATCGAAAAGTGGTGCTACCAGTAGTACCACTTTTTTTTTCGGAGCTAAAATTACAACTTTTGGGTAACCCCGGGTGGTTTCGTTGTAATCAAAACCATAAAATTGTTGAAATTTGGTTGTCATTGATGTCAATTGATTTCAAAGAGCACTCGATATTATTGTGTCAGTTTGAAGAAGTAAATGAAATCCAATGAAGAAGTACATAGCCAGTTTGAAGAAGTACATCCAATACATTTAGTGAGTACATCCAGCTTGAAGAAATACATAAGGTATGTGTGCAATTCCTAATTCTGTTGAATATAATTGTCACTGATGACAAAATTATTCATTAATGACAAAAGGAAGTGATGTGGCATGTGTGATGAAGCTGGAAAGACATATGATGGTGTTCTGGTGCTATCATTAAGTCAATGTTGCAATCTGACACCATTCTGGAAAAGAATGGCAAGTTTGTGAAACCTTGGAAACTGACTAAGTATGAAAAATTAGTCAAAACTGCTCTAAGAGAATGCCCTCGATAATTCATGGTTTGAATAAAATTCCCGCACCATCATATTAGGCTATAGCTTATTGAAGTGGATATCTATTCATGGTCTTAGTTTACCTTAATCATTTATGAGGAGAAAGTTATAAGTCTTCCAAAATAGGGTTTCAGGATTAACTTTGGAGAAATTCTTGAAAATGACTAAGAGTTGGAAAACTGGTTTAGGTAGCCTTGGGAAAATGCCCGCCGTACCTCATGAGAGAATGATAAAAATTATCTGGAACTATCATGCTCTAGCTTGTCAAAAATGATATCTTTCCATGGTCTTAGTTTTCATAGAAGGTGTTTGATGACAAAGATAACAGCTTGCCAAAACAGGGTTTCAGGTTGTTTTTACATCAAAGTAGCAAAATTGCCTAAGTGGCCTCAGGGAAATGCCCGCCATAGTTTGTGGGTTGAAGAAAATTCCCGCACCATATGGTCATCTTGTAGGTTTTTGTTTTGTATACCTGATCATGTTCTCATATTGACTTGGAAGTTCTTGAGGAAGAAATTATGGATTTTCCAAAACAGTGTTTCAGGCAAATTGGACCAAGTCTAGGGAAGTGCATAATTTGTCTAAGTGTCAAATTCACATGGCTAAGAGGCCATTTGGAAATGTCCATAAGGAGGTGTCCTTATGCTGATAAATTCATCAGTTGGAAAGGTCTTGTCCTTTGATGAACTGGTCATCTAGTCATGGGTTAAGATTCTCCTCTGGAGTTCACACATGCGAAATAGAAGTCTGCCAAAATGAGAAAAAGGTTGTTTTATTGTTCAATTGTAGGTTGATAAGCCATTTGGAAATTCCTACAAGGAGGTGTTCTTAAGTTTGATGATAAAATTCATCAGTTAGCATGGTCTTGTTCCTTGGTGAACTGGCTATCCAGCCATGGAGTCATATTCCTATTTGGTGCTCTCACGTGCGAGTTATTGGTCTCCCAAAAACAGAGAAAAACATGGTTATTTATAAGGGGGTAAATATGTCCACAAGAGGGTTTAAAGGATAAGCCCGTAGGAGCTTAGGAATTCCCACAGGGGCTTAGGGTTAAGCCTGCAATAATCCCACAAAGGCCTAAGGTTAAATCTTGCAATGCCCGCATGGGCTTAATTATGCCCGCACGGGCTAAAGAAATGACCGCAAAGGCTTAGGGATGCCCACAAGGGGTGGGGTTAAGCCCGCAGGGGCTAAGATTAAAGCCCGTAGGGGCTTAGGAATTTCCGCAGGAAGAAGCACATGCCCATAAGGGGCTTGCCCGCATATGACCACAAAGAAGCAAGGGGCTTAGGGATGATGCCTGCATAGGGAGAGCCCGCATGGAATGAAGCCCGTAGGCTTGAGTGGAAAAACCCGCAGGCTATACCCATAGGCTTGTGTAGGTGCTCGCAGGTTTTACAAAATGGTCATAGATTCTGCCATTAATTAATAAACAAAAATCTAATCGAAATAGAGAATTAATACATAAATTTAATTAATTGAAACAGAGATCCATTTGATTAATTAAATTGTTTAAAGATGAAGAGATGTGACTTGAAGAGACACGAAATACACAATGAAGAGATGCGAATGAAACTCATGAAGATATATAACCAGATATTCGAATTAAAAGAAAGGAGTCTCTCAGGTTCCAAGTTGAAGAAGAAGCAAGTACCGACATAGACTAATGAAGATCCATAATTGAAAAATAAGTTTTGGAAATATGTAGAAGACAGAATAGGGTGGAAGGGTGGTGCTAGGGCAGGTTGCAGCCTGCTAAGGGTGTTGGTGCATCCAGTCAGTTGTAGCTGACAAAACAAGGTGTTGGTACATCCTTCAGTTGTAGCTGAGAAATTGGGTGTTGGTGCATCCATCAAGCTGGTGCTTGCAAATTGATTGCAAATATAATTTTGCAGTATTAGAAAGAGTTGGTGGCTTTCCCAATTGGGATTCCACGATAAAATTGTGTCTTCTATCTTCTTTGTTAATTCATTCTTTTCAATTGTGATAAAATTTAAGAATAGTGAAATACTGATTCACCCCCCCCTCTCAATATTGCTTGATACTCCAACAATTGGTATCAGAGCAGGTTCCCTTATTCAATGGAGAATATTATGCCTTTTGGAGCATCAGAATGAAAAGCCATATAATGTCTCTTGGATTGGATGTTTGGATGTTTATAGAAACATGGTACACATATCCCAAAGACACTCCTACATATCTTGAAGGAGTTAGAAAGTTTGGAAGCAATGCCAAAGCTGTTAATGCAATTCTGGCAGGATTAACTAGAACAGTTTTTGCCAAAGTAATGAATTGTCAAACAACAAAGGAAATCTGGGACAAATTGAGGACCATATATGAAGGAGACACTAAAGTAAAAAGAGCTAAACTCCAGACTTTTAAAACTCAATTCGAAAGTCTGAAAATGAAGGAAGAAGAAAACATTTCAGAATATTTTGGGAGAGTGGATGAAATTGTGAATGCTATTCAAGGGCTAGGAGAAGAATTGGAACAAAAGGAGATAGTTGAGAAAGTACTAAGATCTCTTCCAATGATTTACAATCCTAAGATTTCTACACTAGAAGATAGAGAACATATTGACAAACTCACCATGGATGAGTTATATGGAATTCTTATAGCTTATGAAATGAGGATTGGGCAAGACAACTCTCAAAAGAAGGAAGCAACCTTTAAAGTATAAAAAACGGAGAATAAATCTAAAAAGATTCAAGCAGAAGAATCTGATGATGAAGAAGTACTTCTTGTAAAAAATATTAAGAGAGGCACTGGTAAGTTCAAAGGGAAATTACCTTTGAAATGTTTTAACTATGGGAGAATTGGTCACTTTGCTAACAAATGCTCTTATCCCAAACAAGAAGAAGAAAGCGAGTGCCCTGATAATTTCAAGAAAAATAAAAAGGTATTTATGAAAAACAAAAAGAAGACCTTCTATTCCATGGATGATAGTGAGTCCAGTGAAGATGAGGAAGCAGAAGTTCTATTCATGGGAGTAGAACATAAAATCCTTGAAGAAGGTGAAAAAGGTGTAGCAGGTTTCAAAACAGAACTTAACAATGCTGTTGAAGAATTAGAAGGAATTGTTTTTAACTTAAAAATTCAGCTTTAGAAAACCTGTGAAGAAAAGGACGATCTAGAACAACAGCTCAGGGAACAAGAATACAAATTAAAAAAAATCGAAGCTGAATTAAGCATGTTTAGGAAAAGGATCTATGAAGAGTCATTTCATTCAAAATTTAAGAGCAGCTCAAAAGCTCTAGATGACATCCTAAGCTGTTAAAAATCATCCAACAATAAAACTGGACTAGGTTATGACAATGGAAAGAAACCAAAACAATCCTCAGTCATAAACAAAAAGGGAAATACAATGAGTTATGCTGATGCACTTATGAAATCAGGTGTAAAGGATCTTAATAAAAAAATTGTTCATATTCAAGACAGAACAAAAAATGTCCCAAGTAAACAACAACATTTGTTTTTGGGAAACTATTATACCCGTAACAACTTTGGACATATAGCTAGCAATTGTAAGTTAAATACTCCTATTGGGAAAAGGACTACATTACATTCTCAATAATATAAGAAGAATGACATAAGAAGTAATCCAAAAAGTAGAATCTACAACTCTTTTGCTCCCCTTCATAGTTATAGTATAGAATGTTACAAATGTGGTACCCTAGAACATACAACCAAAAATTGTAAATTGATGATACCTATGAAGGATGACAATACAAAAAGCAATGAAGAAGAGAAGATTTGGAAGAAAAAAGAAGATATGAAATGTTCAATAGCACTATGTGCAACAAAAAAACAAAATATATGGCATGTAGATAGTGGTTGTTCAAAACATATGACAGGAGACCCACAAAAATTTATAAGTCTAAAAAGAAATCACAAAGGAAAAGTCACTTTTGGAGATAACCTATCCTCTAAAATTATTGGGAAAGGTACAGTGGCTCTTAAAGACAAGATGAAAGCTGAAAATGTTCTACTAGTAAAAGAATTGAAACCAAATCTGTTAAGTGTAAGCCAAACATGTGATCAAGGACACGTGTATATTTGATTCTCAAAAATGTGAAATCAGAAATAAGGATTTAGGAAAATTTTTTGGGGCTATTGTGAGAACTTTAAGCAATGTGTATATCCTAGAAAATGAAGAACAATGTCACATGACTCAAATTGATGAAAGCTTGCTATGGCATAGAAGGATGGGACATTTGAACTTTGACAATCTTGTAAAAGTCAATAAGAAGGGAGCTGTAAGAAATTTACCAAGGATCATAAAACCACCAAACCATGTGTGTAGACATTGTCTTCATGGGAAGCAAACAAGAACAAGATTTAAAATCAAAGAGGACACTACTTCTCAGCCATTGGAAATAATTCATATTGATCTTTGTGGGCCTACAAGGACTAAAATATTTCAAGGTGAGTTTTATTTCATGTTATTTATTGATGATTATACTAGGATGACTTGGGTTTCATTTCTAAAAGAAAAATTAGAAGCTTTTATGAAATTCAAAGCCTTCAAAGCACTTATTGAAAATGAAGCAAATCTCAAGATCAAATGTCTAAGATCAAATAATGGTGGTGAGTTCACCGCAAATGAATTCTATGAGTTTTGTGAAAATCATGGAATAAAAAGGAAATTTTCAGCTCCTAGAACTCCTCAACAAAATGGAGTGGTCGAGAGGAAAAACATGACTGTTCAAGAAGTAGCCAGAACTATGCTAAATGAAACAAAATTTCCCGATGGCTATTGGAGAGAAGCAATATATACAACCGTCTATGTACAAAACAAAGGACAGCTCAGAGTAAATAGTGACAAAAATCCTTATGAGCTATGGTATGGAAGACCAACTACAGTGAAATACTTTAGAGTTTTTGGAAGTAAGTGCTACATAAAAAGAGATGATGATAATCGAGGGAAGTTTGATTATAGAATATATGAAGGAATATTTCTTGGATATTCTTCTACCAAAAGAGATTACAAATGTTATAATCTAAGTTTGCACAAGATCATAGAAAGTGCAAATGTAACTATAGATGACACTAAACCTAGAAGAATACAAATCCAAGAAAATGTGGATATTGAAGAAACTGATGATGAAATAGATGAGGAGGAAAAAGAAGGAAATTCACAAGAAGAAGGTATTCTTGAAGAAGAAGAAGAATAAAAAGAAGAGAATGAAGACTCCCCCAGATCAGACACAAAGACACCATCCAGACGAATTCAGAAGAACCATCCCGAAACTCAAATTATTGGTGACAAAAATTCAGGAGTTCAAACAAGGAGAAGATTGTTTGATGGTGAAGAACAAGCACTACTTTAGATAGTAGAACCTAAAAACTTTAAAGAAGCGAGGATTGGATTAATGCTATGAATGAAGAACTTGATCAAATAGAAAAGAGCTGTCACATACCCCAATTTCGTAAAAATAATGTAATTATTTTATTATATTCCTGAGACATTATGTTAAATTTAATGCTAAGTAGGAATTGATGACTCGGCAGAGTCACTAGAAATGGAATGTAAATCATAATATTTTATTATTAATAAATAAATTATGGAGACAACAACATGGGAGAGCTGTTAAAAAGAGGTTACTGGTCAAACTGGTGGATGGAACTAGGTGGAAGGGCAAATGACAAGTGGCAGCATCCTCAAACACTTCCTAAGTTGCAGGGGGCAACTTCCCTATATTTGGGGTCATGATTCCCCAAGAAAGTGGAATCTGAGCAGGTGGCTCATTTATGACAGTTAACCCAACAAAGACCTAGGCAATCTTTTAAATAGTACTCAATGAACTGAGCTGAGGGTTCAATTTTAGTTCTGGAGGGAGAATACATTCAGGTGAATGCTATTCAGGAGTCCCATTGAGGAAGAGGGAAAGACAGTAAGGAAAATTGTTTGAGTGGGATGCTGCAGTAACTTGGTTCCAGTTTATCTATTTTGGCTGAGTGAATTATTGCTGCACCTAGTTCCAGCCAGGGAGACCAGAGCAAGCTCGGGGGTCCTGAGAAGTGCTATCTGGGCACTCTCCAGGAGTTGGTAGGGAGGAACAGCCTCCCATTGCTGTTGTTGTCCTCAGTTTAAACAGGTTCTGTTATTTATTGCTTTGTGTTTATTAAGTATAAATGAATGTCTGTTATGATTATCATCTAATTGTCTGAATAGTATCAGTTTAGAAAAAGATAATATCCCAGAATATCAGTATGTAAGATTTTAAATAATTACTGTGTTTTCAGCATCCCTTAATAGCATTACCTGATAATGTTTTATTCTGCATGCCGTACAATAGTAATATTGTAAGCAATGGTTTATTAATGTAAATTCTAAATCTAGTTTAATTACTTTAGTTTAATAGATAGGTAGGGTTTTAGTACCAGTAATCATTCTCTGGATTTACAACTTGTTTAAACCATGATAGGAACAGAAATAAATATAACCATTTAAAACTACAGTAGTGATATTATTATAGATAGTGTTGCAGAAGAAGTTGTAGCTATAAATAGAATAGCTTTATAGAAATTTAAAATCCAAACCCTAGTTAACAAATATACAATCATTATCTGTTACACATTTGAAAGTGCCAAATTTCGATAGGAAATTTACCTAGTATTGTTTGAACATACGAAAGAGAACCTATTTGACTCAAACAACGATCTAAAAAAATAGTACAGTAATATCTTTCACTTGATTAACTCCTTCGACAGAGTCGAAATCCTAACAACTGAACAAGCAACTACACACAAACATGACTGTGTTGATCGAATCAAACCCTACCACTCCAGTTCTTAACAATAAGAAATTATCTTCAGATAAAACCTAGATGTTAAATCCACAACAAAACGAAACAGACAGAACAGTTTCCCAGCTCATTGTCGAGCTTCATTATCTCTTTAAAATCTTCCTTTTGTTTCTCAAACTACCAACAGGAGAACCTCGTAACTACAGAATCTGCATATAACTAAAATCACTATTGTACTTTCGTATTAAACCCTATTATGCCAGACGTTACAGGTATTTAAACTTTGAACAGTATTACAATGACTCACACACAGCCGTAGCTCCTTTTCACTTCATTATAGATTGTAAAACGTAGAATCTATCCTTGTATGTATTAAAACAACCAAAGGAGCAAGAATACAATTTCACAAGTTATATTATCCAAACTTGGATGAAAACCCCAAATAAATTAAGAGTTTGATAACAAACTTAGATACGTAACCCTACAATATTTTATCTACAAGGGTTTATCAGTAGCAGGATAATCTAGTTCATAATCTTTTATTTTCAACAAAAATACACAAATAGAACGATAATTTAGCTTCTTGTCGAGCTTCAGTTTCGTGGCAGTATATATCACTTGACTTCCAAATTTTCTTGACAGAGTTATCCACATAATAATAGATTAAGCTTTTAACAATAACCTACAACTGTAAGATTTACTTTGAACCCTATCGTTACAACTTAACACACAAAAACAAAACGTTGAGAATTAAGACCATGCCTTCACTTACAGCCGCGTCACCATTTCACTCTATAAGTGTTTTAGAAACTTAAACATTCCTACTACTGTACATTGTATCGAATTTAAAGGGAGACGCAGAGATTAAACAAGTCATTATACAGTCAACAATTTATATTAAATTAATTTTCAAAACCCTGAGTGTTAACCCAAGAACCTTTTGAAGAAGTATTGTACAAAATATAAAAACCCGAGGCTGTAACCTCACCTACAGAACAGGCTCACAGCCTTGTTTCCTTCTATTTTCACATTAAATCTTCTGTAGCAAACCCTAGCTATCAAATGCAAGAATAATAGTTTACAAACAACTGAAGCCGTAACACCCTATTACCACACAGGGTTAAACCCTTAGTATTACATTTAAAGCTACAGTTAAAAGATTTAGCAAGCCATTGTAATTTTGGTGTCACTGTTCAGACCGAAAACCAAACCATACAGACAACCAACAAGGAGGAACGCCATGGTGAAAACCAGGCTTACCCGGATAAGCAACCAACAGCCGAAGCATGAGACACCCACTTTGCGAATGGAGTCAGGGCCTGCAACGAAATAAAAACCTTATCAATTATCACTTATTTATATCAATGTCGAGTTCTAAACCAATTGTTGTATTTAGAAAACAAAGGTGAATCCTGTAGCTTACCAGAGATTTGAATGAAGTCATGCACAGTAGGTAGGCTGATAACCACGAGCAGCAGACGAGTGAACCCCTCTCTTTTCACCAAAACAAATAAGCTGACTGAAAACAAGGAGCATGTGCTACAGTGGAAGCTTCAAACAGAACCAAGCTGAGATTCAAGGCCACGCCGAGACAAGGATTGAAACTGATACCAAAAGGGAGAAACCCTAGGTCTTTCACAAACTTATAACTGCTAAAATCACAACTCAAAACTCCCAAACCCTACTAATGAACTAGCATGAAGAACTGTAGCAGCATGGGAGTTGTTACCACCATTGTTTCAGTGAAATTTGGACAGGAGACTTCACAGCGCGACCGAGCCCGAAGGGCGAGGGAAGAAATGATAGGTTTAGGGTTAGTCAACCTTTTATATCGTAAACACTAGGATATGAAACAGCCACGTATCCTCTTTAATAATTCCCATGCAGTGGGTCAACTTCCATAGTTCTACGACGAGAATTTCATCATTAAATTGCCAATTAAAATGATAACATGGATATTCCATTAGGGTCGTGAACCATAGTTTAAACTGCTATTTATAATCCATGATTCAAATCATTGCCATCGAGATTTGTAGTGTGAACAATATCACTTGCCCTATAAACCAATAAATCATGCATTTGACATTAGTGTCCAAGGATTTCGATGAAAATATCATCCTTTGTAGCCAACTAAACATCATAGTAAGGGTAACAAAAATAATTCACGGTGATTATAATGGTTGCATTACCATAGTTTAACCACCATACTTTTAACAAGCAAAACATTACAATAATGTTTTAAATTCTTGTCTAGTATCGATCCAAACTTGAATTATCAATCCATTGCATTGTAAACATCATTTTAAATCCAGTCTTGGAGTATTGTAGACATAAAGAAGATATATTTTTGCATTAGAAAAGTTAATAAAGATAAGGGTGCAATGCAAGCGCCTTTTGGTTGATAAAAACCTATTACGACTTTTCCAATTACCATAACCTCCTGCGCAAGACATAGATCCTCACCTTAAGTTTGTGAGTAATGAATTGAGATGTTAACATTCAGTCCTTCTCTAGGTGACTTCCACTTGAAGGATTCCAGATACATAATTTTTAACTTTGGATCAGATTTACGCTAGATTACCTCACTTATCATTACGATACAATGACAAGCATTCAACTGTTTCAGATTCCTTATAACAATTAAATGAGTCTACTCAAGATAGCTTATAAATTCTGAATCATTGACATAAGAATAATTTGTCCAACTCATACAATTCCTGAGATGTTAGGAGGAGACTTGTAAATGATAGAATATCTAACTAATGCTGAAAACAAGTAAGTTATTTTTCACTATGCTAATTATGAGGCGTATCTGCAATACAGTAACATCATCAATAACAATTATTCCACAGAGTTGTTTAATTCATGGACACTTCAGAAATACAGTTATCATTTTCTCTAGTAGTTTCTAATTCAATAACAGTAAGAACAGAGAAGTTCGTAGGCAGAGTGCTACCTTCAAACACCTGAACACCGAGTTAGCATGCTTAGACTTTTTATTGAGTGATTTTGGTACAGCTAATTGGATTATAATACTTTAAAGATTTAATTGTCGCGACCGCACTTTACCTGTATATCTATAAAGAGAAAGACAGTTTGATGCATTAGCTCGAAAGCTAAGTAAGCCCAGTTTTCTATGGCAACTCCCCCTTGAGGTTGCAAAATAATAAAACAATCAGTAATGGAAAAGAGGAAACCATAATAACATTTAAGTATAACAAAAGATCATTCAGACACACTTACAATCACGTAAGTTAAACAGACAATTAAATGACTGCATTTAATAACATTTATTGCTATCTTAAAAATTTTAAACTTTTCGGAAATTCTTGGGTTTTGACAAGAGCCAAACTTGGGAACTTGTCTCAAGACCTAAGGACATGAATGTCATAGGGACGAAATGGATTTTTAAAAACAAGTTCAATGAGGATGGTCATGTAATAAGGAACAAAGACAGGTTAGTATGCAAAGGATATGATCAAGTGGAAGGTGTTTATTTTGAAGAAACTTTTGCACCTGTGGCAAGAATTGAAGCCATTAGAATGTTCTTAGCTTTTTCATGCTACAAGGACTTCAAACTGTATCAAATGGATGTAAAATATGCATTTCTTAATGGAGAACTCGAAGAAGAAGTATATGTAGAGAATCCTGAAGGTTTTCTCTTATTAGAAAATAAAGATTATGTTTGCAAACTTAAGAAGGCACTCTATGGTATTAAACAATCCCCAAGAGCATGGTTTTCAGGACTTGACAAATATTTAAAACAACAAGGATATGAAAGAGGGGCTACTAACAGTAATATGTACATAAAGTTTGAAAACAAAAATATGATCATTGTTGTGGTCTACATGGATGATATCATATTTGGAAGTGATCTACAAATTTTGACTATAAACTTTGCCTCAGAAATGAAGAAGGAATTTGAGATGTCAATGTTGGGGGAACTAACATTCTTTCTAGGTCTACAAGTATCTCAATCAGAAAAAGGGATCTTCGTCTCCCAAACTAAATATATCAAAGAGATGTTGAAAAAATTCAAAATGGAAGAATCCAAACCTGTTAGTACTCCTATGGTTACTGGTTCCAAATTAAGCAAAAATGATGAATCCTTAGAAGTAAACCATCCCATGTACAGGTCAATGATTGGTAGCTTATTATATGTAACAACTACAAGACCAGATGTAATGCAAGCTGTAGGTTTGGTTGCCAGATTTCAGTCAGCACCAAAAGAAACACATGTGGCTACAGTAAAAAGAATTCTCAGATATCTAAAAGGTACTTTGGATTATGGACTATGGTATCCAAAGAACAATGAATTCTCTCTAAAAGCATTCACAGATGCAGATTGGGCAGGAAATATTGATGACAAAAAAAGCACTAGTGGAGCAACATTTTACCTAGGAAATTGCTTGGTATCATGGCTAAGCAAAAATAAGTCTTCCATTTCACTATCTACAGAAGAAGCTGAGTATATTGCTGCAACATCATGTTGTACACAAGTCATCTGGATGAAACAAAGATTGGAAGATATACTTGTAAAATATGAAGATCCCGTAGTTATATATTGTGACAATACAAGTGCCATTAACATATCCAAAAATCCTATCATGCACTCCAAACCAAAACATATTCCAATCAAATATCACTTCTTAAGAGAACAAGTGTCACAAAAGACTGTCAAACTGGATTATGTTGAGACAAAGGAACACATTATTGATATTTTTACTAAACCCCTTCCTAGAGAGTCATTTGCATATCTTAGGCAAAAACTGGGAGTTATCTGTCTTCATTAAAATAAAATGAAGATTGTAACCCTGTAAAAAAAAGGGGACATAGTTGACAGGGGGAGAAAGAGTGACAGGGGGAGAACTAAGAATATTTGTCATTAATGTCAAAAGGGGGAGAGAAAAAAAAGAGGGAAATATTTGTTGTTGTTGTTTTCATCAATGACAAAGGGGGAGAATGTTGAATATAATTGTCACTGATGACAAAAGTATTCATTAATGACAAAAGGAAGTGACGTGGCATGTGTGATGAAGCTAGAAAGACATATGATGGTGTTCTGGTGCTATCATTAAGTCAGTGTTTCAATCTGACATCATTCTGGAAAAGAATGGCAAGTTTGTGAAACCTTGGAAACTGACTAAGTATGAAAAATTAGTCAAACCCGCTCTAAGGGAATGCCCGCCATAATTCACGGTTTGAATAAAATGCCCGCACCATCATATCAGGCTATAGCTTATTGAAGTGGCTATCTATTAACGTTCTTAGTTTACCTTAATCATTTCTGAGGATAAATTTATAAGTCTGCCAAAATAGGGTTTCAGGATAAAATTTGGAGAAATTCTTGAAAATAACTAAGTGTTGGAAAACTAGTTCAGGTAGCCTTGGGAAAATGCCCACCGTACCTCATGAGAGAATGATAAAAATTTTCTCGAACTATCATGCTCTAGCTTGTGAAAAAATATATCTTTCCATGGTCTTAGTTTTCATAGAAGGTGTTTGATGACAAATATAACAGCCTGCCAAAACAAGGTTTCAGGTTGCTTTTACATCAACGTAGCAAAAATGCCTAAGTGGCCTCAGGGAAATGCCCGCCATAGTTTTTGGGTTGAAGAAAATGCCCAGAACATATGGTCATCTTGTAGGTTTTTGTTTTGTCTACCTGATTATGTTCTCATATTGACTTGGAAGTGCCTGAGGAAGAAATTATGGATCTGCCAAAACAGTGTTTCATGCAGATTGGACCAAGTCTAGGAAAGTGTGGAATTTGTTTAAGTGTCAAATTCACATGGCTAAGAGGCCAGTTGGAAATGTCCGCAAGGAGGTGTACTTATGTTGATAAAATTCATTAGTTGGCAAGGTCTTGTCCTTTGATGAACTGGTCATCTAGTAATGGGTTCAGATTCTCCTCTGGAGTTCACATGTGCGAAATAGAAGTATGCCAAAATGAGAAAAAGGTTGTTTAATTGTTCAATTGTAGGTTGATAAGGCATTTGGAAATTCCCGCAAGGAGGTGTTATTTTGCTGATAAAATTCATCAGTTAGCATGGTCTTGTTCCTTGGTGAACTAGCTATCCATCCATGGAGTTAGATTCCTATTTGGTGCTCTCACGTGCGAGTTATTGGTCTGCCAAAAACAAAGAAAAACATGGTTATTTATAAGGGGGTAAATATGTCCACAAGAGGGTTTAAAGGATAAGCCCGCAGGAGCTTAGGAATTCCCTCAGGGGCTTAGGGTTAAGCCCGCAATAAGCCCGCAAAGGCCTAAGGTTAAATCCCACAATGCCAGCAGGGCTAAAGAAATGACCGCAAGGGCTTAGGGATGCCCATAGAGGGTGAGGTTAAGCCCGCATGGGCTTAAGGATGCATGCAGGGGCTAAGCTTAAAGCTCGCATGGGCTTAGGAATGTTCGCAGGAAGAAGCAGATTCCTGCAAGAGGCTTGACCGCATATTCCCACGAAGAAGCAAGGGGCTTAGGGATGATGCCTGCATAGGGAGAGCCCACATGGAATGAATACCGTAGGCTTGAGTGGAAAAAATCGCAGGCTATACCCGTAGTATCATGTAGGTGCATGCAGGTTCTACAAAATGGTCATAGATTCTGCCATTAATTAAAAACAAAAATCTAATTAAAACAAAGAATTAATCCATAAATTTAATTAATTGAAACAAAGATCCATTTGATTAATTAAATTGTTTAAATATGAAGAGATGTGACCTGAAGAGACATGAAATACATAATGAAGAGATGCGAATGAAACTCATGAAGATATATAACCAGATATTCGAATTAGAATAAATGAGTCTCTCGGGTTCCAAGTTGAAGAAGAAGCAAGTACAGGCAGATACCAATGATGATCCATAATTGAAAAATAAGTTCTAGAAATATGAAGAAGACATAATAGGGTGGAAGGGTGGTGCTAGGGCAGATTGTAGCCTACTAAGGGTGTTGGTGCATCCAGTCAGTTGTAGCAAACAAAACAGGTTGTTGGTGCATCCTTCAGTTGTAGCTGCGAAATTGGGTGTTGGTGCATCTAGCAAGTTGGTGCTTGCAAATTGATTGTAAATATAATTTTGCAGTATTAGAAAGAGTTGGTGGTTTTCCCAATTGGGATTCCACGATAAAATTATGTCTTCTATATTCTTCTTTGTTAATTCAGTCTTTTCAATTGTGATAAAATTTAAGAATAGTGAAATACTGATTCACGCCCCCTCTCAGTATTGCTTGATATTCCAACAAATTCATCTAGTGATAATTCAAAGGTAATTTCAAAGAGGTGGTTGAACAAGTCTTGGGAGTGAGCAAGAGATTCAAAAGCATGAAGCGGTTGGACATGTACACAAGTCCCAGAAGTGCGCATGACCCACCAATCACAATAAGTACATAAGAATTTGAATAGCGCAAGAGTCCCAGAAGTGAGTCACGGTCGGACAAATCAAGTGCGTAAGAGCCACAAGCAATGGTACTCCAAGGGCGTAAGACTAAACACAAATTGGTTCCCAAGTGCGCAAGTCCCACTAGACCTCTTGTTTTAATGTGAATTTCACTAACAATATATTGAAGGATCACTTGGAGGAAAACCACAAACCCACATAGGGGCTCCAAGAACCGAGGCCTTGCTGCAACCTACAAGGCTTATCCCCTTACCAAGTGGAAGAGTGCACACTTGTGCAATTTTTTCCACAATAGTTCTAATGGCGACTCCACTTATTTTTGTTCATTTTTTATTTAACTAGGTTATTTTATGCTAAGTAATTAATTCTGGGTGTTTATCATTTGTAGGATATAAGGTATTCCACCTCTTGCCTTAGAATTTGGCCCCAAGTTGGCCTCAATTAATTTTTACACAGTAACGTGGATCCCAGCCTCTCAGCCACGCTACCAGTGTGGCTTCTCCTTTGACATACATGTTACCAGTGCATGTAATTAGTTCACTACCCACGTGATCTCCCGTAGGTTGACCCGTGCATCTGGTCTGTGTTATACCCGTGCTACAAGCACACCTGTTTTGTATTTCTCTGCGCTACCTGCGCGACATAGTATTGTTTGGTCATGCTATAGTCTTTTATTTGCTTTTTATCTACACACTACAATCTGGTAGCCTAATTGTTTCTTACTAATGAACTTAAATTAAGCCAATTCACATAATTACTTAGTTGTCTAGTAATTAGTTCACCTAGACCAACATTAGGAAGTGAAGAGTTCATATCTCTCGAAACTTATCTAGGTAACTAACCTTGAGGCTTTCAATGGGCCTCATTGTTGCACTAGTATTCAAGACCATTCTTGTTTATGCAAAAATTGACATGTTTTTAGGATTAAAGCTAGTGTAGAAAATCAAATTTTGCACACAAGCAAGGACCTAAAGACTCTTGTCCCCTTAAGTATGCTCTTCACATTGCACTTCATGTGATCTTGGTGAATAAGAAAAGGGTGAGAAGTGTGAAATACCTCCATTGTGCATTTTTTAACTAGTTAGCACTTTGATTTTCAAAGCACCTTGAGCATCTTTTAGATTTAAAAGTACATCTACTTTTTCATTTACTTGATATACTCTTCTAGTTAATTTGCTGACAATCAATTTGCTTTCATCACATGTGTTTGCACCGCTAGCACACACTAAGAGACCTAAATACTCTTTTGATCCAAGTACGCTCTTCACCTCGCACCTCATGTTAGCTTGGTGAATCAGAAAGGTAGGGATTGTGAAATACCTCTCTTACACTCCCTAAGTGAAAATAAAAACCCCTTAAAATAAAATTTGTAATTGTCCAACCAACTAAAATCCTCCACAGGAGGTCACAAAATAACATTTTAGTTAAATAGGATTGATTGGGATAGGAATCCATTAATGCCCACCAATCTACTTTCATTAGTGATATTTTGAAACATAACATTGTTGTCTTATATGGTACTTTCAAAATCCTACTATAAGAAAGTGTTCAAAGAAATCCCGAATCAGAAGTGCGCCGTGACCAAGGAGGTGAAATCTGAGGTATAGTTGTCTTTCTCTCGCCTACAAGCCACTTAGGTTTTTGTAGGGATGAGACACTATACCATGCAGGCCAAACCACTGATCCACACTTAATGCAAGGTATCTTAGTGTCCAAACTTAGGTCATCACCAAGGAGAAATTGTGAGTGCAATTGATTCCAGAAGTTAGCTATTGCCTTTGGGAGGTGTTTCCAAGTCTTCTTGATTGGAACATTGGACCCATTGCTAGTAGAACTAGCTCTTTGTTACCTCCAATAGTCAATTTGTGTGTGGATACCATCATCACCATCAATTGTGCTTTTGGGAGGCCCAATTACATTTGAGAGGAAGGACGTTAGGTATTTGTAGGGAATTAACATTTATTTTATTTTTAAATACAAGTCCACAAACTTGTAATTAAAAAGAACCTGCATGTGGGAACACTTGCACTAAAAAATGACTTTTACACATATCACTCACTTAGTGCACAATTTTTCAGCTATAGTGGTTGGCATATTTTTGCATTTGTTCAATTGTGTTTAATTCCACCATCAATCTCATTTGACACAAAGACTTCACCATTGAGAAACAAAACAACATCCTGAGACAGTCTCGACTACCGCAAGGCCTATCCTTCTCTCAAGGGGTGTTTTTACAGCTGCTCCCTGTGGTTCACGTGGAAGGTACTTTAGCTGGGGCCGCTCCCAGGACACTACTTTATCCGGGGACGCTCCCAGGACACTTTGATAGGATCATGCGGGTGAGGCTGAGCCTTTCTAGGTGCATTTTCTACTCATGGAGAAACCATAGATCTCCCCATATATTCCACCACTAGAAGAGGAACCCCTTCAACTTATCTTCTCGGAGAGCCTTTGGACCCCTTTGATCCTCCTATCTTGTAGGAGGTCACTCATTGTTCTCAACATGACCTGGGTCTCCCCCGAGTGGAAACAACACCCATCATACAATGGAAATACCAAACACCCCTACCTTACCATTCATGGATACTTTGAATCTACCCTATTTGTCCAAACTGATCAATGATCCCATTGCACATGATATAGCATGGATGGATATGCTAGATAAAATTCCCTATGACATTCCCAAATTCCATGGAAATCAAGGGGACGATCCCGCCATCCATGTCATATATTTTGACTTATGGTTTTCATCTAATAACATAGTAGACGAACTTGTGAGGCTTCACCTCTTCCATCGCACCCTCACCGGAACATAAACCAAATGGTATATAAACCTATCGAGAGCGACCCATTCCACCTTTGCGAAATTGGCCACCACATTCCTCACTTACTTCCAACTTCCTATTAGAAATGACCTTGGTATCGAAATTATCATAGAGTTTCTACAAAATACATCCACCCACATCGTGGACCACATCCATGAGTGGTGTAGGCACCGCACATTGTGTAAAATCGAAATACAACTAATATTTTTATTGGATTTGTTTATCAAATCTCTCCAACTCGCCATAGCTAAATATGTATCTAGTTCCATTCCACAAAGAGAAGAAGAGGATATTATGAAATCCCAGCATTTCGATCTCATATATGCACAATTAGGCTACCTTTAAACTATCCTTCCTGATGCCCCGCGACATTGGTTGTTGGATCCTACACATTCGGGCTCATCATATTCAGTGGATGGGATTATTGGGTCCATTTCCCATTTAGGAAAGGTTCTAAACTACCCATCCATGCCATTTTCATCGGTACCCCCTACGCCGGTACCGACCCCACTAGTTGATCAGTTACAGTATGGACTCTATAATCCTACATACCCAAACGTTAGCCAAACGACGATGAATCCTACACTCCCAATTGCACAAGACTTTCCTACGTCCACCTCTTATGGAACACAAACTCCATTTATCCCACCCCTAATATATAACCCATATTACCCATTCCCATGACGAACTGGTCAGCAACCCGCACCCCACATGGGGGTGAACCTAGTTCAACCTTCTTACGTTCAACAAGATCAACAATTTGAGCAATTGAACACCACAAAACCCTATAATCCTTAGACTAAGGGGAAGAAGAAAGGGAAGAATAAGAAAAACCAACAACCAGGGCAAGGGGGAAACCCCCGTCCCTTGCAAAACTAGAATATGTGTAACTAAAACAAAGGGAGCAACAATCCCCCCAAACAAGGGAAAAATTACAACTTGAGGACCAATTACTACTGCTCCATTTGCAGTGATTATGGTCATTACACACATCATTGTCCCCTTATCCTCAATAGCCAATAGTGGGTGGAATCCAAAAATAAGATAATGACGAATCCTCCTAAGGCTGCAAACCCTCCCCAAGCCCAAAATGCATGTTACAACAACCCTTTTCAAATCAAGGGGTAGTTACACAGTAGCAATATCCTTGCCCCCCCGGTTATGGGTCTTTTCAAAATATCTACAAGTTGGACATAATCATCCAGACTCAAGCCAAGGGTTATGATAGGCCTGAAACCCCCCCAGTGGAAGATGCTCCTATCCCCTCAGGGGGCCCTCTACAAATACCACACCCGAATACCGAACAAATCCTATGAATTCCCAAGGTTCCACTTTGGCATACCCCTAATAAACCTCACATGAAATCATCCCACAATTACAGTATTGTGGATGACTTGGCTCAATCACCTGCAACCATGTCCACATTAGAAGTGCTACAGTCATGCCCAACCCAGCTAAAGGCATTACTCAATGCACTAGACGCCGTCGATCCTTTCGACTCGCGCCTCATGAATTTTGATCTTCACAAAGGTTAACCACATTTACCCTTGTCAATCACATTTCAAGTTCTAGTCATTATAAAGAACATCAGGGCTCATCGTTGTATCATCGATGTCTGCAAAAGTGTGGAAATGTTTAAGGTCACCAGAGCTGGTCCCCGCATCTATCTCTCTTCATGCATATGATGGGATACCATCCCAACCAAGAGGATTGTACCAAAATGTCCTCATCGAATTGGGGGTCAAGATGGTCATGATAGATATCGAAGTAGTTGACGCCGAACTCGACTACAAAATCCTCTTGGGGCATATTTATATGTACACCATGAAGACGGTATCCTCCTCAGTATTCCGTATCATCATGTTTCCATTAAATGGGAAGGTAGTCGCCCTCAACCAACTTAACTACTATGATCCCAACACCACAACAAATCTTGTCAATGTCCTGCCAACTATACTCGACGATGATCAACCATATGTTGACATTTCCCTCGCATGTACAAGGACTCTAATTTATTAGGAGTATATTCAGGATGACCACCAAATATCCCCACATCGACTGATGGCCTAATGTGCACAATTTTCACTGCAAAGAATGGATCTGCCCCCACCTCAAAACCATAATAAACACCATCACCGATCCATGGCATTGAACAAACGTCGATTCCATCGGTCCCCCAATCTTCCAAATCCCATTCTTGTACCCTCCCATAGGTCTACAAGGAAAGGAATTTATGGCTCAGTTAACTCTACCTGGGCTTACTTTGGGTATCCCAGTATGGTACGTTATGCCACCCTACTCAGAGATGGCTTCCAAACTAGTCGCTCACTATGAGTATGTCCCTGTTTCGGCTTCTATGCCTACAAGGCCCATAACACCCTCAGTTACAACAATCCAACCTATGACATCCACAACTAAAACTTAACCGGTCGTCACTAAGACTGCTAATGGGGGCACCAAACAACTGAAGTTGAAAGGTCCCCTATTACCCAACCCTACATGATCTGACTAGTCATAGGTCTCTCAACCTAAAGTAGGGGGCATCAACCAACAACAGTTAAAATCCCCAGTTATGAACAACACTCCCACTTAAAGAGTCACTCCACCATGTTCTCTTAGTGGGAAACAAGGCCATGCGACCAACCTATGCCCTACATTGTTGGAGCTAACAAAATTGATTAACACTCATGTTAGCATAACCTATTCTCCATCGATGATAAAAGGGGGCACATATCCCTCGCCCACATCTAAATACAAAACACTGTGTACGAATCAGGCATGTGCCATGTGTTCTCAATATGGGAACTACACACACCATTGCCCCGATCTCCCCCAATTTTGGGAGGCGTTAGCAACCATTCATCTCACTCAAGTGACGATTGGGGAGCCTACCTTATTAACCAAGGAATTAGAATCTATTAATTTGGTCACCACATCAAAGACATCGTTAGTCACTCCTCCCACAACTAATACCCAAGTAGCAAGCCCCGTAGTGGAGTCTATACCGCCGCAAGATCCTCAACATCCTAGTGTTATGACAACAACTCCACATGATGAATGCTCTTCTTGTGAGAATTCCACACACATGCTTTTTCCTAGCACTATTGCTTGCATTATGGATCAAGTCAACACCCAGGAAGTACAAGAACACTTACATACACTCATACCATGACCCTGTCGGTCTTGTGGCGAGACATCTCACTTCTCATTTCAGTGCCCCATTTTGCACGCTGAACGAGAAGCTCGAATCGAGTTAATGAGATTGCAAGGTCAAATTGCTCCACTCCATGCAACCCCACAAGGACCATGAATCATGGAGGTACCACCCACCTTTCCATATACCATCAATGATGAATCTCCTTTGGCTGGTGACCTCACTTGCAGTGATTCCTTGTCTTTCGACGAAGACGCAGGCCACCTGCAAGAATTTCCCAATAATTAAAAAATCATCACCCCCCCCCCCCCCGCAACACAAACAAGACATCCATCATCACCTGTTGATATTCTTATTTGTGTCAAATTTGACTTTCTTTTACATTATTTGAATTAGAAAGCAAGTCCATCTCTTATTTATGCAGATGACCTCTCAATCGGACATCTACATAGGCTACACAGATGGTGCAATTTGATGGCCAAAAAACCTAGCATCCGCTGCCTAGGATATATATTCCCCCTCTCGTACACTCCATCACACCGGCGTAGTCTGCTTGGGGGCACTTACGAATAACCAAGCAGAATACAATGTCGTAATAGGTATATTAAGCGATGCCCTCCACCTCAGCATTCACCATCTTTGAGTCCACCTCGAATCACAAATAGTCATCTCACATTTAAATAATGTATTTTGTGTCCTCAACCCACTCCTCTTCCGAAATTTTCTGTGCATATGCCTTCTCATCCGACAATTTGATACCATTACTTTCACACATATACTGAGAAATGCCAATGCATTCGCTGACTCTGTAATCAATGAGGTCTTGAATTGACACCTGCGACATAAATCGACTAAATAGTCCTGGACATCAAAAAATACATATATATGTCTATGTGTCACACCTAAAGATACACATACATGTATATCATCCTCATAAGTCCTAAGTTGATAACCATTTGCAAACATACATGCTAGTATTTACTAATACATATGCATCACATCAACATAGAGGGAACATCAACCATACATACATACATCGTATACAAAAAGAGACACATAAACACATGCCGCAAAAATGGTATATATATATATATATATCTCACCAAAAAAAGGTGTGTAATGTACAAAAAATGGCCCTCCAGGAGCATATACAAAACAACCTTATGGGGGATACATCAAATACAAATCGCCTCCCATAGGCTCATAAAAAACCATATACAACATGGGGCTCATGGCCCTATATACATATCAAGCTACTCTGCTAGGTAGTGGATCCCTGGGTCCCATAATGGCCAATGGCCATACAAACTCCCTACATGCTACCTATGGATCTGGTCCTAGTCGTAGCCTCTGTCATGGAGGAGGGGCTACACCCACTGAACCTCTTGTGCCACATGGCACACCATTGATAACCATCGCATGATGGGCCTCCAAGATGATCTGCACTCCGCTAGAAGATGCAATTTCAAGTCAAACTCCTCGTCCTCTAGATTGAAAAAACCTTGGTCATCAACCCCTGCGGACATGGCACCCATCCGTTGCTCCAAGTCAACCATGAAAATTTCCATCCTATCTCTTGCATCTAAGCTTGCCGCACCTGCTCCTCCAACATGATCCCCTCCAACTACTGCTATGCCAGCTGTGGTAGCTCCTCTGTTAGCCACACCAAAATCGACAACCGGTTGGTATCTCCTAGCACGTGGTTGCTGAGGTGGCTATACATGACCTTTATCTACATCACAAAGGAAAATTCATCATCAGTACATGGTAGACATATATTTCAAAATATGCAGAAATCAAAGTATGTACAAATATATATGACTGTCAAAAAGTACAACCATAAAACATACCTAAGGTGTCGAATCCCCCCTTTTGGGGAGGAAGCTCCAAATCTCTCTTGTAATCCATCCCACTCCAGGGGTATCTCTCCATTTCTCCAATGTGGCCCTCCCACACATCCAGAACATGTGGGGTGAAATATGCCCCCATAGTCCCACCACTAGACTGGGGAATAATCCACCCCTAGTACATCATATGGGGCTCCTGAGGCCCCGTAGGAGATGCCAATATAGGTGGCCTCATGGATGGATACCACTCGAACAAATACAAGCACAACATACTCCTGAAACAGAAGGTGGTCCTAATCCCACCCCGACGCAAATACCGAATCTACTGGGTCATCGCCTACAGTAGTAGAGGACCCCAAGCCACCGACCGACCGGCCAACACTATCTCAACAAGCACCAGCTTCCCTCCAGTAATTTGGATGGGGGATGCTACCCCCAACACTCACACCACGACTGTCACCAAAGCCAGAATAGGAAGAAACCTCAGATGGATCATCAAAATATGACCAGAGTTTATAGTACTCCAGTCAGCCTCAGATGGATCATCAAAATATGACCAGAGTTTATAGCACTCCGGTCACCCTCACAGAACCAATCGACCAAACTGAGGATCATATCTCCCTCCATCTGGGGAGGGAAGGGATCTCTCACTCCCCGATGAGACAACCTAGTCAAGAAATAGATGTCCTGAGTCGTAATGCTGAGGTCCTCACCTCCTAATCGGAAGACCCATCTATCCGGGTCCCACATGTCTAATAACCTCAAAAGTAGAAAGTTAGATGACCTCATTAAGGAGAACTTGAGGAACTTCAAGAGCATCGTATTCCATAGTATCTGCATCGCATGTAGGTCCCCTAGAAATAATGGAAAGAGAGTATCATAATCCCTCTCCCGCCACTACAAAATACCCATGTAAGCCATGAATATTTGAAAATCACCTACATAAGGATAATTCCCATCCATTAGACATCTATATACCCAAAGCATAAAAAAGCGCACGACCCCCCTAAAGGAAGTCCGTGTGTAGCACGATAATAACAAGGAAAGTCACGCTTAGCGTGGCTGAACCACATTCTGCTGTCCGACACCAGCGCGCGGGACATATGTTGTTCAGCCACACTAGTAGCGTGACTTACCTAGGTTCATCTGCACTACACCAATGCACGACCTAACTACTATTTGCACGACACGTATTGCGGTACAATAAATTTTAGCCGTGCTACTCCCATACGCTATACCGCGTGCGATTTTGAAAAAAACCCATGCTACACTTGTGTGTGATTTTTCCAAAATTGTGTGCTATAGCGCGATATTTTCCCAAAATCTCACGTGGTTTCCCCCAAAGGGATAAATCAAGCCCCTGGCAGTCCAGGGGCCCATTACTCCTAATTCGAGACGGCCCAAATTGGAAAATATAAGGTTATGAAATACCTGGAACTCGTGACTCATCAAATGGATCTCTGGATCTTCTAGAATCACCCAAAATGCACTCTAGGAGGTTGTTAGCAAATAGTACAAAGGATTTCGAAAAGTGGGCCCCTGGCACCCTTATTTATACTCAATTGACTTGGAATTCAAAATGACCCCACAAACAAACTGTAGCTCCGTTTTACGAACCGTTCATTCCACCGTGATCAACGCTTCGAGCTAATGAATATGAAGCTCACCAATCTATATTCCCAATAGTTTAATCAGAATTCTATTTTACATGAGTACCCCTCAGGTATGACTTGTTTTGGTTATATTATTTCTGCACTGTCAATACCTTGGTTATGTCTTTTACTACACTTGGTTGTGTGCACCGTATGTGTAGGATTTTGACCAAAAAAGGAGGGAGACTCTTGTTTTTTCATTATAAAAACAAGACTCCATGCTACAACAATGATGCCTGGCACCCTATCACAGATATCACTATAAAACTGGCATATAGGCACTATTTCCCCTCCGTTTATAATGTATTTACTAGTATTCCCGCTGATAACCATAGGGCCCTCGTTCCTAGTCTTGATGTGCCATCAACATCATCACTTGGCATAGCATGCTCCCCCATGAGTTTGCACACCATCACCATCTCAGTCATCAATTGACACCCATGATGCCGATCCCCCACAAGTCTGAGGAATTTGATACATCTTGGAAAGATCACCCCTTAGCTTATCATTTTATAGTTGTTCATTTAATACCTCAAGTAAGAACCACAGGATTCCTCGGCCCATGTTACGATAAATATTCACAAAGTCCACTCATACTTACATGAGCACTTTACCGTCCATAATATTCTTCATATCATCACCTCCTTAAAGAAACCTATGGGCCTCCCACCCTCGGACGTAACCTATTCTATTCAGTTATTCCGCAGGAATACACTACATGACATTGATTCATGGGGCACCCATCTTCGCGTCTGCAATCAAACCTCACTTCATCTTGGAAAGAATCCCCCAACCCACTCAAAACCGCAGGGACTCCTCCAATCATCAAATTGGTCTCCCGACACACCCAAAAATGCAGGGACCCCACCATTCTTCTTTATGTACAAACACTCCCCCCATCACCTCACATTGCAGGAACACCATATTCTTTTGGAAGCAACCCATGGTTGCAATTGATCAATGCATTTGAGTCTCCATATCCTCAGCTGTATTCGTTTTGTCGATCACCATTACACTAGGTATTGTGTCTCCATCAAAGCCTTTTCATTTGCAGTTTGTCCCCTTCTGTCTCAACCTGTACCGTTATAAAAGGAAGGATTCCGACCACACTCCCCATGTTTACATCGATCAAAGGAAGGATGTCTTGTGTTAGGTTTTTCCATCCACCAGTTGTTACAATATGATCTCGGTTCTCAGGGTAAGACCCTCATCTTATCATGTACTTCAGCTCTCGTCGACTTGCAGTTGTACCTTAGGTTCCCTTTCAATCATTATAAGGGATCACCTCGAACTTGGTAGGGAGAGTCATTAGTGCTCCCTAAATAAGTGGTTTCCCCTACCCTCGATGTCAAAACATCTATCGCATCAGGGGGAAACATACTTTTGAAGGTAGCAGTGTTCACATTTACAAATCGTGGTAGCAGTCCATCTGGCATAATGAATTTCTCAGGAAGCTTCATCAACCGCACTAGTCCCCCACCCCCATGGGATTATCATGATCATCAACAATATCGCTTCGTCAACACTCCACAACAGTTCTTGGTTCATTAAGTCTAACATGGATCAAATATTCCTTCATCCATGTCCCGATAGTATAGTCGAGTGACACATTGGGTCCTCCAATATTGTAATCACATTGAAAACATTTCACGAGCACGGGTATTCCCACCTAGTTTGTATAAAAAAACTATTCTTTACTACAACTCCAATGGTTGTCACCAACAATATTCCCCCATGGGAGGAACCTATTGTCCACATATGATTTGTCCTACAGAAAAGGAGGGAAACACAAGAAAACATGATGCATTATCGGCTCTACAGTATCCTCTAAACCTTAGACATCAGGGGGCATCTGTTAATGCCTAAATTTCGAACACATGCGACATTTTGGTGATTCTTCCAGTAAGGAATCATCAACATAAAGAGTGCAGCTCACCATAGCCATCATCAATGAATCCAAAAGTGCCAAAAAATAGTCAAAAAAAGAGGTCGCACGGCCGAACCATTGTTGACCCGCTCTACAGCGCAAGTTATCAATTCAATGCCCGCTCTATACCATCGCGATTATTCCTTCGATAGTCACGCTACTTTCAAAACGACGAGACCACCTACTTCTCGTGATGCATTGAAGGCCCCATCATATACAAGGATCCAAATTTGGCTCCTCACACACTTGGTGGCATTAACTAGCCCCCTTGATGTACCTTGGGACTAGTTCATGGAAAAGATGAGTTCACATTTCGATCTAGTTGTTTGTTGGCAACCTCTTGGCCTATAAAATGAAGCCATTGACATGCATTTTGTAGAGATAAATCAAGAGCAAGGTTATGCTGTTGGATTTGTGTTGGATCTTCCTCATATCCCACCTCTTCCTATCATTGTAAGCATTCCCCACATATGTGGATGAATGTTATTGCTTATGGTGAATGAATAATATAACTACTGTTTAAGTTTGATAAGAAGTGAAAATTGTTCATAAATGAACTAATACTAATTCACCCCCTGTCAGTATTAATAAGATTCCAACAATTGGTAACAGAGCGGGTGTCTTCAATGACAGTTTAACAATTGGAAGATAGATCTTTGCGTAGACATGGAAAAACATGAAGGAATCTCCACCAACATAGCACCCATATTTGATGGTTTAAACTACACCTTCTGGAGTATAAGAATGGAGGTATATCTGCAGTCCCTTGGTGCTGAGGTTTGGCAATCAATTGAGAATGGCTACAATGTTCCCACAATCGCTCCAGTTGAAGGAAGATAGTATGAAAGCAATGCAAGAGCAATGAATGCACTGTTATGTCATATAGCAGACTCTACATTCATTGAAGTCATGTAGTGTTCTTCAACAAAAGAAGTATGGGACAAACTCAAGAATATCTATGAAGGAGATGAAATGGCCACAAAGGAAAAATTACAAACTTATTCTGGACTATATGAGTCTCTAAAAATGAAAGATGAAGAAAACATTGCATCATACTTTCTTCGAATCGATGAGATGGTCAAGTCCATCAAAAGTCTTGGAGTTTCACTGACTGAATAATCAATTATGTAGAATATATTGAGAACTCTACCTCCAAGGTTTGACTCAAAGGTGTATGTGTTAGAAGACAAAATCAATATTGAATAGTTAACAAAGGATGAGCTTCATGGGATCCTTATTGTGCAAGAAAATACCTTATAGTGGGGTGACATGTAAATACATTCATGTTTTTCATTAGTTACTACAAATGGAAAGAGGTTAAAATTTTGAAAGATGTACCTTTTTAACGATGGCTAGTCCTAGCTTTCGCTCGATCTTCCACAATGATGAACCTGCAAAAAAAGTTAACCTTCCTCAGCGTATCTTGACTGTAATACATATGATGAAATCAAAAACAAATTAACATCAACTACAATCAAATATACAATCCAACAAACATTCAATCACATAGGCATTCAATTGGTACGGGAAGGGTATTTCCACCTTTTATTGTCAAAGAAATGTAGATAAGTACAGATATACCTGATCTGTCCAGACACTTCTGCAATTGAGTCCTGGGCTCCTTCTCTTCACAATGACTTGGGAATTCCTCCAGCATAACAACAACTTATCATTCCTTTTAGCGTCCCTCTCTCATGGCTTCCCCTTGTATTTATGGGACAAGGTAGGTAGTTGAATTCGAGAGGTGGTTGAATTGGGAGGTTGGGGAAGTTGCAGAACCAACTTCAACTAATCCCAATTCGTAATCTTAATATATTTTTTCATTTCATCTTAAGGTGTGTGTAGGTTTCCTACAAGTAGACTAGTGCACAATTTGCAACTTTTTCACTTGACAACCAGTGTTTGCAACATTTTGGAGGATGTGCACAGGTTGTCTTTAATAAGACTAGCATTCAGAACGCTAGATCATGGTGGCAATAGTAGCGCACATGTCATGAAAACTATAGAAAAAATAATATTTTCAGTTGAAGAGTGTAGTCTCAGCAATAAATCATCCAGGGTCAACCTAGATCTTCCATCCATAGTGTCCTTTTGTGTGATCAACAGAGCAACGTGATCACAGACAGAGAAGTGTAGATTTAACCTATAACAAATTCCCCCTAATGTGTGAGGTCAGAGGGAAACGATGGCCGAAATACATTATAATTCCAAGTCAGATGAGGAGCAAGAAACCGTAGAACCAAGTCACAAAAGTAAGTGAAAATAACGATCAAGGTCAGCGAGCAATTACAATATTGACATCATATAGATGTTCGGTGTGATACAACATGATCTCCAATACATAACTGGGAGATGTATATAAAGCACGGCCACTGAAATACAAGTGTGGATCCATGTAAAAAATGAGAAATCATAGCCATAAAACAAGCTGGATCTATGTCTCATGAAGAGCCAAAATGAGTAAGGCTCAGTCTTGCGCAGCTTGGGTGATAACATAAATATGGCGATGCTATCAGAGTCCCAGGGTCTTCATCCAAACAACCCAAGGTAAAAACCATAACCATGTGAATAAATGAGATGTAGTCGAACATGGGGGGTATTATTTTATTATCGGTCATTGATGTATACCGTTAAAAAACGCGAGGGATTCCATCGATAATGATAATGGGGCCCAAGGTACCTAGTACGTTCCAACAAGTGTGAATAAGTGGACTTGAAGTCGAACACCTGAGGAACCTGTTGAATAAGAGACATTGATGTATTCTCATTATTCAATAGTGAGGGAAACTGCCACTGATGACTGCAATCCCCAAGGTACTAACTGAAACTCTAAAATTCATTCCCAGAGCAAAATGAGTTGAAGTCGATGGGAAGAAGTCCACTGGAAGGGAGGCCTTAATGCATCCTCCATTATCCAACACAAGGAACACTCAAAAGTTTGTGCTGATTTGGAGTAGGACAAGTAACAAGATGAAACAAATTGACACCAGGATGATTGAGATATGAAGTCAAGGTAACTTCAGAATGGCCGACACAGGTTGTATCCTTGAACAGTGAGCATGACATAGTGACTTAGGCAACTTTTAACATGAGGGGAAAGTGATATAAGCCTACAATGTAGGAGACATTAGCAGACTCTCCATATGATTGAAAGAATAAACAACCAGAGGAGTAACAAACTCTGAGATCAGGTTCACCCTAAGGTAAAAAACTAAAACCCAACTGAATGATGGACTCAAATAGGTGCTATGTTGAAGGACATGACTGACTTAACTGCCTTTGAAACTGAAAAGATGTAGATATACCCTTCTCTTCCCTTATTCTTTTTGGTAAAAGAATGTCCTTCTTGTTGTTTTAATGAGTCCAAGAAAGTAAACTCAATAATCCCAACCATGTAAAAGTTTAACAAGCCCATGGGAGGAAGACTCAGGACCTTCTTCATTGTTTACAGAGTTCGAAGAAGAGATAGAAGAATACTCTATAATAATGATCTTTGGATTTTAATATCGAGCCGAGATCTATTCTCGCTCGCCAATGTTTTCAATTTTAAGGAGTCTGAAAAACTTAAATAATAACTCCATACACCTACCCGTGGATTTTAGTATCGAACCCGGTTTGGTAAATGCTTGCCGGTGTTTTCCTGTTTATAGAGTCTGAAAAACTTAAACAATCTGTAAAATTAGTCACAGCAGATCTAATGAACAAGTAAATCAATCACAACAGATGAACATAGAAAATATGGTGCAAAACTGTGCAAAACATGCAGCAGTGCTCTCTATCCCAGAAAGGGTGAATGAATTACAATACAAACTGTCACAATGACTGAGCAATTCGAATTGCCTCAGGAGGTCATTCGAATCACAGAATGGAGTAGCTTGACTCTGTCTACGAGTCCTCATAAATCATCGGTGGTGCTCATCAATCACAACAACCAGTCATCCAGGTGTCAAACTGAGTCTAACTGAGTGTAATAAATGTAACTGAAGTGTGTAGCACTGATATAGGACCTGGAGGCTCAGTGGGGGCGCATGGGAGGCTAACTGGAGTCAGAACAAGTCACCTAATCGAATTGGAGGTCAATCGGAGGTGAAACAGTCAGTCAGGAGTGAAACTAGCCTCAAATCAGGGAGAATCGGAGCTAACTGAATGTAACTGGAGTGAATCTGCAGTGGTAGGTGAACAAGTGCGCCCTTCTCTGGCAGTAGGTGAGAAGAGGGCACCTTTCAGCTTAGGAGGGCTAAAACTATGTGGTAAGTGGCTCCCGGGTGCTAGAAGAAGGTGGATGAGGTGCTGGAGGCATCAAACTGGTGACTGGGATGCATGCAAGTGCATGCAGCTGCATATCTTGAAATAGATCATGCAAGATCCTGAAGTAGATATGTATCCTGAAATAGATGATCCTGAAATAGATATGTATCCTGAAATAGATGATGTGGATATCCGAACACCCCCCCTCAAGCTAGACTATGATGTGCCAACTAAAATAATGTGGGGCCCTGGTAACTAAGACCAAAGGTCACCCCAATACAATAATCCAAAAAAAAAATGCTGAAAATAAACTAAGTGAGGAAAGAGGGAAAACCCAGTGGGAAGAAAGCCCCCCCTCAAGCTAAAGCATAATAATGAATCAATCTGTCTCCACCATGATGGAACTCACCCCCAACAGTGAACGGAGGTAAGAGAACTTCTTCTCAGTGAAGCTCTTGGTGAAGATGTCTGCAATTTGCTCATCAGTAGGGCAATATTGCAGAATGATGGTGCGGTCGTGCACCAACTGTCGAATGTAATGCATATGAATCTCAATGTGTTTGGTCCTCTGCCGCTGAACTGGATCTGTGGAGATCTTGATAGCACTTTGATTGTCACAAAATAGGACAGTCGAAGTAGTGCCACCAAAACCAAACTCGGAAAGAATACCCTGCAACCAAACTGCCTGAATGCAGGCATTGACTGCCCCTCGATACTCTGCCTCTGTTGAAGAAAGTGAAATGGCTGCTTGCTTTTTGCTGGACCAGCAAATAGCACCATGACCAATCATGAAAACATAACTGGAAGTGGACTTCTGATCAATGCTATCACCTGCCCAATCTGAATCAGTAAAACCAATGAAATCTAGCTCAGAATCTGCAGCATAATGTATGCCAAACTGTCTCGTACCTTGCACATACTGCAAGATCCGCTTGGCTGCTCGACAATGAAGCTCATGTGGCTGCTGCATATATCTTGACACGGCACTCACGGCATATGAGATATCAGGCCGTGAATGTGTCAAATAAAGTAGTGAACCAATCAACTGTCGATACATACTGCAATCTGCAAGCGGTGTGGAATCTCCCTCCTCAAGACTGATTCCTGAGAGGAATGGGAACGGGGCTGCCTTACATTCAGCCATATTAAACTTCAATAACAGGTCGGAAGCATATTTTTGCTGAGATATAGTGATCCCATCAAAATTTTGAGCTATCTCCAAGCCCAAAAAGTGACTCAGCAAGCCCAAATCGCTCATGTCAAAAGCTAGATTTAAGGCAGATTTTAGCTTGTTTATTGAAGTAAGTGTGCTACCAGTAATAAGAAGATCATCAACATAAAGTACAATAACCAACAAATTACCTTTAACTCGCTGAAGATAGACATTCGGATCAGATTTGCATCTTTGGAAATTCTGAGAAAGAAGGAAGGAGTCCATCTTTGCGTACCAAGCTCTTGGGGCCTGTTTTAACCCGTACAAAGACTTCTTCAATCTACAAACCAATGATGGATCTGATGTATAACCCTCTGGCTTCTGCATATAGACCTCTTCAGCAAGGTCTCCATGTAAAAATGCACTCTTCACATCCATATGGTGCACTTCCCAGTGCTTGGATGCGGCAATAGCTAAAACAAGGCGGATGGAATCCATCTTTGCAATCGGTGCAAAGGTCTCTGTGTAGTCCACTCCTTGGAATTGGGAAAAACCTTTTGCCACCAACCTTGCTTTATATTTGCTGATAGTGCCATCAGCAGCAACTTTAGTACGGTAGACCCATTTACACTTCACTAATTTTCTTCCAGGTGGAAGAGAAACTAGCTCCCATGTATTGTTCTTTTGAAGAGAACTGTACTCTTCATCCATGGCACTTTTCCATCTCGGATCTCGATGGGATGAATAGTATGATTGGGGATCTGAACCAACCATCAAATAACAAATCTCAGGAAGAAATGGATCAGCAATAGAAAGAGCCATACCTGCCCTTTGAAAGTCTCCTCTTGTTCGTCTCGGATCAACAGGATTTCCAAGACTAGAACCAGCAGATTGTAGAGTGTTTTGGGCCCACTTTGGTAACTGAGGGGGATCTGAATGGTCGGATTCCAAACCTGATATTTCATGATCATCATATGCTGCTACAATATCAGAAATATCAGAACTCATACCTTCATTATCGCTGCTCGAATCTTCTTCTGGTGAAGGCGGTGAATCGGCAGTTTTCTCCTCAACTAGTTGCAATTCTTGAAGCGGTTCTTCAAACTGCACACTGCGCTCTATGAATATCTTTTTAGATCTGATATCCATGAGTTTATATGCTTTTGATTCTTCCCCATATCCTATCAATATGCACTCGATACTTTGTGGATCCAAAGCTCGTCTCTTCTCAGAAGGAATTCTAGCCCATGCAGTAGAGCCAAAAACTCTCAAATTTGACACATCCGGTTTGTGACCAAAGAATGCTTCAAAAGGAGTCATACCTTTCACGGATGAATGTGGAACACGGTTCTGTATATATGCAGCAACATTGATTGCTTCAGCCCAAAGATTTGCAGCCAAACCTTTCGATTCAATCATGCATGTAGCCATCTCTTTCAGTGACCGGTTTTTCCTTTCCGCTACACCGTTCTGCTGGGGTGTGTAGGGAACTGTATGTTGGATCTTGATTCCGCTTTGGGCACAAAGTTGCAGAAACTTGGACTTGATATATTCCCCACCATTATCAGATTTAAGAGCTTTGATCTTGCTCTCAGTGGTGGTCTCAACAGAAGCCTTAAAATCCTTGAATTTTCCAAGCACTTCTGACTTGTTTTTGAGAAAGAATACCCATGTAAAGCGGGAAAATCGTCAATAAATGTCAAAACATACCTTGAACCATTTAATGACATATGGGGCAGCGGACCACTGATATCAGAATGGATCAATCCCAAAATAGTAGAGGCTCTGCTAGCCTTGCCGCGGTCGAATCTGTGCTCGGGGTGCTTCCCAATAATGCAACCGGTGCATATTCCCTTCGAGGAACGGAGTTGTGGAAGCCCATCTACCATGGATTTATTTGATAGCAGCAGCAAATACTTATAATTTATATGTCCAAATCTTTCATGCCAAAGCCTACTAACCTCATTACCATGTGTGCGAAGAGCAGTGGGCTTTCCAAGCGGAATAAAGTGCGAAAACTCATAACATTTTGCAGTGTGGTTTGCCTTTCCAACCACAACTAGTCTTCCACTTTTGATATCAGAAATTTCAACTGTATTAGGGCTGAATGTGACTTTCTTTGGATCACCAGTATGTGTCATTTGATACATAGAAAGGAGATTCGAAGCTAAGGAAGGCACATAGAGAACATTTTGAAAGCATCCATGTTCTACATGAATCGTACCTTTGCCCTTTGAAGAAATTTTTGAGTCATCTCCCAAATGGATGGGGATGGAGCTGTTTGGATCGAATAAGGAAAAAGAATCAATATTTGCAGCCATATGATTTGATGCACCCGAATCTATCAAGAGAGTGGGCTTCGAAACCGTTGCCATGAGTGCTTGTCCTCTTTCATGATCGTCATTCCGATCCTTCTTCCTTGCACCGTCAGGAAGGGTTATGTTGTTCTT